>OX387428.1:41463735-42203295 GCA_947563755.1 Lochmaea crataegi
TTCCGTCGTATTCATTTGGTACCACTTTACTAGCTAAGTTGAAAAAATATATCATTGAAGTAGTCATTTTTAAGTCTTGTAAGTATCTGTTAGGCGTCAAGTCTTTGTCTGAATCACTATCTTGATCTTCGGTATCGTCAGATTCAATTTCAACAGTTTCTTCTTTTATTTCGGGGTCTATGAGTTTAAGGCAAGAGCTAGGGATTTCATAATTGATACTCAAAACTCCAAATGCTCTAACCACCCTATCTCTAATTGTTTTTTTTTTCGGGCCGAGATGGGAAACTCATGTTCGAATGGGTCCAGGACCCAAGCAGTGTTGGACTCATCCCTCAAGGGGATGCCTACCAACCAAACCCACCTCAAACTCGCCGTTACCCTATCCTCGGAATCACTACCCTAGCATACTTCAAGACGGGCGGCGATCCTTCGCACACTCTCCGCTCACACCGTCGTCTTCTCCCTAACTTTCACTCCTACCTCTCATGCCATATCGAATCCTTCTCTCGCCCTAACCATCCTCTCTACTACGCCACTTACCTCCATCCATTCCTCCTCCCCCCTCAACATTATCTCCACCATGTTCTCCCAATACACCGCCTCCCCGAGATTCCTCTTCAGCTCCTTCAGCGCTTCCTCGTTCCTCCAGCAACTAAACACATGCCCCACATCATCCTCCACTTCACACCTCTCGCACACTCCAGTCTCTCTTTTTCCAATCTTGTGGTGGTACCCTACTCTCGACCCATGTCCAGTGAACACCTGTGTCAAGAAGTAATTCACCTCCCCGAATTTCCGGTCCATCCAATCTCTCATATTCCCAATCGCTCCTTTTAGCGCGCCCTCATACTCCTCCCACATTCTCTCCATTTCCTCCTCCATCCATTCCTGTAGTTTTTTCTGGTCGCACCCCTCCAGTGTTTATTTCTGGCTCTAGCATCACGTCAATGGGTAGGTCCTTGCCAGCACTGCTGTCCTGTACCACTGCACCTCCCTCAGCAATATCCCGCTCTGCACCCGCAGAACCTCCTGTTCTATTTTTCTTTCTTTTTTATCCATATTCCATCCCACGAGTAGCTAGGGAATTGAATGTCCACCACCACCACAGAGCCCCGCTTGTGGTGGTAAGGCTGGTTACTCCGGGAGGTCACCAGGTATCCCGGAGGCACCGTTTCTGACTGACTTTCGCGCAGCCATTCATCCATTGCCACGGTAGCTAACAACGTAGATTACGGATTGTTTTATCGAGGTTTACTTCTCTAGAGAATGATAAGCTGACAACTAATAACTTTTATAAACAACAATTTAAATTAACTCACCAAAGTCCAGTTTATGTATAAAATTATAGAATTCCACACTCGCAAATTTCCAAGGTGAATAAACAAGTATCAAAAATTTTAAAAGACTCAATTATCGAAGCTTCCATTTCCGACTATAATAGTCCCATCTTATCAGTACCTGAAAAATCTGATAACGGAGATAAAAATGGCGTCTAGTGGTAGATTATAGGCTGCTTAATAAAAAATTAGTGGCGGATAAGCTTCCTCTACCAGATGATATCCTAGACCAGTTAGGAAGAACCAAATATTTCAGCACTTTGGACTTAAAGGAGCGTTTTCATCAAATTCCAATTCATGAAGAATCTAGAGACATCACTTCATTTAGCACTAGCTCTGGATCATTTAAATTTACCAGATTACCTTTTGGCTTAAAAGTCTCTCCTAATTCGTTTGCTCGTATGATGTGTTTATTGTGTGGACTGTAACACTTATTTTTGCTTTTATTTTAATTAAAATAGATATTTTTGTATTTTTTAATGTTAAACTTTGTGTGTTAAACAGGTGTATATGTATGTGACAGATTTTTTGAACGACTTATTTTTTTTCTTTCTGTTCTCGTTCCCTGGCAACCGCCACTCTCGTCGCCGGCGTTGCCGACTTTATCAATTTTCAGTGGAGTCTGGACATGATGAGTATAGCATTTTCGGGAATAACCCCAGAAAAAGCTTTCCTCTATATGGATGACTGGATGACCTAATTGTCATAGGCTGTTCAAAAAACCATCACCATAAACCATAATTTAAAAAATATTTTCGAGGTATGCAGAAAATATTGCCTTCAACTAAACCCAAACAAATGTGAATTCTTTCAAAACAATGTCACTTGCCTAGGTCACACTATTACAAGTGACGTAATTTCACCCGACAAATCGAAATACGAGATTATAAACAAATACCGAGTGTGACGTGAATTTCGCCCACCCTTAGGTTCTTACCTACTGGGCACGTCACTTTGACACCCTCGATGCAAAATCTTCTAAACGAACGCTTGGGCGCCAGATTTTTTACGTGGTTTGCTCCACGGCCCCTTGACCCTTAGCGTCAAGAGTTCCAGATAGCCTCAAATGGAGGTTACGGAAAATTCCAGGGGTCTCGTTGAATTCGACACTTCTATAACACTATGAACCCTTAAATGGCTATGCTACGGGTTATTAAGAAAACACGGATTATGTCGGTTTGTATATTACAAGACTCACCAAATAAATATACAGAAGTAGCAATTCCCAATAATATACTTAATTTTATACAAAACAAATATATACAGGTGCAGATATGACCAAACAATATACACTGTGTCCGTAAAGTATGGAACAAATTCATTTTTAGCTAAACAGACCATTTTAAGAAATAATATACAGGGTGAATTACTTTCGAGTAATGACGTCACCGTCATTTTTTTTAAATGGAACACCCCCATTTTGTCTCAATTTTCGGATTACTCTAGCTGAGCTGATTTCAAAAATGTATCACATGTTGATTCCAATTGGTACAGGGTGGACAAAAATACAATAGTTTTGTGTGTGCTCATAAAGTAACGCGTAACATTCTTTATTAGTTAAATTAACAATATTATCAAAAATACTTATTGTTTAACGGGCAGGGTGTTACATTTAAACCAATTGCCGCTAGACAATAACTATTTTTGATAATATTGTTAATTTAACTAATAAAGAATGTTACGCGTTACTTTATGAGCACACACAAAACTATTGTATTTTTGTCCACCCTGTACTAATTGGAATCAACATGTGATACATTTTTGGAATCAGCTCAGCTAGAGTAATCCTAAAATTGAGACAAAATGGGGGTGTTCCATTTAAAAAAAATGACGGTGACGTCATTACTCAAAAGTAATTCACCCTGTATATTAGATTATTATTTTAAAATACGGTAAATTAAAATCAAAAATCGACGTGTTTCAGGATTATTTCTTAAAATGGTCTGTTTAGCTGAAAATGAATTTGTTCCATACTTTACGGACACAGAGTATACAAAATTTGCCGGTAGTTCGTGTGAAAAAAATGGGCGATAAACAAGGTGTACGCAGGTTATTTTAACTATTAGTAATAGGTAAAGCGGTATAAGCAAACGATGAGCAGTTTTAAAGGAAGAATAAAAACATATTACAGTAGCAAGCAAAATTCAAATCATCGTACCAAATGAATAATTTAATAAAAACTACAAAAGATCGTTAATTTTGTAGTTAAGGAAAACGAATCGACCACTGATAATGAATACGGTGAATTGAACTAGATAATCAATCAACATAAATGGCATCAGCCTCAGACATGTTTAAAAATCGTAAACGTGTTAAAAAAAATTGAAAAAATAAAATAAATGAAAACTCGATATAACTTTACCGGCTGAAGTTGGGACAACGCATGGAATAATCCTCGCACTCGCTCCACGATCAGTTTTAATTTCAGATTGTCGAACAAAACGAATAATTAATAAAACTACAAAAGGTCGCTAATTTGGTAGTTAGGGAAAACGGATCGAACACTAATAATGATGTGTTACGGGACAAAGAATTATTTGTGCCTCTCTTTCAAACATCCAAAAATAAACTCTGTACCTACCAACTGCTGGTTTATTAAAAACAGATCCTGATTGTTTTAAGTAGGATTAATACAGTTAATGTCTCCAGGAATCCTTTCACTTATCTCAAGTGTCTCCCTGAAGGGCACCTAAAAATAATAAATAAGTATTTACCACTTATTATTTATAACAACATGAGATATAATAGGTCAAATATTTGCATACAGGGTGTGGCGAAACATTTATTTGTTAGTTAGTGTTGGTACAATATAAGCAGTTCAAATTTTATCGAATTAGAATTTGAATACAGTCTATTTGAGAGATAGTCAAATATACATATACAGGGTAATTCGGTTCAATGTATATTGAGTTTTATTAGGGTTATTTATAGTTAAGGTGTAAATATAGTTCTTAGGGAAATAGATTTAAATTAAACAGGTTAAATAACTGTTTCAAACATAGTAAAGATATTGTAAAAGCAGTTTTTTCATCTTTAGGTTGATACTTTATTCTTGCCCAATCAGTGAAAGAGTTAATGTGGATGTATAGATAGGTTTATTACATTGGTTAGTAACAAGGTATACTTATACTGGTATAAAGCTGAGGTACATTTATTATATTCGCATTAGTTGTATATTAGTAAAGATTCCTCGAATTTTATTCTTAAGCTCGGTGTTAAACAAGGAGGTACTTACTTCCATATACCGGCCGTGTCCTCGTGCGACCAAAAGAGATGGAGAGCGATTCGATATTTTTAAGACGGTCACTGTTTATCGCCTACGGTATTATATTTGGTAGAGTGGGGCAAAATATTTCTTCTGTCGTGTTAAATTGGTTAGATCGTATATTCGCGTACGAAGGTATCTCAATTTTATTGGAACGATAGGATTTCCGATTGAAACTACTCTACAAGATTTACACAGGGTGATACAAGAAATTACAAATTCAAAATTGTACATAGTGATGCAAGAAGTTACGAATTCTGAATTACATACTACTTTCTGCATGATACAAAAAAATATAAGGTAATAAAACAAAATACAAATTCTTATTTATATAGGTATCATTTTCCGCAGAATATTTATAAAAATTATAGAAAGTAACATTATTTTATAAAGAATATACAAAAATTATGCAGGGTGGGTACTAGAAGTTACGAATTCTTAATTCAGTAATACACAAGAAATTTTACATTAACACAGGAAGTTAATTTTACAAATGGTTTTCTACATATTATGCATAATCTAAAGACACACAAGTGCGTTAAATTACAATTTTTTCAAATATTTCAAACTTTTGTTGGTATATATAATGAGATATTTACATAGGTACACATGGTTTCACAAACAAAGGGTAGAACATTTTTTCAAAATGTAGTTAGCACAATCTGTTGAAAACATAAAATATTAGCTAGTCAATAGAAACTAAATTTATACATTAAATAACAAAGTCAGTTACACGCCAAGATAAAAATATACACAATGAAAGGGTGTCGTTTTATTATTTATTTTATTTTTCGAGTATATCGGGAAGCATATTGTCCAAATAAAATGTCTGCAGCTTAGAAAGCATGTTATGCCAACATTGTTCATCCCTTCCTATTTTCTGGATAGACATACCCAGCGGTGTCCAAACTTTAAAATAACAATATTTGGCTTTGGTTATTGCAAGCTGGCCTTGTATTTGATAGTAATAATTACTATTTAGTTTCAAATGAATTTTGTCGTTTTCATCAATTTCCAAATATTTGATATTTTTTTCCGTAACTGCTTCTTTTGGTGTAGGTGTATTTATATGCAAGGTACGGGCACTTAATTTCTATTATTTCCCTTTGCACAGATATACCATTGGGACTAGCTGCTAAATATGGATATTCTTCCAAAATAAATAAACCACATTCATTCACAGTTATTTGAAATTCGTTTTCAAATTGTCTTTTAGCTATGGCCTCGTGGTCATTTCCTATTTTGTTGCTGCGCTACCTTTAAACTGACTAGTTAAGTTAGTTAGTTAGTTAGTAGCCAATTTTTTGGATTTGTTGTTTTTCGTTGTTTGCACATGCCAAATCGAGACGCTGTTAATCGATATGCCCTTTCTTCATTCCAAATTGGATTTGTGGATTGCCCTCTTGTTTTAATTTCTAACAATTTCTTCCGTAGTTTTCGTTATATGGGTTGAAAATTCTAGTTTTAATTTTTGCATGATTTCTTCATCCGCTACCTCTAATTCCTGGACACCGTAATCAGTATCAGCGGGTGCTGATGAAAGTTTAATTCTCTTTCTTGGGAATAGCTGTCTACGCTTCAGGTTACGCAACCTCTTTTTTGTTTTGTTTATAACAAATTTCCTAGTATGTGTCCTGTTAATTGCCTATGAACCAAATTATAAAACTTCTCTTTGGAATTATAGTGTAAAGCAGCTTCTATACACTATTTTTGACTGAAAAATTTATTCGTTTACCCCCAACAAATTTTGCTATTATGGAGTTATATGACTCTGCGGCATTATTATTCATATTCAACAATAAACTATGAACATGCTGCTGCAACCGATTTCCACAAACCAAAATATCATCTTTTGCTTGTCCATGGATTTGTTTTCTTTTCGATGATGGCTTACGGCGGTTTTTATTCCAACTCGCAGTTTCATTATATTTGATTCTAGGCATTTTCGCATGGAACGCCGACTATCAATTTCTTGGAACTTATTCTTTTTTTGCAACCTCCCTCAGCCGAGTGCAGTAGTTCCGCAACAAATGGTTTGTACATTCAATTTTACTAATAGGAAACTGATATCCATACGGCCTTTCTACGCATAATTTTTCATATACACTGCTATTCGAATGGTTCCAAAAATAACGTAATATCCTGTAGGTACCTAGTTAACAATTGACTACCCGTTTTAAAAAAGTATCAGAAGATTTTCATTCTATATCGTGAGTCAAAAGTCTTACCATCTGTTAGTGATTTCATTTTTTTCTCATATCTGTATTCATTAAATCATCACTTTTTTGACATATTTTTGCATATAATACTGCATATTTCATTTAAAACAGTACATATTTTCTTCATTTGCAGTGAATATAAATCCGCGCTTTAATTATGACTATAAGATAAGTTTATTCATTAATTCAAAAGAATTTGACAGGGAACGTATACTATTTTGAATTCTTTTTCTTTTCATATTTTTATTTGGATACTTTGTATTTCATTGTGGATGCCCCATTAAATATTCTTTTAAAATTATAAATGATAAAAATTCATTTAGCTCTAGCTATACTATAACATCCTCACCGATTCCCATAATTTCATTGAAAATCAGTATTTATGTTACTTTTAAAAATGTTCGCTCTCATCAAGTCATCAATAAATCCCTACATTTCTCAATATTAAACTGTGAATTTCGCTGTTATCGCACTCTTAACATTTCCTTTATTGAGGTTAATGTATTGGTGTGGTATCAACGTAGTCGCCAGTCCAGGATTATGCTCTCAGTGCTTCTGGACGAACATCATCTACCTTGTACTGATGAGGCGCAAATACGCCGAAACCGATGTTATTCCTTCTAATCACAAACCAGAATGGTTGCTTCTATCTTGCATATATACCAACCCCGTTTACTTTAGAAGTGTAATTCAATGTCTGTCGGGGCATATAACCCGAGAAGTAGTTGTTGCTTCTTAGTGAACGGTTCTTTGAAGATTATTTTTCAAATTTTGTAAAGCGTTATAATAGTATTGAACTTTAATTTTTTGATCACGCTTTACTAAAATATGACAATTTTTTACAGGTAACTGTAATTAAGTAAATGTGAATTTCGTATTCACTTCTTGATATTTTGGGTTTTTTCATCACATATAACTGACATAAATGAATTACTATAATTAATGAATATACTAGGTATATTGATTTGGTGAAAATAGTTTCTTGTCGTCAGTAGTCGACCCAACTTTCCCCTACAAGACTCATCACACTGCCGATAACGAAGTAGACAAGTGCATGCATACCATGTTTCACTTTTAAGTTTCAGTAATTTTTGAAGAAAACAATCAAACTTATTGTCAATTTTTTGAGTTTAATTCTTATCTGATTTTAAAAATTTGAACAGTTAAATTCCGAAAAATAATGTCTATGCTTTGATGGGATTGAATTTTCTAATTTTATTTTTTTTTAAATTCACATTTTTTAAGTTTTTGTTTTTAACTAAAACTGATTCGAATTTTAAAAATCGAACGCCATCAAGGCATAGGTATTATTTCTGTGAATTCAAAAGTCTTTCAATTTTTGGAATCGGTTGAAAATTAAGCCCAAAAAATTTACAGAAAGTTTTAGTAGTTCCAAATATTAATCGAGAATCCCCTTAAGCAGCCCATTTCGTTAGTGATTCTTAAAACCAATTTATTGAGGTAGGTTATGTTGAGATAAGTAATAGCCTAGACAGAACATTTTTTCAGACCCAACACCGAAGGTAAAATAAAAATATAACTCTAGGAACAAAACTAAAACGGTTTTCTATAACAAAAGCAAAATCAAATTCTAGAAATAAACAAAATAAAAATTGAAATTCTAGGATAAAACAAAAATATACCGAATCCCAACATATATACAATATAACTACATCCTAGCCTAACTTAACCTAGACTAACTACACTATTTCAACCTATTATACATATATTACGTGCACTATTCTAACATGGAGGTGAACAGACTAAAAAGCGATGAACTCACTTACGAATTACAAGTTCGCGGCTTACCGAATTACAACACGGTAGATGAGAAACGAGCAGCATTGCGTCAGGCTATGAGGAAGGAGAAGGAAACTGGACTCGCTCCTAACGTGCAAGTTCATTGGGATTTTCACTCAGAACTCGAAATTTGCAGTCGTAAGCTAGAGGAATTGGTCATGGAAATCGAATCTTTCGATCCAGAAAATCGTGAAAATGACTTCCGTCGATAATACTCTCGTCTAACACACCTCATGGAACGGTTAAATAGGCTAGAGTGTCCTACCGAAATGGAAGAGGCTAAGCGGGTTAGTCTGGAAAGTGACTGTCGTCAACTATTTGGTAACCTCAACGTAGCGTACGAAGCAACATCGCCGAAGCCTGGACGTCGTCTCGTCAATCCTGCAGAACATGCTCTCCCTCGAATGGATGGGGTATCTGTCCGAGCGGAAGGGGAAGATAGATTCAGTCTATACCCGTCAGCAGCTATCAATCAAGGTTGTGTACAGGAAGGGAACTAGAGAATTTTTCGAATCCCCGGGATGCATATTCTCTCATCGACGCTCCAATTCCACCGACACCCAGAGTTTCCAGAAGTCTTCCAATAATAGGAGATTTAATCGATTTGCCGGATCATTAGTATGGATCTTCATCAAGTAAAAGCCTCATCTATTCAATTATTGTGAAAATTACACGTCACTGGGAAGGTTCGCATCATCCACATCTCGGAAGGTAACTTTCGACGACGATACAAGAAGAACCTCGTTCCGGGATTTGAACCAACTTAGATACCTTGCTGACTGTCTGAACAATTTAAATATGTCTCCGATTCCTACCCAACGGCCAAGTGAACCAAGTAATTCTTCTTTCAACCCCTTCATTCATAGGTGTAATGTCAAATTCAACAAACGTACTAGCGTCAACGATTTCCTAGAACGTATTGAAGAAGTTGGTTTATCACGGGGCGTTTCCAAGGAGACGAGAAAGACGCGTTATACTGGTATAGAACGGGTTTTCCTCGTGGGATGATCTTGTGACACAACTGAAAGAGGATTTCAGGCCGCATGATTATGAGTATAACCTCTGGGATGAAATTAGACGAAAAACACAAGGGTCGCAAGAAAAGGTACTAACCTTAATTGCTGCAATGGAAAGTCTTTTTAGAAGATTGGATCAACCACCCTCAGAGGAAGTTAGGGTACAACTAATCAGAAGAAACCTCCTCCCCTACCTTCAAACACAGTTGTCTCTTCGAGATGTACACTCGGTAAGGGAATTACTCAAATTATGCAGGAGCGTAGAAGAAACTGAAGAAAAAGTCAAGAAATTCCTTCCCCCTCCATCCTCACATCGAACGCTACTCGAACCCGATTTGACATATCATCGTCCCGCTCATTCAACGTCGGTTAATGCTACGCAAGTCTCACCTACCGCGCGTATATCTGAGATGGTCTCGAATCTGATACCCTCCGCCACCGTGGAAGTAGTCAACGCTTCAGTTCAACCAGCCTGCTGGAATTGCCAACAGCCGGTCACAAATTTAAAAAATGTCGTGAAGGACGTAAACTGTTTTGTTGGAAATGTGGAAAACCGAATGTCACCCGTACCAATTGCCCTTGTCAAAAAAATGTTAGTCGGGGCCAGCAATAGGTCGGTCACAAATCCCGAACTCGAAAATTCCGACCAATCCAGGGTCGTTTGTATCTGTCGTTTTAGATTTCGTTTTAGCTCATGCCAAAGATGACAGACGCCCGTTTCTCAAGGTGTGCATTTATAATAAGATGTTTTCAGCTCTGTTAGATAGCGGTTGCTCAAAGACAGTTATTGGTGGTCCCGGTTGGGATGTGTTGAAGTCTATTTGTAAACTGAACCATGGTTTGTCGACGGAGTGCACAGTAGCGAATGGAGTTAAGTGTGAGGTCGTGGGTTCGCTTACCATCCCTATCCAATTACAGGACAGAATCAAAATATTTGAAGTCCTTGTAGTACCGTCAATTTCGCATCATCTTATTTTGGGGATAGATTTTTGGATGCAGATGGGAATCGTTCCAGACTTGTACTCTAGTCAATGGTCTTTTGTTCCACATGATGACAAAGTACTACCCGAAATCTCTCCCTTGACCAACTTTCAGGTGATCAAAGGAATGAACTTGATTGTCTACTCAGCTCTACTTTTGGTAAACTGGGTTCAGGCTTAGGATGTACTCACTTAGTGGAACACGTCATAAAAACTTCTCATCCACCAATAAAACAGAGACACTACCCTCTTTCTCCAGCATTACAAAAGCCGGTGAATAATGAACTTGATGACATGCTCGCCAAGGATATAATCGAACCATCTAGTTCTCCTTGGGCGTCGCCCATAGTATTAGTTAAAAAGCCTGATAATACATTCAGATTCTGTGTAAATTATAAAAAGTTGAACGAAGTCAGTGAGCGAGACGCATACCACACCCATTTGTTTCTGCAACCTTGGATAAACTAAGAGATGCTAGGTTCCTCACTACCCTAGACATAAAGTCAGCCTATTGGCAAATTCCTGTCACGGAATCTTCCCGACCCTTTACCGCATTTGTAGTCCCAACGGTTTTATTGGCAGAAAATGAGGACAGATGTCGCTAAGTACATTAGAAGGTGTCATGTCTGCCTTAGCACTAAGCCACTACAGACGAAACCTGCAGGAACAATGCTTAGTCAAACCCCTACTGTGACTCGTCCATGGGACTTGTTGTCCATTGACCTCGTCGGACCACTTCCCCGTGGTTCTTCGGGATATACTTATATTTTTTCAATATGTGACGGATTCTCTAAGTTCGTTTTGTTAATTCCTATGCGCTCCGCGACTGGAGATAAAATCGCCCAGATTCTGGAAGATCAAGGTTTCTTGGTGTTTGGTACTCCGTCAACAATTATTTTAGACAATGGGTCTCAATTTAATAATAAAACATTTATAACTAAAATGAAGGAATATAATGTCAAGTTATGCTATCTTACCAATTACCACCCACAGGCATCCCCTGTTGAGAGAATGCACCGCGTCCTTAAGACGATGATCAGTTCGTATGTGAGAGATAATCACAAGATGTGGGAGAAATATCTGCCAAAGTTTGCATGGGCTTTGCGTTCGGCAAAACATGAAGTTACCGACATGGCTCCGAATTTTATAATGTATGGAAGAGAAGTAACTGTTCGTGGTGGATCTCCATCGGATGTTCCCCAAGAAGATTTGCAGTCTCCTGAAGACCGTTCCGAAGCTCTGAAGAAGGTCTATGAGGATGTGAACAAACGTCTCCGAAGAGCATATGACCAAAGTCGAAAGGGGTATGACTTGAGAAGAAGACTAGATAAGTTTCCCGTTGGTCAGCAAGTATGGAAGCGAAACTATTCCCTGTCAAAAAAAGCGAATAAAATCACCGCGAAATTTGCACCGAAATTCACTGGCCCTTTTGTAATTTCTAAAATTCTTTTTCCATGGAGTTACCAATTGAGAGATATCAATGGTAAATATTGTGGCATATGGCGTGCAAAGGACCTAAAGCATCATCCTCCAGATGATAGTGATGAAGAATAAGTCTTCAAATTTTTTTTTTCGTTTTGTTTAAAGTTTAATATATAAAGTAAGATTATAACCGAATTTCAGATGTATGCTAACTAAGGCTATCTGTTCTGTTAAAAGTTAGGAATGTTATATGAAGTTTCCCTTTTGACAAAGTAAAACTTCTTTTCGGGAAAAATGGGTGTGTTACGGGACAAAGAATTATTTGTGCCTCTCTTTCAAACATCCAAAAATAAACTCTAGACCTAGCAACTGCTGGTTTATTAAAAACAGATCCTGATTGTTTTGAGTAGACTTAATACAGTTAATGTCTCCAGGAATCCTTTCACTTTTCTCAAGTGTCTCCCTGAAGGGCACCTAAAAATAATAAATAAGTATTTACCACTTATTATTTATAACAACATGAGATATAATAGGTCAAATATTTATATTATAAATTTACTGAATACCTTATTTGAACATAGGATGATCACCAGATCATAAAAGTTAGTGATTGAAAAATATAAAAGGCTTAAAGGTTAGTTTGTTTACATGGTGTACCACAGTAAGTAGATGACAATCTTGTCATATCTGTCAACCTTAGAAATAAATCCTCTCAAAGTGATTTCAGATCATTCATCATAATGTCACCCTTCTATTCATAGATCTACTGATTAAAGATCATTGACCTTCCTTATCAATTAATAATTTTCTCCTTTTAATTTCTGTTATCAGAGCTTATCTCTGGCGTTAAGTACTTTGGTAATAAAGAAGTAAATGAAAAGAACATACCTTTTTTTTCTAAGACCATCAATACGTAGATAGGAGATGGGTTTTCTTTTTCTTCCATGTGAGGTTCGTGATAGACATGGTTTAGCAATTCTGCTGATTTTTGGAAAATATATTTAAGTGAGCTTATATTTTATTAGAGTGATCCTGTTGGAGCTCTACCACTCTGTATAAGTGGATATTTATTTTCGTTCAGTTTAAATTCCTGTCTCTCCATCCGTAGGCGAAACCACTTTGAGGCCACACAACTTCTACGGTGAGTTTAATTTGTCAGTTTACTATACTCAACCCTCATAACATTTAATTATTACCAAATACTTACACAAGCTCCTTTTTTAGGTCTCTGTCTTCGTACTTCTTTCTTCATTCTTCTTACGTCTTTCTTTCTTCCTTCTCTCTTCTTTCTTTGGCTTTATTCTATTCATCGATATCTCCAGTTCATTCCTGCATCGACATCATATATATGGTACATCATCTGCACCCAGTCATCATATCGGTTACACCTGTACACACCTCTACCTCTAGGATATAGTCTGCCTCCACCAGTTCTTTTGGAGGGACACACCACAGCACCCGATCGTTAACAGGTAACCTTCATACCTCACATATATCAAGGAATCCATTGGTTTGAGTAGAAACCAACATTTAGCTAGAATAACCAATATAGTTATAAAACTAAGTATTATAAGTAGAATATTTTGTCCTACCTACTGATGAACTTTAGTTTTCCTGGTGGCTTTACCCTCTGTTGGGGACAAATTGTAAATTTATTTAATAACAAATAGCACAATCACTAGAGTTTGTAAATCAGCGTATGCATACAAAGGGTAGTTCTTAGTAGTATATTATGCAATGAGCACAAAATGATGCCCATTTTGTTGCGAGTTGCATACTATACTTTTTCTATGACAACATATCGTTCACGTTTAATACATGCATACATTGCAAAAACTTTAAAAGAAATAAACTGATAATATTTCATTACTCCGAATTCGCCGCTAATGCTTTCTATCAGAATTAAAATATAAATTGAAGAAATATGTAAAAATTGTCTTTATTGCTATTTCTACGATCTGCTGACATTTCATCAATTTGTCGCTGGACGTCATAATTTGACAAGCCGTAGTCGTCGTGATTTTAGAGTGAACCTAGACCTAAATCGAAATATTCCATTTCGCATTTGTTGCTTAGCAACTTGCCTAGCAACCGATGCAAAAATGAAATTCTGTACAAAATGTGCTTGTTTATGATTTAAGTTACGGTTATAAAATGAACATTTATCGAGGTTGTCGTAGAAAAATATAATTCTGTATCCAACCACTCCTAAGGTAAGATTGGATAGTGTAAAGCTTTTCTTGGTATAAATTTAGCCATGCCTTTTAGTAACCTAAAATAATTATTGTGAGCTAACTTCATATAAATAGTGTGGTACAGCGGAAATCCTTCAGGGAGTTTTTGCCGTTACCATTAGTAGGCAAAGCCTTGTTTTTTTTGTTTATTCATCTAACAACAATATTTTATATATTAAACCAACATTACAGCTGTTTAGTTCATATAATACCCTTCTTGGTGTGCGTCATCGTTTGTGACGTATATCCGGGATTTGGGTATGTCGATATTTTATTTGTTATTTTGAGATATAGCTAACCTTTAATTTGATAAATAAAATCATCAGGATCGTATTCAGCTAAATTCGAAAAGGCTATGAAATTAATAATACTTGGGATATCAAAACACTGCAAAATAAAACAAATTGTATATTTAATTTACATATTAAAATAATTCAATATTAGTAAATATAGTAATATAGACCTGCAAAAGAATTATACATCGTGTTCAATAAGATTAATATTCACTTTTCACAAATAATAATTCACCGTAAACAACAAAGTACAGACCTGACGAGAACTGTCAGTGGGACATTAGAAAAATACGTAAAACACATTGCCGCTGCGAAAGGAACGTCTGCATCGTATTTTGAACGATGTAATTTCGCCCGATTGATAGGTCGCGTTTGCGCGTAATCTAAACATCAACCAATCAAATTTTTGTAAGTCAAAGATTAGGGTTAACGTTTGTAATACGTTTAAAGGTTCATTTTTGTGATATTTTGATTAGGAATAATCACAGACCTGCCTTTTTTCCATTTCTTCCAACGTAATCTGTTAGAAGGACATTAACAATCAATGACGCACAACAAGAAGGCTATTATATAAACTTTATCAGTTTTTTTATTTCGAACACTACCCTGAGATGAACAGGACCTTTTAATCAAAGGTAACACGGTGAATTAAACTAGATAATCAATCAACCTATGGCATTAGCCTCAGACTTATTTGAAAATCGTTAACTTGTTAAAAGAATTTAAAAAAAAAATAACTCGATGTAACTTTACCGGCTGAAGGTTGGACAACGCATGTAATAATCCTCGCACTCGCGCCATGATCAATTTTAATTTCAAGTTATCGTACAAAATTTATAATATATTCGGGTAATTTGGGACCGGACAATAGGTATAAGAATTTAAATCTGGAAAAAAATCTGAAATCCAAAGGTTCGATGTATAGAATTAAATCAAACCCAATATAAAAAGAAATGTAACAATATTAAAAATACTGAAGATAAATTTTTTTATCTATTTAAAAAAACCACTAGAATACGGTACTATATTTTTAATGATCAAATATAAATTTTTATAACTCAACAAACTTTTGCTTTTCACTGTGCGTTGATATTATAATTAATTCTACTTACTGAAGAAAATCTCGGACGGTCGGGCACTACTTCGAAAGCAAACAAAACAAAACTTAATTCAACTCTCGGAAAAACGATTTTCGTAGAAACGATAGCAGAGAGACTCTAGCACAAACGGTAGCAGAGAGCAGAGACCAAAAACCTTCGGTTTTTTAGTTTATATTTTAATTCCTACCTACAATTTTTGCCTTATCGGAATTATACGTGAAATTCATTTACTTTCAACTACAAAAATAAATTCTAATATACTGGACGGCTTTCGTTTTAATCAAAATAGTTTATGTACCGGACGTCCGTGAATGTTTGAAAGTCATAATTAATAAATTTTAATATTTTTAGTTTCATATTCATGTGTTTTGAATTACTAATAAAATATAATATAGCGGTAATAAAAAAAAATCAATGCGGTAGCAGAAAGTAAGTAACGAGTTATATAAAACCTATGGGTAAAAATAAAATATACTACGGAGAAAAGCCAAAAATGAACTTCAAATCGGTGCCCTACAAAATAACTCGTTACACACCCCCTTTACTTCGGTAAAAAAAATGAATGAACGAAAGTGCAACTTTCGGTCATTGCATTTTTTTTTTCAAAACACCAGCTTATTATCTATTAATTATACTCAGCAACTATAAAAAAGTGATAAACATCAGGTGGACGTTTCAAAATCTAGAAGCTCGGCGCCGGATGCCTTAAGAGTAGGTCGCAGGTCCTCTTCCCGGGATGACCGGAAGTAAAGTCCAAAGGGTCTGGGTCTGTTAAATACATTATACATTTACGGACTTTAAATATTTTATGTGTTCTCGGTTATAGCTTTTACCATTTTTGTCTTGCAAATCGTACACTACCGGAGAGATAACTTTGACTGGTAAATGCTTTTGAAAAATTCAAACGGACAAGATCAAAACAGTCTTGCCATTCGCCATTCGCAAGAGATGCGGTTTCGAATCCTCTTCGGCAGGGTCGTCCTCTCCGGTATCTTCTTTCGGATTTTCCTCGGAAGCATCTTCAGCTTCTCTTCGGAAAGATTTCGGTATTTCGGGATCTCTTCCAAAATTTAGGAAGGCAGGTGAGAATCCAGTCGAGTCGTGTCTTGAGTTATTCATCGCAAATTTCAAGTCCGGCAACCTTATATCCCAGTCTCGGTGATCCTCTTCGCAATATTGCACAATCATTGTTTTCAAGGTGCGGTTGGCTTGTTCTACTGGATTTGCTTGTGGTGTATACGGTGGAGTAAATCGGTCTCGGTTTCCTAATCCACTCAGCTTTTCCTTGAAAAGCTTACTGTCATACCGATTTCCATTGTCTGTCAGTACGGTACGGGGGCATCCAAATATTGTCAATATCTCTTCATAAAAGGCCGTACTTATGCTACTGGCAGCAGCATTCCTTAACGGCTTACACTGTACCCATTTAGTGAATCGGTCTTGGAACATTATGTATTTCGGCCCGAATTTTATTTCATAAGCAAAAAACGTGGCAACAGCGCGCGACGATCGTATCGGTGAGACAAAAGGGGTGGCGGCGAATATAGAATGATTTATTTGGGTTTTTTTTTCTTCTTTGATGTTTTTCGCCGTAATAATTGAACTATGATTTTTTTAAGAGTTGTTTTTAGAACGTCGAGACAGTCACATTGTTAGCGGCTGTCCGGCAAAATTGTTAAGTAATATGTTTATTTTAGTGTAATATAGTATTACATTTTAGAAAAGTTAGTTTGATTTTAAAAGAAACAAGTGCAAATACAGTCCACTGTTGTGTTGAATACAACAATCGTTGTTAAAAACATTATGATATAGCAATTTCCTTTCTTACTCCTGGGTAACAGTCCAATGATATCGGAACTAAAGGTTTGCCATGGTTGCCTATTGGATGATGGTTGCATCTTTTCTGGGAGCTTTTGTTGCGACGGCTTGTACTTTTGACATTGCAGATATCTCCTCACATATTATTTGGTGTTGTCCCTAAGCGTTCCTGGCCAATAGTAGAGTCTTGCAATAAGGGTGATGGTTTTCGCGATTCCCAGATGACCAGCGCTCGGAACATCATGGTTTTCTTGAAGTATTCGATTTCGGTCAGGCTTAGCTATACATAATTTCCAGGGATCACTCATGTCGGGTTCCCTGAAATCGTTTATGTCCTAGAAGTGGCGGTACAGGCGGTCTTCTCGCATGCAGTAGTCCGGAAATTTACCTGGGTCCTTCAGAACCTCCTCCTTCTTGTTCCGGTACCACGAACATTCGGCGGTTACAATTTTCAAACAGAGAGCAGACGGTGGATTGGTCTCGGTAGTCATTGGTAGCGGATTCCTGGACAAAGCATCGGCTACACGGTTTAGCGCACCTTTACGGTATTGTATTTCGAAATCATACTACTGCAGAAAAATACTCCACCTAGCTAAACGTCCGGACGGACTAGATGTGGAATGCAGCCATCTAAGAGATTGATGATCGGTAACAACCGTGAAATGGTAGCCCTCTAAATAAGGACGCATCTCTTCAATCCCCCAAACAATGGCAAGACATTATTTTTCAGTGACGGAGTAATTCTTCTCGGCAGGGCTCAGGGTGCGACTTGTATATGCTACCACATGCTCATGACCATCCTTCTGTTGGGCAAAGGCTATTCCCAGACCATATTCCGAGGCATCGGTCTGTAGAGTGAACGGTACGGTGAAATCGGGACAAAACGGGTGCTTCTGACAGACATGTTTCAATCTTAGCGAAAGCGGTTTCTTGCTCTTAAGCCCTCTTCCATCGCTAAGACTTGCGGAGTAATTTCGTTAACAGAGCCACCTCCTATACCAGGATGCAACTCCCAAAAACCTTCTTAGATCTCGGATATTTCTCGGGGCTGCTAATTTAATTATACTTTCGACCTTTTCTGGATCGGTAGGGATTCCATCTCCAGTGACTACATGGCCGAAGTATTTCATGGACGGTAAACAGAAGTGACATTTCTCCAAGTTGAGTTTCAGCCGTGCTCATCGTAATCGACGGAACGTCTCGGATAGTTTTTCCAAATGCTGTTCGAAGGTTTCTCCCAGAACAATGTTGTCATCCAGATGAGCAAAAGCGTAAAGGTCTAAATCTGGACCAATTAACTAATAAATCAGAATCTGGAACGTGGCAGGTGCCAAACGGAAGAACCGTGAATTGCAACAATCTACGTCTCGGTGCGGTAGGAAGGCAGCACCCGCTCTTCAAATCTAAACTGGAAGTATACTTAGCCTTTCGCAGTTTCTCCTGTATAGCATTGATAAATGCAAGAGGGTAGGCATCCTTCATTGTTACCTCATTTACCTTTCGAAAGTCAGAACAGAAACGGTTCTTTCCATCTTTTTTCTTCACAATCACAATCGGAGAGCTCCACGGGCTTGTAGAAAGTTCTATCACACCTTCTTCCAGCATGGCGTCTATTTCAGTATTGCAAATTTCTTGCATCCTCGGATTCTGAGGTCGGTATCTCTGTTTGATCGGACGGGGTTGCAGAATACGGATTTCGAACTCAACTAGCGTAGTTGGACCTTGAATTTTCTCAAACCTCGGCAACTCATGACTCAAGAAAATGTTCAACTTCTCTTCCTGATTTTCGGTTAAGTTTCTTTCTAACGGGCTTCCTATATATCTTCTTTACTATCTCCCAACTCTACGAGAGACGACGAAAAGACTTCAGTAATAGATTGCTCCTTGTCAACCCCTAACTCCAGGAAAGACGTAGGGACTTCGGGAACAGATTGCTCCTTGCCAACCCCTAACACCAGGGAAGACGCAGACTTCGTAAACAGACTGCTCCTTGTCAACCCCTAACAACAGGGAATAAGCAGAGACTTCGAAAACAGATTGTTCCATGTCAACCCCTACCTCCAATTAAGTCGTAGAGACTTCGGAAACAGATTGCTCCTTGCCAACCCCTAACACCAGGGAAGACGCAGACTTCGGAAATAGATTGCTGCTTGTCCATCCCTAACTCCAGGGAGGACGCAGAGACTTCAGAAACAGACTGCTCCTTGTCAACACCTAATACCAGGAAAGACGCAGAGACTTCGAAAACAGATTGCTTCTTGTCAACCCCTACCTCCAGGGAAGACGTAGAGACTTCGGAAACAGATTGCTTCTTGTCCACTCCTAACACCAGGGAAGACGCAGAGACTTCGGAAACAGATTGCTCCTTGTCAACCCCTAACACCAGGAAAGACGCAGTGACTTCGGACACAAATTGCTCCTTGTCAACCCCCAACACCAGGGAAACGCAGAGACATCGAAAACAGATTGCTCCTTGTCAACTTCTAGCTCCAGGGAAGACGCAGAGACTTCGGAAACAGATTGCTCCTTGTCAACCCCTAACACCAAGGAAGTCGCAGAGACTTCGAAAACAGATTGCTCCTTGACAACCCCTACCTAAAACCTAAATGAGGGAAAGTTCAAGTGTTTCACCTCTAGTGAGGGTGTCTTACTCGGTGGTTGGAAGGACAATCGAATTACTCAGTGGGCGTAAAGATTCTGTATTTACGACAATGACAATTGACAGCGCTTGGCTTGCCTTTTTACAAAAAGTGATCTGAAATGGTGTTTAATATAGATTTAGAATTTAAAGAAAGCTTCTGCAAAAGTATACTTCTGGGATTACATGGACTTCCTGGTAAATATAAAGTTTAACTAAATTATTGTTACCTCTTACCTAGTGGATAGGTTACTAACTATTTACATTACTTTAACTACTATTTAATATCTATTTTAAGCATTAAAATATTACTCATACCATTGAGTATAGGAGGAATTATATGAGATATACTAGGTAGACGTTCATATGTTCTTAAATTGGCTAAATATGTACAATATTTTGGAAAGATAGTCCAACCGCAACTTCCGAACTCAAATTCACTACTCTCACCACTAGTTAGCAGGTAAGAAGTTTATAATAATCTGGAAAGATCTCACTTGAGTGTTCTTTCCTTATGGGTCCTTGTGATGGTACCTACGAATTCCTTCTCGAACTGGGTACGTCCTGTTGTGAGGTTGAGCTGGGAGGCGAAGGTAAAGCTCAGGCTGAGTAGGAGATGAGTTGAAGGTTGCCCTGGAGTAGACGTTCTACAGGTAGGGCTTATACTAAAGTCGCAAGCCGATACAGACAAAGTAAAAGTATATACAGATGATAGATAGTAGAATATGTACAAGAAGAAAAAGAAGAAACAGAAGGTCTGAAAAGAAAATAGAGTTCAAAGACACTGCTGGTAATTACGCCAGTCTCATAAAAAGAGGTATTACTTACCCTTGATGGCATGTGACCTTTAAGTGAGTTTTATTTAATCAGGAGTTATATCCATAAACTTATGAATCCTTACAACTGGATTGTACAGGAAAATCCTGATTATTGTTAGTTTTCCTGGTTCACAAAAACCGCAGTATGCGAAAGTTAACCAACCATGTGAACACAGGAAATAACCAAAACAAAATGGAGGAGGTCAAAAGTCAATACCCTCTCCACGGACTCGAACGGTCGACAGAGGTATTTTACCTTTTGAAGAAGGGGTCAAGGTCAGAGGTTAGCTGAATGCTTCAAGAATCAAGACACCTTTAGCTTTTGTCAAAAACTAAGAGACCCAAGGTTAACATAAGAACCAGTTATCCAGTGTCAACAATACTGAACCCATTCATAATGTAAATAGTTTCTAATATCGCACTCCCGCTTCAGAAATGACATAACTCAAAAATTTCCATTTTTGGTATTTAGTCATTTTTGAAATGCACAAGTTAATCCCCATATATACTGGAGAAACGACACATCTAAACTTCCAAGACTTTCCGCTAGTTGGCGGAAGTGTCACTTTTTAACTGTAAAAATTCGCACCAGTATGAATCTTTCGAAGCGACACATCTAGTATTTAGTCAGTTGCCTCTCAAATTTGGTCAAGGGTGTACGTGTAGAAGTGTCCAATTTTGAGTTGTGTCATTTCTAAACGCAATTCGTATTAATTTAAACGACTTAAATCGAGTTGTGTCATTTCTGACTAGACTAGATAGTGTTGTTATTTTGGATTAAGGCACTTTCAAAAGGGAATTGTGTGTTGTGAATTATTGGTCTGGGAAAAGTCACTGTTTGCACATTATAACCAAGGGCAGAGACAACCCTGAGACGCACAAGTGCATAGGAAAATTAGTTCGGTGAGAACATGAGAAGAATTCTTTGTCTGATACATTGGAACTGCATAAATATGTCTTTGTTCAAAAGCTCACAAGGTGTAGGCAGGTGGCGGTAGTAGCGCTGCTATTCTCATTCCGTGCATTTCTTGTATCGTGATCGGATATTCGCTGACATCTGACATTTGCTGTGTCGCCTGTCGCCATATTTGGTTTATATTTGTGTTGCTCTGCGTATCTGATTTTTATTTTTCTCGTTATTTGTTACTCTTTGTTTTGCTAGTTATTTGATTGTATTAAAATTCCGACCAGTTTGAAGTGCTTAGAAGTTAAGATGTCACAAAAACTTTGTTTGCTTTGTGGAAATAGTGAAGAAGAGGTTGAGAAAATGCATTATTTTCCTTCCAATGATAAAAAGTAAGAATATTTTTGGTCTTTTTAAAGTAAAAAATAATAGTTCTAATGCATTTATAGGTCAAAATTGTGACAAGAAGCGGTGGGAATGAAGTACAAGATAGACCTGAATTTGAGTACATGTAAACTGCGAATCGATGTTGTTCCGAGTTTATTCCCTAGCAATACACTTGGAAAAAATCATCAACAAGTAAATGGTAAATGAAATATTGGAGAACAGTAAAAATGAAGAGCATCTTGCATTGAAGGTATGTTAACGGACTAATCTTATTTCTGATAACCTACCTATCAAATGCATGAAAGAAAACTTGTGTACTAGTATTTTTTTCTTCAAATACTGCAATTTAATTATAATAATATAACTGTATTATGTTTACGCACTTTAATATTTTTCGCTATATTTATCAATAAACAATTCTTTGTGTTGATTTGTCTTATTATTTTTTAAACAACTCTGTAGTACGAACGAATTTTTAAATCGCTTCGTAGTTCGCGCCCTTTTTTAAACAGTTCCATGGTCTAGGAAGGGGGTGCCGAGTCGGGAAAATAGGCTCTCGTACCATTCTTGCCTCTGTCACAACATGCGCGCCACCTACCCCACACCTTGCAGAAAATGGACCAGTGGAGTATTGCGAACTAAAATTTTGCATGCACTTGGGCGTCTCAGGGTTGTCTCTGCCAAGGGTAAGTCTTGTTTCTGTTACTTTTATATCTACCTATACCTTTATTGTTTGGAAAATTATGAAAATTAAATAAATACGATTATTATTAATTATTTTAAATACATTTTATTTAATATAATATAACTTGGTTTTATATTTTTTGATGAAATTATTTTGTGGTTGTAGGAAAAATGTCACTTTCCACCAATGTAAAATAATATTAATTTGTAGTAATGTCTGGAATTCGCGGAAAAAAATATTGGATATTTTGGCCGAGAAAATTCAAGAAAGCAAAGATAGTGTACTAGAAAACAAACAAACTATCAATGTATCTTCAGCTAAGAGAACAAACAATGAGGAGTCACAAAGTTCCAGTATTTCAGATCTTCCTGACCTAAGTGAGAAATTCAATAATAATTCAACTGTACCCACCTTAAATTTTTTGTTTATTTCTTTTTTTTTTCTATATATTTATATATTTTTTTATAGCGCAACACAGTTCGTTCGAAGTAAGAAGTGCCCCTATCCCCACAAAGCCAGTGCAAGATGAGTCAGAAAGTCATAACTCTGGTGAGAAATTTAATAAAACTTAATTTTTTGTAGTTTTTTTACTATTTATATTTTCATAGCGCAACACAATTTGTTTGAACTGAGAAGTACCGCTGCCATTACCAACTCAGTGCAAGTTGAGCCAGGAAGTCATGACTTGAAAACAGGTGAGTAATTTACTAAACTGTTAATGTTAAAAACATGTCGATAATTTATACCATCATTTTGCAGATGAAGTAAATCCATCCGAAAAAGACACTTTGTCTGTTTGTAGCGTACCTCTAAGTACGGTACAAAGAAATACTACGGAGTCGCTGAAACCAGGACCTTCAGGGCTCTGTCGTCAGAATTTAAAATACAAATTACGAAATGTAGTTGGAAAATGTTATACAATTTCTCCTATACATAGTGGAGAAAGTGATTGTGATGACTCAGATGCAGACCCAAAATTTTGTGAAGAAAATAAAAAACCTATATTCAAAGCGACTACCTCGTCTAGAGACTCTTCTAGTGAGGAAGAGGGTTTAAAGGAAATAACTAACGAAGAAAATGAAAGGCCAAATGTAAAAGGAAAGAAGAGGAAATTGGATTCAGAAAATTGGAGCATTAAGAAATCGAAAACAAGAAGGAACCTCGGGTTAAGTTATATATCAACATCAAAAAGTAGACGAGAATATCAAGAGAGAAGAATTCGCCCACCTTGCGGAGAGAAATGTGAACTCCAATGTTCTGCAAAAATTAATGAAGAGCATCGGCAACAAATTTTCAGAAGCTATTGGGCTTTAGGTGATTCGCACAAACAGAGATGTTTTATTGCTGGCTGTATGAGCAGCATTAAACCTAAGTACAGGTATTCGTCTACTCAAAATCACCGTAATTTAAATATTGCTTTCTATTTTGACCTAAATGGACGTATTAGAATTTGTAAAACGTTTTTCAAAGCGACTCTAGACATAAATGACCGCCCAATAAGAACTGCTCTTGCCAAGAAAAAAGAAACTGGTGTTGTTGAGCCAGATCTAAGGGGACACAATTTACATCCGACTCTCCCTTCCGAAATAAAAGATGGTGTCCGAAAACATATCGAGTGTATCCCTAAAATCGAGTCGCATTATCTTCGCGCTCAAACCACACGCCAATATATAAATGGTAGTAAATCATTGGCCGATATTTGGAGAGATTATCAAAATGCCTGTATTCAGGCTGGAAAACAGTTCGCAAATTTGTGTATGTTCAGCAAAATTTTCAATAATGAATATAACATTAGCTTCTATACTCCAAAAAAAGACCAATGTGAACTTTGCGCCGCCTACACTAACGCATCGGGAGAAGACAAAGAAAAATTAAAAATAAAATTCGAAAAACACCAAATAGAGAAAGAATGATCAAGAGAAGAAAACGACAAAGACAAACTTAAAGTAAGCAAGAACTATGTAGTAGCAGTATACGATCTTCAGGCTGTGTTACCTTGTCCTCGTGGTGACGTTAGTGTATTTTACTATAAATCGAAATTGAACACCTTTAATTTCACAATTACCGAACTAACAACAAAAAACACAGAATGATCTATGGCACGAGGGTGAGGGCAAGCGGGGTGTTGAGGAAATTGCAAGCTGTGTACTGATGTTTATAGAAAAGATGGTTTAAAATATGCAAGAAAATTTTGACCTAGTTTTTTATTCAGAAAACTGCAGTGGCCAATAAAAGAATAAGTTTATGGTGGCTACGTATTACTATGCGATTGTAAAATACCCACAAATAAAATCAATCACACACAAGTACCTAATCACTGGACATACCCAGAATGAAGGAGATTCTGTTCATTTGGTAATAGAGAAACAGATAAAAAGAGCACTGAAAGGCGGTCCTATATACATCCCTGGGCAATACGCACAACTGATCCGATCTGCAAAAAAAACGGCAAACCTTATCAGGTTAACGAGTTATGTCATAAAGATTTCTATAATGTAAGGTCTTTAAACGAACAATTACATATTAATTTAGGATTACTTAAAATAACAGAAGTCAAAATTTGAGAATCGATAGGAATAACCTGAATAATTTGTTTATCAAAACATCATACGAAGCTAGTGAATATCAGGAAATTGATATTGTAACAAAAAGGAGTCTTGGAATAAATTCAAACATTCCCATCCTAAAGCCCGTTTACAAAAGAAAGTTTTTAGTTTTTAGTTGTTTTTTTTTGTTTAATGTTCATTAAAATCTAGTCGTAAGTACTGTACACCAACATACACTATAGTTTGTGTTTCTATGTATAGGATAAATCGTTTCATAAATATATATTTTTGTTTAAATCCGATCCATTATCTCATTGCCTTACAAAATGAATCTTTTGGAATCTCTTATGAATAGAGAAATAAACAGTCAAAGTGACATAACTAAAAAAAGTATTTTCATGAGCAAATCAGAAACGACACGTCACATCAAAAACGTATTTAATAAATAGTAATAACAAATCCTTCCTATAATTATGTCAAGTATTCTCCTAAACGTTTCTATAAAAGGTTAATAACTTAAATTCAAAAGTGCCGGTGATTTTGAGAACAAAATTAGTTTGGCCGATAATTAAAAACCTCTCTGAATCACTATTATAGTTTTTTTACTTATGTCACTTCTGAAGCGGTAGTGCGATATGATAGTATATTAAGGTGACAATTAAATCGTTTTTCTACTCCTGTTTTATAATATACTTTTAAAAGACTAAAATCTGTATCATAATGATATTCATTATGATACAAATTTTCATTATGATACAGATTTTTAAGCCAATAGGAATGCGACATTCGCACAATATTTAATATAGCCATGGATACCTGGTTGACATTTCTGAAATTAATTATATTAGGTGACACTTAATTTGTCAGCTGTCAAATAATTTTGATTTTCAAAAGTTCCTTTCATTGTTCTTGTTTTTTATAATAAATGATAATTATTAATTAAATAATTCTTATTAATCGGAGTAGAAAAAATATTGTATGCAACTTTCATGTAATGGCCATTAATACACTCGCATATTATATACGAAACGAGCCGCAGGCGAGTTTCGTATCCTACAACATGCTCGTGTCTTAATGGCTATCATTACATGATCGTTGCATAAAATACTATTACGCATCCAAGCCACAGTTGTTTATTGACTATCTAATGTATTGCCTATATTTCAGGATGAACCGTAACAACTCCCCCCTTTCCAGAAAGGAAAAAAAATATTTATTTGTTTTTCCAACAAAAAGAGAAACCTGTAATGAATGATAAGTATCCAACTACTGAATTTACAACTAACTATACATGCTAAAGAAAACAAATAAGAAAAAAAAATAAAGTAAACCATTTAAATGCTACTAACAACTAATCTAGATCTGATTCGGAATCAGAATGGTCATAAACGGGAGGATGACTCTTCAGGTCTTTGGCGTGCCAGACGCCTTTAGGGCGACCGTTTGAGTTCATGAGCATGACCAAGGGGAAAGAATTTTCACAATGGTGTAGGGCCCTTCAAATTTGTAAACCAATTTCGCTGTAATACCCTTAGATTTGTCAGAGTGGCTATACACTCGTTTCCAGATCCGTTGGTCGAGGGTAAATCTCTCATCTCTTCGACGTAGGTTATACCATATGCGAGAGTTCTTATGGGATTTCTTGATCCGATCGGCCACATCCTTGAAAACTTCCTGTACAGCTTTTGTTCGAGCTAGAGGATCAAAGGTCATCAAAGTCTGTCGGAGGGGTGGTTCCGCGTCCTCGTAAGTCTAATTCTCGGGAAAACATAACAAATTTTGGAGACAATTTGGTTACTTCGTGTCGACTTGAACGCATCGCACATGCCACTTTTTGTAGACACTTGTCCCAAAGTCGATGGTTATCGGACACATACGAGCTAAGCATGGTTTTTAAAACACGATGGTAGCGTTCGACAGCATTTCCCTGGGGAGAAAAATTAGCCAAGGACCTCTTCTCTACATCGTACTTCTCTAGTCCATGCTCAGAATCTGCCATGGTCGAGTTGTCGTAGGGGAGAGACTTAACATTAAACCTCTTGGTGGTTTTTGCTCTGGTTTAGTTAAGCAGGTCTCACAACGCCTTATGTAGCGAGCTACATCTGCTTTCATCTTCGGCCAGTAGTAGTGGAGGTTCACTCTGTTTAGCGTTTTGTAGATTCCCAAATGTCTACAGGTTGGAGGATCGTGATGCTCTTGAATCATGGATATACGATTTTCTTTAGGAACTACCAATAACCATTCCCCGTTCGGAGATAACAAATCTGGATATACTAATTTGGATAACTTAAATAATTGACCATTTCCAACTCCCCAATCAGGGTATTTGTCGTGTTTTTCGGTCACTTTATTGTAGTGACGTTGGTACCACAGATCTCTGACAAAACCTATAGATACGATGGTTTTTATGGCCTCAATACGGGTAACAGATCGAGATAAGGTGTCAGGCACAACATGATCAGCTCCTTTCCGGCGAACGATCACAAAATCGTATTGTTGGAGTCGTAGGGCCCATCTGGCTACACGACCAGCTTGGTCAGTCACCTCTGTGAAATGGGTACCCTCCACATAAGGTTGAAATTTTGCTATGGCATGTAAGACGTCTGAGCATTTTTTCTCGGTGGTACTGAATTTTCGCTCTGCTTTCGTCAAGGATCGACTCAAGTAAGCTATGACTCTCTCGCCGTCATCATACATTTGAGAGAGAGTAGCACCAAGGCCAAAATCACTAACATCCGTCTGGATGACAAACGGCAAATCAAAGTTAGGACAAGTGAGGATGGGAGCTGAGATAAGGTTCTCCTTAATTTTCACCATAGCGGTGACACAAGCATCATCCCATTCGAACTTGGAATTTTTTTTCAATAGAGCGGTAAGCGGCAAATAGGCTTGAAAAATTAGGAACAAATCTCCTGTACCAGGAAGCCAAGCCTACCACTCTCCGAACGTCAGAGACCGTCTTTGGATCCGGAATATTTACAGTGGCCTCCACCTTCTCTGGATCAACCAATAAGCCAGAGGAATTCACCACATAGCCGAGGTACTTCAATTCATGCTTACAGAAATGGCATTTTTCCCTATTGAGCGTTAAATTCGCTTGAGAAATCTTGTCTAAGACTTTGTGTAATACGTCCAAGTGTTGTTCAAACGTGGGAGTACAGATGATTATATCATCAAGATAAACAAAAACGAACCGTTCCAGGTCAACACCTATGAGACGGTCAATAAACCGCTGCCATGTCGCCGGCGCATTATATATTCCAAACGGCATGCGTTTGAATTGGAACAGTCCCCTCGTTGGAACAACAAATGCGGTAAGGGGTCGAGACACTTCCGCCACTTTGATCTGCCAATAGGGCGATTTTATGTCCAGAGTGGTGAGGTACTTCGCGTCCCTCAATTTGTCCAGAGTGGCACAGACAAAAGGAATAGGGTACGCATCTGTTAATAATTAATGTATATTTTGGGTTCTTTGTTCGAAGTGCACATATCGAGTGTTTTGGTTATATACTTGTTGACTAGACAGAGGGAGATCAAGGTTGTATTTTTTCGCTTAAATGTCGACATGACATAATGTTTTATAATATTGTAAGATTAGTTGGTTTTTGTAAACGTTAATGAATTAAAATATATAGAAACAACCGCTTTAGTTCTGGAATGAAAATATCTGGGAATTTAGAATTATCCCAACATAGTGGTCCTTCTGAGCGGGATAGTAATCTTCAATTTGGAATTTTGGAAATTTGAAATATTGGAACATTAGACTTTCAATTTGACCTGTGTTACATTTGATGAATTGGAATATCAAACTGGTAACATATATTGAAAGAATCTTATGTATTACATGTTCTGCGTAGATTTGCATTACTGGATCTTAATTGGAAGTTAATTGTGGTTGATTGCATACAATGTAAGAAAAGGTTAAAATTTGGATCATTGTTTGCTGATTTTGTCCCGAATCCTATTTCAACAGGCTGATTTATCAAACTGAAGAAGACCTAAGCTTGGTGAGGTGCCTTTGTTTACTATTTGTCATTTATTGCGTGGTTTTATATCTTTATCAACTTAATTTGTGTGAGTACTGGGTGAGCATCTAAAAAATTAACATGGATGCTAAATTAAAAGATTTAAATAGAAAGTAAGGTTCCATTAAAAGTAAATTAACTCATTTTTGGGAGATACTTAGATAATTTTGAATAATCGAAAACTGTCGAGTTAAAAGAAAGGTTAATTAAAGCTGAAAAATTATTAGATGAATTTGATGATATACATTTTCAAATTTTAGAGATAATAGCAGATGAAGGTGTGCAAGGAATTTTAGATGAAAGAGGAACCTTTGAAGACTCATTTTTCAATTTTATAGCTAAAGCTAAAGAGATTTTGTTTGAAAGTAGAGTAGAATCAAATGATAAAGATGATCATGCCAGTGCACAAGGCGATAAGGCTTGTAATGTGCGTGAGTTTCCCATAGAGAGATCTGTTAAGCTACCTTCAATACCAATTCCTACCTTCGATGGAGAGGTAGAAAATTGGCTTGAATTTAAAGAAACTTTTGATTCTCTTATTAACAGTAATGATCAAATAAGCAATGTAGAAAAATTTCATTTTTTGAAGAAAGCTTCACAGGGGGAAGCCCAAAAGGTAGTTCAAAAACGTAAGACAACTGGTGAAAATTATGAAATAGTTTGGCAATTATTGTGCGATAGATATGACGATCCTCCTTTGCTGGTTGATCACCATTTAAATGCTTTAATATCATTTCCACCGTTGTCTCACGAATCAGGGGAAGCGTTACGAAATATGTATGATGTCATTTTAGAAACACTGGTAGCATTAGACAAGCTTAACGTTTCTACTGAAAACTGGGACATTTGATGAGTAAAAAATTAGATCAAGCTACTTTTATCAAATGGGAAGAGGCTAAACCTCGTGGATTATTGGCATCCTTGGATGACTTTAATTCGTTCTTAATTAATGGGGTATTTTCTTTGAAAACTATAGAACGCAACAGAAAAGAAAATGGAAAAGTTAATAAATTTGGAAATAAAAATAAATATCAAAGATCATTTGTTTCAATTGAAAATTATAATAGTTGTCTTTATTGTAAAAGTAAACACGTATTACAAAAGTGCACTAAATTTTTGAAACTGAATACTTACTCTAGGTATGATGTGGTGAAGCAATTAGGTTTATGTTTAAACTGTTTTGGTAGAAATCATACTAGTAGACAATGCAGTCACAGCAACTGTTTGAAATGTGGATCAAAACATCATACCCTTCTTCATCATGAACAAAATGAGAAGAAAGATTTGAGTGCAAATGGAACCGCATTAAGAAATAATGAAATAACCGAGGCAAATTGCATTCAAAATAATTCTGATAATAATGCGCAAGTTTCTCAGGCTTCCAGTTCACAGGTTCAGGTAACATCTTTATTTTTAGATAATGGTGATGAAGTGACAGGAGATATACTTTTGTCTACTTCATTACTTCAGGTAGTAGCTAAAGATGGTTCGTTACATGTTTGTAGAGTTTTATTGGTTAATGGCAGTCAACCCAACCTTATTACCACTGAATTTTTAGGCTTAGAGCTGAAAAAAGTCAATACAGAAATAGTTGGAATAAATCAAAAATCTGCAAACATCATGAATAGATGTTTTGTGGAAATTAAGTCACTGTTAGTTAATTTTAGTAAAAAGATTTCTTGTCTTGTAGTACCAAAATTTTGTGGGAATATACCTAGTCATAAAATTGAAATAATTCATTTGCATATTCCTGACAATATAGTATTAGCTGATCCTGGTTTCTTTAAATCAAATAATGTTGATCTGCTGCTTGGTGTAGATTTGTTTTATGAATTAATCTGTGTGGGCCAAATAAAATTAGGTAACTATTTACCTACTTTGCAAAAAACTAGATTGGGTTGGATTGTAGCTGGCTCATTATGGTCTAAGGAAAAAGTTAAAAATAGGGTACAATGTAATATAAATCTTATGGAACAAGTAGAAAGATTTTGGAAATTAGAAGAGATTTCTGATGAGAGACAGATTGTTTCTAAGGAGGATTTGGAGTGTGAAAATATTTTTAAAGAAACGACCAGGAGAGCTAATGATGGGAATTGTTGTTACAATTCCACTAAAGGAACCTTTGTCAAAATTGGGGAATTCCAGAGGCGCAGCACTACGGAAATTGTTTGCACTAGAGAAAAAGTTGGAGAAAAATCCTCAGTTGAGAGACCGGTACATTCAATTTATGCAGGAATATTTAGATTTAGGTCATATGTCTGCGGTTGATGCAGCAGGGGATAAAGAGATAAATTACTATTTTCCACATCATGGTGTTTTGAATGAAAATTCAGAAACTACCAAACTTAGAGTTGTTTTTGATGGTTCGGCAAAAACAGATTCTGGAATATCATTCAATGACATCCAGTATATTGGCCCGAGATTACAGGATGATTTATTTTTAGGTCTTCTTAGATTTAGAGAACACGTAATGGCTGTATGTGGTGATGTAGCTAAGATGTACAGAATGATATGGGTGGATCCATCTCAGAGGTCATTGCATAAGATAAGATCTTCACCAACAGACCCATTAGTAGATTATACCCTTAACACGGTTACATATGGAACACGATCTGCTCCATACTTAGCGGTAAGGTGCTTGCAACAGTTGGGTATTGAGGCTTGTGCCACATAATCTAAGGCTTCACAGGCTATACTGAGTGATTTTTCAATAGATGACCTGCTGACTGGGGCTCAGTCAGCTGAAGAGGCTATAGAGCTCTGTTGCCAAATTTCTCTAATTTTGAAAGCTGGGGGGATGGAACTTCGTAAGTGGGTATCAAATGATTCAAATGTACTTAATGTATTGGATGGAATAGAGGTTGGGGATAAAGTTTGTTTTGGAGAGAAAACTGAAAATAAGACACTTGGATTGTTTTGGCAATTTAAACAGGATATCTTAAAGTTTTCTACTGAACTTTCCATTGACCGCAAGAGAGTAACGAAAAAAGTAATACTCTCAGAAATTTCAAAAAATTTTGACCCTCTTGGATTGGTTGGACCTTGTGTCATATTGACAAAAATTTTACTACAAAAGCTCTGGTTGGAAAAAATAGGATGGGATGAATCATTGCCTTTAGAATTAGAAAGTCAATGGTTTAAACTAAGAGACGATTTATCTACTTTAAATTCTCTTAAAATCCCTAGACATGCGATATGTACTAATTTTAGGAAGCTTGATTTGATAGGTTTCTGTGATGCATCCTCTCAAGCTTATGGGGCAAATATTTATCTTAGAAGTGAAGACCAGAGTGGTAAAATATTTGTGAATCTTCTATGTTCTAAGGCTAAAGTGGCTCCACTTAAAGTCTTAACTATACCGAGAATTGAACTTTGTGGGGCATTGTTGTTGGCAAAACTGATGGATAGGGTTTTGAAGGCGTTGACTATAAAAATAGACACAGTTTTTTATTTTTGTGATTCAACTGACGTATTATGTTGGTTAGAGATGAATTCCAGTAATTTACAAATTTTTGTTGGAAATAGGGTAGTCGAAATACAACAATTGACTAATACAAATTATTGGATGCATGTGAGATCAGAACACAACCCTGCAGATATAATATCTCGGGGACTACTTGCTTCAAATCTTATAGTCAATTCAATGTGGTGGAATGGTCCTGAATGGCTACACTTAGATAACACTTATTGGCCAGTGTCTCGTGTGTTTGAAAAACCTTCAACACTTCCTGAGACCAAGGTTAATGTTTTTAATTGTACAACCAAGCTAGATACTTTTTGTCTTAAGAATTTTAATTGTTTTAATAAGTTAAAAAGACCTTTTGCGTATTGCCTGCGGTTTATAGGTAGGATAAAAAAAGAGAAAGTTGAGATTGGATGTCTAAGACCTATGGAATTGAAAAAATCATTGGATAAATTGATTGTATGTGTCAAAAAGAAACATTTTTTCTGGAGATAAATGAATTACAAATGGGAAAGTCATTATCTAATAAAAACTTACACAAGTTAAGTCCTTTTCTAGACCAAAAAGGATTCCTTAGGGTGGGGAGTAGGCTGCAATTGTCTAATTTGGATTACTCGAAAAAACACCCTATCTTGTGGTCAGCCAAACATCGGTTGGTAAAATTGTTTTTTGAATTTACACATACCGAATTACTCCATGCAGGTCCCCAATTGATTTTATGTAGTATTAGAGAAAATTTTTGGGTTTTGGGTGGACGTCATTTGGCTAAGCAAGTGTTCCACAAATGTATTAAATGTTTTAGAGGAAACCCTAAACCTTGTGAGCAGGTAATGGGAATGCTTCCAAACGAGCGGGTTAGACCATCCCCGCCGTTTTATATAGTTGGACTGGACTACGCAGGTCCATTTCATATCAAGAGCAAGTATGGTAGGGGTGCACAAATTAATAAATGTTATATATGTTTATTTGTATGTTTTTCTACCAAAGCTATACATATAGAGGTAGTTTCAGATCTAACTAGTGATGCTTTTATAGCCAGTTTTCATAGATTTATTGCACGAAGGGGAAAACCTTTCAAAATTCTCTCTGATAATGGAACTACCTTTGTGGGTGCGAACAATCAATTTAAAAAATTCTTAGAAACTCATGCAGAATCCCTTAGTGAGAAAATTGGAAATGAAGGGGTTCTATGGGAATTCATTCCGGCAAAATCACCTAATTTTGGAGGGCTTTGGGAAGCGGGGGTAAAATCGTGCAAGTTTCACATGAAACGTATTTTAGGTAATTCTACATTAACTTTTGAAGGTCTCACCACTGTATTTGCACAAATTGAAGCCGTTCTAAATTCGCGTCCGTTATACCCATTATCATCAAGTCCAGATGATATGGATGTTTTAACACCGGTTCATTTTTTAATTGGAAGACGCCTCACCTCACTCCCAGATCCAGATGTTCGTCATATTTCAGAAAATAGATTGTCAAAATACCAACATTTACAAATCCTTCAACAACACTTTTGGTCAAGGTGGTCATCAGACTACATAGTAGAACTTCAAAAGAAAGTAAAATGGTATACAGAAAGTCGTTCTTTGGCATTAGATGAGTTGGTAATTATAAAAGAAGACAATTGACCTCCGTTAAGATGGAAACTTGGCAGAGTAATTGAACTATTTCCAGGGCCAGACAATAAAATTCGTGTTGTCTGTGTAAAGACGAGTACGGGAATTTTTAAAAGACCTATAACAAAACTGTGTCCACTACCCTTTCAAGATTAAGTGAAACCTAAAAACTAGGCGTGCTGGATAACTTTAAAGACTTTTGAAATGATATTTCAAGGAGGGGGGTATATGTTAATAATTAATGAATATTTTGGGTTCTTTGTTCGAAGTGCACATATCGAGTGTTTTGGTTATAAACTTGTTGACTAGACAGAGGGAGATCAAGGTTGTATTTTTTTGCTTAAATGTCGACATGACATAATGTTTTATAATAATGTAAGATTCGCTGGTTTTTGTGAACGTTATAATGAAATAAAATACATAGAAACAACCGGTTTAGTTCTGGAATGAAAATATCTGGGAATTTAGAATTATCCCAACAGCATCTCTTTCGCTTACCTCGTTCAATTTCTTGTAATTAACGCAAAATCGGTAGGTTCCATCTGATTTTCTCACAAGAACTATAGGGGAAGCCCAGGGTGAGGTTGAGGGTTCTACAATATCATTCTCCAGCATCTGATCTAAGTCTGTGTTTACTTGACGTTGTAGGGCAGGTGAGATAGGATAATGGCGTTGTTTGATTGGTTGAGCCTTTGTATGGATTTCGTGTTCAACGAGGTGAGTGCACCCTAACCGGTTTCCCATGGCTTTGAACGTAGACTCTATCAAGCCATCAAGCTGCGCCTTTTGATCCACCGTCAGGTGCTCTACGGACTGGATCGCCGCCACTTGGGTACAAGGTAGTTCACTATCCGACCTGAATGACCATTGTCCCGAATAGAGAGCAGGTACAATACCCATGCTCTTCCAGAAATCAATCCCCAGTATAATAGTTTGCGGGAGACTAGGCACTATCATGAGCTCCAACACTCTCACCCTATCTTGCAATTGGACAGGTACAGTTACGGATCCTATTATCTCGCACTTTCCCCCGTTTGCGACCACGCATTCTTTCGAAGAGAGGGAAGTGTTGAGAGAGCAAACCGATTTAAGTAGATTCCATCCTAAGCTACCAACCACAGTAACCGAACATCTACTATCCAAAAGGGTTAGAAAGTTTTGTCCTAAAATGTTAATGGAAAGATATGGTCTGGTGTCCTGTTTAGCATGACTAATAACAAAATCTAAAAGAAATGGTAATGGCAGAGGACACGAATTGGATGGGGTCGGATTTCCAACGGCAAGTCCCAACCGACCTATTGAGGACTTGTCTTAATGTTTTTTGTACACGATGGACAGTTTTTCACCATCACTCCCTCGTAACCACACTTGAAACAAAATTTCTTTTTAGGATCGGGACAGGCGCGGTATTCCAACATTTTGGTCGCTCCTGGGAAGAGCTTTGTCGATCTTGTGTAGATGTAGCTGCCGGAGTCCAAGAAGTATCCCGATTTCTTCTTTGTTGCGTGGTTGAGTGAACTGCAGAAACGTTAGTCGTTTGAGTGGGTCGACTATATCCCATTTCTGGTTCCAACAGCGTTCTGTATGAGGTTGGGGGCGGCACAAACTTTTTCACCCTTTCCTCCGTCTCTTCAATGGTTCTACCTAAACGTAGTAAGTCTCGAACCGAATTGACAGGTTGAATGGACAATTGAGTTTGTATATAAGGTAGGAGATTTCTCCTTATTATATTCACTATACCCTCTTCCGAAGGAGGCTGAACTAAACGCCTAAACAGGTTTTCCATAGCCGTAATGAAGGTAAGTACTTTCTCCTGGGATCATTGAGCACGTCCCTCAACTGAGAGACTAATTCATCCCATGAGGTGAAAGAACTGGTCCTGAACCATGACAACGCATCCTGAACGAAGAGTTCTGGCAGAACGGATAAGCTGTTGTTTGCTAATCCTACGGGACATTCGTATCTCCTCCACACGTTCCAAAAAAATCATTGACGCTGGTACGTCCGTTGTATTTCACATTCCATTTGTGAATATGAGGGTAACTGTCGTACTCTGGTCTAGTTGATCTGTTAGTCGGAATCAGTGAGATGTGAAGATCATCTAACGGGTGAGAAATTCCACTGAATGGGTCCGGAGTCTGGTACGCGAATCGGTTGGATTCTCCAATTGTAGCTAATCTAGACATATCAGATGCACCCCGAACTCTAGAAATGTTTCTAGAATATTCATCTTCTTGCGAAGTGACTGGGTCTTCGTTATACATGTTGGGATGACTTCGATGACCGACTTGAGCTGAAACGGTTATTGGAGAGCCTGCGTCAATTCCTCGATGGCACAAGTCTTCATCTCCGATATCTATAAGATCTCCCACAATAGGTAAACTCCTCGAAATTCTCGGGACTGGAGGATTTGATTCGTCCAAGAGGGATCTATTTGTTTCTCTCTCAGGGAGAGGAAAAGAGTAATTTTGCCGGGCTCTTCTCCCATCTGTCAAATTTAGGAGGTTGGGTCTGTGGACCCAGTCTCCGTTTCCTTGAATACGATCAGCTTGGGTATGTGTTCTTATGTTCTTCCTGGTCGATTTTCCCTTTCCTTTGGTCTACGCTCTTCATATGCCAAATTAAGGTTCCCATATAGTTCACGACACTGGAATGCCAGTATGGATATTTTCGTTTCTGCTTCTTTGCTGGATCCAATACTTCTCTCTAACCGTCTCGATAGATGTTCCAAACGTAAGTAAATCCGACGAAAATCATTATCAGGATTTTCTGGATCGAATAATTCAATCTCTTGCGTCATCTCATCAACTTTCCTCCTACAGATATCTAATTCTTCTTCAGTCGCTACCCGTGGCTCTATTTCAGGTCAAGATCCCATTTCTTTTTCTATGTGGAACGCTTGTCGCAAAGCAGCTCGTTTTTCTTCGACTGTAGGATAAACCGGTAGACCTCTAATATGTAACTCATTAGCCAATTCATCACTTTTCAAACGATTAACCTCCATTTTACTTATACAGGAATCAATAAATAATAATTCAATACAACAACCCTCCCCTTTCCGGGAAAGAAAAAAAATAGCGAAAATGTAAAAAAGTATTCTGCTTTTTTTTAGGATAGTTGTAGGTTAAGTTGTACATATATGTTAAGTAGATATAAGTATTGTATATTACTCAGAATTTGTTTTTATTTTTATTTTCAGAATTTATTTTATTTTAATGTTTTTAGAATTTTCCTTTTTATTTTCCTACTTTAGAATTAGTTTGACTTAACAACCTATATGTTTTTATTTCTTGTACTCATAAAGTGAAAAATGTAAAAACCAAAAAAACAAAAATTTTACCCACTAAAAATCATGTGCCTAACCACTTGAATAATTTTCCCTAAATAATTAGCTTAATAATAACCTCTTGTTATTTTATAGCCTACTGTTTTGCAAAAAAAATTAAAACAAAAGTATTTTGCTCAAAACCAACTTTTAAACCAGTTATATTTTATATACCTTGAGATTTAAGGTTCAGCAAATCTTTATCAACCAATTGACAAATATATACACATAAATTCTAAGCACCTGTACTAAATTATTTGTTCAAGTACTGGCCTATTACAATTTACTAAATGTGGCTTCGTACTTCTAAGAAAAAGGCCACACAATATGTACACTTTCTAGAATAAGAATTGGACTTTCTCTTCTGACTGCCAGGATTAAATTAAAAATTCAAAAGCTAATTATCACTATATAATCAATATCAACATGCAGATTAGATGCATAAAAGATAAAAGATTTTGTACATTGCCAAAAATAAACTATGTGGAAACTGTGAAATTTGTGTTCTGAACATGGAAAATAACCTTTACCTTAAGTAATTCAAAAATTAGAAATACCAACAAAAATAATACCTATACTACACACGTTTGGGCGCCATTTATTACTACCTGATTTTCCCCTTTATCCCCTAAGCGGGTTTAGAAGGTAGTAAAACGGAAAGAATGGTTAGTGTGGAGGTATTTATCCACTTAACCAGCTTAGATGAAATGATTTTCTTCCCGGTCTTCTCGTTCGCGGAGAGTGGGTGGGTAAAACCTAAATGAGGGAAAGTTCAAGTGGTTCACCTCTAGTGAGGGGATAGTCTGTGGTCGGAAGGGTGTCTTACTCGATGGTTGGAAGGACAATCGAACTACTCAGTAGGTGCACTGTATTTACGACAATGACAATTGATAGCGCTTGGCTTGCCTTTTTACAAAAAGTGATCTGAAATGGTGTTTAATATAGATTTACAATTTAAAGAAAGCTTCCGCAAAAGTATACTTCTGGGATTACATGGTGTAACATTCAGACCAACCTTAAGCATTGAAAAATGAATGTTTGTCTACTTTGAAATATATTTTATTTTAAATCAATATTCAGCTTAAACAATCACTAGATTATGTACACAAAGTATTGTTATTAATTATCACACATGATTGCACCTTCAACAGTAGTTTAATTTACAGCTACACAAGTTCCTAAAAATTAAAACTTCGATTAAATATATAAATAAAAATAGATGTAGTGTTTACTCACCAGAAGTCGATAGTGATAAGACCATTTAGATATTTCGTTAAATCCAATGTTGATATGGGAATGAGGTTACCTTTTGAAGGACAGTACTTCACACACTGAGTAAACAATGTTTTAGGATGGTTTCAGACATAAGATAAATGAACTTTATAGTTGATTTTAATCTTTGTTTGTCAATAATTTAATTGCAAACGCCTTATTGGATTTTGTTTTGATTTTTGGATGTCATCCACAATGACAGTTGTCATTTAGGTTGACGTTGACACTTCACCAAATAGGTTGAGTACTACGTAAATCTGAAATTCACTAAGTCGGCTCGGTTGAGTTCGGAGTTCGTTAGCTGGATTGGAGATATCCTATTGGTCAGCCGAGAATACGAAGGTATTGTAGGGACTATCACAACTTGATTGGCCGTTGAGGTTTACAAAAAACTTGCAGTTCGACTATTTTCACGTTAATTCAACATCGACAAGATGAGGGGACTTGTGGTCTTTTTTGGTTTTTTTGCTGGCATTGCTTAGCACCTGTTACCAGTCAGTGAGGACTGATAAAAGTGGTTTTCCTGTAACAAGGAGATTCGCCGACCTCTTAAATTGTAGCAGCGGTTTTTCGACATTGGGGCAGCCATTTTGGAGGCAACCACATGTTCTGGGATGTGTTGAAGGAGTTGAATTTCCAAGATCCCGACACCCTGATTATCTGCTTGAGACCGTCGCGGGAGGTAATTCCGGAGGAAACGAAACTATAATATTCATTTCGTTAAGTATGGGCAGAAGGTGTAAAGCCATTTTCACACGTGGGTGAGTTCGTTCACATTTTCTAAATCGCCACCGAAGAAGCACATCAGCGTACTAAAGTACTATTTTTTTAGTAATACTACCTTTTTTGTTGTAATGCAGTGATACATATTATTTTCTAATTATCTCAATGATAAAAATTGTGTAACTTCAAATTTTGATACTCTAATCGCTAAGTCTCTCAACGAAGCGAAAGTCTGTACGTTAATTCTTTGATAAACTGTTATTTTTTTTTGTAAAGTTAAGTATAGAAGGTAAATGCGGTATATAGTTTTAATCATAATAAATTGTTCACCAACTGTGAACTTAAATACAGCTGTATTTAGGGGTTCTTTTCTTATGTACATTCAGTGCACCTACCAAATATAATTTTTAATTGTTTATCAGCGATAGCTGAGTACACTGCATTTTGTCGATTAAAAAACCATATAGTGAGGTTTTGTTTTTTATTTTATTCTAAAGTATTATTCTCTTATACAAGCTAGGTTGAGACGAGTTCAAAGTAAGTTATCGTAAAAAAAATGAAACTAATTTCTTGTTTTTGAAAGTATACCAAAAAACGAGTGGCGCCCTAGCCCTGTAATTCTTGTGATTAATAAGACCCTACGACCACTGCTCGCCAGACGAAAAGCTACCGGAGCCTTGTAACTTTAAAAGGGGTTACAAGAATTGGCGCCCTGACGTGTATTTAGAAATATTGATCATTAGCTTGATTTCATTTTGATATATTTTTATCTGATAGGAATACACATTACAAGAATAACAGGGAGTATATAACATTTTAGTAGTACATCCAGTACATTTTCACAATTTTTTAAATGAACTTGTTTGACCTTAAGATATTTTATTCATACTGCACTTCAGGAAGGTATTCAAAATAGACATACATTTATTTTAATAATAAAGTATAAAGTATTGCATAGATAATTTCGGGCGACTTTGAATTGAAAACATTTTAATATAGCTCTAATCCAGTTTACATATAAAAATAGGAAACCAGTTTTGGGTTTTATTTCGAGTTTTCAGTACTTTGTATTGATATTTTGGTGCGTCTCGAAACTTTTTGTATCTTTGCACATTATTTTTTGCTTTTATATTGACGTGGCCAGTCAATTAGTTTTATATGTGGAAGAAATTTTTTTTGAGACATTTGTTTTGAAATTGTCTATATATTGTTTACTCCCAGTAAACACCGTTTAATTTTAAATAAAATTTTCAGTGAGTAATACATAGATACCACTGGTAATAAAATTTTTTTAATAGAGGAAAAATTTTTTTTGGGAAATTACTAGAAACATAATTTTAGGGCCCTCATTACAAACGTACTTACTGTTTTGATTACGTTAATTTTGAGTTAATAGATTACCTCATATACAGTTTTTGTTCTCAATCAATTAAATTATTTTTCAAAATGTCGGAAATGAAAGCAAGACACTTGTTAGTATCAGAATTAGATTATGAACTACGAATTAGGGAATAGTGACTTCTAGGGATAGAAATGATAAACAAAAAATATTAGGTAAGCTTTTGCAGAAAGAAAAAGGTGTTGCACCTAAAGTTCTAGTAGACCCAGAGTATAGTTTTGTGTCAGAAGAAAATGAAGTAAAGACAACTCTTGATAGCATAAAAAGTAACGTAGCAGATTTTGAGGGTACAACTAAAGATTCTTTATATTCAAGAACCAAATCTCGTTTAATTCACATTCAAGCTAGAATAGAAAGAATGTCAATTGATGTTAGTAAGGCAGAGGAAGTTACATTTAAAAATGAAGCTGCTGCAACTTTTATTACTCTTGAAGCTGATTTAGACGATAAAGTTAAACCTGATGATGTTTTACCACCGAGTGTTGTTGATTTATCTCAAACATATGCATTTAATCAACCTTCAATTAGTTCACCTTATGGTGTTTCTAACAAATCAGTACCTATTTATTAATGGGATTTGAAATTTGATGGTTCAAAAACAGGTTTAGGGGTAAAAGCATTTTTAGAAAGAGTTGAAGAACTTTCAGAAGCTAGGCATGTAAACAAACAGATGTTATATGAATCTGCTATTGATCTTTTTTCAGGAAAAGCTTTGCTTTGGTTTAGACAATTAAAAGAGTCAGGAACAATCAAAGATTGGGATACCGTGGTTTCAAAATTAGAAACAGATTTTTTAGATATTGATTATGATGAATCCCTCTGGGAAACAATTAAATGTAGAAAACAACAATTTGATGAATCAGTTGTCGTCTTTGTAGCAATTATGGAATCTTTATTTAACCGTCTTTCAAATAAACCCGCACTAGTCACTAGAATTAAATGGATAAGAAAGAACCTTACATTAGACATCAGTGGAAAATTAGCCTTAAGAGAATATAATTCGGTAGACGAGTTAGTTCATGATGCAAAAATTTTAGAGTCATTTCTAAAAGAGCAACACAAGCCTAAATCAGGTGATAAGTGTAGTGTTGTACGTTCGGAAATAGATAATGAGTTAGGTTTACCATGTAGTAGTAGTTCTTATAACTTTAACAGAAATTTTAGAAATAACTCGAACAATAGAACTTATAATAATCCAGATAGGAAGAGAACAAATAGACAAAAATTTCAGAAAAATTCACAACCATCTAATTCAGGCACACAAGCATGCAGTTTAAATTCAAATAGTAGGGTTATTTGCTGGAATTGTAACGGTCCAAATCATACGTTTCAGTCTTGTACGATGAAAAGAAATAAATTTTGCTATAAGTGTGGACAACCTGGAGTTGTAGTTAAAGACTGTGAAAAATGTTCGGGAAACTTGCAGGGGAGGTAAATAGACCTAGCCTCTGTTTATCTCCAAAGACATTGGCTATTAAATCACAAAAAGCACAACAACAGGAAACACTTCAATTTGTTAAAACCTATTTCGAAAATTTAAAAAGTCAAAAAGTAATGCCCATATTTAAACAAAAATTTAATGATAATCGTCCATATATTGATGTAAATATTTTTAATAGAAAAATTCCTTGTTTGTTGGATTCTGGTGCAAATAATTCAATTTTAGGAAAAAATAGTTTAAAAATGATTGAGTATTTTAGAGTTAAAATGTCAAAAACTAAAAATAATTTTGTTACTACAGCAGATGGTACAAAACAAAACGTTACTGGTCATGTAGAATTGCCACTAGTAGTTGATAAAACGTGTAAGCTATTAAAATTTCTAGTAGTCCCAAACTTAGAGTATTCTGTTATTCTAGGAAGTGATTTTTGCAAAAATTTTGGATTAAGAGTAGATTTTAAAAATAATTCGTGGGAAATTCAGGGTGATAGTGGTATCGTATCAATAGGATCAGAAACCTCTATTTTCACTTTGGACCATGTTCAGACTTTTGATAATTTAACAGATACACAAATTAAAATAGAAAAGGAAATTGCAAATAAATTCAAGGAAATATCTGGAAGTGACAAATTAGGACGTACTTCAAAATTAATTTATGATATAGACACAGGGGATGCAAAACCAATTAAACAAAGACAGTATCTTCTTTCACCTTATATGTTGAAAAATTTAAATATTGAATTAGATAAAATGATTAAATTAGATGTAGTAGAAAAATCAAATAGCGCATGGTGTAGCCCAGTTTTATTAGTGAAGAAGTCAAACGGGGATTTTAGATTGTGTTTCGATGGAAGAAAATTAAATTCTGTTACAAAAAAAGATAGTTATCCTTTACCACATGTAGATAGAATTTTGCAAATGTTAAGACACACTAGGTTTATCTCATCTGTAGATTTAAAATCAGCTTTCTGGCAAATTCCTTTAAACGTTTCTTCTAAAGAAAAAACAGCTTTTTCGATACCTGGTCGTGGTTTATTTCAATTTAAAGTTTTACCGTTTGGATTAGCAAATGCAGCACAGTGTCAGCAAAGGCTGATGGATGCCATAATAGGTGCGGAATTAGAACCAAATGTTTTTGTATATATTGATGATTTAATTATTGTCTCATCAACTTTTGATGAGCATATAAAACTTTTGCACGAAGTTTTTCGTCGTCTGAAAGATGCAAACCTAACAGTCAACGTAGATAAATGCGAATTTTTTAAACCATCGTTAAAGTATTTAGGCTTTGTCTTAGATTCTAGTGGACTATCCACAAATCCACAAAAAGTTTCATCAATTGTAAATTATCCGGTTCCAAAAACAACAACTGAAATAAAAAGATTTACAGGAATGTGTAGTTGGTATAGGCGTTTTATTCCAAATTTTTCTAGTATCATGGCACCCATTAATAATTTGTTACATAATAAAAAGAAAGGTCAGAAAATACAGTGGAATTTAGAAGCAGAATCAACTTTTAGAAAAATTAAAGAATTATTAATTTCAGCTCCGATTTTAAGTTTTCCAAATTTCGAATTGGAATTTTTTATTCAATGTGATGCAAGTGATACCGGTTTAGGTGCTATATTAACACAAATTCAAAGCAATGAGGAAAGAGTAATTGCATTTGCATCTAGGGGGTTAAGTAAAGCTGAAAAAAATTACACAACCACAGAAAAAGAATGCTTAGCATGTATTTTCGCTTGTGAAAAATTTAGGGGTTATGTAGAAGGTACAAAATTCACTTTGATAACAGATCATGCTGCGTTGAAATTTTTATTTAAAATGAAGGAACCATCTGGTCGGTTAGCGCGATGGAGTTGTAAACTTAGCCAATTTGATTTTGACATAGTACATAGAAAGGGCACATTGATGGTAGTACCTGACGCGTTAAGTAGAAGTCCAGTAGAGTCACCTAATTCGGAAAATGAAGTATTAGTTATTCAAAATCCAGATGATGTAATTTCATTAGATATAAATCTGGAGGATGTTGACACATTTTACGTTAAAATGAGAGAAAAAATTGAAAATTCACCTCAACATTATCCTCAATGGTTAGTAAAAAATAATTACGTGTATAAATTAATTCCTTCTAGAGTACCATTGAATACAAACATTTCTGATTGGAAATTACTAGTTCCAAAAAGTCAGAGAGCAAAAATTATAGGATCGTCTCATGATGAGCCCACTGCATCGCATGCAGGATTTTGGAAAACATATTCCAGGGTCTCATTAACATACTACTGGCCAAAAATGCGTATATAGGTACGTTAGAAACTGTAAGGAATGTGCCGCACAGAAGCCTATTAATCATGCTAAATTTGGGTTGATGGGTTCGGAAAAGGTAGTACGATTTCCATGGCAAGTCATTGCTTTAGATTTGTTAGGTCCTTTACCTAGATCATCGAACGGCTATCAATATCTTTTAGTAGTTAGTGATTGGTTCACTAAATATCCAGTTTTGTTTCCTTTACGAAATGCTAAATCACCAAACATCATTAAGCATTTAGAAAATGATATATTTTTAGTATATGGAGTACCTCAAACAATTATCTGTGATAATGGTAAACAATTAGTTAGTAAAGCCATACAAAAATTAGTTTCAGACTACGGTTCTCGTATATCTTATACTCCATTCTATCATCCTTCTCCAAATTTTGTAGAACGTTGGAATAGAACAATATGCACAGCTATTAGATGTTACGTTTCGGAAAATCACAAATCGTGGGATAAACAGTTAGCAAAGATCGGTTATGCACTCAGAACTAGTGTTAATGAAGTGACTGGTTATAGTGCAGCTTTTTTAAATTTCGGTAGAATTGTTCCTTGTTCGGGAAGTTATTATGGGAAATATCCTAGTACTGAAATACTTCCAAAAAGTCATGAATTTTGGGCAAATAATGTCACTGAGTTAAAAGAAATATACAAAAACATTGAAAGAAGAATACATTCAGCACATCTAAAAAATACCAAATATTACAATTTAAGAAGGAGGGATAAAGAATTTCATGTGGGTGATCTTGTATGGAAAAGAAACATAGTTTTATCAGACGCTGCCAATGATTTTACTAAAAAATTAGCACCTCGTTATATCCTTTGCAAAATAGTTGGGAAAAAATCAAAATTAGTATACATTTTGCAGAAAGAGGATGGTAGTGATGCCGGCACATGGCACATTGAGCATTTGAAACCTTACAATGAAATAGTATCTTCTGATGACGAATCAGAACGGGAAACTGAATAGTTTTCACATAATTCTTTAATGTAACTACTTAATTGGAATCTGCAGAGCTACATTAAAATGTAAATACTGTACAAAGTTAATATAAGTTTAATCTAGTTAATTATTTCTAGAACTAGGCTTAAGACATCTTTAGGAAATTGCGCATGATCATGATCACAGGGGGGTTAGTATAGTAAAAAGAAAAATTTTTTTCTCATTATATAAGTTTTAAATAATCACTATGTAAACCTAAATTGAATACTTGAAATATAAAAACAGTTAACAAATAATAATCATATTCCTAGGAGTGTTTTAAGTTACTATTCATTTTGCTGTTGATATTAACGAACAATAAAAATAGTTGCTATTAACTATTATAGAAAAACAACTATTTTTATTTTCCTAAGGTAGGGGGGTGTAACATTCAGACCAACCTTAAGCATTGAAAAATGAATGTTTGTCTACTTTGAAATATATTTTATTTTAAATCAATATTCAGCTTAAACAATCACTAGATTATGTACACAAAGTATTGTTATTAATTATCACACATGATTGCACCTTCAACAGTAGTTTAATTTACAGCTACACAAGTTCCTAAAAATTAAAACTTCGATTAAATATATAAATAAAAATAGATGTAGTGTTTACTTACCAGAAGTCGATAGTGATAAGAACATTTAGATATTTCGTTAAATCCAATGTTGATATGGGAATGAGGTTACCTTTTGAAGGACAGTACTTCACACACTGAGTAAACAATGTTTTAGGATGGTTTCAGACATAAGATGAATGAACTTTATAGTTGATTTTAATCTTTGTTTGTCAATAATTTAATTGCAAACGCCTTATTGGATTTTGTTTTGATTTTTGGATGTCATCCACAATGACAGTTGTCATTTAGGTTGACGTTGACACTTCACCAAATAGGTTGAGTACTACGTAAATCTGAAATTCACTAAGTCGGCTCGGTTGAGTTCGGAGTTCGTTAGCTGGATTGGAGATATCCTATTGGTCAGCCGAGAATACGAAGGTATTGTAGGGACTATCACAACTTGATTGGCCGTTGAGGTTTACAAAAAACTTGCAGTTCGACTATTTTCACGTTAATTCAACATCGACAAGATGAGGGGACTTGTGGTATTTTTTGGTTTTTTTTGCTGGCATTGCTTAGCACCTGTTACCAGTCAGTGAGGACTGATAAAAGTGGTTTTCCTGTAACAAGGAGATTCGCCGACCTCTTAAATTGTAGCAGCGGTTTTTCGACATTGGGGCAGCCATTTTGGAGGCAACCACATGTTCTGGGATGTGTTGAAGGAGTTGAATTTCCAAGATCCCGACACCCTGATTATCTGCTTGAGACCGTCGCGGGAGGTAATTCCGGAGGAAACGAAACTATAATATTCATTTCGTTAAGTATGGGCAGAAGGTGTAAAGCCATTTTCACACGTGGGTGAGTTCGTTCACATTTTCTAAATCGCCACCGAAGAAGCACATCAGCGTACTAAAGTACTATTTTTTTAGTAATACTACCTTTTTTGTTGTAATGCAGTGATACATATTATTTTCTAATTATCTCAATGATAAAAATTGTGTAACTTCAAATTTTGATACTCTAATCGCTAAGTCTCTCAACGAAGCGAAAGTCTGTACGTTAATTCTTTGATAAACTGTTATTTTTTTTTGTAAAGTTAAGTATAGAAGGTAAATGCGGTATATAGTTTTAATCATAATAAATTGTTCACCAACTGTGAACTTAAATACAGCTGTATTTAGGGGTTCTTTTCTTATGTACATTCAGTGCACCTACCAAATATAATTTTTAATTGTTTATCAGCGATAGCTGAGTACACTGCATTTTGTCGATTAAAAAACCATATAGTGAGGTTTTGTTTTTTATTTTATTCTAAAGTATTATTCTCTTATACAAGCTAGGTTGAGACGAGTTCAAAGTAAGTTATCGTAAAAAAATGAAACTAATTTCTTGTTTTTGAAAGTATACCAAAAAACGAGTGGCGCCCTAGCCCTGTAATTCTTGTGATTAATAAGACCCTACGACCACTGCTCGCCAGACGAAAAGCTACCGGAGCCTTGTAACTTTAAAAGGGGTTACAATGGACTTCCTGGTAAATATAAAGTTTAACTAAATTATTGTTACCTCTTACCTAGTTGATAGGTTACTAACTATTTACATTACTTTAACTACTATATTATATCTATTTTAGGCATTAAAATATTTCTCATATCATTGAGGATAGGAAGAATTATATGAGATATACTAGGTAGACGTTCATATGTTCTTAAAACGGCTAAATATGTACAATATTTTGGAAAGATAGTCCAACCTCAACTTCCGAACTCAAATTATCTACTCTCACCACTAGTTAGCAGGTAAGAAGTTTATAATAATCTGGAAAGATCTTACTTGAGTGTTATTTCCTTATGGGTCCTTGTGATGGTACCTACGAATTCCTTCTCGAACTGGGTGCATCCTGTTGTGAGGTTGAGTTGGGAGGCGAAGGTAAAGCTCAGGCTGAGTAGGAGATGAGTTGAAGGTTGCCCTGGAGTAGACGTTCTACAGGTAGGGCTTATACTAAAGTCGCAAGCCGATACAGACGAAGTAAAAGTATATACAGATGATAGATAGTAGAATATGTACAAGAAGAAAAAGGAGAAACAGAAGGTCTGAAAAGAAAATAGAGTTCAAAGACACTGCTGGCAATTACGCCAGTCTCATAAAAAGAGGTATCACTTACCCTTGATGGCATGTGACCTTTAGGTGAGTTTTATTTAATCAGGAGTTATATCCATAAACTTATGAATCCTTACAACTGGATTGTACAGGAAAATCCTGATTATTGATAGTTTTCCTGGTTCACAAAAACCGCAGTATTCGAAAGTTAACCAACCATGTGAACACAGGAAATAACCAAAACAAAATAGAGGAGGTCAAAAGTCAATGTCCTCTCTCCACGGCCTTGAAAGGTCGACAGAGGTCTTTTACATTTTGAAGAAGGGGTCAAGGTCAGAGGTTAGCTGAATGCTTGAAGAATCAAGATACCTTTAGCTTTTGTAAAAGACTAAGAGATCCAAGGTTAACATAAGAACCAGTTATCCAGTGTCAACAATACTGAACCCATTCATAATGTAAATAGTTCCTAATATGATAGTATATTAAGGTGACAATTAAATCGTTTATGCATTCAAGCCACAGTTGTTTATTGACTATCTAATGTATTGCCTATATTTCAGGGTGAACCGTAACACCTAACACCAGGGAAGACGCAGACTTCGGAAACAGACTGCTCCTTGTCAACCCCTAACACCAGGGAAGACGCAGAGACTTCGAAAACAGATTGCTCCTTGTCAACCCCTACCTCCAAGGAAGACGTAGAGACTTCGGAAACAGATTGCTCCTTGTCAACTCCTAGCACCAGAGAAGACGAAGAGACTTCGGAAACAGATTGCTCCTTGTCAACCCCTAACACCAGGGAAGACGCAGAGACTTCGGAAATAGATTGCTCCTTGTCCACCCCTAACTCCAGGGAGGACGCAGAGACTCCAGAAACAGACTGCTCCTTGTCAACCCCTAATACCAGGGAGGACGCAGAGACTTCGGAAACAGACTGCTCCTTGTCAACCCCTTACACCAGGGAAGACGCAGAGACGTCGAAAACAGATTGCTTCTTGTCAACCCCTACCTCCAGGGAAGACGTAGAGACTTCGGAAACAGATTGCTCCTTGTCAACCCCTAACACCAGGGAAGACGCAGAGACTTCGAAAACAGATTGCTCATTGTCAACTCCTAACACCAGGGAAGATGCGGAGGCTTCGGAAATAGATTGCTCCTTTACCTGAATTTAAATTCTAATTATAGGTTATATAGTTAAAAAAATGTCAAGCAATACTCAAAGTATGTACAAATAAAATATCTACAGGCGATATTAATGCATGCTATCGACGAAATAGAAAAATGAAGTGAATAAGCAACACCGCTTGAGCTCAGGCGCATGCGCATTAATATAAGATATACACTTACCAGTTTGCCGAGATAAATTTAAATTATACAAAAACAGCAATAATTTAACGCTTAACAATCGGTAAAGTTTCCCTAAAACGCCATAACAGTATTTATATAAGAAAAATATCAGTGGTAATGTCTAAGTATTCAGACACAAACAGTAAAGTCAGATAAAAATTATATTATGTTCATGTACTATGCCTGGTGGAGAAAGACTTGCTTAAAGATTTTCTTTATGCGCGCGCCATCACGTGCCAACATACCCAACTGCGAATAATTGTAAATTCAATGCCGGGAAATCTCCAAAATCCCAATAGGAAGAAGCCAGTCGTATCCAAAAATTGTTGCAGCTTCAGATCCCAACAAAGAAACCCCAAAGAAAATATTAAATAAAGATTTTCTCCAATATTTACTGTATGTACATTTATACATCTACATTTAAGACCAAGTTTTTATTTGCCCCCAGTTCCCAAAATAAATAGCAATCACTGAAGTCAAAATAAATATGGAAATTTTAACAAAATATCAGGTATTTATTCACCAATAATTAATCAATCGGTTTAGTTGAAAGCAAAAATAATTTTAAATTAATTATAAGCACTGGCTGAGTTATTTGTTTTCACATAACAAGCAATTAAGAAAATTGATAAAAAAAACATCAGTAACTAGAAGAATTGTTCTTCCTCGTTAAATATCTAATTTATGTTTTATTTCTGGTTTACTGTAAATCAAATGTTAATCTTAAACTTAAGTAATCATTTAAGCCCAGTTGAGGGAAATTAACAAAAAAAAATAAAAAGTAACCTTGATACAATCAACAAAGGTAACTTATTTACCATTATTAAGCAAAAATAAAAAGTACCCTTGAAACAATCAACAAAGGTAACTTATTTACCATTATTAAGCTCCCGTGATACAAAACCAAACTAAGTTATATTAAGAATAAAATGCAATCACTTCTAGTGCCGCTACTGATTCACATAAAAAATATAACTAATACAGCCAAACACTTACCCTTATATAAGGGGTTTCTGGTTTACTGACTGCCTCAAAATAACAAGTTACTAGAATCTCCAGGTGTGATGGATCTGGCAGTATACTCCAAATACCATTGTTTTACCTCCGAAATTCTTACACGAATTTATGTTGTCCAAAATGGTTACTTACAAATGTGGAAATTCAGCTCCCTTGAAATAGGTTAAAGTTCGAAGACACACCAAACATATCTAGTTACACACAACCTACGATGTTCGAACTTTACAACGGTAGTTTTAAAAATAATTCCTAAACATGGATGATTGCAAAAATCAAAGATTTTAAAACTACTCTCGGTGCTACACACCTTTTACCACAAAATCACCATTAAGAATGACCGCACCGCCTTCCTACGCAAACCTGAGGTACTGCCTAATATCAACTCTAGATCGTTACAAATTAGTTCCTAGTTCGAGTAGACAGATTCCACTAATCGAATACCTTGCCCCCAAGGTGGCATTGGAGGTATCTTAATTGAATATTTAGTTATAAAGTTAATATATACGGAATGTCGCATAAGATTTTGTACGAAAGTTCTCCTGTAAAAACAACGAAATAACAAGTCGAGGATAGTAATACGAAATGTAGTATCAACCATGATTATAACAACTATAAAAATGTTATTTTATTAAAAAAATGTGCCAATTAAAAATAAACCGTTACAACTTCGGAAATAGATATCTCCTTGCCCACCCCTAACTCCAGGGAGGACGCAGAGTCTCCAGAAACAGACTGCTCCTTGTCAACCCCTAATAACAGGGAGGAAGCAGAGACTTCGGAAATAGACTGCTCCTTGTCAACCCCTAACACCAGGGAAGACGCAGAGACTTCGAAAACAGATTGCTCCTTGTCAACTCCTAACACCAGGGAAGACGCAGAGTCTTCGGAAACAGATTGCTCCTTGCCAACCCCTAACACCAGGGAAGACGCAGAGATTTCGGACACAAATTGCTCCCTGTCAACCCCTAACACCAGGGAAGACGCAGAGACTTCGGAAATTGATTGCTCCTTGTCCACCTTTACCTCCAAGGAAGACGTAGAGACTTCGGAAACAGATTGCTCCTTGTCAACTCCTAGCACCAGGGAAGACGCAGAGACTTCGGAAACAGATTGCTCCCTGTCAACCCCTAACACCAGGGAAGACGCAGAGACTTCGGAAATTGATTGCTCCTTGTCCACCTTTACCTCCAAGGAAGACGTAGAGACTTCGGAAACAGATTGCTCCTTGTCAACTCCTAGCACCAGGGAAGACGCAGAGACTTCGGAAACAGATTGCTCTTTGTCAACCCCTACCTCCAGGGAAGACGTAGAGACTTCGTAAACAGATTGCTCTCTGTCAACTGCTAACACCAGGGAAGACGTAGAGAATTCGGAAACAGATTGCTCCTTGCCAACCCCTAACACCAGGGAAGACGCATACTTCGGAAACAGACTGCTCCTTGTCAACCCCTTAACACCAGGGAAGACGCAGAGACTTGGAAAACAGATTGCTCCTTGTCAACCCCTACCTCCAGGGAAGACGTAGAGACTTCGGAAATAGATTGCTCCTTGTCAACCCCTAACACCAGGGAAGACGCAGATACTTCGGAAACAGACTGCTCCTTGTCAACCCCTAGCACCAGGGAAGACGTAGAGACTTCGGAAACAGATTGCTCCTTGCCAACCCCTAACACCAGGGAAGACGCATACTTCGGAAACAGCCTGCTCCTTGTCAACCCCTAACACCAGGGAAGACGCAGAGACTTCGAAAACAGATTGCTCCTTGTCAACCCCTACCTCCAGGGAAGACGTAGAGACTTCGGAAACAGATTGCTCCTTGTCAACTCCTAACACCAGGGAAGACGCTGAGACTTCGGAAACAGATTGCTCCTTGTCAACTCCTAACACCAGGGAAGATGCGGAGGCTTCGGAAATAGATTGCTCCTTGTCCACCCCTAACTCCAGGGAGGACGCAGATACTCCAGAAACAGACTGCTCCTTGTCAACCCCTAATATCAGGGAAGATGCAGAGACTTCAAAAACAAAATTTTTTTTATCAACCCCTAACAACACCGGGGAGTACTTAGAAACTTCAGCAACGGATTACTCCTTGTCAACCCCTAACAACTCCAGGGAAGAGGTAGAGACTTCGGAAACAGATTGCTCCTTGTCAACCCCCCAACTCCAGGAAAGACGCAGAGACTTCAAAAACATATTGCTCCTTGTCAACTCCTAACTCCAGGGAGGACGTAGAGACTTCGGTAATAGACAGATTTCCAGAACATTTGTCTTCAGCTAGACGATGGTTGCTTTCTTATTTACAGATGATCGGAACAACATCGACTTCTTTCATTGACATATTTTCCAACCCCAATATTCTAACAGGACTGGCTAATGACGGACGCCCTACTATTTCATTATGCCGTATATATTTCCAGCTCCTAACTCCTCTAATAATGTTAAATTATTCGGTTTAGGTTCCTTTTAATTAGGGTTGACGTTCTTCAAATAAAACACATCTTTCATCGACAAATGTTTAATTTGAACTCCCTGACAAAAACCCCAAAGCATCAATTATTGCCAGCCTACACATTATTTCAATCTAGCGCGTTGATTATGAAAATAGAATTATAATGTTGGATGATTTTTCTATTAAGATGAGTGTTGATGAATTAGAGGTTGAGAATGAAAGAGGGGATAAAGTGAAAGTAAATTATATATTGAATCCAGAAATTAATAGTAATTGGGAATAATTTGTGTAGGATGAATATAAAGATTGTATAACAAAGTTGATACAGAAATATAATAGACTGGTGATGAAAGAATCTAGAGTTGCTGAAAGGTATTGTAACGAAGTTAATTTTCCGACAATAGTTATTTTTAAGTTTCCGAATATATTTTCATTTAATATTGTATATAATCCGTGATATCCTATGACTTCTGTGTAGAAATATTTTGTTAAGAAAAATCCATTCCAATTTTTTTATCCAAAATTTCAAATTCCAACCGCGATATAATAGACAGCCTAAGTGCTTACGTCACAACTGTGGGCGGAGCCTGGACTGGTTCCAAACAAACTCTCTTTCAATGTAAAAGGCACATAAGGAATTTTTAATTCAGTGTTTTCAACGTTATAAGGGCAAAATAAGACATCTAGTTTCCATATTGTGTTAGAGGAACGAGCCTTTTAAGTGTTTTTGTATAGGTTTTTGCCAAGGTGAGTTAATTTAATTACTAAATCAAGTTGAAAACTGTTTGAGGTTATGTTTGTTATTTTATTTTATTTGAAACCATCTAAACTGTATTCTGTATTCTTAATTTCTATATTCTATTATTTTCAGATGGCTTCAAAACATGTCTTAAAGCTTTCAAGCATCAATGATTTCTTAGGCGATAACAAGATTATAAAGAAGGGTGAAAATGCTCTAGAATCCAATCACGTAAAGAAAATGGAATTTGATTCTGATTTGATGATCATAAGGGGAGAAGTGCTAGCTAGCATGAAAAATAAATCGTACGATGTCGTTATAGGTATGACATTGCCTTTTTCAATAATATACAGTGAACTAATGTATTAATGATTTTTTTAGATTTACAAACGAGTGGCGAAATGAAGTCAGCAACATGCACTTGCCCACGAGGTATACAATGCCATCATATTGCCACTTTGGCACTTTTTGGGCATTATCACATCTCCGTAACAGATAAAATATGTTCATGGAATGTACCTTCTGCTTCTAACCCCAAATTGGAGCCCGTGAAGTCTGCTGAAGAGCTTTTTCCGCCAAGGCCATATAAAGCGATTGAAGGTGGAGTGCCAGAAGAATCCATCCGTAGACTCAAGAAGGAGCTATCCACATTTGGAAATACTGTGGGATTGACTTGGTTACTAAATAATCAAGAATCGAGTGAAGAATCTTCTACTACAGGTTGTAATTTCCCAGTAATTGAAGAAATAATTTCTTCCCAAGAATTTTTGGAGGCTACGGATAAAGTAGTAGTCTTTAAAGAAAAATGTATAATTGATGACCAATTAATACAAGACATTGCTGCTGCCACCACCGGTCAGGTTTCAAATGAGAAGTGGTATCTTGTAAGAGAAACAGGTTCCCAGCCAGTTTGTTTAAGACACTTTTAGGTGAGTGAAAGATCTGTTGCTTATATTTTAGTTGAATTCATATGAGAATTTCTTATACAATGTCTTAAGCTTATTTGAACCTTCAATTCCAAACAATGCCAGTTAAGAATAGAGCAAATGTATTTTTGATGGGAAAGTTCCAGCAGCAGTCGAGTTCAACGAGACCCTAACTTATTTCTTAGCGTTTTCATTTAGCAAATTTCTATATAAGATTAATTTCATTTTAATCACCTGAAAATAAATAATATATCGAATGAAAGTTTAATTCTTTTCAGGTCAATATAATCTAGATGGCATTAAAGCAATCCAATGGGGTAGAACTCATGAAAAAGATGCCCTAGAACATTTAAAACAATATTACAATTTAAATGTTCAACCTACAGGAGTATGGCTTACAACCTCGGGTTTCCTTGGTGCTAGTCCTGATGGATTAATTGATGAAGAGGAAGCAATTGTTGAAGTGAAATGTCCATATTCGTTTAGAAATGATGATTTGTCCGAAAAGTTAATATACTTGCCAAAATTGTTGGAAAACTGATAAGTACCATTTTGCTTAAATAAATAACTTTTATTATGTTTAGTACATGTTGGCAGTTTCATATCTAGTATTAGGTACAATGTAATGCATGTTTATTTGTATAAACATATTTTTGAAAAATATAAATTACACTTTTCCCTCGATAGTGAACTAGCATTTTCCTACGAAAACCTAATATTTTAAAAACAGAAATTAAATTCTTTACAATCTTTGACAGTTTTGACTTTAACAACGCATGACGACAAATTGAACAAAACAGAATGTTATATCGTCATATTACTGCGAAAACTCACTAACTAACATTAGTGATTAAAGATTTTTCGCATTACTCTTTCTAAATTTTATTTCGTTGCTGACTTTTAGCATGTACAGAAAACCCTGCATTAATAGGTTTATACAGTTAGTGACTTTCAAAAATGAAAGATACATTGAAATTGTATAGTAAGAAGCAGTTAGTGGCTTTTTAAAAAAAGTGTTACTTAGTGACTTTTTGCAGTAATATGATGATATGCTAACGAATAAAATAACATATTTCCGCATCATCAAGTTTTATTTGAGCTTGAGTTCGAGTCACCTCTTGATCTTGACTACAGGACTGTGTCGAAGGTCCTGGTAGTGGCTCGGTATCTTCTTCATTACAATGTACCTGTTTTGAAGGTCCTGGTATTGATTTGGTGTCTATTACAGTACTTGTTCTGAAAAAAGGCTAAGTTAAAGAATGAGCAGGTCCAACTACATGAAAATTATCTAAAGATGGGCACAGACCTGCATACATGTGTGTCGAACAAGTGCGTACACATTTGTTAGTCATACAAGTCTGCGACGAAGATTTACCCACAGACCTGCATACTTGCTCGTCGAACAAGTCGATGTGAAAGTCCGCGATAAGCAATGAGAAATAATATATTTTATTAACAGCGGTGTACTCTGTAATTTGGTATTAAGAAACTGGCAGAAAACAAACTAAACCCAAACACGTGAGACACTGATTTGAAAATGTGTGACATTTGCCCACACACCAGCAGACTTGTTCGCACACACATGTTTGCGCGCTCTTGTATTCCGGTCGACCCCGTAGACTTGTTCGTCATACATGTGTGCGCGAACTTCCCCACAGACCGGCATACTTGTATGACGAACAAGTGTGTACGCACTTGTTCGACACACATGTATGCATCTCTATGTCTGTGCCCATCTTAATGAATAAAAGTTATCTGTATGGAATTAACAAGCTTTTCACAGCAAATAACATACCTTTTTTCTGGAGATTTTATTTTACATTTCTTCTCAACATTAAACTCGAACAATGTTGGCCTGTTCTTCCGCTCTTTGTCCACAAAATGGCAATCACAAACTCTCGCAAACTGAGTGGGTTGTTTATCTTTTTGCCTGTGAGTAAATAAAATATTTCAATCAAACATTCTTTAAAAATGATATTAATTACTCTTTCTTTACCTTATATGAGAAATCCATTTGTTTCTCTCAGCCTGGTTTGTTGGAAACCGAACAAATTTGCAGGTTTGCTTTGCACTGTAATGCTTGCAACCTGGCACAACGCACATTACCATAGTGTCTTAAAAGCCCTAAAAATATATTCAGTTAAAGTCACAAACTAAATAATAATATACATAGTAGAAATTATCCAAAAACCTACCACCAAAACATAACCAACATAACCTCAAAAAGTTTTCAACTTAATTTAGTAATTAAATTAACTCACCTTGGCAAAAACCTATACAAAAACTCTTAAAAGGCTCGTTCCTCTAACACAATATGGAAACTAGATGTCTTATTTTGCCTTTATAACGTTGAAAACACTGAATAAAAAATTCCTTATGGGACTTTTACATTGAAAGAGAGTTTGTTTGGAACCAGTCCAGGCTCCGCCCACAGTTGTGACGTCAGACTTAGGCTGTCTATTGTAAACAGTTATGGTTCCCCACTGTCGCGAAACAAGTAGCGCGCAGGTCGAACTAACCAAGAGAGGTGGAAAGCAGTCTGAATCGAGGAAGGCTGAAGCGGCGAGTCGACAAGTAGTTCAATGCAGGCTGGCGAAGATGAGTCGCTAGCATTGAACGCTCCGTCCGCCGAATTTTGTTGTTTGCTTTGTAGCTTTGTAGTTTGTTTTGATTTTTTTTAAAATATAGTAAATTTTGATATTCTTTTTTTTATTTTCAAGTTAAAGTATTTGCTGCGAAGGTAAGATTTTATGGAAATAATAATTTTAAATAAAAGCTGGTCTTTTCAATAATTGTTAGGCGGAAATTTATTCAATATAATTCATATTTCATTTTTACAAAACAAGCATTATTCTGATTTAGTAGTGTCATTGTATGTCGATAATATAACGATAGCTCGTACAGTTAAGTCTTAATTTCCGTACTCGTTCCCGTTTCGGTTGAAATACTGAAGTTTTCCAGGCGTCCTGCCAGGGCTCGTTGGTATTTCAATTCGAGAACGTAAAGCCCGCTGAATCAAAATATTAAGGTTTTCCAGGCGTCCTGCCAGGGCTCATTGATATTTTTATTCACGGATCAAACCCTTCCGTACTCGTTACCGTTTCGGTTGAAATGCTGAAGTTTTCCAGGCGTCCTGCCAGGGCTCGTTGGTATTTCAATTCGAGAACTTAAAGTCCGCTGAATCAAAATATCAAGGTTTTCCAGGCGTCCTGCCAGGGCTCATTGATATTTTCATTAACGGATCGAACCCTTCCGTACTTCCTTTTCCGATCCCGTGAGACATTTTAATCAAATTTTCACGTTCAGTTTACATACCGGGTGCATCACAAGTGGTGGTATACCTTACTAGCATCAACCTGGAATCCGTTTTCTTGCTTTCAATTACTAACCTGCTTATTGAAAATACTTTTTTTTTTTAAAAAGGTCAGCTTGCTTTTACCGTATTTCTGTTGTATATAAAAACATTGCTTATGTTTATAAACCTCTCTCGCTTATGTCCTGCCCGCTTCGTCTCTAATAAACGCATGGTATTGGTGTAATTAGTTAATAGTTTGCTTACATTGATGGTTTTTTTGTAAATACCAGGGTATTGTTGCCTGCTATGCAGGATAGTTTTTTTTGTTGTTTTTCTTTTCTGTAACGATTTGGTCACCTAACCGACCTTGTAATTATTTGTGAAAGTAATAGATTTTAATTTAACCGAACCTTTGTGTTTTACTGACCTACTATCGATTAGAAAATTCCTATGGTAGAATAGTTGCTTTGTAGCACGAATTTAGCTTTGCTGTAGTGTGGACCCGGAGACTAACTCTTATTTAAGGACCAGCGCGGACCTTTTTCTGGATACCAAGTACGTAAGTTAACCTCCAATTGATGTATGTCTAGCGTTATTAAACTTTTTCTATTACATAACTGGTAACCAGATACAAATTAGTTGAACCTCTAGTTTGAATACACTACCACTGGATACCAAGTACGTAAGTTAACCTCCAATTGATGTATGTCTAGCGTTATTAAACTTTTTCTATTACATAACTGGTAACCAGATACAAATTAGTTGAACCTCTAGTTTGTATACACTACTGGATACCAAGTACGTAAGTTAACCTCCAGCTGATGTATGTAGAGCGTTATTAAACTTTGTCGCTACCTATTACATAACTGGTAACCAGATACAAATTAGTTGAACCTCTAGTTTGTATGTACACTACTACTGGATACCAAGTACGTAAGTTAACCTCCAATTGTTGTATGTCTAGCGTTATCAAACTTTTTCTATTACATAACTGGTAACCAGATACAAATTAGTTGAACCTCTAGTTTGTATGTACACTACTACTGGATACCAAGTACGTAAGTTAACCTCCAATTGATGTATGTCTAGCGTTATTAAACTTTGTCGCTACCTATTACATAACTGGTAACCAGATACAAATTAGTTGAACCTCTAGTTTGTATACACTACTGGATACCAAGTACGTAAGTTAACCTCCAATTGATATATGTAGAGTGTTATTAAACTTTGTCGCTACCTATTACATAACTGGTAACCAGATACAAATTAGTTGAACCTCTAGTTTGAATACACTACTACTGGATACCAAGTACGTAAGTTAACCTTCAATTGATGTATGTCTAACGTTATTAAACTTTGTCGCTACCTATTACATAATCGGCAACGAGAAACGAATTAACCTTAAAATAGGGGTACCCCTATATTTTTGGATACCTTGTATATTTGTATACCTTTTTACTTAAGAACAATCATAATATTTTATTAGATATTTATAACAAAGATGCAAGGGTAGCTCGTTACATAAAAACAGAATTTCCGATACACATTATAACAGAAAAGGCCGTTACTACCAACACAATATTTATATCAAAGATGCAAGGTAAAAAATGGTTATTATTAAAAAAATTACCTGAAAATAGTTATACCCCAGTATTTGTAGATACCTTTTTACATGAGGGCAGACCTATTACCTTCTATACATTTATTAAATATTTATAACGAAAATCTATTTTGCATAAACATATAGATTGTCTAGAAAACAATTAAATGTTATCGCCAAGAATTTATAACACTATCCATACGAGAGAAAGATGAATAGTTTATCATAAATTAGAAGTATTTTCAATAACCACTCTGTAATTTTAAAAATATATTCAGACAGTAAAAAAAAATCCGATGTTATACTTTTATGAGGATTAAAATTTTGCATATAAAACACATACTTACTGGAGTTTCATTCAACATTTTTTACATAGGAAAGCTTGGTTAACACTTTAGAAAAATCAAAAACATTAACAGTCATATTTAAAAAATAAACTGAAGATTGGAAGAAATTGCGTTGGTTTAAATACAAAATATTTTGATACAAAACCACCTTCAATAAGGTCAGACATAAAATTCCCAGACTGATTAAGTGAATAAACGTTTTCAATGCCAGAGCGATGTAGCTTCCAGTTTTTGTTGGTGAAGGTAAGTCCCTTTTAAGAAAAATAGAATGATTTTTTTCATATTCTTTAGTATTGAAGATTGTATATCTAAAATGTCATCTCAAAATTTCTTATTAGTGTGAGTGAATTATAACTTATCGCGTGTATTTTAAACAATAATAAAATCTCACATTTACTCCGCCTTTCCAGTAACAGCTTTTAGTTTTATGACCCCATTTATTCACCGAAAAATGAAATGTTTGGTGTCTTCGAAACCACATTCTGCCGGAGGCGCTGGTAACTTGAATCAATTTAAAATATTTTCATAGGCCAGGCAAAGATGAGAATTTTGAAACAATAAAATGTTATCACGATGTTTTTAAATGAATATTATTACAGAATTTTCTTGGCGCGAACGTGTACCATTTCACTTCTCTTTCCCGTTTTCTTGAATATTTGGAATAATTATTCGTAACAAAGTGTTTAATTAGAAAAAGCATGAAAAAACAAAAATTAGCATAATGTTTTAACATGATTATTTATTGTACTTCTTATTCGGTTGACATTTTCAAAAATCCGTAATTTTTTTTTTGCTCCAAAGCTAAACTCTTTAACTCCTTCAATTGCTTCCTCTCTCTATTTCATGTTCATAAGATCTTATTATCTCGAAACCGACATTCCGGCCGGAGGCGCTAATATCTTGAATCAATTTAAAATATTTTCATAGGCCAGGTAAACATGAGCATTTTTAAACACTAAAATGTTGTCACGACTTTGTTAAATGAATATTTTTACAGAATTTTCTTGGCGTGAACGTGTACTATTTCACTTCCTTTTCCCGTTTTCTTGAATATTTGGAATAAATTGATAAGAACGGAATGAAAAAATACAAAAAATTAGCATGATTTTTTATGATTGTTTATTGAATTTTGTATTTGGTTGCCAGTTTCAGTAATATGTAATTGTTGCTCCAAAGCTAAGCGATTTAACTCCTCTAATTTCTTCTTCTCTTTTCTCATATTTGCTAGCAGTTTTTGCATATTTGCAACCTGTTCATCAATCGTTTTAATGAGTTGTTCCCGATTACTGCACTCATTAACGATTAAAGTTAATGGATCGTCAAGTGCAGTTAACTCTACATCATTCTTAGTAAAAAATTCGAGACTCCTATAATTTTTTTCCTTTATATCTTTTAGATGTGGAGGAATCTGCTTCAACGAGGAGGGGGAGGTGGAGAAGGGGGAGAAGGAGGACGAGGACGAGGAGGACGGACCAACAGGATCAGACGAAAAAAAAGCTTCGATGTCTGAAGAACTCAAATCGATGATAGGCTATAAAAAAATACATATGTAAAAAAAAATGATTATAGTTGGAAATACTTACTTGATTTTCTTTCGACATTTGCTCCAACGGCTGCAAATTCGGCAAAACTTTTTGCTTCTTAGGTGTAACTAACACGTTAGAATGTACGTTGACGCGTTTTGAAACCATGTTAAAAATATTATCTTGTTTCGAAGAACACTGTGTTTGAGAATGTGTTGAAAATTGAAGTGCGTCGGCTTAAATACAATCTCTGTAGACGTAAAAAAACCAGTATATACTTTCAAAGGTTACTTGGGGAAAAATATGAGGTGAAACAAGTTTTTTGTTGTTACTTATTATACAATTGGTAACAAGACAAAAATTGACTGACCTTTAGTCATTGGTACTTTTTCGCTACCAATTAAATAAGTGGTAACGATTTAATCTGTAACTCCGAATAACAAGTAATCAAGTTAAAGTGAAGGGCAACAATCTCTGTAGACATAAAAAAACAAGTATATACTTTCAAAAGATACTCAGGAAAAAATATGAGGTGAAACAAGTTTTTTTGTTGTTACTAATTGCACGGTAACGAGACAAAAGTTAACTGACCTTTATGGTCATTGGTGCTTTTTGCTGCCACATAAGTGGTAGCAATGTTTAAGTCTGTTAATATTGAAAACAAGTAATCAAGTGAAGGTTAAGGATAACAAGTTGAAACTGCAGTTTTTAAGATCACGTGATCAGATTGGAGTTATATAAAAACCCGGTTGAAATAACAGAAGGTATCAGTAGTATTCACAGTGCTTACAAGTAGTATCAAAGTGAGAAAGTGACAACAAATCAAAAGGTAAATATACTGTTATTTCAATGATATCAATTCCGTAAACAATATGTATTTCCAGTGAAAAATGGATATGCAAGCTATAAATAAACATCTTCTTTTAGAAGTAGAAGATAAATCGATTGTGAAACTGAATACATTAGCTAAGGATACTCCTTATAAAATTACCACCGCTAGAATAGTGAACTCAAAATATGGAGAAGTAGTTTTAGTAGAGTTGAATGACAACGCAGTTTTTTTACCGGCACGATCAACGAAATTTTTGAAAGATTTTTTGGTAGAGTTGGGAAACGGGAAATATTCCCTAGTGTACATTGGACAAAAGGATACCGGTAAAGGAAATCCAGCGGAATTGTTTAAATTTGTAAATAGTAACCTATAATTATGTCAGATAAAATATTGAGTGATTTAAGTAAATTAATTGAAAAATTTTCTGAAAAATATCCTGATTTTACAGTACAGGAAAGTAAAGTATGGTTGCATCATGTAAAGATTGCTATTGACTTATGCTCTGAAAAAATCCGTTCTAGTATATCTATTGGTAAAAAAAAAATGGTTAACCAAATTAGGTCATTTGAAATCTATATATATGAAATTAGAGATAATAGGTAAGGAAAGCACAGATACGGTCAAGAGGAAAGATTTAATTTCAATATATAATAATAGAGTAACAACTGGAGTGATAATAAACCTAAAACATTTAGATGCGGACGAATTTTTGATAGATTCTTTTAAAATATTTTATAGAAAAATAGTTGATGCTTTACAAAACTATAACTTACTTAAAGTAAATACAACATTCTGTGCAGAGTTTATGAAGCAAAATTTTAATAAAAACATAACAGATATAAAATACTTCCATACTGAGAATAGTGTGATAGATAATTCAACTAATATATATGAATGGTTCATGGATCGTGTAGTAGTCTTTATCGGAATTAAATTGTCAGAATTTCAAGAAAAAGATTCAGGATGGGCTTTAAAAAGAGTTGTATCACTATCAGTCAATATTAATAAATTAGAAATAGGAAACGGTTCATCTTTCATTTCATTACCACATTTTATAGCAAATAAAAAGGCTTGTATAAACGTACATAGTTATATTGACGAAGCTTGTTTTTATTGGAGTATTGTATGTGCTCTGTATCCTGTTGGAAATAAAAATTCAAATCGTTTAACATCATATCCGCATTATAGTCAAGTATTGAAATTAGAAGGACTTGAAATTCCAATGCAATTTAATAAAATTCATCTTTTTGAAAAGATTAATAAACTATCTGTTAATGTTTACGGTTTGGAATTGATCGGGAAAAAGTATAACGTAATTCCATTATGTTTAACAAAAGACAAAAAAACAAATCATATTAATTTATTATTAATTCAAAATATATACTTTCCTAAACTAAACGATTATGATGCTCCTGATCCATTAGACGATGAACGTATTGAAATAAAATAATATTATTGCTGGATTAAAAATTTATCTAGGTTATTAAATGTACAATTAAATAAAGATGGTCATAAAAAGTTTATATGTGAAAGATGTTTAAATTATTTTTCTAATCAGGAAGTGTTAACTAATCATTCAAATTTATGTGAAAATATCAATGATTCCAAAATAAACATTCCAAAAGAGAAAATTGTAAAGTTCAAAAATTTTTCAAATAAACAACGAACACCTTTTGTTATTTATGCTGATTTTGAATGTATGTTACAACCTCTTGAACATAATTTCCAGAAAACAACTAAATATCAAAAACATATTGCGTATAGCTGCGGATATTACGTTAAATGTGAATATGATAATTCTCTTTCATACTTTAACAGTTATCGTGGAATAGATTGTATGCAATGGTTTGCGCATGAAATGGAAATATGTGCTGAAATAATTTATTCTAAATTTAAAAATGTAATTCCTATGGATGAAAATAGGACAACAGTAAATGCTAAAATATGTCATATTTGTGAAACTGAATTTACAAATGTTGATATTATTGTTCGCGATCATAATCATTTCACAGGCGAGTTCAGAGGTTTTGCACATAAAATGTGCAACGTAAATTTTAGAAAAAATTTTTGTGTCCTCACTATTTTTCATAATTTGAGTGGCTACGATAGTCATTTCATTATAAGAGATCTTGCTAAACTAGGTAGAATTTGATTGTTACCAATCAATAAAGAAAAATATATTTCGTTTACTAATCATATGTCGAATAATATTAAATTCAGGTTTATAGATTCAATTCGCTTTCTGAATTCCTCACTTGATAGTTTGGTGAAAAATTTAGATGAGAAAAACTTGAACAATACAAAACATGAATTCAGAGACTGCAGTGATGAACAGTTCAAACTTTTAACAAAAAAAGGAGTATTTTGCTATGACTATATAGATAAATTGGAAAAACTTGAAGAAACTGAATTACCCGAGCCAAATGAATTTTATAATAAACTCTGTGATGAAGAAATCACTGAGGAGCGATATAAACATGCTCAGAATGTATGGCAATTGTTTAATATTCAAAATTTAGGTCAATACTCTGATTTGTACCTGAAAACTGATATAATGCTTTTATCAGATGTATTTGAGAATTTTCGAAATATTGGGTATTCCACTAGCGGCTTAGATCCAGCTTGGTACTATACCATTCCTGGATATTCATGGGACTGTATGTTAAAATATACTAAATGCGAATTAGAACTATTACAGGATGTTGATATGATACTGTTTGTTGAAAATGCAATCCGGGGAGGAATAAGTCAATGCTGCTGTCGATATTCCGAAGCTAACAATAAATATATGAGGGAATATGATAATTCGAAGCCGGACAAGTTTATACTTTATCTGGATATCAATGCACTGTACGGATGGGCAATGTGTCAACCACTGCCATATGGAAATTTTGAGTGGGTTGACACAAACATTAATGTTAGTGACATACCTGACGACAGTCCCGAAGGATACACTTTGGAAGTGGATTTGGATTATCCGGAGGATCTGCATGATATTCATAGAGATTTTCCTTTTTGTTCTGAACATCGAGTACCCAAAGGCTCCAAATTACCGAAACTGTTGACCACTCTGTATAACAAAAACAAATATATCATTCATTTTCGGGCTTTAAAACAAGCTCTAGCACATGGGTTGGTGTTGACAAAAATTCATAGGGTACTTAAATTCTCACAATCAACGAGGTTGAAACCTTATGTAGATTTAAATACAAGCTTTAGGAAAAAAGCTAAAAATGAATTCGAAAAAGGTTACTTTAAACTAATAACTTTAAAATATTAGAAAACATCGGATTGTTAAATTGGTTAGTCAATGGGAGGGAAGGTATGGAGCAAAAAACTTGATAGCTAGTCCAAAGTTTACTGGAAGAACAACTGTATTCGATGAAGAAAGTCAGTTAATGGCAATCGAATTGAAGAAAGCAGAACTTTATTTCAACAAACCCTTGTACATAGGAATATCTATTTTAGATATTTCAAAAACTTGTATGTATTAGTTTCACTATGATTTCATGTTACCTCAATTTAAGGATTATTGTAAAATTTTATATACTGATACCGACAGTTTTATTTATGAAATTCAATGTAATGATATTTTCGAGGAAGTGATAAAACCTAACATTAACAGATTTGATACTAGCGAATATGGTGTTAATAATCCGTACAATATGCTACTTTGTAATAAAAAAGTCCCTGGTTTAATGAAAGATGAGGCAAATGGTAGAATTATTACTCATTTTGTAGGATTAAGATCTAAAATGTATAGTTATAAGATACAGGATTCAAAGTTGGTTAAAAAATCAAAGGGTGTTAAATCGAGCATCATTGAAAATAAGATTACATTCGATGACTACATCAACTGTTTAAGGGAAAACAAAGATAAAATTATTTCGCAACGTACAATTCGTTCATATGCTCATAATGTTTACCTCATAGAGCAAACAAAAGTGGGTTTGAATGGATTAGACGATAAGCGTTGTATATTACATGATTCAATCAATACTTTACCTTGGGGTCATTATAGTTTAAAGTAGTTATATGTATTTGTATGTATCAATAAACTTTATAAATATATTTCAGTGTATGAATAAATAAACTATAAATATATTTCAGTGTATGTATAAATAAACTTTATAAATATATTTTAGTGTATGTATCAATAAACTTTATAAATATATTTTAGTGTATATATCAATAAAATTTATAAATATATTTCAGTGTTTTTTTTCTCGTTAGTATTCAAAACACATTCAGTATGGTTACATGTCCACAGAAAATGTATTTAGGTGGGAAAATAATTCATTTGACTAATAACATCTTCATAGTGATTAGCATATCTCATGAATTGAACTTTGATGTGTTAGAATATTCGGAAAGGATAATACTATTGAATTGACTGAAGTGGAATGGTATGAACTTATGAACTTCTATCTTCAATTCAAGCTGTAACAAATGACTATACCATATATGGAACAAATTTTGAATGGAAAATAGTGACAGATCATTCCAGTATTTATTTGGAATCTGATTGTATAATGGAATTATGGAAATTACATCCATTAATAACGTATAATTTGGAGCTACTGAAGAATCAACAATTTTATAGTAATGGTATTGAACTATTATTTTTTGACGTCAATTTTATAGTTGTTTTAAAATTTTAAAACTTGGTGTTGATAGTGAGAACATTGTAAACTCAGCTCTCAACATAATGGACTCTGTGAAATATATAAATTGTGTAACATACAGCTTGGCTCTGGAAGTGATTTATAAATATCCTCATATGTTGAAGAATGAAGAAAGTAAGATTCAATGAAAATGTTCACATTCACTTATTGATCACCTGGGCTTTCGCTTACAAAAGCACCCGAAAATGCGAATTGAGATATCACTATGACTTGAGATTTCAACGTCGAATACAGGAAGCTGCTATTATTAATAATCCTATATTAGATGTAAGTCACAGAAATAAAGTATATCGACGAATAAATAATTTAAATTAACTCTTTGTGTTTTTTTTCAATGAAACAAAAGTACCTATAACGTATACGTTTTTTATTCAAAATTATTACAATTTATACAATACTATTTTTATTTATTAATGATTGAGAGTTCATTCCAAGCCACTTAACTAATAACCGATCACCTTTTTTTCTCAACACTTTTTCAATTAGAAAAACATCCGGATATTTCACTTTTTGTAGCTCTTCTGAATAGAATGTCCCTCGAATTTCTTCTTTTTCTTCATCTTCCAAAATGTAAGTAGTGGGATTGGTGAGCTTAACAGATTTAATCTTGAAAACCTCAGTAGTCCAGTTGGGAGAGTATCCTTTTTTAAACACGTGTCGATATTTGCTGATACGAACATAATCACCTTTTCTAAATTTTGCTGGTTTGGGATCAATGGTTTTGATGTTGTTGAATACAACAATATATTTGGCATTTTTATCATTAATTTTACTGGGTATTTCACCCGTTGTAGAGTGTCTGGTATTGTTATATTGTGCAGCAATTTCTGGAAGAATATTTAACCATTTATAAGAACCTTCTATACTAAATCGCTTCCATAATAGTGTTTTCAACGTTCGAATTACTCTTTCTGTAATACTAGCCTTGAGATTTGAAAATGTACTGTAGTGATTGATATTGTATGTTTGCATTAATCGTTGAAATTCTTTGTTGTAAAATTCAGTTCCATTATCGGTTTGTAGATTAGCAGGTGTGGTCTTCAATTTACTCAGTATAATTCTCATAGCATTTGTAATTTCTTTTCCTGTTTCCCTCTTGACAGGTTCCACCCAAACATATTTACTAAATGCATTGATTACAACTAAAATATAGTTATATCCCTTGTTTTCTTTGGCATGTGGTGACATAATGGCCAAGTCTGCCTGGATCAAATCGTGTAGACCCTTCACAATAACATGTCTTCTATAATTTATTCGAGCTGGAGCATGTAATTCTTGTATGACTTGTGCTTTAGACATTTTTTACTAACGGACACTTTAACAATAGTTCAATGCAGATAGCAGCTGGCGTTCCTGATTTAAACTTAATTATATCTCCTTTTATAATATTTTTGGTAGCTAGTTGATTGAATTTAGATTCAATATCATTTATTAGCACCACTCCGTCTGATGTATAATGTGATACACTTTCAATTATGCAAGCAAACTTAAATTTGAAAGCAATACCCCCATTATCTAGTACATAGTACTCTTTATTCAAACTTTGAATCTTCTCACCTCGCAAACGAACTAGACATTTAACATGATAATAAAATGAGTCGCAAATATAAAATGGAGCAGTTAGTTCAGCCGGACTCAAATAATGTTCATTGAACTTGTTGAGAGGCATATTTGAAATAAAACTAACACTGAATAAATGTGTATTTATACACTTTTTTCTAGAGGAACTTGAATAACAAATTGAACATAACAATCACTTCTCATCGACCCTTGGGAATGAAGTTCAAACTCTATTCTATCTCCTTTAGTTACAATTTGATTTTCTAGTAACTGATTAATGGGGTTGTTATGATTTTTATATGAAACAAATAAAGGTGATGGATAGCATTGAATACTTTCAACCTTTCCGGTTATCGGAAAAGTGTACACAGTGGTTAAATCATCTAATACATAATTAGTTTTTCTTAAATTTGGGTTGTTTTTTCCATGAATGTAAAGTATACATTTACTATGATACTTAGATGGTTGACATCTGTAAAATTGAACATCTTGAGGTTTACTTTCGTCGATAGTGAGAAAATGTTGATTAAACTTGTTGATAGGCATGATGTAAACTGAGCAGTTGCGGAGTAAATGCTCCATTTATAGGATTATTTTTCCTTCACGTAATTCTTCTATAATCGAAACTATTTCGTTATTATGAGCAGAACTACCTGCATTCTTTGAACTCCAAAGTAATTTCACTCTTTCAACTATTTCATTGTAGTCATCAAAATATTTGTAGTCTACGGGCTTTGACGAATATTTCATCATTGTCATTCCCTTTCCCCTCCTTGCCATATTTCTAGTAATTACATTTCTCAGAGAACTTTGATCAATTTTCGCAAAGAAACTATAACGGTTCGACTACATCTGCGAAGAATAGAATAATGGTTTGGCGGTTTTCGGAACATCCATATCATCCATATAAAAGGCAATTCGAACGTCAAAAAAACAGTGCAACACTGGTGACTGATCGGTTACCATCAGAAAATCGTAAATTTTTACAGTCTGTTGGATTTCAAGTTTTAGTATAATGGAAATGTTACACGTTTCGGGTGAACCATTTATTGATAATACCATTGAAGATTATCAGTTCCATACCTACCAACCTTATACTTCTAGTAATTTAAATTATAATGATGAAATCAGAATTTCTATTCAAGATTTGGATGCATACACACTACCATGTAATAGTTATCTTTATTTAGAAGGTAAAATCTTGACTGATCAAGACAAAGTACCCACAAAATTTCAACATATCAACAACGGTATTTCTTATTTGTTTCGAGAACTACGATATGAATTGAATGGTGTTGTAATGGATTCTGTTAGAAATGTAGGTTTGGTTTCCACAATAAAAAATTATTTGTCGCTCACTGGCAATGAGAGTAAATTACTGCAAAACGGAGGATGGTTTCCCAAAGATGGTAAGATTCTTGTTGATGGCAATGGAAACTTTAATGTTTGCATACCGTTGAAAGTATGGTGTGGATTATTCGAGGATTTTCGCAAAATTGTACTTAATATGAGACAGGAGTTGGTGTTAATTCGCGATAAAGATGATATAGATGCGGTTATCGCGAACGATAATAGCGAAAAGCCGAAAATTCAAATTAATAAATTATCTTGGAATGTTCCTCATATAACACCTAACTTACGAGAACAACTTCGTTTAAATAAAATTATTCAATGCAATATCGATCTCCCTATCAAGTTTCGAAGTTTGGGAAATAATCGAATATCCCACTTTAAATGATTCGACACGTCATACTTGGCCTGTCAAAACTTCAACTAAATTAGAAAGTCCTCGACATATCATAGTAGCACTGCAGGCTGGTCGTAAGGGAGAATTATTGAAAGATATGAGTCAATTTGATCATTGTACATTAACGAATATGCGCGTCTTTCTTAATTCAGAACGTTATCCTTATCATGATTTAAATTTGGACTTTGATACTAACCGTTTCGCAACGTTGTATGAAATGTTTGCTAATTTTCAAGAATCCTATTATCACATTCAAACAAATCAACCAATATTCACACCTGAGGAATTCAAACAAAAAGCTCCCATTGTTCATATCGATTGTTCTCGGCAAAAGGAAATCATTCAAAGTGGATCTGTTGTTCTTCGTATTGAATTTGAAACGAAAAAGTCAGTAGGTAATAATGTAACGGCGTATTGCTTAATTTTACATGAAAAAGAGTTTATGTATAATCCTCTAACAAAAATTGTAAGACAAATATAGTGCGCATGCTTTATATTTTGTATATATATATTTTCACATTCGGTTCAAGTTTACAGTTTATAATGGTCAACGAATATCGAAAGAGATTACATAATTATCTCATAAAATTAAAACAACTTCAATCTGATATAAACTATTATGAGAAACATCAGCAAGTTATAAAAGAACCAATCAAGTTAAAAATATGAAATTGGTTGTGGATATTCAAGGATTTAAAATCGGAAATAACAAACTTATAGTAAAGGAATTTGCAGCTTTTGATGGTTCAAAATTCTGTCATTACGTTTTCAAACCTCCATTTCCGATGAAGATGTTACCTCCAGATTTACACAAACAGGCTACTTGGTTAATGACAAATCATCATTACATAAATTGGGACGCCGGATTTACACCTGTTCATACTTTTGGTGTCTTGTTTCAAGATTTGCTTACCAACGTTGAAGCGGTTTATGTCAAAGGTAAAGAAAAGGCAAATTATTTAAGAATATTTTCGACAGTTCCCGTTTATGAATTTGATGAACAACCGAAATTGGAACATATGGATCCATCATGTTTTTACCATATGAATGATAAATGTATATGTGCAGTAACAAATGTATATTTTTTGTATAATAACTATTTAATGCATAAATAAAACAATAATTAAATTTCATTAATTTTTTATTTCATAATTACATTTTTATTTTTCCTGTTCTTCCTCCCCATCATTCTTCAAGCGAAGTAACTCCGGCAGTAAGTGATTGTATTCGTACATCCATCTATCCAAATTTAAGTGTTTTAATAATTGTATTAAACATACAATACATATCACACCTTTCGCGAAATATTTGCAAGCGTCAGCTCCTTGTCTATACCTATCCGCATGCTGCATACACTCTTCGTTTGTGTATTTTCTTCCCATTCTATATACTGCTTCCCGCTCATACACTTTTTCTCGTTCATTCAAGTCAAATACTAACGTTTGCACTGCTGCTTTCAATTCTTCCATTTTGTAAACAGTTTTAACTTTCAGAGTCTTATTTACTCGAAATTTATACAGCTTTTCCCCACCACTTTTTGATGATGGTGTTGGGTATATAAGTAGGAGGAGTTGGGTATAAAAATTACATATTTCACAACATGACTAAGTTTTCGTGCAAGAAATCGTTTCATGATTTCACTACCGAAGAATTTAAAGAGCTTCCAATTGAATACCTAATAGAGAATGTGAGACCTCCAGTTCTGCTGGATATTTGGCATAAACTTCCATATGCCTTTCAATCCAACTTTCAATTGCAAATACGATTACCTTGTTTTGTTCACTATAATCGTCCTGATTGGATAACTCATTGGGATGGACCTGCCAGTGCACAAGAAAATTGTAATTTTTGTAAATATGCACTGAAATTATAAATTGTACTATTTGATGAATAAATAAAGCACTTAAAATATTTTACTGACTTTTTATTTTATGATAACATATTATTTTCTTCCTCGTATTGTTCATAGACACCAACCTCCTCCTCCTCCTCCTCATTCTTCAAGCGAAGTTCCTCCGGAAGTAAGTGATTGTATTCATACATCCATCTTTCCAAATCTAAGTGTTTCAATAACTGCATTAAACATACAATGCAAATTAATCCTTTTACAAAATTTTTGCAAGCGTCAGCTCCTTTTCTTCGCCTGCTGCATACACTCTTCTACTGTGTGTATCCTTCCCCTACTATATATCTGCTCCCGATCAAACATTCTTTCATGTTTGTTAAAGTCATATACTAAACTTTGCACTGCTTCTTTCAATTTATAAACAAACACTTTTTAACGTTCAGAAATCTTATTGCATCGAAATTTATACAGCGTTTCCCCACCACTTGCATTTCAGCTTTTTCCCACTACTTAATTGAAAAACAAAATGAGATCTAAAAATCCCAAGCGTCACCTCAAAAAAGGTCACCGATTCTAAGGTCACACAAAAACCTGTTTCAAGGTTCCACAAAGTTAGTGATCAAGGTGAACATGGTCAAACTGGATCTACAAACAGGTCCAAATTACTCGGTATCCAGTGGTGTCTAGAGGTCAATCCGTTCATTTGACGTATATAAATAAACTGAAGGTTAACTACTAAAAAAGCGGCTCTACAAACAGGTTCTGAAAACCGGCTAAACAGGTTCTGAAAACCGGTTTGTGTCACAGTATTGGTGTAGTTACTCTACTGAGGAAGAAAACGCGTTACAAATTTGGCACCCGAGCAGGGACACTGATTGTTAAAACAGGTACCGTTTTTCCGTTTTAAATTTTTTTTCCCGTATTGTTGATCGAGCAGGGAACTTGATTGTTAAAACAGGAACCGTTTATTTCGTTCTGGATTTTTTTTTACCATATTGTTGATTAGAGGAGGGACTGTTGTATTCCGTTTTCAATTTTTTTTGTTGATTAGGGCAGGAACCGCTTTATTCCATTTTCGTTTTACCGTATAGTTGCAGAGAGCTGATTGTTGATTAGGGTAGGAACGGTTTTATGCCGTTTACAATTTATATAGGGAATTGTTGCTGGGACCGTTTCATTTCGTTTTTGGTTGTTTTCCGCACTGTTGGTTAGTACAAAGCACCGTTTCATAAAAGGTAGATGTCTAGAAGAAATTCTGAGGAATTGGACATTTTTTCCCTATTTGATCAAGAAGAAGCTAAAGAAACTGAATCCGTTCCTCCAGTACCGACCGTAAGTTCCGTTGGAGAAATAACCGACAATCGAGTAAGCTGGGTATACTTAGAACGAGGGTCTTAATACCGAGCTAGTAAAGAGGAATTTATCGGTTGCTGGAACCGTTCCTAACAAACGGAAAAGACTCGTCAACTTTTTGAGACGAAGAAATATTGCTCCACGATCCGCTATAGACCAAGAGGAATCTGTTGAAAATCTGACTGCTATGGCAACTATACCGATAAACGTACACGATTGGAAGGTGTCTTTTGGAAACCGGGGAGATCCTGCTGCGTTTATAGAGAGAATTGAGGAAATATGTACGGCAAAGAATGTCCAGAAAGACAATTTGCTTCCGGTATTACCGGAATTACTATCAGGTGAACCCGCATTTTGGTACCGTAACAACCGTAGCAGGTACACAACCTGGGACGAATTTGAAGTTGACTTCAGGATTTTCTTTTATCCTGTCAACTATGAAGTAGACTTAGAAGCCGAGATAGGTAAACGTCTACAAAGAAGAAACGAGTCCGCTGCTACGTACATGACCGAACTCCAAACTCTGATGCGACGACATGGAAAGCTAAACACCTAGCAACAGTTAGCTTGGTTGTACCGTAACCTGTTACCTGAATACCGGCTGCAGATCCGAAAAGGGGACTTTGATGATTTTTCCACATTCTGTCAAGTAGTAAGGGAATGTGAGCTCCTCAGGAAGGAATTCCAGAATGCTCCCGGCTACAGTGTACCAAACCGTGGATCGGCCCGCCCACCGCCGATAAGTACACCAAGGTATGGACCATCTCCCAATTCGACTCCTGCTCCATTCAGAGAGCCCATCGCTGGTACCAGCCAACCGACATCATCCGATACCCCTCGCCGTCCGCCTCCTAGTACTACTCAGCACCCGTCTGGCTCATCTTCCCGGCAACCAATCTGTTTCCGCTGTGGTGAGACTGGCCACTTTAGAAATGACTGCCAAAACCCTCCGAAGATATTCTGTTCTCGTTGTCATAAGGAAGGAGTATTTTCCAGGGATTGTTCCTGCAGGAGTTTGAAAACTAATCCGAAGATGTCCCGAGGAGAGGCCGACACAGCTTCCGCAAATTTTTGCCTCTCATACCGAACCGCCAGAAGAAATAAACGACCCCCGACCGCATATAGACGTCGAAATTGAGAATCACAAAGCATTGTTAGATACTGGAGCAGCGAAATCATATATTGGTGATCAAGTAGCTAAGACATTTTCCCAAAGAAAGCAAACTACCGCTCGTCAGGATACGAAGGCCCGTTTAGCTAATGGCAATTCAGTCTCCATCACCGACATTTATGAGCTAATGGAAAATCAATGACGTCACTATGGAGGGTTCGTTAGAACATCTACCTGTTCTGATAACCGATATTGTGTTAGGATACGATGTCCTCCGAAAATATAATTTCCGTTTGGAGTTAGGAACGGGAAAGATATACATCAATAATGAAATAGTAGGATGTCCGTCATTAGCCAATCCTGTTGGAATATTAGGGTTGGCACATATGTCCATGAAAGAAGTCGATGTTGTTCCGAACATCTTTAAGGAAGAAATCAACCGTCGTCTAGCTGAAGACGAACGTTCTGGAAATCTGTCTGTTACTGAAGTCTCTGCGTCTTCCCTGGTGTTAGGGATTGACAAGGAGCAATTTGCTTCAAAAGTCTCTGCGTCCTCCCTGGAGTTAGGGGTTGACCAAGAGCAAACTGTTTCTGAAGTCTCTACGTCTTCCCTGGTCTTAGGGGTTGACAAGGAGCAATCTGTTGTTAAAACTTCTAAGTTTTCCCCGGTGCTGTTAGGGGTTAATGAAGAAAAATCTGTTGTTGAAGTCTCTGCGTCTTCCCTGGAGTTAGGGGTTGACAAGGAGCAATCCGTTGTTAAAATTTCTGAGTCCTCCCCGGTGTTGTTAGGGGTTGATTAAGAAAACTCTATTTTTGAAGTCTCTGAGTCTTCCCTGGTGTTAGGGGTTGACAAGGAGCAACTTGTTTCCGAAGTCTCTGCGTTTTCCCTGGAGTTAGGGGTTAACAAGGAGCAATTTGTTACAGAAGTCTCTGCGTCTTCCCTGGAGCTAGGGGTTGACAAAGAGCAAACCGTTTGTGAATTGTCTGCGTTCTCCCTGGAATATTTAGGGGATGACGAGAATTTTGGTTATATAGGATGTCCATTGGAAACTATAATTCCACTTACTGAAAGAAATTTATCGAAAGAACAGACAGACAGACTGAATTCCTTTCTGAACCAAGAGTTACCGCAACTTGAGAAGATTCAAGGTCCAACGACACTAGTTGAGCATGAGATCCGTCTGCTACAACCCCGTCCGATCAAACAGAGATACCGACTTCAGAATCCGAAAATGCAAGAAATTTGCAATACTGAAATAGACGCCATGTTGAAAGAAGGAGTAATAGAACCCTCTACAAGTCCGTGGAGTTCTCCGATTGTAATCGTGAAGAAAAAGGATGGGAAAAACCGCTTCTGCATTGATTTTTGTAAAGTTAATGAGGTTACCATGAAGGATGCCTACCCGCTTCCATTTATCAATGCTATCCTGGATAAGCTGCGAAAAGCCAAGTATATTTCCAGTTTAGATCTGAAGAGTGGGTATTGGCAAGTTCCGTTAACACCCGAAAGCAAACCCATCACCGCCTTCACCGCACCGTGACGTGGATTGTTTCAATTCACGGTTCTTCCATTTGGCTTACACTCCGCACCAGCCATATTCCAGAGACTGGTTGATCAGTTCATAGGTCCGGATTTAGACCCTTACGCATTTGCATATTTGGATGACATAATCGTTCTGGGGGAAACGTTTGATCAACATTTGGAAAATCTGTCCGAAGTGTTCCGCCGATTACGAGCAGCACGGCTGAAACTAAATCCGGAAAAATGTCATTTTTGTTTACCATCAATGAAATACTTAGGCCATGTAATCACTGGAGATGGAATCCGAACCGATCCAGAAAAGGTCGAAAGTATAATTAAGTTTACAGCCCCGAGAAATATCCGAGAACTAAGAAGGTTTTTGGGATTTGCATCCTAGTATAGGAGGTTTGTGCCATCGTTTTCGCAAAAGGTGGCCCCGTTAACAAAGTTGCTTCGCAAATCTCAGCGATGGAAATGGACTGAAGATCAAGAAACCGCTTTCACTAAAATTAAAACCTGTTTGTCGGAAGCTCTTGTATTAAGCTGTCCCGATTTCAGTATACCATTCACACTACAGACCGATGCCTCCGAGTATGGGTTAGGAATAGCCCTTACCCAGCAGAAGGATGGACATGAACACGTCGTAGCGTATGCAAGCCGCACTTTGAGTCCTGCCGAGAAAAATTACTTCGTCACAGAAAAGAATGTCTTGCCATTGTATGGGGGATTGAAAAGATGCGTCCTTATTTAGAGGGCTACCATTTCACGGTTGTTACCGATCATCAGTCCCTTGGATGGTTACATTCCATAGCTAGTCCGTCCGGACGTTTAGCGCGATGGAGTATCTTTCTGCAGCAATATGACTTCGAGATACAGTATCGTAAAGGTGCTCTAAACCGTGTGGCCGACGCCCTGTCCAGAAATCCGCTTCCAATGACCGCCGAGGCCGACCCACCATCTGTCTGTCTGACCGATGTACCCACCGAATGTTCATGGTACCAGAACAAAAAGGAAGAGGTTCTGAAGGATCCCGAAAAGTTTCCAGACTACTGCATCCGAGAAGACCGATTGTACCGTCATTTCTGGGATATCAATGATTTTAGAGAGCCAGAAATGTCCGATCCCTGGAAACTATGCATAGCAAAGCCCGACCGAACCCGAGTCCTCCAAGAGAATCATGATGCTCCTAATGCAGGGCATCTGGGAATTGCTAAAACTATCACCCGTATTGCAAAATTGTACTATTGGCCAGGAATGTTCCGAGATATCACTAAGTACGTCAGGAGGTGTCTCCAATGTCAGAAGTATAAGCCTTCGCAACAAAAGCTTCCCAACCAACGCCGAATAGACGACCATGGGATACCGTTAGTTCCGTTATCATTGGACCATTGCCACGAAGTAAGAAGGGTCACTGCTATATTGTAATGTTTCAGGACCGATTTACCAAGTGGGTACAATGTAAACCATTAAGGAATGCTACTGCCAGTAGCATCGGTACCGCATTTTATGAAGAAATACTGACTACTTTTCGATGTCCCCGTACCGTTTTAACCGATAATGGAACTCAGTATAATAGTACACTGTTCAAAAGTATGTTGAAAGAACTGGGAATTCGACACCGTTTTACACCACCGTACACCCCGCAAGCCAACCCGGTTGAAAGAGCAAATCGCACTCTGAAGACAATGATTGCACAATATTGCGAACAAGATCACCGGGACTGGGATATAAGATTAGCCGATTTGAAGTTTGCGATGAACAACTCCAAACACGATTCCACCGGATTTTCACCAGCCTTTCTAAATTTTGGACGAGACCCCGACATTCCGAAATCCCTCAAGAGGGGAACTGAAGATAAATCTGAAGCCAATTCAAGTCCAGTTGACGAGACGAAAAACCCTGCCGAGGCAGATGTAAAACCGCATCTCTTGCGACTTGATAAATTACAAGAGTGTTTTGATCTTGTCCGCTTAAATTTGTCTAGAGCATTCACCAGTCAAAGTCATTATTACAATTTACGTCGCAGTGACTGGAAATGCACCTTGGAAGACAAAGTTATGAAGAAGGAAAATACTTTGTCTTCGGCCGTCGATCATGTAGCTGCGAAATTAGCCCCGAAATACTCTGGGCCTTATGAAGTTGTCCGCGTCGTTTCTCCGGTAGTATATGATTTACGAGACGAAAACGGCAAGCGATACAACCGAATACACATTAAGGATTTAAAACCCTCAGCTAACTAGTTTAATTCGGGATGAAACCTCGGTGCGACGAACCACCCCGAGTGCCGATCCCTGTCTCAACCGCCTACGCGAGAGTTTCTCTCGCCTACACCGAGATATCCGAGCCCGAGGATTTGGACCAAGCTCCGGAGTCCGTAGCAGAGGCTACAGGCGCTGAACATCCTTACGTAGAAGATAAGTCCGGATCATGTGACAAAGACTGTATTTAGTATTAAGTTGTAATTTAGTGATAATTTGTTTGTAGGGTAGTGAGTAATAGGAAAAAAAATGTAAAGTACGCAAGCGTAATTTTTTTTTTCTCGAAGTAAGGGGGGGATGTAACGAAGTTAATTTTCCGACAATAGTTATTTTTAAGTTTCCGAATATATTTTCATTTAATATTGTATATAATCCGTGATATCCTATGACTTCTGTGTAGAAATATTTTGTTAAGAAAAATCCATTCCAATTTTTTAATTTCAAATTTCAAATTCCAACCGCGATATAATTGTAAACAGTTATGGTTCCCCACTGTCGCGAAACAAGTAGCGCGCAGGTCGAACTAACCAAGAGAGTTGGAAAGACTGGCGGATAGCGACACCGATTCTACTTTGGCTCTGAGCTTTCCGCATGCGCAAATTCGTGTCAAACATAACATAACCTAATGACGTCATCAATTTGATGGCGTAAATGAGAAGCGGATATTTCCCACTTTGCATTCCACGATTGGTCGTCTCAAGGTTACATGAATTTGAAGCTTGTGTTATATTGGTTAAAACTTAAAACAGATATTTGATTAATTTATCGAGAAGGGCAAGGAAAATCATATATAAGCCATTTTTTCAACACTGTATAGCTTCTTCAATGATTTTCCTTGCCCTTCTCGATAACTTAATCAAAGATCTGTTAACACAAGCGTCAAATTTGCGCATGCGGAAAGCTCAGAGCCAAAGTAGAATCGGTGTCGCTATCCGCCAGTGTTGGAAAGCAGTCTGAATCGAGGAAGGCTGAAGCGGCGAGTCGACAAGACTGGCGGATAGCGACACCGATTCTACTTTGGCTCTGAGCTTTCCGCATGCGCAAATTTGACGCTTGTGTTAACAGATCTTTGATTAAGTTATCGAGAAGGGCAAGGAAAATCATTGAAGAAGCTATACAGTGTTGAAAAAATGGCTTATATATGATTTTCCTTGCCCTTCTCGATAAATTAATCAAATATCTGTTTTAAGTTTTAACCAATATAACACAAGCTTCAAATTCATGTAACCTTGAGACGACCAATCGTGGAATGCAAAGTGGGAAATATCCGCTTCTCATTTACGCCATCAAATTGATGACGTCATTAGGTTATGTTATGTTTGACACGAATTTGCGCATGCGGAAAGCTCAGAGCCAAAGTAGAATCGGTGTCGCTATCCGCCAGTGTCGACAAGTAGTTCAATGCATGCTATGTTCACTCCACTATAAATTTTGTCTTCGTTTATTTAGTTATTCCACGTGTCGCTACGTAATCGAGGATCTGTCAGATTTCAATAAGACCGCCATTTATATAACCTCCATTTTATATTGAAGATACGCCATTGTTAAACATTGTTTTCGTTCGTGTATTGTACGGTTATTTTTATATTAATTTGTATAAACAGATATTTTTGTGCTTTTTAGTGATTGTGTTTATTAACATTAACATCATGGTCCAGTACTGTATTGTTCCCACTTGTAAGAATACAAGTAAGGATGTTAAAATGCATCTCCTTCCTAAAGACCCAGAGGTAGGTTTGTAAATAGATTTGTGTTTGATTTAATGTTTTTTTACACTAAATAGGTGGGATAGGCCGAATATAGATTAATAATAATTTGTGTACCAATTTGATTACTACATTATTATCACTTGATATACTATTATTGATAGTAGGTATGTATTGAATAATCGATTCAAAATATATTCAGTGAGTTCAATTACTCTTAACTTACACAATAATCAGGTCATCTGCAGCATATTTCAAATCTGTCTCTTTTTTTGTGTTCAATAACACATAAACAAAACCCATATTGTGAAAATGATACAAACTAGAACATTTTGTAATTTAACGACTGCAAGTTTAGAGTGATGTTTACTATAGCTTCATTTAATTTTTTTTCTTAGCTTTTTAGGCAATGGATTCAAATAATCCAAAGAGAGGATATCCCCATATCAAGGAGACAAAATTCTCGAATATGTGCTATCCACTTTTCCGAAGAAATGATGTTTGCTGCACATCATAATAGAACAAACTTGATAGCTAATGCAGTTCCAAACTTATATATACCAACATCAACAAAAAGTATGGAGAAATTACCTGAGGAGAACCAGGAGATTGTTGAACTACAAGGTAATGTACAATAAGATTCCAAAAACTACTACATATATTACATTACTAGTGTACAAAGTGAGCCATTTCACAAGTGGTTATAAAAAAATGGTTTTTGACAAATAGGTATAACTAAAAATTGTACTTATTGCTATTACAGGTTCAGAGTCGTATTCTTACATTGCTACCTGCAGTACTCCAACTACCTGCAGCGCTCTACCTACTTCCAGCACAATGCTTACTACATTAAAGACACCCAGCAAACGTAAAGGTAATTTTTTAAAGTATGTAAAATGTTTATTGCAATAATACTAGTATGTGAAAAAAGTACATATAATAATTTTTTTCAGATATTAAACAAAGATTGAATTTACTGAGCCATGGAAAATGTAGTAGAGCCATACAGCTAACCCCCAAAGCTAGAAAGTTTTATGGAATTGCCAAAAACATGGTTTTGCTAGCCAGAAAATTTGACAGAAAACATTTTAGTGTACGAAAACAACTGTTTGAGATTAAAAAAAGAGTTGAATCTGGTGATTTCATGATGGATAAAGTAAATTATACCACCTTGAAATTTTTACAATCCCAAATTGTTATGCAAAGCAAGAAAAGTAGGGGACGTCGTTTTAGTATTGAGGACAAGATATTCTCATTATCTTTGTTAAAACAAAGTCCCAGGGCATATCGTCTTCTTCAGAAAACTTTTGCTCTGCCCTCAAGGAAGACATTGATGAAAGTTTTAAGCCAGGTGCCATTTGAAATTGGATTGAATTCTCACATTCTTGATGCTCTCAAGATGTCTGTGTCAAAAATGGAGCCAGAAGATAGAATCTGCTCCCTTATCTTTGATGAAATGTCCTTGGAACCAGCTTTGAGTTACAATAAGAAAACTGATTCAATTAATGGGTTTGAAGATTGTGGTGAAGGCAAAAAAAAAATTGCAGATCATGCTATGATTTTTATGGCTAGAGGTTTGCGAAAAAAATGGAAACAGTCCATTGCTTATTTCTTTTCTGAACATGGAATGTCTTCTCCTGACATAGTACGCAGCCTAAAAGAGATAATAAGTTCTCTGCATAACATAGGTTTAAATGTTGAGGCTACCATATGTGACCAGCATTCAACAAATAGTAGAGCTATTAAAATGCTTAAAGATGAGACTGAGAGGACATTTCAATTGGCAGGGAAAGAAAATAGGTTGAAAGGATTTTCTATAAATGGCGAAGAAATTGTTCCCCTATATGATGTACCTCATTTATTAAAAGGTATACGAAACAATTTGCTGGACAATCCAGCTTCATTTACTTGGAAAAATGGTATACAGAAGGCTATGTGGGGAGATATAATTCGTTTGTATGAGTTAGATGTAGGAGATTTTGATACCAAAATGTGTTACAAGCTTACTGATGCCCACATTTACAAGAAAAAAATAAAGAAGATGAAAGTGAAGCATGCCTCACAGGTTTTTTCACAAAGAGTATCTTCGACAATCAGGGGTTTAGTTAGTTATGGTAAGATATTGTATCCCTAGACTTTGAGTTGAATATTACATTACCAATTTTTTGTTACAGTTAATAATTGTCTTCCAGAGTCAAGTATCGGTACTGCAGATTTTTTGTTATTCTTTGACAAACTGTTCGACTCAATGAATGGCTCAACATTTAAACCAGAGCATGGAAAGTTACTAAGATGTGCAGTCTCAACATCATCAGCACATCTCCCGTTTTGGTATGAGGCCCTAAAGGTCTTGAAATCAGTTAAATTTTTAAAACAAGGAGGCAAGGAGTATATTCCTCCAAGCATAAAAAACTGGATTTCAACTATACAAGGCTTCATATACATCTGGCAAAAACTCAGCAAGAAAAAATTTGAATTTCTTTGTCCCAGAAACCTCAATCAAGATCCTGTTGAGAATTTTTTTGGCTGTATACGAAGCCATGGATTTAGAAATATCAATCCAACTTGTGAGGCTTTCATCAATTCTTTCAAAAGCCTCTTAATAAATAATTTTGTTTCATCACACTCTCCTGGAGCAAATTGTGAGGAGGATATGCATGAAGGCGCTCTAAATAATTTAAAATGCTTTCTGTATCCATCTATTGCTTTTTCCTTTAATAATGAGGAAAATATTACCATTCCCAGTGAAATCACAAAAACTTTTGTATTTGAAGAAAATAACTATATTCAAATACAAACTCATTCATATATCGCTGGATACATGGCTAAAAGTATTTTTTAATTAATTGGAGTATGCAAATCTTGTAGGAATGACCTTGTTTCTGATGTTAATGAAGTACATCACCAATTAATTGTTTCAAGAGCATATGGTCCAAAAGCTCTCTTAAGGCCACATACAAATTTTACTAATATATTTAGCAAGTGCAATCAAGTACTGCATCACTATTTGCCAATTATTTGTCATGAAAAAGATCTGCAGGTAAAATTAAATGAACATATTAATAAATATGTGTCATTTAATTTTAGTTGCAAGAAGCACAATATAAAAAACATAATTATACAAAAATTTGTACATTTCTACATATATTGTTGGATAAAAAATGTAAACAAAATTTTAAAAGGTGATGATCAGAGAAATATAAATGACAATATAAAAAAATTAGCTCTAGTTAAATATGAAAAACAGAAAAAGAAAAAGGAAGCGATTAAAAACATTAAAAATACTGAAAATGTATAATTTTCTATAGCTTTTTTAATGAGCTTAATATCCTTAATGTCATGCTGTATACAGTAAGCATCACCCCAATTTTTTTCAATAAATAAGAGGTTCTGGATATTCAACAACTGTATACCTAACACACTACGATTTATCTATTTAAAAACAAAAAACTTCTTAAATACCCAGAGCATCTTTATCCAACAAGAAGCAAGTCAAAGGGATATGCTCTGATTGCCTTTTATACTAAAACAGTCGGTCATCTTTGTCTTTTCATGATACACAAAATTTATAACTCTGCCTGAGATGTATAGGACTTATTCAGTTATAATTATCTTGTGTAACTATTGTGATTCTGCTGATTTAAATTACTAAATGTTTGTTTTATTGAGTATTTAACACACAATCCGAGTTTTGCATAAATATAGATATTTTAGGTACAACCTAATAAGACATATCTTCTGTATGTTCCTTATGGTGTATTCATTATTCTTTTTGTTAATTATTTTGTCTTAAATGTTTCAAATATATTGCCCAAGCTCACCCAGTTCTGGTTTTAATGGGCTGTAAACAAAGTTTATTTAGTCTATTTGTAGTTCTTGTGAACCTATAATTGTTATTATAGGTATTCTTAAAAAATAAACTACATTCATCATCACATACAGCTATATAGAATTTATTTGTTGGTATCTATTTATTCTTTTATAAATAAAAATAATGTATTTAAATAGTCTTTTATTTAGGAATATTAATTCCACTTTTCATAAAATTCCCCATTAATAGCGTTTTCGATTGATAAAAATAGTGTAAACTAATATATTATCCAGCTCACTAAAAAGATGCATGAAAATGTATTAGTACGCACTATTTCTATCAGTTGAAAATAAAAAATAGCCAAAATAATAATTTCAATATATTTTAAAAAGCCCGCTACTTCTAGCAGCAGCGCGCGAGCGACACGTTGAATAACTAAAAGGACAGTGATTAATTTTTCAGGAGAGGGGGCTATCTATCTAATTTTTATTGTTGTTCAATGTGGTTCAATGCAGGCTGGCGAAGATAAGAGTCGCTGGCATTGAACGCTCCGTCCGCCGAATTTTGTTGTTTGCTTTGTAGCTTTGTAGTTTGTTTTGATTTTTTTTTAAATATAGTAAATTTTGATATTCTTTTTTTTATTTTCAAGTTAAAGTATTTGCTGCGAAGGTAAGATTTTATGGAAATAATAATTTTAAATAAAAGCTGGTCTTTTCAATAATTGTTATGCGGAAATTCATTCAATATAATTCATATTTCATTTTTACAAAACAAGCATTATTCTGATTTAGTAGTGTCATTGTATGTCGATAATATAACGATAGCTCGTACAGTTAAATCTTAATTTCCGTACTCGTTCCCGTTTCGGTTGAAATACTGAAGTTTTCCAGGCGTCCTGCCAGGGCTCGTTGGTATTTCAATTCGAGAACGTAAAGCCCGCTGAATCAAAATATTAAGGTTTTCCAGGCGTCCTGCCAGGGCTCATTGATATTTTTATTCACGGATCGAACCCTTCCGTACTCATTCCCGTTTCCAAACCCCGTTTCGGTTGAAATATTGAAGTTTTCCAGGCGTCCTGCCAGGACTCGTTGATATTCCAATTCGAGAACGTGAAGCCCGCTCAATCAAAATATTAAGGTTTTCCAGGCGTCCTGCCAGGGCTCATTGATATTTTTATTCACGGATCAAACCCTTCCGTACTCGTTACCGTTTCGGTTGAAATGCTGAAGTTTTCCAGGCGTCCTGCCAGGGCTCGTTGGTATTTCAATTCGAGAACTTAAAGTCCGCTGAATCAAAATATCAAGGTTTTCCAGGCGTCCTGCCAGGGCTCATTGATATTTTCATTCACAGATCGAACCCTTCCGTACTTCCTTTTCCGATCCCGTGAGACATTTTAATCAAATTTTCACGTTCAGTTTACATACCGGGTGCATCACAAGTGGTGGTATACCTTACTAGCATCAACCTGGAATCCGTTTTCTTGCTTTCAATTACTAACCTGCTTATTGAAAATACTTTTTTTTTTTTAAAGGTCAGCTTGCTTTTACCGTATTTCTGTTGTATATAAAAACATTGCTTATGTTTATAAACCTCTCTCGCTTATGTCCTGCCCGCTTCGTCTCTAATAAACGCATGGTATTGGTGTAATTAGTTAATAGTTTGCTTACATTGATGGTTTTTTTTGTAAATACCATGGTATTGTTGCCTACTACGCAGGATAGTTTTTTTTGTTGTTTTTCTTTTCTGTAACGATTTGGTCAGCTACCGACCTTGTAATTATTTGTGAAGGTAATAGATTTTAATTTAACCGAACCTTTGTGTTTTACTGACCTACTACCGATTAGAAAACTCCTATGGTAGAATAGTTGCTTTGTAGCACGAATTTAGCTTTGCTGTAGTGTGGACCCGGAGACTAACTCTTATTTTAGGACCAGCGCGGACCTTTTTCTGGAAATAAGCCTGCCGAATCCGATATAACTAGACCCCTGGAACTGACCGTACCTCCATCTGAGGTTACCTGGAACTCTTGACGCTTGAAGTCAAGGGGCCGTGGAGTTAACCACGCTAAAAATCTGGCGCCCGAGATAAAACTTGAATCCGCGGTTTTGGGGTGTCAATTGTGACGTGTCCAGGTACTTAGTTTCGACGTAAAGTACGAGGAGGAAGAAAACGCGTTACAGTATGTCCATAAGATAGAGGTACGAGGTATTGACAACTTTAAGGTAAAAAATTATCCAATACCATATCAATATAGAGAAAAAGTAATAGGGGAAATTGAGAAAATGTTAGAACAAGGAATAATAAAAAAATGTACAACGAGATTCATTAATCCTGTAGTAATAGTTAAAAAGAAATTAGGGGATATTAGATTATGTTTAGATGCTAGGAATATCAATAATTTTCAGTACCACAATACGAAAGTCCTTCCAATATTGAGTCTATATTTGGGAAAATTACTGTAGTGAATGTTTTTTCAAAAATTGACTTGAAACATAGTTTTTGGTTAATACCTTTAGATAAAGCAAGTAGAGATTACACAGGGTTTTGTATAAATGGGGTAATTTATAGATTTTGTGTCGTTCCATTTGGAGTACAAAGTGCTCTGCATTGGTGAGAGCAATTCATTCCACTTTGGATAAATATGCGGAATTTGTTTCTCATTATGTGGATGACATATTAATATATTCCAAGAATAATAAGGAACATCAAGAACATATCGAGATAGTATTAAGGGAATTAGAGAATGCAGGGTTAAAAATCAATCTAAAAAAATGCCAATTTTTTCAATCTGAAATTATCAAGTATCAAGGATGACAAAGAAGCATGAAAGAAATTATAGTGAAAGTGAATTGGAGTTAGCAAGTATGATATTTTGCATTACAAAATTCAGATTTTATTTAGTAGGGAGTACATTTTTTATAGAGACTGATCATGAAGCTTTAGTAAGTATATTGAATATGAAATATGCTATCAGTAGAATTCATAGGTGGGGTTTACTTTTGAAATAAAATATTTACCGGGACGAGTGAATGTTGTAGCAGATGTCATAACTAGGATGGGAGGAGAAAGAAAGGCAAAAGGTGTGAAAGAAATAAGAGTAGTGAATTATTACAGTTTCCTGTAAAATTGTCGTATTTAGTAAAGCGTTTTAACAATAGATGTCGAAGAATAAAAATATATTATTCTAACGCTTTGACAAAGTTTTGAAAAATAATTTTTCCAAAAACAGTGACCGTTCAACGAAGAAGAAACAACTACTTCCCGGGCTACATGCCCCGACAGACATTGAATTACACTTCTAAGTCAAACGGGGTTGGTAAATCTACAAGATTTAAACCAACCATTCTGGTTTGCAACTAGAAGGGACAACATAACTTGTAGACCGGTTTCGGCGTATTGCGCCTCATCAGTACAAGGTATATGTTGTCCGAGAGTTAATCCCGGACTGAAATGTGACTATAATCAACAACGATACATATTGTCCAGTTACGGAAATATTTTGGTTGCGAAAATAGCGACATCTCACCTCTAAGTCACAAACCAAAATTCGAATGAGACAACAAACCACGTGGGCTTGAAACAAAAATGAATTATTACAGTTTCCTGTAAAATTGTCGTATTTAGTTGCAAACCAGAATGGTTGGTTTAAATCTTGTAGATTTACCAACCCCGTTTGACTTAGAAGTGTAATTCAATGTCTGTCGGGACATGTAGCCCGGGAAGTAGTTGTTTCTTCTTCGTTGAACGGTCACTGTTTTTGGAAAAATTATTTTTCAAAACTTTGTCAAAGCGTTAGAATAATATATTTTTATTCTTCGACATCTAAATAAGAGTAGGTTTAAATGTGTTTAAAAGTGAGTTAGGAAAAATTAATATGGAGAAAATTATAGAAGATCAGAAATGTCTAACAGCAAAGGAAAAATTTAAATCAGAAGAAATGGATAGCATTGTATACAAATTAATTAATGGAATAGAAATATTTTAGAAAAGTTACATTTAGAATATGGACATATAGGGGCAAGGAAATGATGGCTAATGTATAGGGAGAATTTTTGTTGTAAAAACGATTATGCAATAGCTAAGGATATTGTACGAAAATGTGCATTGTGCCAATTAAGCAAAGAGAAAAATATATTAAATAAAAATTTACCAAGAAGCGTTGTAACAAAAAAATGTTTGGAGATGGTGTAGTGGATTTTATAAGTAATTTAATAATAAGTAGGGAAGAAAAAAAAGACACATGATGGTGATAGTAGATCATTTTTCAAAATATGTGAAGATATATCCAGGTTTGAAGACACATTTTAAAGCAGTAGAATAAAAACTAGAAACATTTTGCGATGAAATTGGGTTACCCAGAGTCTTTGATAATGGATAATGCTAGTTATTTTCAAAATCGAAAGGTAAAAGAATGGGGTCGAGATAATGGAGTGAAGATAGTTTATACAAGTATAAGGCATCCTAAGAGCAGTTTATCTGAACGATATATTAGAGAATTGAATATTATGTGTGTATGATCATACTAAATGGGAATCAAATATCGAAAAAGTGGAAGAGTATATGAATAATGTACCTAATTTAAGTACTGAAGAATACCCATATTACGTCATGAAAGGGGTGTATCCTGAAAGAGAATGAGTGATTGAGATGAATGGTAAATATGAGAGTAGGATGGAAAAAGTGAATAAAAGATTGATGAAAAGGGCTGAGAAATATTCAAACAAACAAAGACAGCATATTAGGAAACATAAAAAATTCAAAAAAGGGCAATTGGTAATTGTTAAAGCATTAAAAGTAAGTAATAATAAAAAAATAATAAATAATAAAAAAACTGATGTTATCATATGAAGGGCCATATGAAGTAGTGTCTGAAAATGTCGTTAATAGTTATATTTTGAAATATCCAGAATCAGATAATATCAGAGGGATTTTTCATATTGAGAATATTTAAAAATTTGAGGACCAAGAATAAAAATTTCCATGTGTTCTTAGCAGGAATCTGTTGAAGAAAATTAGGTTAAATTTCTTTGTTATTTTAGGTTGAAAGATAGAATAAGATGTTATTGTAATTGCTATAGGAAAAAAAGTTATAAATTAGATAAGTTATAGTTGTGAAAATAATGTTTTCAAATTCAAAACTGTGACATACAGTGTGTGTCAAATATTTTAATTTAGAAAACATTAATTTCAGGGGAATTGTATTGATATTGTATATGTAGGTTAGGTTAGGTAAGATCTATGAAATTTAATGCGTAAAAATATGTCATTTGTGGTTATGATTAATGTCACGCTGAAAGAAGTTTTTTTAATAGTTATCAGGGGATAAAATGAAAATTGAATGTGGGTAGTGATAGTAACGATTATTAGATTTTAAAAAGGGGAAGATAGAATTTTTGTGACAGGCAGAGAGATATAATATAAAATAAAATAACCCATTGAAATTTAAAAATATTGGACTAAAATTTTTTAAAGCAGTAAACATTTAAATAATATAGAAATAATAATAGAAATTGTACTACAAATGGCATATTTGGTGATTGTGAGGAGTTGAAGAATTGACATTATACAAACCAGGGAAGTAATATTCCAATACTTGAGTCAATTTTTGAATAAATAGAATAATTAACATTTGGACATAATAGATAGTTTGAAAACCGAAGAAATATATAATTGATGGAAAATTTTGATTTTTATATATTAGAAAATTTGATATTGGATAGGAATAAGAAAATTAATTTAGTGATTCAGACATAAAGTCAATTCTTTAAAGTAAAAATAATAAATACATAAATTTAAAATTTGTAAACTTTAAATTAAAATTGTTTAATAAATAAGTATCTTTGAAACATGATATTATTAAAAAAAAAATTAAGTATTGAACCCAACCCTGAGAAAGAGATTTTTTTAATTTAAGTAAATTAACAAATGATAATATATAATTAGTTACATAAAATTTAATAAAACAAAAGTTAAAATATAATAACAATTATAAATATCTTTACAATATATATATATATATATATATATATATATATATATATATATATATATACATCCTTCTATCGTTAAAGCGTCCAGACAAAAATGTGCTTTATGGCGTCCGACGTTGTTTTCTGCAGATATAGTGTTAATTGAGCTGAATACTTTTTAATATAGATAAAGGATGGTTAAAATAAATGGAAAAAAGGACTTTGGCACGGAAAACACAACATTGCTGTATATTTTCCTAACATTATGGCGCCCTTTCAGTCGATGGACAATTGGGCGTCTCTTATATTCAGCATTACGTATATATGATAGCCTTTAGGGCGTCAATTTTGTTTTTGCGTTGTTGCCGCAGTAAGTACATATCTGCTATTTACAGAAAATAGGAGGACAAATAAGATATAATGTGGTTATTGTAAGTAGGAGGGAACTATATTATGTTATTGCAATGAAATTTCAGAAGTATTCATTTAACAAGTTATAAATCTTCAAATGGACAATTTCTTCACAAAATTTTTCAATGAAATTTTATAAGTAGGTTCAGAACATAAAAACTAAGGCTGAGTTCGTAAATGATTAAAATCTGATTTACAGTTTTTCGGAAAATTCCATTTTAATGCAGTTTTCTCAATTTTCCACCCGAAATAATTTTTTTAACGAATAACTGACAAATTTGTTGGAATCTTCGTATCAAAAAACCTCCTATACAAAATTTCTCCGAAATCGGAATCAAATTTTTTTTGGAAATTTCCTTCAGCTTCAATCCTGTATATTATCTACAATATAAAATGAAAGAATTCAAATTTAGTAGTTTTCTTAGTTTTTTTCAAGTAAAGTATTAGAAAACAAATTTTGGGTGAGGTGAAGTCATCTGGGTACATCAACTGGTTCAAATAATATTCTAATACATCAGTCGGAGCTAGATATATCTCGTTTATCCTTAGTGCCACGAAACAACATTATTAACAAAAGAAGTAAGTAGATATCGTCAAGGACCAGATTTTAAAAATATTCATACATACAGTCTGCTCCAAAATTCAGTGACGAAACAAACACATATTTTTTATGTAACACCCTGTATTTCTTAATATCTTTCGATTCTCTTCAAAGAGCTGATTTCGAAAAACTATAGCACTTGAAGTCTAAATTCCAGGGTGTTGAAAATCACTTTTTTAACTTCAAAGATTTTTCAGCTAAAACAATTGATTATTTAAAAAAGAATGGATGTCCCTATATTTACTTGGGTTTAGTTGGGTTCTTCAATCAATTTTGGAACATCCTATATATTCATGAATACTTATAAAATCTGCCTCTTGACGATATCGGCTACTTTTATGTTTCATACATCAATATTGTGTATAGGAAAAGGAATAACTTTTGACCCTTGTACTAATATTTCTGTTGTTAAAAAAAATTGAATTTTTTGTTATTAATCTAATGAAATTAAGTCATATCAACCTGTTGTTGGTTTTCCAATGAGTCTTTCAGTTGGTTCTTGCTGATTTGCCATTCCAAATGAAGTATTATATACAGGGTGGTCCGTAAGCAATGGTCCAAAGTGAAATGGGAGATTTTTGGCCAGAAACTATTACAATCTCTTGCAACTTGCTTTAATCAAATATTGATAATGGAAAAGATACAGGATGGCAAAGTTTAAATGTAAAAGATGTTTTTTCTCAGTAAATTGAAAGATTTTGGATATACAAACGTAAAAATTAAGAGATGGGGGTTTTAAGGCATGAGAAATCGTAATATGATATCCGTTTTGATGTATTTCCTAGAGGGCGCCAAATGAGCTATGTTGTTGGTGTAACTGTGCGCTTAACTTTTTCATCGTTAACGCTATCTCTCTTTTTATTGAAAAATATTAAAACTACATCATTTGCGACAAAAATAAATATGTATCATTAGTCTCAAAAATTACTAGTTTTCGCATTTTAAAAACCCCCTACATAATTATTATTTTATTTATTAGCACAAATAACACCGTACACTAACTAACGTCGTTAGTTAGTGAACGATGCAAATAATAGCGTTAGTAGGCGCTGATGTCAGCAAATTTATCATCACAAGAATTAACATAGTAGGTGCCGATGTCAACAATACTCCTGTCAGTTAATCATTCGTGTTTTGACAGTTAATCTCATTACACTCTTGAAGTACGAAACTATTTAAACACCTTGTTTCCTGAAAGCTGGATTGGTCGTGGTAGTCCCTTTCCTTGGCCAACACGCAGTCCAGAATATAACCCTTTGGATTTCAGTATATGGGGCAAAATGAAGGAAATAGTTCACAGAAACCCTATAAATAGTCGAGTTCAACTTTGGCAAGAAATCAGAGCAGCAACAAATTTTTTTACGCCAATGACATTGTTTAATATTAGGCGATCTTTCATGAAACGCATGGATAAATGTATCGAGATGAATGGCGGACATATTGAACAATTACTGTGAAATAATATTTAAATTTTGTAGTTGTATTTTTCAATAAATTGTTCTTTTTTCTCTTGATTAAAATTCATCAAATTTTTACGTTTGTATATCCAAAATCTTTCAATTTACTGAGAAAAAACATTTTTGACATTTCAACTTTGCCACCCTGTATCTTTTTTATTATCAATATTTTATTGAGGCAAGTTGCGTCAGATTGTAATATTTTCAGGCCAAGATTCTTCCATTTCACTTTGGACCATTACTTACGGACCACCCTGTATATATATTTTTATTGTTTAAAAGTATATTTTGCAAATTTTTTAAATTTCATTCAACTATTCGAGAGCTATAAGACCGAGGCAGGAATAAATGCGGAACATAACACCCTCTATGCTACAAAGTGTTAGAGTAGACCTTAATGCCCGGTTAAGTCATGTCTACTGGTCAATGATGAACAAGCTGAACATTTATTGTAAATTTTCTTTTGTTTATTTTGGTAATTTAAAATCAAAAACTGACCTATTTGGGGAATTTTTAATAGTACTTTTTATTTAGCTTATAATAAATTTATGCGTTACTTGGACGCACCCTATATACAGGAACGTATCTAAGAAATTAAGATCTGGGAAGTAACTTGGGACTTCGATTTTAAATGAAAAAGAGATTCATTCATATCGTTTCATGTATAATTTGCGTATATTGTTTCGCGTTTACGGCGTCCACTGACCATCCGCATACAACGTGCTAACTCTTTTTTTTTAAAGAAAACTAAATATTTTTATGATCGAAGAATACGTACAAGTACATGCAATGGAAACGCACAAAGAAGTAAGAGATGAAGGCTGTAGTTCATTAAATTCGAATGATTTTGATTTTTGTATCCCTGCAGGATTTTTATTCAATCTGAATAACTTTGTAGTACCTATTGCAGGACTTTTAAGTTTCTCTGTGTATATGTAGATTTTATAGTAGAAAACTTTTTTTTGTATTGTGTAAAAATTTACTTTTTATTTGTCCCATATTCGACATTGTTTTATAATTACTACTTACTAGGTATTAAAACAATAAAATCTAGATTTATAACCTAATTAAAGTGGGTTTCTTTAACACGTTTTAGCTTCCAAATAAATTTAGGGGTAGGCAACATAATATAATATTGACATTATACTTGTCTTTTAGATGACCGAGAATAGTTTGTATATAATGTCCTACTCAATAATTAATTATACAGTGAACGTCTAAATTATGGAATATTATCATTGTTCTGAGAACCGTCGAGTTTTAAGGGAATTCCCGAAACAGGTCGATTTTTGTTGTACAATGCCCATGTTATAACGTACATGGAGTTGGGATGACGTAACCGGTGTAGGGGTAATGACGTAATCGTTAATTTTTTTAAATAGAAATCGGTATAATGTGAAACCTCATTTGAACGAGAATTTAATTATCTATTTAACGACATTACATTTTTAACCAAAATATTTTTTTAAGGGTACGAAAACAATTTTTTTTAATTTAAATTCAATCAAATTACAATTAATGCTTGAATCCATGACTTTCTGAAATACTTAAAAAAGCAAAAATAAGTAAAAATAATAATGGACACGAAAAGTTCTCTCATAAACACTGAAACTTTTTGTCATATGTAATTCAAGCAAGTGATAGTGGCATAGTTACTGACATATTTATTGTCGTAAATGTTTTGATTTTGTGAATTGTTATCAGTTGTCAATTGTAATTTTTACTTTTGAATAGTGAATTATGGCTCACCTAAATGAATCACAACGCATAGAAATATTAATCCTTAGCGGATGCGGAGATGAAAAAAAGAACACAGAACGAGGTATGCAGTTTATTCAACGCAAAATATCCCGACAGACTCATCAGCCAATCAACAGTAAGTAAAATAGTCCGAAAATTTGGAGAAACTAGGCACGTTAAACAGATTCCAAACGCAGGGCGTCCTAAAATTGAAGACAATGTGAAACTTGATATTTTATTAAATGTACATGACAATCCTCACAGTAGTTCAACACAAATGGGTGAATATGCTGGAGTTTCCCAAAGATCGGTATTACACATTTTAAAAAAAGAAAAATACCATCCCTACAAAATTCAACTACATCAGGAGTTAAACGACGACGATCCCGATCGCCGGTTTCAATTTTCTGAAATTATGCAGGATTTATGTATCCCCAATCCACTTTTCATCAATCAAATCCTTTTTTCCGATGAAGCAACATTTTTTATACATGGTACCGTGAATCGTCAAAATTGCAGATATTGGAGTCAAGAAAACCCGTATTGGATGACTGAGGCACACACGCAATATCCTCAGAAAGTGAATGTATGAGGTTTGTTCCAACCAGCGTCAAAAACCGTCAGGATTCTGCGCAGTAACTTAAATACGTTCCAACAAGACATACAAACGATAAGTTAACGATCAGTTTCTTGTTCCAACCAAAATTTAAAACGGTTTGAAAACTATCAGAACGGTTTACGGATTTTCTTCTGACCACTAATCTGGCGCATGCGAATCGCTGTGTTTTTATTTTACAGTTTCTTTCACGGTTTCATTGAATTGCAGCATAACCTTAAAGTGTGAATTGTGTTTGTATTTAGATATAATTAAAACTAGAACTTTTAAAGTGTGAATTGTGTTTGTATTTAGATATAATTAAAAAGCTTGGTTATATTCCTAATTTTGATCATAATAAAAATCGTGTAAGCCTTTGGATCAGCTAATTAACGATGCCAACACAAGCGCATGTACAGTACAGACTGAAGTTGTAAGATGTACCAACCAAAAACATAAATTGATCAGGGATCAGACTATTAAATAGACATGCGCGTTGAAAACGATTTGAAAATAGTTGGAAATCAGTTTGTGATTTGTGGTTGGAACAAACCTGTGGGCAGGGATCATCAATGACAGAATCATTGGCCCTTTTTTCTTTGAAGAAAATCTAACAGGAAGACGCTATTTAACTTTTTTGAGAAATCAACTTATACCTGTCCTTGCTAACATGTATCCAAATGCCAATAATCCAAATTTACCTAGTGAAAATATCTGGTTTCAACAAGATGGATCCCCTCCGCATTACGCACGTGAAGTACGTCAATTTTTAAATACCTAATTACTTTCCCGGGAGGTGGATCAGAAGACGAGGTTTTATAGAGTGGCCAGAAAGGTCGCCAGATCTAATACCTCTAGATTTTTTCCTGTGGGGTTACATAAAATCAAAAGTTTATGTCAATAGACCCCAAAACTTACAGGACTTGAAAGATAGAATTAGGCATGAAAAGAGTCTAATTACTCCAGAAGTCATCCGCAATGTACTTGATGAATGTGTCCGTACATTCGCATATTGTCAAGAAACCGATGGATGGCAGTTCGAACATTTAATTTAAAATAATTGTTATGCATAATTTGGTTACTTTAAAGTACATTATTAATTAAATCATTAGTTGAAATTTGGTTGAATTTAAATTAAAAAAATTGATTTCGTACTCTTAAAAAAATATTTTAGTTGAAAATGTAATGTCGTTAAATAAGGAATTAAATTCTCGTTCAAATGAGGTGTCACATTATACCGATTTCTATTTAAAAAAATTAACGATTACGTCACTACACCTACACCGGTGACGTCATCCCTACTCCATGTACGTTATAACATGGGTATTTTACAACAAAAATCGATCTGTTTCGGGATTTCCCTTAAAACTCGACGGTTCTCGAAATAATAATAATATTCCATAATTTAGCCGTTCACTGTAGAATACTATTAATAAAGAAATGCGCCAGCTCACTGACCTTCCTACCTCATATCTAAACCTTTACTCACGTTAATGTATCCGACTTTCTTAATTTGGCGCTATTAGAGGAGAGTGGTTGACGTGACGCTCTAAAGACGAGAGCATGTATTTGAGAGAATACTCAGAGTTGAGTAATGTACCAGAAATGTATTTTTCTAACTGTTGCATTCAACAATATAAGCAATTTAACGTTCTACTGAAACTGCAGTGTTGTCAAATCTTGGGACGCTCTAAGCGCGAATGACTATCAAGATAAAATGTATACTCTGTATACAACTTAATACTCCTAGCGTCTCTGCCGGAGAGTTGCGCGAACTAAATATATTCGGGAACCGTATATTTTCGTTCATTTTATGATCAAAAAAGCGTCCCCCAAAAATTTTGTTGGTAGGTTCGTGACGTAATTTCAAGTCCCTGGACAAATTATTACAAGGGGTGTGCATAGAGCGTCCGTATACGGACGCTGTATGCACTTGGACGCTCTATTGAATGCGATTTCAGAATGTATGGACGCTCTAACGATAGAAGGATATATATATATATATATATATATATATATATATACAATATATATATATATATATATACAATATATATATATATATATATATATATATATATATATATATATATATATATATACATCCTTCTATCGTTAGAGCGTCCAGACAAAAATGTGCTTTATAGCGTCCGACGTCGTTTTCTGCAGATATAGTGTTAATTGAGGTGAATACTTTTTAATATAGATAAAGGATGGTTAAAATAAATGGAAAAAAGGACTTTGGCACGGAAAACACAACATTGCTGTATATTTTCCTAACATTATGGCGCCCTTTCAGTCGATGGACAATTGGGCGTCTCTTATATTCAGCATTACGTATATATGATAGCCTTTAGGGCGTCAATTTTGTTATTGCGTTGTTGCCGCAGTAAGTACATATCTGCTATTTACAGAAAATAGGAGGACAAATAAGATATAATGTGGTTATTGTAAGTAGGAGGGAACTATAATATGTTATTGCAATGAAATTCCAGAGGTATTCATTTAACAAGTTACAAATACTCAAAATATTGAAGACAGTGAACTTAAATAAATCTTCGAATGGACAATTTCTTCACAAAATTGCATTAATTTCAGAATTACATGATAGTTATTATTTTATATGGTGTTTGTTAGGTACTAGTTGAAGAATAGCTATTTATGTAGGCAGTTACAAAAAATAAGATTTTTTGTGACATTTGTGATCATTCAGGACACGAGTATTGTCGGTGAAAAGTTTTAACCCTAGTTGAGAACTAATATTTTTCCTGCGTAGATAAATAATTTATTTCCTTAAAATTGTGGGTTACGGGAAAATACTATAAGGGAAGTGATGTGATGGAGTGATTTTGACGTTTCGAGATTCGAATGGATCTACACGTTTCATATTAGTCCAAAAAACCCATTTTTAAAAAATGTCGGTCGGTCAGTTGTCAACACGATAACTCAAAAACACTACCGAATTTTTCAATGAAATTTTATAAGTAGGTTCAGAACATAAAAACTGAGGCTAAGTTCGTAAATGATTAAAATCTGATTTACAGTTTTTCGGAAAATTCCATTTTCATGCAGTTTTCTCAATTTTCCACCCGAAATAATTTTTTTAACGAATAACTGACAAATTTGTTGGAATCTTCGTATCAAAAAACCTCCTATACAAAATTTCTCCGAAATCGGAATCAAATTTTTTTGGAAATTTCCTTCAGCTTTAATCCTGTATATTATCTACAATATAAAATGAAAGAATTCAAATGTAGTAAGTAATTGAGATGCATGTTAAACATTTTGCAGTCCTGACCCAAAAATTGTAAATTTTGGTTTATATTGAATGTATGGAAAAAATTATGCAGTATCATGTATTTTAATACGCGGAATCCATTTCTTGTAGTAGTGTTATGAAATTTTTGTTATTAAAAAAATGTTTTCTTAGTTTTTTTCAAGTAAAGTATTAGAAAACAAATTTTGGGTGAAAACTAATAGCCTCGTGCATAAGGTGAAGTCATCTGGGTACATCAACTGGTTCAAATAATATTCTAATACATCAGTCGGAGCTAGATATCACGTTTATCCTTAGTGCCACGAAACAACAACATTAACAAAAGAAGTAAGTAGATATCGTCAAGGACCAGATTTTAAAAATATTCATACATACAGTCTGCTCCAAAATTCAGTGACGAAACAAACACATATTTTTTATGTAACACCCTGTATTTCTTAATATCTTTCGATTCTCTTCGAAGAGCTGATTTCGAAAAACTATAGCACTTGGAGTCAAATGGTTATAGTTTCTAAATTCCAGGGTGTTGAAAATCACTTTTTTAACTTCAAAGATTTTTCAGCTAAAACAATTGATTATTTAAAAAAGAATGGATGTCCCTATATTTACTTGGGTTTAGTTGGGTTCTTCAATCAATTTTGGAACATCCTATATATTCATGAATACTTATAAAATCTGCCTCTTGGCGATATCGGCTACTTTTATGTTTCATACATCAATATTGTGTATAGGAAAAGGAATAACTTTTGACCCTTGTACTAATATTTCTGTTGTTAAAAAAAATTGAATTTTTTGTTATTAATCTAATGAAATTATGTCATATCAACCTGTTGTTGGTTTTCCAATGAGTCTTTCAGTTGGTTCTTGCTGATTTGCCATTCCAAATGAAGTATTATATACAGGGTGGTCCGTAAGCAATGGTCCAAAGTGAAATGGGAGATTTTTGGCCTGAAAATATTACAATCTCTTGCAACTTGCTTTAATCAAATATTGATAATAGAAAAGATACAGGGTGGCAAAGTTTGAATGTAAAAGATGTTTTTTCTCAGTAAATTGAAAGATTTTGGATATACAAACGTAAAAATTAAGAGATGGGGGTTTTAAGGCATGAGAAATCGTAATATGATATCCGTTTTGATGTATTTCCTAGAGGGCGCCTAATGAGCTAAGTTGTTGGTGTAACTGTGCGCTTAACTTTTTCATCGTTAACGCTATCTCTCTTTTTATTGAAAAATATTAAAACTACATCATTTGCGACAAAAATAAATATGTATCATTAGTCTCAAAAATTAATAGTTTTCGCATTTTAAAAACCCCCTACATAATTATTATTTTATTTATTAGCACAAATAACACCGTACACTAACTAACGTCGTTAGTTAGTGAACGATGCAAATAATAGCGTTAGTAGGCGCTGATGTCAGCAAATTTATCATCACAAGAATTAACATAGTAGGTGCCGATGTCAACAAGTTAATCATTCGTGTTTTGACAGTTAATCTCATTACACTCTTGAAGTACGAAACTATTTAAACACCTTGTTTCCTGAAAGCTGGATTGGTCGGGGTAGTCCCTTTCCTTGGCCAACACGCAGTCCAGAATATAACCCTTTGGATTTCAGTTTATGGGGCACAATGAGGGAAATAGTTCACAGAAACCCTATAAATAGTCGAGTTCAACTTTGGCAAGAAATCAGAGCAGCAACAAATTTTTTTACGCCAATGACATTGTTTAATATTAGGCGATCTTTCATGAAACGCATGGATAAATGTATCGAGATGAATGGCGGACATATTGAACAATTACTGTGAAATAATATTTAAATTTTGTTGTTGTATTTTTCAATAAATTTTTCTTTTTTCTCTTGATTAAAAGTTATTGAGTTCATAATGGTTGCTTTATTAATATGTCAAAGTACTAATAAATAAAATGCAAATTACGTAGAGGGTTTTTAAGATGCGAATATCTTGAAAACTAGCAACCTTTGAGACTTATGATAGGTATACATTTTTTTCACAAAAATGATGTCATTTTAATATTTTTCAATGAAAAGCGAGATAGTGTTAACGATAAAAAAGTTAAGTGCACAGTTACACCAAGAACGTAGCTCATGTGGCTCCCTCTAAAAAATACATCAAAACGGATATGATATTATGATTTCTCAGGAACTAAAACCCCTATCATCAAATTTTTACGTTTGTATATCCAAAATCTTTCAATTTACTGAGAAAAAACATTTTTGACATTTCAACTTTGCCTCCCTGTATCTTTTTTATTATCAATATTTTATTGAAGCAAGTTGCGTCAGATTGTAATATTTTCAAGCCAAGAATCTTCCATTTCACTTTGGACCATTACTTACGGATCACCCTGTATATATATTTTTATTGTTTAAAAGTATATTTTGCAAATTTTTTTAATTTCATTCAACTATTCGAGAGCTATAAGACCGAGGCAGGAATAAATGCGGAACATAACACCATCTATGCTACAAAGTGTTAGAGTAGACCTTAATGCCCGGTTAAGTCATGTCTACTGGTCAATGATGAACAAGCTGAACATTTATTGTAAATTTTCTTTTGTTTATTTTGGTAATTTAAAATCAAAAACTGACCTATTTGGGGAATTTTTAATAGTACTTTTTATTTAGCTTATAATAAATTTATGCGTTACTTGGACGCACCCTATATACAGGAACGTATCTAAGAAATTAAGATCTGGGAAGTAACTTGGGACTTCGATTTTAAATGAAAAAGAGATTCATTCATATTGTTTCATGTATAATTTGCGTATATTGTTTCGCGTTTACGGCGTCCACTGACCATCTGCATACAACGTGCTAACTCTTTTTTTTTAAGAAAACTAAATATTTTTATGATCGAAGAATACGTACAAGTACATGCAATGGAAACGCACAAAGAAGTAAGAGATGAAGGCTGTAGTTCATTAAATTCGAATGATTTTGATTTTTGTATCCCTGCAGGATTTTTTTTCAATCTGAATAACTTTGTAGTACCTATTGTAGGACTTTTAAGTTTCTCTGTGTATATGTAGATTTTATAGTAGAAAACTTTTTTTTGTATTCTGTAAAAATTTACTTTTTATTTGTCCCATATTCGACATTGTTTTATAATTACTACTTACTAGGTATTAAAACAATAAAATCTAGATTTATAACCTAATTAAAGTGGGTTTCTTTAACACGTTTTAGCTTCCAAATAAATTTAGGGGTAGTCAACATAATATAATATTGACATTATACTTGTCTTTTAGATGACCGAGAATAGTTTGTATATAATGCCCTACTCAATAATTAATTATACAGTGAACGTCTAAATTATGGAATATTATCATTGTTCCGAGAACCGTCGAGTTTTAAGGGAAATCCCGAAACAGGTCGATTTTTGTTGTACAATGCCCATGTTATAACGTACATGGAGTAGGGATGACGTAACCGGTGTAGGTGTAATGACGTAATCGTTAATTTTTTTAAATAGAAATCGGTATAATGTGACACCTCATTTGAACGAGAATTTAATTATCTATTTAACGACATTACATTTTTAACTAAAATATTTTTTAAGGGTACGAAAACAATTTTTTTTAATTTAAATTCAATCAAATTACAATTAATGCTTGAATCCATGACTTTCTGAAATACTTAAAAAAGCAAAAATAAGTAAAAATAATAATGGACACGAAAAGTTCTCTCATAAACACTGAAACTTTTTGTCATATGTAATTCAAGCAAGTGATAGTGGCATAATTACTGTAATATTTATTGTCGTAAATGTTTTGATTTTGTGAATTGTTATCAGTTGTCAATTGTAATTTTTACTTTTGAATAGTGAATTATGGCTCACCTAAATGAATCACAACGCATAGAAATATTAATCCTTAGCGGATGCGGAGATAAAAAAAAGAACACAGAACGAGGTATGCAATTTATTCAACGCAAAATATCCCGTCAGACCCATCAGCCAATCAACAGTAAGTAAAATAGTCCGAAAATTTGGAGAAACTAGGCACGTTAAACAGATTCCAAACGCAGGGCGTCCTAAAATTGAAGACAATGTGAAACTTGATATTTTATTAAATGTACATGACAATCCTCACAGTAGTTCAACACAAATGGGTGAATATGCTGGAGTTTCCCAAAGATCGGTATTACATATTTAAAAAAAAGAAAAATACCATCCCTACAAAATTCAACTACATCAGGAGTTAAACGACGACGATCCCGATCGCCGGCTTCAATTTTCTGAAATTATTCAGGATTTATGTATCCCCAATCCACTTTTCATCAATCAAATCCTTTTTTCCGATGAAGCAACATTTTTTATACATGGTACCGTAAATCGTCAAAATTGCAGATATTGGAGTCAAGAAAACCCGTATTGGATGACTGAGGCACACACGCAATATCCTCAGAAAGTGAATGTATGAGGTTTGTTCCAACCAGCGTCAGAAACCGTCAGGATTCTGCGCAGTAACTTAAATACGTTCCAACCAGACATACAAACGATTAGTTAACGATCAGTTTCTTGTTCCAACCAAAATTTAAAACGGTTTGAAAACTATCAGAACGGTTTACGGATTTTCTTCTGACCACTAATCTGGCGCATGCGAATCGCTGTGTTTTTATTTTACAGTTTCTTTCACTGTTTCATTGAATTGCAGCATAACCTTAAAGTGTGAATTGTGTTTGTATTTAGATATAATTAAAACTAGAACTTTTAAAGTGTGAATTGTGTTTGTATTTAGATATAATTAAAACTAGAACTTTTAAAGTGTGAATTGTGTTTGTATTTAGATATAATTAAAACTAGAACTTTTAAAGTGTGAATTGTGTTTGTATTTAGATATAATTAAAACTAGAACTTTTAAAGTGTGAATTGTGTTTGTATTTAGATATAATTAAAAAGCTTGGTTTTATTCCTAATTTTGATCATAATAAAAATCGTGTAAGCCTTTGGATCAGCTGATTAACGATGCCAGCACAAGCGCATGTACAGTACAGACTGAAGTTGTAAGATGTTCCAACCAAAAACATAAATTGATCAGGGATCAGATTATTTGATAGACATGCGCGTTGAAAACGATTTGAAAATAGTTGGAAATCAGTTTGTGATTTGTGGTTGGAACAAACCTATGGGCAGGGATCATCAATGACAGAATCATTGGCCCTTTTTTCTTTGAAGAAAATCTAACAGGAAGACGCTATTTAACTTTTTTGAGAAATCAACTTATACCTGTCCTTGCTAACATGTATCCAAATGCCAATAATCCAAATTTACCTAGTGAAAATATCTGGTTTCAACAAGATGGATCCCCTCCGCATTACGCACGTGAAGTACGTCAATTTTTAAATAATTACTTTCCCGGGAGGTGGATCAGAAGTCGAGGTTTTATAGAGTGGCCAGAAAGGTCGCCAGATCTAACACCTCTAGATTTTTTCCTGTGGGGTTACATAAAATCAAAAGTTTATGTCAATAGACCCCAAAACTTACAGGACTTGAAAGATAGAATTAGGCATGAAAAGAGTCTAATTACTCCAGAAGTCATCCACAATGTACTTGATGAATGTGTCCGTACATTCGCATATTGTCAAGAAACCGATGGATGGCAGTTCGTACATTTAATTTAAAATAATTGTTATGCATAATTTGGTTACTTTAAAGTACATTATTAATTAAATCATTAGTTGAAATTTGGTTGAATTTAAATTAAAAAAATTGATTTCGTACTCTTAAAAAAATATTTTAGTTGAAAATGTAATGTCGTTAAATAAGGAATTAAATTCTCGTTCAAATGAGGTGTCACATTATACCGATTTCTATTTAAAAAAATTAACGATTACGTCACTACACCTACACCGGTGACGTCATCCCTACTCCATGTACGTTATAACATGGGTATTTTACAACAAAAATCGACCTGTTTCGGGATTTCCCTTAAAACTCGACGGTTCTCGAAATAATAATAATATTCCATAATTTAGCCGTTCACTGTAGAATACTATTAATAAAGAAATGCGCCAGCTCACTGACCTTCCTACCTCATATCTAAACCTTTACTCACGTTAATGTATCGGACTTTCTTAATTTGGCGCTATTAGAGGAGAGTGGTTGACGTGACGCTCTAAAGACGAGAGCATGTATTTGAGAGAATACTCAGAGTTGAGTAATGTACCAGAAATGTATTTTTCTAACTGTTGCATTCAACAATATAAGCAATTTAACGTTCTACTGAAACGGCAGTGTTGTCAAATCTCGGGACGCTCTAAGCGCGAATAACTATCAAGATAAAATGTATACTCTATATACAACTTAATACTCCTAGCGTCTCTGCCGGAGAGTTGCGCGAACTAAATATATTCGGGAACCGTATATTTTCGTTCATTTCATGATCAAAAAAGCGTCCCCCAAAAATTTTGTTGGTAGGTTCGTGACGTAATTTCAAGTCCCTGGACAAATTATTACAAGGGGTGTGCATAGAGCGTCCGTATACGGACGCTGTATGCACTTGGACGCTCTATTGAATGCGATTTCAGAATGTATGGACGCTTTAACGATAGAAGGATATATATATATATATATATATATATATATATATACAATATATATATATATATATATATATATATATATACAATATATATATATATATATATATATATATATATATATATATATATATATATAGTTATAGTAGATATTTGCCAAATAATAATGTACAAGGACAGGAATATTGGGGAAGCGGCAAAATTGTAAAATGAGTACTCTTTACACTATTTTCCAAGCTTTCGGAATATCTTTATTTCCATTCTCAAGGACAGCATTCGAGATTGTATTACAAGTTGTTTCAAATGGTAAATACATCTAATAATAATTTTGATTTGAATTTTTTTAAAAAGTAAATGTCAAAATGATGTCAAACAAAATCGTTTGCTTATAGAAAAAGAAATAGTATACAATTATAACTAACTTATATCTAAAAATATCAAGATTGGCTAGGTTCGTCTTCTTTTTTTTTAATTTGTTTGATGTTATTTTAACCTCAAATGTTTGAAATAGACGTATTTGAAATTTGATGACAATCATGCTCCCTATCAATAGCCAAAAGGTAGTAATAAATATCACTCAAATTTTTATGATCACTCTTTCTATTGATGATATTTTGTTCTTGAGATATGTGAGCCATTTCCAAGAAAAGTCTTTTTTTGGTATTTGATTGTATATCTAAAATACTGACAGAATCAAAATCCATAATATGGTCTTTATCAATTATATGTTTGGCCAAAGCACATCTATCGGGATATAATCTGGAATCACTTTTATGGAGAGAAATTCGGTTTTTTAATTTTTGGCTAGTGTGACCAATATATTTATCCTCGCAATTTCTACAAGGGATACAGTATACTACATTTGAAAGATTAAGAATATCAGTTTTATCTTTAACTCTTGTATAAATTGATTTGATCGTTAAACATGTTTTATTTGCAATTTTTATGTTAGTAAGAGGTTTGAAAGTTCTAATTAATTTTGGTGTAATTTCTCTAATGTATGGCAAAGAAATATAGTAATAGGGAATTTCAGCATGTTCTGAAATAATGTCCAAATTTGGAGAGTTATTATAAAATATGTTTTTTATCAACTTGTTTGGATATCCATTATCTAAAAATAATTGATGAAGGATTTTTAAGTTTTTTTCATGAAATACAGGATCTGAAATATTAATTATTCTATTTTTCATTTGCCTTATCAAATTAATTTTCATAGAATACTTATGGTATGACCAAAAGTTCATGAATCTTCCAGAACTCATTGGTTTCCTATACCAATCAATAGATTAAGTGTTATTAGAATTTCTTATCATTCTAGTATCTAAAAAAGGTATACTTTGTAATTCGTCTTCCTTCTCTATTGTAAACTGAATGTGTTGATCATAGTTGTTAAATATGGAAAGAGCTTCATCTACTTTATTATCTGGTAAAGCTAGAATAATATCGTCAACATACTTTTTTATGAAGATTAAATTGAAAGGCAATATTTGTATAACTGAGTCTAACAAATTATCCATAACGTAACATGCTATAATTGGCGAGATTGTTGCTCCCATTGGAGTACCAAAAGTTTGTTTATGTATTTGATTATCAAAAGTGAAATAGGTATTTTCAAATAGAAATGTTATAATATCTTGGAAATATTTCTTATTTATTTGACATTGTTGACTTATTTTTTCCCAATTTTTATCGATTGCCTTCAGAGCTGAATCTAAATATACATTACTAAACAAAGATACAACATCTAAACTACAAATAACATGGTTGTTTGGTAATTGAAATTTATTAAATTGTTTATATACTTCAAAAGAGTCTTTGATGTAGTATTTTGTATTAAGATCATAAGCTTTTGTTAAAATTTCTGTAATATAAGAGCCTAAAAAATTAGTAGGAGTACATAAAGATGCAACTATGGGTCTAACTGATAAAGTTGGTTTGTGTATTTTAGGAAGACCATAAAATTTCGCAGGTATACCATTATAACAAGTAAGTTTTTCTTTCGTAATTTTATCTATTTGTTTAGTATTATATAGTTTTTTAATAATAGTGTTACATTTATTTTGTATTGATAACGTAGGATCTCTTTTCAATCTGATATAAGAAGAACTATTAACAATAATTTCTAAGGAAAGTTCGATATAGTTATCTTCTAACATGATCACAGTACAATTACCTTTATCACTGTTAGTAACAACTATATTAGGGTGCAACTTAAGAAATTTTTTTGTTTTGTAATATAAATTACGGAAAAAAGAACTACTCGATTTTTGGTGTATATGATTCGTGATAATATTAGTGGATTTTGAAATTAATGTTTTCCTTAAATTTTCATCTGATGTTTGTGAAGTAATGTATTCAATATCTGTTAGTAAATGTCTTATCTGAATATCTTTCCCGAGAATTGGCTCGATACTAAATTTTGGTCCTAATGATAAAAAACATGAAATGTCATGTGGAATTTCAATATTAGTTAAATTTTTAATCCATTTGGGATTAGTATTTAATTTCATTTGGAATTCTTCGTCTATTAATTTATTTAATTTCTTGATATTATTGTTTTTTGTTGAATAAAAAATCTTATTATAATTTCTTTTTTGATAAAATTGAAAGTTATTAAATATATATTCTGATGTTGATTGAATTATTTCTGACTTTAAAAAATTCAAATTAGATTCTAGATTTATGATAATCTTTTGATTGTTAGAAATTTCAATATTTATGATTTTATTGCCTAACCTTAAGATAAAATTAGTATTCTTCCTAATGTGAACATCTTGACGGTGGATAAGCTCAGTTAATGGATTTATTGAGTGTTCTATATGTTTAGGAGTGATATTTTCTCTTCTACATTTCAAAAGGAAACATCTTCTATTGTATTCTTTTGCTAATTTCATCTTAATTCTCGACCATTTCTTAAATAATTGAACAGTATATTTACCATAATTGTCTTCTATGTTCTTATAAAACCCCATTATCAATAACTAAAGTTATAGTAGATATTTGCCGAATAATAATGTACAAGGACAGGAATATTGGGGAAGCGGCAAATTTGGACATTATTTCAGAACATGCTGAAATTCCCTATTACTATATTTCTTTGCCATACATTAGAGAAATTACACCAAAATTAATTAGAACTTTCAAACCACTTACTAACATAAAAATTGCAAATAAAACATGTTTAACGATCAAATCAATTTATACAAGAGTTAAAGATAAAACTGATATTCTCAATCTTTCAACTGTAGTATACTGTATCCCTTGTAGAAATTGCGAGAATAAATATATTGGTCACACTAGCCAAAAATTAAAAAACCGAATTTCTCTCCATAAAAGTGATTCCAGATTATATCCCGATAGATGTGCTTTGGCCAAACATATAATTGATAAAGACCATATTATGGATTTTGATTCTGTCAGTATTTTAGATATACAATCAAATACCAAAAAAAGACTTTTCTTGGAAATGGCTCACATATCTCAAGAACAAAATATCATCAATAGAAAGAGTGATCATAAAAATTTGAGTGATATTTATTACTACCTTTTGGCTATTGATAGGGGGCTTGATTGTCATCAAATTTCAAATACGTCTATTTCAAACATTTGAGGTTAAAATAACATCAAACAAATTAAAAAAAAGAAGACGAACCTAGCCAATCTTGATATTTTTAGATATAAGTTAGTTATAATTGTATACTATTTCTTTTTCTATAAGCAAACGATTTTGTTTGACATCATTTTGACATTTACTTTTTAAAAAAATTCAAATCAAAATTATTATTAGATGTATTTACCATTTGAAACAACTTGTAATACAATCTCGAATGCTGTCCTTGAGAATGGAAATAAAGATATTCCGAAAGCTTGGAAAATAGTGTAAAGAGTACTCATTTTACAATTTTGCCGCTTCCCCAATATTCCTGTTGTATATATATATATTCCTTATATATATATATATATAAGATAAAATTAAGAAAGAAATCTTTTTAAGTAAAAAAATTCTTTCTTTCATTCACGGGGAAAGCAGCCAAAAAACACAAAATATATTACTTACTAAAGTGAACTCTTTTATACATTACCAAGCTTTCGGAAATCTTTGCTTCCATTTTCAAGGCTAAAATATTACAAAAAAGGAAAACCGGGTCAAAAATTTTTTAAATTTCATTAGACAAATGTTATAACCTACTTGTAAGTGAGATTATAAACTAAAACTAAAGTAACACAAAATACAAGAAAACAATTCATTTTTAAAACAATATTTAAAGTTGGTGTTATGAATTCATTATGACAACTAAATTATAATTATAATTCACACTTTGTTAGATATGTTCATAAGTGTACTTCTTCTATTTTTACCAGTGTCAGATTTTATAACCTAACTAATAATTTTTAATTTTCAGGTTCTTTCTTTTTAGATTCATGATGAGCCAAGAAACTTTTGCAAAGCTTTTAAAAATTCTGAAACTATGTGATAGGATTTCAATAAATTAGAGAAAAGTTATAAAGATTCCCGTTTAAAGTTTGGGTTGTAAATATTTGTCAGGTGATTTGTTTATATTTTATTTAGATTTTATACTGAAATAACCCTTGTTTGGTGTATGTGTTGTATGATTTCACTTTCACAGACAGGAGTAAGAATAAATAGTGGGGAACAACAGAAAGAAACTGTAGAAATGACCAGGAAACTGGAAAATATGGAAGCAAGACTGGCTTACCTACAAGAAGAATGCGATCAAGCTGAACGCAGAAATTTCCAAGACAAGAGAAAAGGCATGATGGAAACCAGAATTATAAATAATTATATAGAAAATAAAGGGGAACACAAATTTGAAGGGAACAATAGGAAAATACACCCGAAGGTATTTATAAAAATCTTGAGAAATAAAATGAAAAACATTAGAAGTAATGAAGATATGAAGGAAATGATTCGGGAAAATCTCGATAATCATGCTTTGGTGTGGTTTACCAGCAAAGAAGAAGAGTTTAGCAGTTTCGATGAATTTGAGACATTATTTATGCAATATTTCTGGGGGAACAATGCCCAAACTAGAGTGAGAGAGAAACTTTATTCTGGTAAATATGAAACAGGAAGAGGCAATAGTATGAATGACTATGCCATGAAAAACTTCATGAATGCCAAATTCCTAGATCCACCCATACCAGAGGAGGAAATAATCATGTTTATTTCCAGACATTTCAAATTTGAGATAACAGAGACAATCGCTATTCAGAATATAAGGAACATAGAACAACTGAGTAGTTACCTTCAAAGAATTGGAAGGAACAAAATGGAAAATAACCAAATCAGATATAGGACTCCAAATGAAAACCGAAACTATAATAGATATAATAATAATAACTATGAAAATCAAAATAATAACCAAACTAATAGACTAAATGGTAATTATGACCAAAATAGAAATAATTACAGGAGTAACGGAAATAATAGAAATGGACAATATGAAAGCAATAACAATTACAATAACAACAATTATAGAAATAGATCATATGAAGGAAATAAGAATAATGGACAATATGAAAGAAACAACAATTACAATAACAACAATTATAGAAATAGATCATATGAAGGAAATAATAGAAATGGACAATATGAAAACAGAAAAAGAGATGATAATAGAGAACAAGGAAGAGAATACATTACAAGAAGGATGAATGAAAATACTGAAGAAAGGGAAAACAGAAATGGAGAACAAAGAAGAATAAACAACATACAAAGACAGCAAGAAAGAGTGATATCAATGGAACCAGAGATAGTCACTGAAGCTCCAATCAAAATTTTGGATCGAGCACATACCAAATGTAAAGAAAAATATTATCTGTACATATGAACATCAAAGGGAATATATTAAATTTGGGGAAGAATTAGAATTAAAGGAAATAATGGGATTAATAAACATAAAAGGAAAAATAAATGGAAAACAAGTTAAAATATTAATAGATACAGGTTCAGAAGCGTCAATAATTAAAGAAAAATTAATAGAAGAAAATATTGAAAATTATGAAAACAAATTAATTAAAATACCAAAAACTACATTGATAGGAGCAAACGGAAAAAAGTTATGTGAAGTAAGTAATTCTATAATATAAAAGATTGAATTGAAGAATGGGAAATAAGTTGAAATGCAATTATTGTTAGTAAACAATTTAGAAACAGACATAGTTATAGGAGTCGATGAATTAACAAAATATAAGGCAAGAATTGATTTTGATGAGATGGAGATAGAAATAGATGGAAATAGAATTGAATTTGAAAATGGAAATTTGGAAGAATTGGCAATTGAAGAGGATAATAAGATGTTATGAAATATAGAAAGGAGTGGAATAATGGAAGAATTGGAATTAGTGTGAGGAAATAAAGGATATGAAGGGAAGGTGAAGAATTTAATTTAAAAATATGAAGGGTTGATTCGAAAAGAAATGAGAATGGCCAATAACTATGTGCATAAGATAGAAGTAAGAGGAGTAGAAAATTTCAGAATAAGAACGTATCCCATACCTTACAAATATAGGAAAGAAGTAGAATTAGAAATACAAAACATGTTGAAAGATGGTATTATAGAAAAATGCAATAGAAGATATGTGAATCCTATTGTGGTAGTCAAGAAAGCAAATGGAGATTTGAGATTATGCCTAGATGCTAGAAATATAAACCAATACACTGTACCACAATACGAGGCTCCGATGAATGTAGAAGCAATATTTGGAGGCATAACGGACACTAAAATATTTTCCAAAATTGATTTAAAACACAACTTTTGGCTTATTCCTTTGGATATGAAAACAGTAGAGACTATAATGATTAAATAAAAAATACACACAATGTGTAAATAAAATTGTAAATAAATTAGTATTAGGTTATTATAAGTTAATTAATTTAAAAAAAATACAGCAACACAGGATTAAAGAATCTTGATGAAGGTTAATTCTCACAACAGCGATCTAAAACAAAAAGAAATTTATTAGTAAATAAATAAAAAAAAATTGAAGTAAAATTTGCATTCATAAAAATTTTCTAATAAAATGTTTGATAAATGCAAAATTTAGGGGATTTTGATATGGAAAGTGAAATCATACACCACATACCCCAAACAAGGGTTATTTCAGTATAAAATCTAAATAAAATGTAAACAAATCACCTGACAAATATTTACAACCCAAACTTTAAACGGGAATCTTTATAACTTTTCTCTAATTTATTGAAATCCTATCACATAGTTTCAGAATTTTCAAAAGCTTTGCAAAAGTTTCTTGGCTCATCATAAATCTAAAAAGAAGGAACCTGAAAATTAAAAATTATTAGTTAGGTTATAAAATCTGACACTGGTAAAAATAGAAGAAGTACACTTATAAACATATCTAACAAAGTGTGAATCTAGATTTGTCAACTCGAACGGAAGAAAGGAGATGACAACTGAAATTAAAACAGATGTCAAATAATTTTAAAATTTTTTAACTAAAAGATAAAAACAATAATAAATTATTTGGAGACATTAAAAATAAACTTTCATATCAGAAAAAGATCCAATTATAAAACAATCATGTCAAATAACAGAAATCAAAAATTATTAAATGAATTTGATTGGTCAGCAAATATAGAAAAACTTAAAAATAAAGAGACATTATGGATTTTGAAAAGATAGAAAAATTTGATATTGGTTGCTATTGATTAGAAAAGGGTTAGTTACGAAAAATATACAGAATTGAGAAGTATAAGCTTTTTCATGTTTAAAAATTTATTTAAAATTAGACTACGTTGTGTTAAAAGTGAAACTATAAAGTGATTTGTGTTTCTAACCTTTCCTTAACAAGTTCCTGTTAAAAACAGAGGTTGAATAATCTCTGTAAATATAAAATTCCTTAAACGAACCATGAGTGAAGGTTCCGAGAGGTAAACAAAACTGAAAATCTTCCCAAGCCGACCCCGAAGCCATATTGAAGCCACTTCTACGAGGGACTCCAGAAAGGTCTAAAACATAGAAAATCTTCAAAAAATAATACAAGATAAAAAGGTATTTCATAACTAAAAGTTAAATTATTAAACTTACGTGCGTGTGATTAAATCCAGAACTTAATATTTATTCATCTTCGTTACGATTACAATATCGTCAAATTTGTATATAAAATCTGTTTAAAACAGATGTTCTATTTTGTCTTTGGTTATTAATGTTACATGTAAAAAGAGTTGTGTAATTTTCATATATTTATTAGATATAAGAACTTCATTTAGTGTGAACGTTGAGCGAAAGATCATTTAGTTAAGTGTTTTGAATTGTTTCTTATGTATTTACTTATCAATTCTATATAAATACGCCCGCGCCGTTCATTAAAAAAATAAATTAAATAATATTTCATAAATTTCTAATATAAAGAAATTTCTTCCTATTAAGTTGGCAAAACTGCTTCACAGTTAAATAGTTCCTATTATTCAAGGGCAAGGACACAGGACCGGCCTGAGGATATATCAAATATTAAAATAAAAGAAGAAACTAAGTGAGCATTTTACCCATGAACCCAACCTGAGGTGAAGAGTCATCATAAAAGGTGAGTGATGTATAATATCACTAATATTTAAATTAAAATTTATATCAATATGTATGTATATATGTATTATATATATATATAAATATATATATATATATATATATATATATATATATATAATACATATATACATACATATTGATATAAATTTTAATTTAAATATTAGTGATATATATATATATATATATATATATATATATATATATAGGAAATAGTTCTGATAACCAGAACAATGTGAACGCACCCTTGTGTGTCCCAAGACCGGAAAGTGCCCTTATTTTTGAGATAAAGAAAAAACATAGTGTGTAGTGAGTTTTTGACAATACATATATGTCAGATGAGTTTTTCCGCCATTTTTATCATTTTTATTTTGCAAGTTGTTAAACGAAATATAATTAATAAAGTAACGTATCAAACTATACAGTCCACATTGAATTCACGTACCCTTCGTGTCCAAACACGAATTGGTCACATCGACCCGGATTTTGAATCTTGAGACTTTGGATGTACTAGCTACTTATTGGAAATTGAGACAGAGTGCAAGGAAAAGGTGAAGAGAAAATACTTAAAACCAGGTAGGAGCTAACCGATTTTGTCGCATGTCGCAACGTTTTCTGCTTTAAAATCTTCGAGGAAATATTCAAATATTTCATAATATCAAGATTATTAAAGGTAACTTATGCAGGTCTTATTAACTACTACTAACAGGGCGTCTGTCATTTTGAAGTTTCATCCAGATCTGTTGGAATTCGAATGACTCGTAAATTGATCCCGAGCCCTTCTCCGTGGTAGTGACATTATTAAAAGAAAATAAACAATTTCTTTCCATTTGTTAAAGTACAAAAGTAGAGATAATTTGAAGTTGACCATTGAACATTGATTTAGAATTTGAGTTTTCATTCAGTACTCGCTTTGTAGTACTTACCTAACTTTGTACAGGTTGTAAGTGCTTGTTCAAACTCTGTTTCTAACAATACGCTCACATATTTTTGCGAATTCATCATTTACACGGTACCTTTTGGAAAAATTGGTGCACAATAACAATTCAAAATTTAATATTGTAATGAAAAATCTTATATTTTATTATTGCAAGCTTAAGTTACAATATTGTATTGACTTTCTTTGTATATAATAATATTTCATCATGGATGATTTTATTAGAAAACGGGCCACAGCAAAGGGCTGTATGACTAGAATTGATAACTGGTTTACTCAATATGCAGATAGTACTATTATACAGGAGCTAGAAATTAGGTTAGATGGACTTGAAAAAGCATTTGCAAAAATTTGTGAATATCAAGATGAAATTGAATGTTTAACACAAACTGATGATAATGAAGAGCGAGATACATCAGAAAATAAATATTATGGCCTGAGGTCTAAATTACAAGCTAAGATTGATCAATTAAAAATACTGGGAAATGTTTCTTCCCCTTCACGATCTCCTAATATTACTTCTAGTGTTTCTCGTTTAACTAAGCCTCAGTTGAATATTCCTATGTGTTTTGGTGATATTACTACTTGGCGCGGTTTTTATGAGCTTTTTAAGAACTTTATTGAAGATGATGATGTTTAACCAATATTGAAAAACTAATCTACCTTAAAACTTATCTTAAAGGCGAACCCTTAAACTTAATTTGTAATTCACAATTGATCAGTGATAACTTCGATGTAGCCCTTAAGACTCTAAAGGATAGATATGACAATGAATTGAACATAATTTACGCATACATAAAAAATTTAATAGATGCTCCTGTTTTAGGTAAAAATAATTCCATGTCACTTAGAGATTTTGTTACTCTTTTAAAACAAAACATGGACGGTTTGAAAAACTTAAATGTCAATGTAGATCAATGGGATCTAATTCTTGTGTATATGTTTTCTCAGAAACTTGATGTAACTACCCGTAAAGCCTTTGATTATGAAATGGGTACAAACGCACGCCCAACTTTAAAATTACTTTTTGATTTCCTTGAAAAACGCTATATCATTTTCGAACGGTCTGCTATTCCGGATTTAAATGCTAATAAAATTAAAGTACATCACAAGGTTCATTTTGTTCAAAATAAAGGTAGCAATAAAGAAGAACAAAAGGAATTTTCTTCTCAAGTTAATAATTCAAAATGTACATACTGCAATTTTATAGGACACAAAATTTATAAATGTCAAAAATTTATTAAATTAATTCGCTCTGAAAAGTATAATTTTGTTAAAGATAAGAAACTTTGTTACAATTGCCTAATGCCCAACCATGTAACTGACAATTGCACATCGCGTGGTTGTACAGTTTGCAATTATAAGCATCATACTTTGTTGCATCCGGTTAGTCGATTTTCGCAGTCTGAAAATAATTCAAACTTAAACTCTGAACAAACAGAACAGCATCGAACCAACCATCAAAATTCAACTGCAGTAGAACCACTCACACCTCAACTTGCACCAAATAGTTCGAATAATAATTATTTATGACTAACACCCACACAATCTACTATACAACAAACAGTCTTGTCAACTTCAGCCTTAAGTGTAGAGACTCTTTTGGCTACAGCAATGGTAACTGTGTTTGGAAAAAATGGCTGCCCACTAAATGTTAGGGCAATTCTTGATTCTGGCGCTACCACCTCTTTAATGACAGAATGTTTACTTCAAAAACTTGGATATACACCTGAAATGAGACAAATTCGAATTGACTGTGTTGGTAACACTGTCACAAACTCAAATAGGATTGTAAAGTTGACGATTCACTCGAACATTGAGAGAAATTACTTCTTTGATGTGATTTGTACAGTTCTAGACAAAATAACTAATCATTTACCATCATTTTTGCTTAATTTGGACTCTGTTTCAATTCCTAAAAATATCAGCTTGGCTGACCCTTTTTTTTTATTCCCTCGCACATTGATTTACTGCTTGGTGCAGACGTCTATTATCAGTTGTTAAAAGGAGGTATAATTCGATTACATGAAAGGTTTTTGACACTCGTTGACACACATCTAGGCTTCGTGATTGGTGGTCCTGTCCCCAATCAATTTATCTCATATGAGGAAAAACTTGACAACGCACATCGATTCGAAACTTGTATGTTTACACAAATCCCAGCTGACACTTTACTTGAACAATTTTGGTCTCAGGAAGAAATTACTCCCCATGAAAGAATAATTAATCCTGATGATGAACTTGCAGAAACAATATTTCGTCAAACAGTTCGAATTCTTCCTAACGGGTCCTTTGAAGTGACACTTCCTTTAAAAGGACCAAATGAACATTTAAAACTAGGTGATTCCTTTAATATGGCTCGAAAACGATTTCTAAATCTCGAACGACGCTTTGTAAAATCTACTGATCTTTTTCTTAAATACAAGAAATTTATTGATGAATACATCTCCTTGAATCATGCTAGATATGTTCCTCTCGACCTTTTTAATGCCAATGGAGAAAACAAGTATTTTTTGCCGCACCATTGTGTACTTCGAGACAACAGCCCTACCACTAAGCTCAGGGTAGTGTTTGATGCCTCGATGAGAAGTTCAAGTGGGTTTTCATTAAACGATATTATGCTAAAGGGCTTTCGTGTACAGCCTGAACTTTTTGATATTCTTACCCGTTTTAGAACTTCTAAATTTGTTCTCATTAGTGACATAATCAAGATGTTCCGTTGCATTCGAGTTTCCCCCAAACAAACATTTCTTCAAAACATTTTATGGCGTGATAACTTAGAACAACCCTTACAATGCATTGAGCTGCTTACTGTTACTTACGGCACTAATAGTGCGCCTTATCTAGCAACCCGTGTTCTTCAAGAACTTGCCATTCGAAACAAAGACAAATATCCTCTAGCTGCTTACGCTATTTTACATCAGACATACGTTGATGATATACTTGCCACCTGTGATTCCTTGGAGGAGCTACAGGAAACCCACAAACAGCTTGTATCATTGCTTCAATCAGCAAATATTCAACTTCATAAGTGGTGTTCGAATTCTAAGGAATTTGTTAAGGAAATTTTGAAAACTAATATTTCTCCTAGTTTTCAAATGAATGACATTAATAAGGTTCTAGGAATCTCATGGAATTCGAATTCTGATAAGTTCTCCATTACACTACCAAAGGTTGTTGATAAGGTCGTCGCTACTAAAAGGGAAGTTCTTTCCCAAATAGCGCAACTATTTGATCCGATAGGTTTTGTTGCTCCTATTATAATTGTAGCAAAGATTATAATGCAAAAAATTTGGTTATCTAAAATCGACTGGGATGAGAATCTTAAAGAAGATCTTATGTCTGAATGGACAGAATTTGTTTCCAATATTCCCAAACTGGGACTTTTAAAAATTTCGAGAAACTTATTTCTTAATCATAGCATTTTCAGAATTGAACTTCATGGATTTTGCGATGCTAGCCTTAAGGCATATGGCGCTTGCATCTATATTAGAGTAATTTATTTAACCAAAACTGTTTCTTGCAATTTGGTATGTGCAAAAAGCCGTGTCGCACCAACAAAAACTATTTCAATACCTCGTCTTGAACTCTGTGGAGCCGTTCTTCTATCCAAGCTTATAAAAAAAATAATTAACGTCTTAGAAAATAAGTTTCATTTTGAAGGTATCCACTTGTACACAGACTCCCAAATTACTTTGTGTTGGTTGCAATCTCACCCTTCTAGATGTTCTATATTTGTCTCCAATAGAGTATCGGAAATACAAAAAATTACTTCAAATTATCACTGGCAATATGTAAAATCGTCTGACAATCCCGCAGATTTGATATCTAGAGGAATGACTCCCAATGAAATTTTGGTTTCAAAATTGTGGTTTCACGGTCCGGCGTTTTTGAGTGGCCCCAATTTAGAACTAGAGGAATTTGATCTGGCAAAAATAACATTACATGATATTCCGGAGGAACGAAAAACTAAAACTGTTTTACTTGGTCATAAAGTGGAGGATACATCTTCCTTTTGGAATTCTGTTTTTGAAAGAAGCTCTTCTAACTCAAAATTACACTTCGTTTTTCGCTTTGTTAATAATTCAAAGGACAAATTCAAGGGATTTGTAGGCCCTCTTAAGGTTGAGGAGCTTGATAAATCCCAACAGTTTATTATTAAGGTGTTACAAAAATCGAATTTTTCGACTGAGATTCAAGCATTGAAATCCAATAAGACCATTTCAAACAAGGCCATTCTTCGATTATCACCGTTTCTCGATGACAATGAATTGATGAAAGTTGGAGGTCGTCTGGCCTACGCAAATCTGCCCTATGCACAAAAACATCCAGTTCTACTTCCTTCGAAAAATTTGGTAGTATCATTGATGCTAAAAGCAGAGCACCTTAGATTGGGTCATGGTGGGGCACAGTTAGTAATGTCAAATTTTCGATTAAGGTTTTGGCCTCTTGGAGGTCTGTTAGAGATAAAACGGATTATTCGCAATTGTGCAACTTGTTATCGTTTTAAAGGCCGATCAAGTCAACAGATCATGTCGGATCTTCCTAGAGATCGAATAACTCCATCCAGGCCCTTTACCAAGACATTATTGCGTCAGTATAAATGTCATACATTGTTGCGTCTCCAAGAAAACTAAGAGATATTCATGATGTTGATGCGTATACTTGTTTAGTAATAAATTTTATAGGTATAACGATATTCTGTTTTGTAATATTTTGAAATTTCAAATATACAATTTTTCATATATATTTAGAATAATGTTACCTCCTTATAAAAAGCAACCTTATCAACTCCATATTTCGAAATCAACATACACTGTTGCTTCCATGCGATGTTGCCAAATTAATAGGACGCAATAATATAACACTACTGTAACATAAATTGAATATCGGTTTACCGTGAGTCATATGGATACATAACTATATAACTTCTTACTAGACATTTCTCACGAAAACTTACTGGATTATTCTTATTATTACATTTGTCAAAATCAGCAAAAACATTTAAAAGAAATTATTAGTTGATTTTGTACATAACATTTACAATATTATGTATTATGTAAGGTACAATTAAAATGTTATACATAACCCAAAGTTTTTAGTTGAACTCGTAATGTATTATAAAGATTATAGTTGAATAGGTTCTTTTGAAATCTCGTTAAACGAAACTGACTTGTACAGACATTGCTTGATGTTCTACAGGTATTTTATATTTAATAAATTAAAAATGTCAAATTTATCATAATTTAATAAAATAACAAGTTTATTATCAATAACCGCACTTTTTTTTTTAAATCTTTCAAGCGAAAGCGAAACGTCGAAAAAACATTTTTAATTTATTAAATATAAAATACCTAACCATACCCAAGAAAAAAAAATCAAGCGATTATTATATATATATATATATATAATAATCGCTTGATTTTTATTTATTGGGTATGGTTAATGTGAATATAATGAAAAATTAAACGATCTTTGACGTTTCGCTTTCGTTTGAAAGCTTTTTCAAAATGTTTATTTTATATGTCACAATGAAGTAAAAAATATACAAATTGTTATTTTAGAATTTAGTTATGATACAAGTACTTACTTCAGAACCAAATCTACGATATTTGAACAATAGGTGAAAAAAAGTGTAGTTATTGGTAATTAATTTGTTATTTTATTAAATTATGATAAATTTGACTCAAATTTTTGATATCTTGTTTATCGTTCACAGAATTTTTTTCTTTTTTTATATGTATCATTTCTTTAATTGTAAGTTTCTGATAATTAGAGTCTTGTGTTAGTATTTTTGTTTTTTTGAAATCAAATTCATGTTTTTCTGTTGTTTCGTGTTTATGTAGACCTGTAGAAGCATTTTTTGTATATTTGTGGCCGTTGAGACGATTTTCTAAATGTTGAGTGAAACCTATATATTTTTTTGGACAGTTTAAACATGGTATAGAATATATAACATTAGATTTTTTATTGGTTTTAGTTGGACTTTTAAGTTTAGTAAATAATGATGACAAAGTATTTTGAGCTTTATGACAAACGTTAATGTTATGTTTAGACAATATGAATTTTAGTTTTTCTGATAGTTCGTTTGTATAAGGCATTGCTATGTATCTGTTTTGATTTAATTCAGTTTTTGTGTTGTTATTTTGAGTGTTATTGTAGAATTTGTAGGTGCGTTGTTTGAAAATTTTTTCTATATTGTTTATTGGGTAGTTGTTATTTTTTAAGATGTCTTTCACGTGTCTAAAGATTTCAGGACGGTATTGTGGAGAAGTCAGTTTAATAGCTCTATCGGTTAATCCAATAATTACACTGTTTTTTGAGCATTAGGATGATTAGAATTGTAATTTAGATATCTGCCGGACCATGTTTCTTTTTTATATAGTTTAGTTTTTATTTTGTTGTTGTTTGATCTGATTAATGTTAAGTCTAAAAAATTTATTGTATTATTTTCTTCAGTTTCAAGAGTAAATTGGAGTTTTGGATGGGAATTATTAAATGCAGTTAAAATAGCATTGATCTTGTCTGATGGAATTGCAGTTATACAATCGTCAACATAGCGTTTATAAAATAATACATTAAAATTTAAATTCATTAGTACGTTCTCTTCAAGATGTTCCATTATCAATTGAGCTAAAGTTGAGGATATAGGAGAGCCCATTGTGCAACCGTCTAATTGTTGGAAAAATTTATTTTGGTATTGAAAATAATAATTTTTTTGAATTAATAAAATTGCTTCTTTGAATTCATTGTATGATAGAGTGGTGTGTTCTTTTAGTGAGTTCCATTTTAATTTCAAAATATCTACTATCAATTCATTTGGAATATTAGTGTACATTGAAATAACATCTAGTGATATAATTTTATAATCATTAGGTATGTTTGTTTTATCTATAAATTGTTTGAAGGCGAATGAATCTTTTATATAATAATTATTATTTCCAATTATATTTGATAGACAATTGGATATATATTCTGATAAATTATAGAAGGGAGATTGAATGTACGATACAATTGGTCGTAAAGGTATATTTGGTTTGTGAAGCTTTGGTAGTCCGTATATTTTTGGAGGTAAAGCGTTGTTAATTTGTAGTTTTTCAGCTTCAATTTTATTAATAGAGTTGTTATTTAGTATTTTTTTTAATGAATTTATTGTTTTTATCTTGAAATGATTTTGTTTGGTCAGATCTTATTGGTTTATAAACTTTTTTGTCATTTATCATTATGCTCATTTTTTTTGTCATATTCGTCAGTATTCATTACGACGGTTTTGTTACTTTTATCTGGTTGTAATATTGTTATTTGTGGATTAATTTTGATAAATTGTTTAGTTTTATTTAATTGTTTTTGAATATTTTTTTGGAAATTATTATTATTATTATTATTATTATTTTGATGATGTAATTTGATTTTGTGATTAGTGACAACATTAAATGAATCAGCTCTAATTTCGTTTTTTATTTGTTCTGGTTCATCAAAAATTGCAGCTTCTATACATGCTATGTATTCTGTATAAGGTAATTTATGTTCATTATTAATAGGAAGAGCAAAGTTTTTTCCCAATGCTAAAACTTATTTTGTGGTACTTGTGTGATTAGGTTATTAAATTTTTTAATATTCCTTTTTTTAATTATGTTAAATTGTTTTTCATATTTATTTTTTTCTAAGTTTGTAAAATTGTCAAATATATTTTCAGGTAAAATATTATTTATTTTGATAGTTTCATTTTTTAATGTTAATTCTAATTTTTTGATATTTTTTGTTGTTTCAGTAATCAGTAAATTTATAATTTTTGATTTGGTGTTGTTCAAAATATCGCAAAACTCATTTCTAAGGTATGTACCTGTGAAGGTTACATGTAGGATATTAAAATTCAAAAATGCAGGCTGGATATTATTATCTTTACATCTTAGTAAAAATATTCTTCTATTTTTTTGGTTGGCTAATTTCTTGTTCGTTGTCATGATGTTTTTTATTGAATTTCTAGTGGTGCTTCCAAAATTTTGGTAAATGTCTTCTAAGAAAGGCATTTTTGTTACTTAATTGCAGTTTCAACCCTTGCAATTTATGATATTATTTTATTTTCTTTAACCATTATTATAATAATAGCTTGATTTTTATTTATTGGGTATGGTTAATGTGAATATAATGAAAAATTAAACGATCTTTGACGTTTCGCTTTCGTTTGAAAGCTTTTTCAAAATGTTTATTTTATATGTCACAATGAAGTAAAAAATATACAAATTGTTAATCATCCTAATGCTCAAAAAAACAGTGTAATTATTGGATTAACCGATAGAGCTATTAAACTGACTTCTCCAGAATACCGTCCTGAAATCTTTAGACACGTGAAAGACACCTTAAAAAATAACAACTACCCAATAAACAATATAGAAAAAATTTTCAAACAACGCACCTACAAATTCTACAATAACACTCAAAATAACAACACAAAAACTGAATTAAATCAAAACAGATACATAGCAATGCCTTATACAAACGAACTATCAGAAAAACTAAAATTCATATTTTCTAAACATAACATTAACGTTTGTCATAAAGCTCAAAATACTTTGTCATCATTATTTATTAAACTTAAAAGTCCAACTAAAACCAATAAAAAATCTAATGTTATATATTCTATACTATGTTTAAACTGTCCAAAAAAATATATAGGTTTGACAACTCAACATTTAGAAAATCGTCGCAACGGCCACAAATATACAAAAAATGCTTCTACAGCTCTACATAAACACGAAACAACAGAAAAACATGAATTTGATTTCAAAAAAACAAAAATACTAACACAAGACTCTAATTATCAGAAACTTACAATTAAAGAAATGATACATATAAAAAAAGAAAAAAATTCTGTGAACGATAAACAAGATATCAAAAATTTGAGTCAAATTTATCATAATTTAATAAAATAACAAATTAACCAATAACTACACTTTTTTTCACCTATTGTTCAAATATCGTAGAATTAGTTCTGAAGTAAGTACTTTTATCATAACTAAATTCTAAAATAACAATTTGTATATTTTTCACTTCATTGTGACATATAAAATAAACATTTCGAAAAAGCTTTCAAACGAAAGCGAAACGTCAAAGATCGTTTAATTTTTCATTATATTCACATTAACCATACCGAATAAATAAAAATCAAGCGATTATTATAATAATGGTTAAAGAAAATAAAATAATATATATATATATATATATATATATATATATATATATATATATATATACAGTGTGGAAACCACTTATGGAATAAAATTCTTTATTCATTATTTTAGAAAATTATACAAAATGCCGAGACACGTCAACTTTTGAATTGAGGGGGACACTTTTTGGCGCTAATGTCATAAACGTCAGATTCACCCCCTCCCTACTGGAGACACCCCTTACATTTTTTCAAATGGCATCAGGTATCAAGTCACACCTCATTTAAAAGGTCTGGTAAATCTCTATTCAATCATTTTGTTTTGCCTTTGATACGAGCCTTCCATTGTTATTTGATAATTGTTTAGAATTGGCTCTTTTTCAGCTTTTATTGCCTGAATGTTAACGGTGGTCACTTTAGCGGCATGATTAAATAGCAGTTTTTCCTTGTTAACAGTTGTCTTTTTACTATTTGTAAATTTTTCATTCTTTAAAGAGTCTTTCTATCATAACAAAATGTGGGAGCATACGAAAAGTTGAAAAAGAGCCAATTTTAAACAACGATTAAATAACAATGGAAGGCTAGTATCAAAGGCAAAACAAAATGATTGAATAGAGATTTACCAGACCTTTAAAATGAGGTGTGATTTGATACCTAATGCCATTTGAAAAAATGTAAGGGGTGTCTCCAGGAGGAAGGGGGTGAATCTGACGTTTATGACATTAGCGCCAAAAAGTGTCCCCCTCAATTCAAAAGTTGACGTGTCTCGGCATTTTTTATAATTTTCTAAAATAATGACATAAAGAATTTTATTCCATAAGTGGTTTCCACACTGTATATACAGTATCACTGAGCGTCTGTCCATGTTAAATCTTAGGTTGACGCCGCGTCCATCGTCACTGGGCGTCCGGTTATACGGACGCCCAGTGACATCGTCCTTTAAATTGTTTCACATGACCTGTGAGATGTTTACAATCGTTTGGTGCAAAAATCTGCCTGACGTTGTATGACACCCTAAAGTGATTCGCGTATTAATTCGCAGTAAAAGCTTCGATCGTGTGTAGCGCTGACGGCACCTAATTGTATACACGTAAATATAAAGTTCATGTCATAGACTCACCCGGCGTCTTAAAACTCTCGCTTTTTCTTTTATTTGTTTTTGAACGGCCTAGCGTATTTTATAAAAATCAAGAGGGCAAAATTTTTAATTTATCGGTGTGTTTTGAGTTGAAATCTGTGTGGCATGTATGCTTTTAGAATTCGTAAAATCATTAATGCTGCAAAGAAACAGCAAGACACAAATGATAGGTCATATATATGTTATTTATTTTACTTTTAAGATAATCTCAACTTGTAACAAAACTTAATTTTAAAATTCATAACATAAACCTAACCTAAAAATTGACTGCACATTTTAACTGTATATTTATGTTCAAAATAAGAATTACACCTGGTGTCTTGAAACAACAAATGACTTCAATCAATAACATAAGAAAAATTTAAAATTTGGGAATGTCAATATCTTTTTTGAAGAACGTTAGTATGTTTTAGAATATTTAAATTTTATATCTTTTTGTATTTGGGGCAATAGCCATCGTTGTCAAGACACGTTAATCTGAATAAAAAAAAACGAAGGCGGCAACAAGAGCATTTTTAAAAAAAATACCGGTTTGCCAAGTGTATTTGAGCCCATTTTAAATCCCCGTATCTTAAACAGTATTTCAGAATTAAAGGTCCGGTTTTTACCGAACACCTTAAAAAATACTCAAGTTTTTTTTGGCTTACGCCGTTTGTACAGCTTCTTCCGTTTACACCGAAAATTAGTACGCCATTTGTGAGATATAGGGTTACTTTGTTATTTTATATGGAACACCATGTATATATATTTTTCAGAAACCTTAATCTTAATCTGCCCTATTTCGAAAAAGGGAAAATTTGTGACAATTCCTTAAATTCGTGTAGATGTGAGAGCGGTTTCAAATAATTGGTACCTATATATTTAAATGAAATACACTATTATATCTAGTTACCTGTGGAATAAAATATTTAGTCGCAGTAGAAATGTCAAATAATGATTAATTCGTTGTTTAAATGTTAAATGGTTAACACTTTGAACAGTACCTGAATTAGTTATTCTTTTCTATTTGTTCTTCTTTCAGACATTTTAATTTATAAGGAGCTAGATGTAAAAGTGTGAAGAAATAAAATTTGTAACAACTATCTAAAACCGCTCTAACATCTACACGAATTTAAAGAGCTGTCACAAATTATGCCTTTTTAGAAAGAGGACAGCTAACGGTTTCTAAAAAAATATACTGGGTGTTCCATATAAAATAACAAATTTGTCCTATATCTCAAAAAGGCGTACTCATTTCCGGTGTAAACGGAAGTAGCTGTACAAACTTGACATAAAATGTAGTATTCGGTAAAGGTGTAAAGGTGTTCGGTAAAAACCACACCTTAAAACCTGAAATACTTTTCAAGATACGGGCATTTAAAATGGGCTCAAATACACTTGGCCACCCGGTATGAAATTTCCGTTTTTATGCTGAAAGTCGATATCGGCAGCTTTAAGATATACTTAAAATCAGCGTGATTATTGAGCTGTGACGTCATCGAACTAAAAAACCAAATGAATAGAGGATAGAAGTTAGTCCAAACGAAATGGTTTTTTATTCCAAATTCAACGACGTAGTACAATGATGGTATTGATGTGGATAATTATGTCACATTTTCAATTTAATACTTATTTTCCACAATAACATTGAAATTGTGAAAATTTTGTGAGAGGTGTTGAAAATGACCACTTGCTTCAACACATGTCTCATCATAGAAGGGTCTCATTTTGAATACATCCTTTGAAATGTTCAGAGTTTAAGTGACATTGGTTATTGTTAAAAATAAATATTAAATTAAAAATGTAGCAATAGCATATTGTGCTTTAAGTGAGAAAAGTACTTTCCCCACATGTTGCATACTACAACTGCACAAATTTAAAGAATACAAGTAAAGTAACTTAATAATTATTTATATGGTTAGTAAAACAAAAATAACACTAAAGTATCCTACCTCTAAACTTTTAAATAATTTCGTTTAAAATCATAGTTGATGGTGAAATTTGTACAATTTTGTATGGTCAAACCCGGAACGTCATTTGTTTTCACCAAATTCTCCGTTATATTGATAGTAGAAGTTGAGGGTTGATTCATATACGGTGCATATTATATGATGTATTATCAAAATCGTCACTACTCTCAGTATCCATATTATTTATTATAAATAAGTATATGTCTTGTTAAACTAATATTTAATGGAAATTGAGATTTTTATCAAAGCACGCTTGAAACAACCTTTTAGAATTTAAAAACTTCTAATATAATCTGACAGTTTTGTGACAACTAAGTAGGTATTTAAAGATGACAGTTAGTAGCCTACTAAGCTTTTGTCGATTTTATTTGATTCTCCATATTCTCACAGTATGAGCAATATTTGGTTTTGAAATTAAGTAAGGTATGAGAAATACGTCACTTTTCATAGCAGTTGTAGAAAAAATAATTATCCACATTAATAGGGGAGCCCGGGGCTGGTTGACGCACTTTTTGTATTTTTATTTTTAGCTTACACATTATTAAGTTTTGGTGTGCTTTTGGTACCAAATAGAAAAGTTTAATGTTTTATCTTTCATATTAGACAAGAAAAAAAATTTTTTTTAGCAAAAGTTTAGGTATACATTTTTTTGTAAAGATGGATGTGAGGTTGCGTCAACCAGCCCCGGGCCGGGGTTGGTTGACGCATACCATGGGGTTGGTTGACGCAGACAAAAAAGTAAAGTAAAACATCTGTTATAATCCAAATCAAAAAAAAAATTATATTAAATTCTGAAAATGGTAACTACCCAAGGAACAAACATAAAAAAGGTAACTTCCCAAGGAACAAAAGATGCATTAATTCTAAAAAAGGTAACTTAATTAACAAATTTAATATTATAGCTTAAAAAAAATATAAGTCATTATTCGCTTTCACAGTTTACACAAACAAAGAAGACGCCAGGTTCCCCAGCACAAGCTTCATGTGCCCACATTTCGCAACTAGTGCACCGGATCCATTTTTCGGATGAGGCACTATTTTTATAGCCATCTGTGCAATAAAGGCAAAAGCATCCTCTTCATCGGACTCATCATCGTCTTTGACTATTCTCCTTTTTTTTTTGTTTTTTTCTCTTTTGCATCGGACTTCTTATTTGAGCAAATATTTCTTTTAACAGACTTTACATTTTTCTCTTGTTCTTCAAGAGCATCTTTTATTGGCGTGTCAGTTAGAATTGCTGTCACACGCTTTCTTCTATTAGGTTTAGCGTCCTGCTTTCTAGGTCCGGCTTTTGGTAGCGGTTTCAATTGAAATGGACTTACAGTAGGAGGCGAGCTTTCATTTTTTTCTTGAATAGAACTGTTAGTTGAAATGTTGTTTTCTTTCCCAGGCAGTGGACTTTTTCCTAACACTATATCTTTGGAGCATCCTGGCTGGTTAAGATCATCAGGTTCCTGTGAACACCCCGGTCGTGGTTTTATAATCGAGTTTAGCTGAACTGGAACCACGTCCTTGTCAGCATTAGTTTCTGCGGGATCGGGACGGTCAGTTGCATATCCTGGTAAAAACTCTTGATCGTCAAAAACGTCTCTATTGAAAGGGCTAGTTCCAGACACCTTGAATCCCGCCATAATATTTTTCGGTGTCGCTGCCAGTGGCAGTGAGTCTCGAACTATTAGAGGGACATCGTATATTAACATCGTGCGTCCGGGATTGCTAGTGATCCAGGAGTCACTGGCTGAATTAACGTAATGTTTTAATGGTCCATAGACAGACCGAACGAGAGGCTGGAGCTTATGTGAGCAATGGGCTGGAAATGACAACGCCGTTACACCTTTACTTTTTAGATAATCAAGGGCAGCTACAGACAAATGCGAATCATGATTGTCTAGCAAAAGTAGTACCGGTCTCTCTTTAGAACAACCAACGTGCTTGACAAAATGCTTAGCAAACTCCAAAAAGTGCTCTTTTTTCATCCAACCTGAAGGATTTGCGGTTCCAACTGCTCCAGGAGGGCCATTAGCAAGAAAATGTTCTCTGAAGTTAACCCTTGGGAAAACAAAGAACGGCGGGACAGAATTTCCCGTTGCAGATACCGCCAAAGCCATAGTAACTAAGGTGCCGCGTTCCTGGGAGGTTACGCGTCCCACCTGCTTATATCCACGCCTGCCAACAATTCGGTTAGGCTTTTGCACGGTCGTAATCCCAGTTTCATCCATGTTCCATATTTGTGCTGCTTCTAATTTTAGGCGGTTGAGGACCGTTTTTAAGTTGTCAAAGAACATTGAAACATTTTCTCTGTTGAAACTAGAAGCGCGAGCTAAGCTGGTTGCTTCTGGAGTTCTTACCGAAAGAGCACGATGTCGTTTCATGTAGTATGTAAACCAATCCTCTTCAGCCATTTTTGTCACGTTCCAGGATTCAGGGTATTTAATGAGCAAAGCAGTGGCATAATCATACGCGAATTTTCTTACTTCTCTGACAGACAATCCAAAATATATGTCGCTTGCCGTTTTAAGGTATTCCTCCAAATGATTTTCTTGTTGATCTGTGAACACCTAAAAATTATAAAAGACGTAAGGCATTTTTTGAAGCTTCAATATTTTTAAAAATAATATAAAATATAATATACCTGGCGATTCCTGTAATATCCAACTTTTGTCGTTATTGCGGCATCACCATTAATTTCTTCATCAGTGAATTTTTTGCAAAAACGTCTCAAAATTGCCTCCGGGATCTCAAAGTCTTTTGCAGTTGCCCTAATGGATTTGTTGTTCATTTTAACCTCTCTAACTGCCCTTAGCATGATATCTGGTGGAGTGATACCCCTTTCTGATGTTCGTTTACGAGAACGCATCTCGCTAAAATATAAAAGAAAAATTAAAATATTTTATTTTAAACTCAACGTGCGTCAACCAGCCCCTGACCACGTTTTTGTGTGTGTGATGCAACTGCACCTATACTATTTTATTCTTAGAAAATCTATTTAACAGTTCTTGTTTGGGACGGTTGTAGCTTTATGTAGCATCAAACCGATCTCAATTATCTCTAAAAATAAAGTTTCTAGAACAAAAACTGTAAAAAAGTAAAAAATTATTTACCACTGCCAAAAAACAACAAACCGCACTGTACACAACACCACTGATGCAATCAAACTGAAACGAACGTTCGAGAGTGGTTTTTAATGGCGGCTTTAAGACAAACCGGTCGGCGACGTTGCCAAGTGTACTGTTTTAAAAAAAATTGAGGTGCGTCAACCAACCTGGTGCGTCAACCAGCCCCGGGCTCCCCTACTCTCTTTAATATGATATGATGATATCACTGATCTCAATCATTTCACAAACGATAGCACTCAAAAACCCAATTGACATTTTCCAGTTTTCAAATAAAGATATTTTTTCTACAACTGCTATGAAAAGTGACGTATTTCTCATACCTTACTTAATTTCAAAACCAAATATTGCTCATACTGTGAGAAATATTATTTCTCACGGCACTTTGCCCATACCACATACATTTATATGGAGAATCAAATAAAATGGACAAAAACTTAGTAGGCTTCTGTCATCTTTAAATACCTACTTAGTAGTCATGAAACTGTCAGATTAATTAATATAACCTTAGACTATGAAAGAGAGGTGACGCGTAACGTTGCGATTTACTTTGCAGCCAGTTGGCACCAAGCTGTAATCTAACTGAAACCAGTGGCGGGTTAAAAATAAATTGAACAATAACGTTTGTAAAGAAATTTTTTATTGAACATTTTCAATATTAAAAACTCAACATATTTTGATATAACACGACGTGCTATTGACCTTTAAATAAAATTATTTTTGTTAATTTATTTCTAATGGGATCCGAAATTTGTGATTGTTCTTTAGCTATAAAATGCATTCTTATATTTAAATATTTCGATATTATAGCTTCTATCAAGAAATAAATGTGGTTAGAACTACATGTTAATATATGATTTTCTAGATTTTTGAAAAAGCCTTTCTGTATGCATTCAAACATTATTTTGCTTTTTATACTATTATTGAAATTTTTCTGTAAAAAGTTTTGTTTATTAATTTTTAAGTAAAATTCCGTAATTTTACAAATTTGAATTACATCATTTGATGGATAATTCAAGCCCCCTCAATTTTTTCGGGATATGAGAGAGTTTAAAAAATCCTCTTTATTACCCACTAGTGCTCGAATACACTGTTCGCATTTTATAGTAATTTGTAATTTTCGCGTAACAAATCCTGCTATATAAATTAAAATTTGAAAAGAATATTCACTTAATGTGTTTGAATTTACTAAATAATCATGGTCTTGCCAAATTGATTCCATAGGAAGATTTCTTTCGAAATCTAGATCATCCTCAATAAATCTGCCGTGAATATTATTTTCAGATTTACCAAATCTGCTTGATCCAGTTAATATGGGGATGTCATCTAGAGGAATGCAATTCCCAACCCCACCTTCTCGAATTTCCGCTCTTACCAAGAACCGCTTGTAGGCAGAGGTAAATTGACGAGTGCTTGGATTGTTATTCCAACCTCCTTTTGACCTGATTGTAGAAAAAAAAAGTTCCAAGTGATCTTGGCTAATTTTATAAAGTGGAAGATATATAATCGAGTTTTGCTGTACAACTACTTCTTCATATAACAATAAAGCACTTCTAAGTGAGGTGATAACACCTATAAACCCAGTTTTTCTATTGGAGTTTATAATTAATTGACCATTATAGAGTTTTAAAGATGAAATATAAAGTATAGCTTCATTTATGAAATCTGAAGTTTTTTTAATATTTTTGCTACATAATGCCTTTTTATATGAAGGTGGAACTATAGACCGGCTATTCAAAATGTCAAAAACATTATTAAAAACTTGAATAAATTTCACAGTAGCTTCACAATCCTGAAAATCCTCTAGGTTCAACTCATTTTTACGATAAGATAATGCATCTGCTACAGAATTGCTGAGCAGTTGTACAGCTAAACGGGCCTTCATCTTTTGCTGAAAAAAATTAACATGATTTTTTCGTAATTTATTTCCTAAATTCAGACCTTCAGATTCTTGCAATTGTTCCAATTTTTTTATATAGTCCCATTTTATAAACTTATTATCACTATCAATCAAAATTTGTTTTTCACCTAGTGTATTTCTTATTAATTTGATCATATGGCTTGGATCATAAAATATATAATGATTAAGATTGTTTATATTAAAATAGGGTTTCAAAGTCTTCAAATCTGTCACACATCCTAATTTATTTACCATCACAATATTTGATGGCGCCCCATCAAAAGTTAAGGAAACCACCCGAGCACCTGTTTCATGTATTAATTGTAAACACTGTGTTACAAGGTAGCTTTTTTGATCTCCATTCAATCCGTCAGAGAAAAAGTAACCAAATGGTAGTTTCCACTGACCATTAACGCAGTTACCTAATAAAACAAATGCTTCTTTGGCCATTGCACCTTGATCATCTTGAAGAAGACCACCAAAGTCTACATATCCATGGGTTTTCCTTCCATCCCATTGTAATAATTTTCTTATCGACATTTCATCGACGATAAGAGAAAGAAGTATGGGCCTGTCGGAAGATTCTACTTTCTTTTTAAGAGTCTGAAATGCTTCAGCAGTGAAACCAGGATCACCCTCGACATGCTTAAACCACTTTCCAATTGTGCTTTTATGTGGTAAACAGGTGTTGAATACTTTCCGCACATAATCATATGCCTTTGGGGAGAAAAAACTGAGAGTAATTGCAAATTTTCTCAACTCTGGGGGATATTTAGTACTTTTACCTAATGAACGTTTTCTTAATAATTTGCATACCTCAGGCATATTCTCAAGCAATAATGCATTTTCTTCTGAAATTAAATTTTTGGACTTTAATTCTTGGATAATAGTTTTTAGAGAAGCAATTTTCTTTTTATATCTATTAACTTTTTCACGTAATCTTTTTATTTTGTACGATTTGATTCTGTTTTTTTGATATTTCTTGATATAAGCGTCGTCGTAGTTTTTTCTTTCTTGGAGTGTCTCCCAAACCATCCTTTGACGTAGAATGAAGTGGTTCATTTAAATGATCATTATCTTCCAATGATCTCTTTGTTCCCTATAATCAATACAAGGATGTTTTGAAATATAACAACTAATAATTTAGACGTTTTAAAAACATCTAGGTATATAATTTATTTTAAACATTTTTCAAAATTGTTCAGAACTCAAAATATAAAATACTCACTCTCTTTTGTGAAGATACTGTTTGCATATGTTTAGGTATTTCCACAAATATGGTAGGTACAGCTCCATGCAATATTCCGGTCTTATCACCGCGTTTGTAAAAGGATTGAACCTCAAAATGCTTTGAACATAGTCGGTGATTTGTTGTTGGTTCAAAATTTTCTAGTTTCATATTTTTTACCCAAATGTTGCATTTTTCAGGATATTTAATAGGAAACCTGAAAGAATAACTCAATTTTAGACTGAGACGTACATACGAGAATAAATAATGTTTGTAAAAGTAATTGAACTGAAATAGAATTTTATTCTCAAAATTGATCATATCATGAAACGCCACTGGTCCTAAATATACTCTATTTGGATGATTTTTTTGTATTTAAGACCATTTTATCAATGAAAATATCAACTACTAGGTTTAGAATTTGTATAAATCAATGATGGAGTATTACTACAATTTAATATAGTGTAGCTAGTTTGATATATTATCTAGTTTACAGAATATTTGAATTTTTACAAGAACGTTTATTGAATGTCAAATATAATTTACCTGTGAAATGTTATTCCCTCCACCTTTTTATCACTTCTGCTCCTACAACCATACGCTGAACACACAACCATTTCGATCACCGATTGAATTCCACTGTCTTTAATTCACTTTTCAATAAAAAACGTTATAAATATAAAGTCGATACGATGCTTTGTTTGGCACCAAAACAATGGCCGCCGATCCGAAACTGGACGCAGTTCCTTACGTCAGCTCGAAATACACGTTACGCGTCCCCTCTCTTTCATAGTCTAAGAATATAACGGAGAATTTAGTGAGAAGAAATGACGTTTCGGATTTGACCATACAAAATTGTACAAGTTTCACCATCAACTATAATTTTAAATGAAATTATTTAACAGTATAGAGATGGGATGCTTTAGTGTTATTTTTGTTTTACTAACCATAAAAATAAATAATAAGTTACTTTACTTGTATTCTTGAAATTTGTGCAGTTGTAGAAAAAGTATAGTGTGCAACATGTGGGGAAAGTACTTTTCTCACTCGTGTGTTTGCGGCACAAACTTCCACACTCGTGAGAAAAGTTGAACTTTCCTCCCTTGTTGCACAATATACTATAGTTGTCTTCCAGTAACATCATGTAATAAATTTTTTGGATATGGTTTAAACGAGGCGGTCACAAACTCTCTTAAGAGGAGGATTAACCGACAGTTTTTTGCGTGATTTCTGCGATCTTAACATTCGTCCTGTATGTTTAATATTGATTTTTTTTAAAAACATAAGTATCCCTTACCAATTTTTTTTTGTTTTTAAAAATATTTAATATTAAACATATAGGACGAATGTTAAGAACGCAAGAAATGTCGCGAAAAACTGCCGGTAAATCATCCACTTAGTGTATTATTGTCTCATGGAATATTTCAATTCGTTTTTTTTTAAATTTCAGTATAACCTTATATTTAATGTTTTTTTGTTATGTCCAAAGAGATATTTTTTTAATTTCCTAAAAGGCTGATTTGTATTTTAAATAAAGTAGAAATATTCAACATGTGTTTTTTTACTCCATTGCACTTCGTAAAAACCACAACTTAATATGCTTTAAACAAAAAGCTTTTATTAAATTTCAGTAAATCAACTAATTTCCTTTAGTGAGATTTCTCAGATATATTACATATTTATATCAAATTATGGATCTGGTCATGTACTTTATTAAGTCCCCTTGATTCGTTGACGAAAACTAAACACACAATAATAATATTTAGTAGGACGCTGAATAACCGATAAAATGTACTTGTATGTATAGAGGTGCTAAAAATAGATGACGCTGAATAACCGATAAACGTACTTGAATGTATAGATGTGCTAAAAATAGATATCGCTGAGTAAACCTTTATGTTGTCAAAAGCGCCGCGTGATACCGTCAAACTAACCACCTTTAATACTCCCTTGAGTCGTCGACGAAAACTAAACAAAAAATAATAATATTTAGTAGGACGCTGAATAACCCATAAAATGTACTTGAATGTATAGAAGTGCTAAAAATAGATGACGCTGAATAACGGATAAAATGTACCTGAATGTATAGATGACGCTGAGTAACGGATAAAAAGTACTTGAATCAATAGAAGTGCCAAAAATAGATGACGCTGAGTAACGGTAAGGTCGTTAGTTGTGGAGAGAGAGGAGAGTTGTGGTTTGGATTTTTCGAGAAGGTTCCAGGGTCCGAAGAGGAGGTTTTTTTCTTGGTGATGACAACCGGCAAGTTTCATTGGAATTGCTGGCTAGTGATGTTAGAATATAGTCTACAGTTGCTTAAAAGTAACTTGTAATGTTGAAGTGCAAGGCTGTCGATGGCTGTTTCGTTAGTTTAAAATAGTAATTTTTACGAAATTTTGTATGGTGTGCCACGTTAAGAAAATGGCGGTAGTAGAACCACATTTCTATTTAGAAGGCACCTTTTTTGTGTAGGGATTTATGCCTTTTAAGAGAAGTTCAAAGGAAACACAATTGCTGGCATGGTAGGTGTCAACCAGTTTCGTCATATTTTCAAATCTTTCCATAAGATGGTTACAGTGAGAAGGAGGAGAAGAAATAAAATGATATCTCCCTCAAGCGTCGTCAGATGATTCTCTCCTAGGTCACAGGTACCTTTTTGTTTAGTTTATTTCTAAAGGAAAATAAAGAAAGACTGGGTGTGTTTGATTTCTAGGAATAAACAATTTTTATTCACAAGTGCATTTGTACATTTTCTCCGCACTATTCTGGTTATCTTCATATAAACCATATTAATAATAAATTTTTTGTCAAGTATTTCCCAAGTAAATACTTTTCAGTTTAAAAATTCACAGTAGGTATTATGTACGATTCAGACAATTAATTGGATTAACTAAAATAATGTTATTTTGAATGATAGTTACCTATTGTTTTCAATTTCTTCTACAATTTCAATTTTTATTTATACTCCTTACGATTTTTCGGAAGCACATCAAAGGTTTGGCTAAGAATTTTTGGCATGTGTTTCGACCTCACGAAGTATACATATAAAACTGATTAATAAAACTCTATGTGTGTATTTTGTATCGCACGTTTCAATGTTCTATTCTTTTTGGGGATTGTATATCTCACGGTATATTGTACTGTTTTTTTTACTCTGTTATCGCATCAGAGACAGGTAGTGGGATAAGTTTTATGAACAAGTACTCCTTGTATGATAGGTAGCTGATGTCTGTTAGTAACTGAAACCTGGGATATTTTTCCTTTTAAAGATCACAACCACTGCCTACCTACAGGGTGTTCTTTTAGTTAGGGTAGATTGGAAAACTATTGAATACCCATGTAAATCGCTAAACATCTCATACTACCCTAGCTATCAAACATCTTACTTAAAATTTTTTGATTTTTAGTAATTGTATTTTATTGTAAAATATTATCTTCTACATTCGAAACTGATTAAAATATTATTACTAAATTTCTTGTTTATGATTCCTGAAGTAGATACAAGTTCTTAGTTATACTACTTTTCCCTATTTCAATTTAAATCTTTAAATAGGGTGGCGCCCTAAAACACCTGTTATTAGAGAAGAAAAAAAAAACTATTATCTTCAATCGAGCTCACGACTTATGCTCATCCACTTAGCTGACTACGGGTCACATTGTGTAAAGGGACTCTCGTAGATTCCCCTGGTGATAACACTCTAAGAAAAAAAAAAATTAACTCATCACAATGTGGAATTGTAACTGAGTATTCATGGAAAACCAGAAAAACTTAGTTATATTAGTAAGAAATTTGAAAATTAATAGAAGTAAAGACAGAAATTCTCAATTTGTATGTAATAAGGTTATGTTAATTGAATATTTGGTAGAAAAATAATGTTAGAATAAAACAGAACTTAATAATAGTAGATCAGGTTGAGTTTTTAGAAAAATTGGGTTATTTGAATTAGAAACGAATTAAGTAGATGATAATTAATTTGTAAATTGAATTATGTATGATTATTATTTTCTGATAAATATAATTTATTAATATTTATTTGCACAGTTGAAATTTAAATGGTAATATTCCATTAATCCACTCATAATAGTTTTTACGTCCGACGGAATCCACCTGAGAGAGAGATATCTTGTGTTTTGATCCAACTGAGCTGTGAAAAGGAAAGGTTCAGTAAAAGATAAATACAGGTAACAGACTGAAAATGGCGCCCGGCACATTTTGACGAGTTTAATTCTATAAAATATTATTAAAAACAAATCAACTATAAAATTCACAAGAATATCATAACAATATATATATATATATATATATATATATATGTATTCAATTTTGACTACTTGCTAAGATACACATTTAACCCACCTAACAAATTCACTTTTCTTGCCACTTTTTTGGTTATACATATATTGAGCATGATCGGAGAATGTTAAATTTTCGTCAACGATAAAATATGTAATTGCAATTTATACAGACTAATTTATACTTAAATTATTAACTGATCATTAGGGATCAATGGTCAAATATTTTACATAAATGATAATATAACAATAAATTTTTTCACAATAATGTGACATTTGGTAGCTACGTTCGCCTAAGTCTGGCCTCATGTCCTGGAACCAATGACGATTTGATATTTAGACATGCCTTGATCTCTCATTGACCACGACAACTGCGAGCAGTACAAAACATATTTCACATAAGTGTCAATTAGTTCGATAAGTCTGAACATGACCCTTTCGGAACACTCTCCCAATCTAGTAACTTTTAGTGGTGTGTTTGAGGTTTCTTAAAATACTCCTCTTAGTTTAAAAACAAGGTATAGTGTGTATTAGTTGGATACTATAATAATTTAAATGTGTAAAAAATCAATTGCTATGAGTTTTATCGTGTTGTATTATTCGGTTTGAGGTTATATTAGAATTTAGTGTGAAGTTTGTCCGGTGACCATTTCATCCACACTTTCGTTGCCTTTATGACTTTCGTGCCCTGGTAGCCAGGTACCCTGTTTAGAAGATGTACGGAAAAAGGTCGGCAAAGGGACTATTTTTACTTAATAAAATTTGATATACGTCATTAGCGTACATTTTTATGAGGCTTCAAAACTTGGATTCTAACAAAAAAATAAGCGGCTTTTTTATTGGACTTTTGGTTACCACACTGTGAAGAGTATCCCTTGAAACACCTGAAGGTAAATTTTAAGTAATGCAACTTCGCCGGTGTCTGAGATGTACGTCGAAAAAAATTGTTTTTTTTATTTTTGAACGTCCTTGTATTAAATGAATATTGGTTTTGGGTCAGTTGCGCACGTCTTCAGGGGACTTTAAAAATCCGTGTTTTTAAAATAGTAATTGCAATATTTCCGTAGATGTTTGACAAAATACATTTATTTTGGTTTGTATTAAAAAATAAACAAAAACATTTACACAGGAACTGAAATCGAAGCCTGCTTTTTAATTTCATTTAAATTACCTAATTAAAAATAAGAGCGTAAATTTAAAGGCTTGGGATTTTGTTTATTAGACATGATGGTAATACCAATAATTGGAAAATATTTATTTAGCTACGACGCGACACAAACTCAATATTCACAGGGGCAACCACTCAACTAATTGTCTTTTACTGACCACCAAAATTTAGAGTTTATGAAACGTCAATTAGCGTGTATACAGGGACAATTTTTGATGGCGCAGATCTCAGACACCGGTGAAGCTACATTGCTCAAAAATCACCTTCAGGTGTTTCAAGGTATCCAAAAGTCGTAAATAATTTTTTTCTAAATCGACTTTTTGAAGCCTCCTAAAAATGTTCGCTACTGACATATATCAAATGTTAATAAGTAAAAATAGGCGACCTTTTTCAACCACCAAAATTTGAAGTTCACCAAATGTCAATAAAAGCTATAACTGGGTGTTGCGATCTTCAGCTGGTCACAAAGTAGAATATAATGTCCCTAATCAATAACCTAACGAATCAATCACGAACTTAGAATTCCTTAGTACCTAACAAAGTTTGACTTTCGTTTTCTCGGCTTCTGATGATTGTATTGAACATTTTTTATCTGTATGGTTTTTGAATGCTTATCCGTTTATAATTCGAAACGGAAGTTGAAATTAATTTTTCAACAAAAAATTCTTGAAGAAGGGCATACATTTTTTGATTTTTTAGTTCAAGCGCTGAAAAAATATGTACTTAAATAAAATTTTGAAAATTTCGCCATATGGTCTATTAGGTACAGTCTCGGAGCAGACACAAACTGCCCTAAACATAATCAACAAATGGTGCCAAGAGAAGGAACTAACTGTAAACCCTCTTAAAACCACGATAGTTGTTTTCACGAAAAAGAAAGTACTGAGAGGACTGAAGACACCAGTTCTTAATAGGGTGGAAATTCCAATTGCCCAAGAGGCAAAATACTTGGGAGTCATATTTGAGCACAAGTTCACTTGGAATCAACACCTTCAGAAAATAATACAAAAAGGTACGATAGCCCTCAATCTGTGCAGAAGAATGTGCGGAAAGAACGGGAGGTTACAACCAAAAATGATCATATGGCTATATGCAAGAGTCATCAGATCCATGATAGCTTATGGCTATGGTGGACTAAGACTCGGCAGGCTGGGACAATCCAAAAGCTAAGTGGCATCCAAAGGCAAGCTTGCCTGGCTGCCACAGGAGCCATGAGGACAACCCCAACGGCCACACTAGAAGTCTTGCTGAACCTGCCACCACTCCATGTCTACATACAAGGCGAAGCCAGGTCAATCAATAATAGATTGACCAGAGGGTAAGCACCCATTAGTAGGCTACACGGTAAGGTGCATAACGAGCTATACAATGAGTTGGAAATCGACCCCATAATGGGAATGCCATCGGACGAGATGATTCCCAAGTATAGCTTCGGGAAAAACTTCAAAACTGTCATAACAGGCAAAGAGGCAAGGAAGGAAGGACCTCCAATTAATGCAGAAATGGCCTGCTACACAGATGGCCTGCTACACCCAAGGAAGGTGTAGGAGCAGGAATATATATATAGCCAAGCCAAAGATAAGAGTCTCACTGAGCTTAGGTAAACATGTGACGATATTCCAGGCAGAAGTTGCAGCAATACATCACTGTGCAGGGGAGCAATTAAGGCAAGAGTTTGAGGAAAAGACCATTGCCATATACTCCGACAGCCAAGCGGCTATAAAAGCAATCTGCTCAATGAAGATAAATTCCAAACTTGTTTGGGACTGTTTGGAGACGCTACAAGAGCTGGGCAGTCGTAATAGATTGTCCGTAGCCTGGGTACCAGGCCACTCAGATCACAAGGGCAATGAAGAGGCAGACTCACTAGCCCGAGAAGGGGCACGTTGTGCTCCCATTGGCCCAGAATTCACGGGGTATCTACTGAGCCAGAATAGGAAAACAATCAGGATCCTGGTTGGGCATTGTAGACTTAACAAAAATTTGAATACAGTATTCGCCAGCTAACTTGAGGTCCCAGAAATTACCAACTAAGAGAGACAGAGTAATAGTGCCCTGCCTACTTGGCTGCTATTGGTGGTAAAATTTTGACAAACGCCAATTGCATCGAACCTTATCAGGTGTTAAGATTTTCAGTAGCGTAGCATCACACAGTTATTGTTTCTGCTTTGTACAATAAAGTGTTTGTAAAAATGTCAGCCGTTAATGAAGAAAATCGTAAATGTACTGAAGGACAAACTCGTCAAGTGATATATAGAGTGTTTAATTATTTCAAGAATTAAAAAGTGATGAAGATACCTTAATAAACGTGAAAATTAAAACATCCCAGGCAACAGGTAAGCTAGCTAGCTAGTTAGCAAGCCATCACAAGCAAGTTAGCACAGCTTATTTTATTTATCTGCGAATTTAATGATCCTACGATTAAAATGTTACGTGCCAAATTAAACCTTAATTTTTTGGATTCTAACAAATTTTAATTATAGTCCGTCCGGAAATATAAGATCCTAACTTTATAATCTTCAATTAGATAAATAACATGTTATTGTAATGGGTATCTTATTGTTAAAATATTATTTATGTACTCAGAATTCAGGTATAAAGCAGATCCGTTTCTATTAAAAATCAATATACCAATAATTATAACAAAGAATTAAATATTATTTATTAAGTTAGGATCATATATTTCCGGAAGGACTTTACTTTATTAATTGTAAAAGTTGTGTTAATTTGTAACAGAAAGCTTATCCTCAGAACTTGCACGGCACTGTTTACAGTTATCGGATGGGCGGCGTCAAAAGCTCCCTAGAAAGCATTTAGGACATCAAGTTAGCTGGCGAATACTGTAACATCGGATTGGCAGAAACAACCATATGTAGGTTTTGCCAAGAAGATGAGGAAACCCCAGTACACATACCGTGCTACTGCGAAGGCCTGACTAGGCTGGGGTTTTCAACGATAGGGGAGGAAAAACCACAACCTTCCCAATATATGGAGGACCTGAGGTTTGCCATCCATCTAGTAATAAGAACGGGTCTAGGCAAGGAACTCTAGAATAACAGGAGGGCATACACAATAGATCTGCAAAAGTCGTAGTGGAGAGGCTCTTAGAAGCACTTAATCCCCATATTTATCTATCTATCTATTAACAAACAGCATCTCAAAACTGAACATCGATTTAAAAAAATATATAGATAAAGTCAGCTTGCGAGGCCGCCATTTTGGATTTTCAAAATTTAAAAACACCCATTTTTTCAGAAACGTTTACTCTATATTTCCTTATGTTATCACCTTGATTTTGTGATTTTCATTATACTTGCAAAATTTCAAATTGTTTGAAAAACTAAGGGTTGAAAACCTTTTTTTAAGTCTACTTTTTCATATGACATATATATAATATGACATAAAATCTCCCACAATTTTGATGTCTGCAATTTTTTTGTGCGAGCAAAACTGAAAGAGATATCAGTGTAGAAGAACCCTATTTCAAGTTCTGCTGTACAATTTTAATATTTGTTGACAAGCTGGTTTTAGGTATTTATTTTTTTTATTCATATTACCGGTGTAATACTGTTTTTTTATATTATGATACCAAACTTTTCTTTCTCCGATATTTCAGGCTAGGAATAAGATATCGAGATACGGTTTTCAATAGCCTATTCAGGTATCATTTAACTACATTTTTATGGAAAAAAAGTTATATTATTGCATTGAATTTTTCAGAGAACTTTGCAATTTTCTGTTATTATATAGATAAACGCGCTCTAGCGTCATAACTAAAAACCAGACATATCACAGGTAAGCTGGGTTTGATGGAGCAATGAATGCTTTGTCCAACGAGATCAAGTTTGTTAAAATCCGTTTTGTCGTTTAGGAGTTACAGCTGTTTATTTAAAAAAAACATTAAATCACCCCCCACTACTTCATTTTGATATATACGTCAAAAAAGACTCGAATGAAGCTTTAGTTATAACATTTTTCACCGCAAGTCTCTACGATGAATAGTTTCCGAGATACAGCTCTTTGCATCTGGCCACCCGGTACAAAGTATAGTAAGAACATGCAGTAAATAGGTTTTCTGTCCTCCGACCACAAAGCATCAACTTTCGGGCCTCCGCGCTATATAGTCTAGGAGAAATCGGCGCATGAGTACCGAAAACTATTCCACCTCAATTTTTTTATGCAATTCTCTACAAATTACCCTACTGATGATATAAATGCATGTTGCCAGGGGGCAGCCTGGGGCCATATTGTTTTTTTATATTTTCCATTGAAATACAAATAAAAAAGGTCCTATGACTTTTCGCGATAAGGTTAATATTTTTAGAGATATGAATTTTTAAAGTTTCAAAAAATCTCAAATTTGGGTACTTTGACCCATGAAAAATATATTAAAAATAAAAATAAAATATAAATAATGTTTTTTTTTTAATTCTTCATACAATAGTTAATAATATTCTTAATTGATTTTTCAAAAAATTTAATTGTTTATGCCTGTTTTTTTTTGTTAATTTCGCGCGCGCACAAGTATGCGTCGCTTATAAATACTTGTTTTTAAATCTTGTTTCATTATTTCATACTTCCACATCTATAACCATCGTTTAAAGAAGTTATTCAATGTAATTACTTTATGTTTTCATAACAAAAAAATTATAAACTGATAAAAAAATAATTTTAATTACATGTTCCGATTCAAGCTTAAATAACTTTTGTAAAATTGATTCCAGAAAAAAACTTGTTGAAAACAAATTGTAGACAATTTAATTATTAATAACATTGCTCTCCTTAATAATCTTGATAAAGTTGATGGTTTTCAAGATAAATGATAAATAATGATTCAGGACACAGAGATGCCGATGCAGCGTATGTGTCAGCGAGAGACGGCGATACTTAAATGTAAGCGACGCATACTTGAGAGCGCGCGAAATTAACAATTAAACAACAGGTATAAACAATTAAATTTTCTCAAATCTCTATTAAGAATATTATTAACTATTGTATAAAGAATTTAAAAAAAATATTATTTATATTTTATTTTTACTTTTAATATATTTTTCATGGGTCAAAGTACCCAAATTTGAGATTTTTCGAAACTTTAAAAATTCATATCTCTAAAAATATTAACCTTATCGCGAAAAGTTGTGGGACCTTTTTTATTTGTACTTCAATAAAGAATATAAAAAAAATTTGTCCGGTTTAAAAATAACAATTCCTTGCAATTGTTTAAACAATTTCGTTTTAAACAATATGGCCCCGGGTTTCCCCCTGGCAACATGCATTTATATCATCAGTAGGGCAATTTGAAGAGGACCGCATGAAAAAATTGAGGTGGAATAGTTTTCGGTACTCATGCGCCGATTCCTCCTAGACTAATACGAAGTTGTCGCTTTCCGGCTCCGTCGAACAGAAAAATAGTATACAAACCTCGGCCAGTGAGTAAGAAAGCCTCAGATCACATGTTTGTCGACCTCAGCTTCGCTTCGGCCGACAATTACATGTGATCTGAGACATTTCTTACTTTACTGGCCTTGGTCCGTAATATACTATTTATTTCATACTCTGCTGTTATAATTTCCCGGACTCATTTAAGACCGGGAAATTTTTACTTCCCGGACTGCTTTAAAAAAACACACATTTTTAAAAGATTGCATCTTCAAAACTACAAAATCAAGCCTATAAAAACTAATTATAATTAATATTAACAGTAACTGTGTAATGTGAATTTCCTTGCAGGATGAATGCAGGAATACCTTTAGAGACAGAATCTTCACTAGACACGGTAGTGGCGGTAAGTAGATATTAAATGGGGATTCAGGGAAGGTGAGTACGGAAGTAGTTGACCTACTTCCGCAATCTATAATGGGGATTCACGGAAGGTAAGTAACTGACCTACTTTCGCAATCTATATAATGCTGTAAAGAAGTAAGGTACGAATGACCGCAGCTGACCTCTCTAATATGCAGTGACGAAAAATAGGAATTATACAGGGCGCACCGAAAGTAACGACATATCATAGGGGTGGGGTATATACGGGTGCACCGAAAGTAACTACATTTAATAGGAGTGGGGTATATACGGAGCAGAATGAAAATTCAATTATTAGGTATCGAGAGGTTACACAGTGATAAATGTTATTTGAGTAGATATTAAATGGGGATTCAGGGAAGGTAAGTACGGAAGTAGCTGACCTACTTCCGCAATCTATAATGGGGGTTCACGGAAGGTAAGTAACTGACCTACTTTCGCAATCTATATAATGCTGTAAAGAAGTAAGGTACGAATGACCGCAGCTGACCTCTCTAATATGCAGTGACGAAAAATAAGAATTATACAGGGCGCACCGAAAGTAACGACATATCATAGGGGTGGGGTATATACGGGTGCACCGAAAGTAACTACATTTAATAGGAGTGGGGTATACACGGAGCAGAATGAAAATTCAATTATTAGGTATCGAGAGGTTACACAGTGATAAATGTCATTTGAGTAGATATTGAATGGGGATTCAGGGAAGGTAAGTACGGAAGTAGCTGACCTACTTCCGCAATCTATAATGGGGATTCACGGAAAGTAAGTAACTGACCTACTTTCGCAATCTATATAATGCTGTAATGAAGTAAGGTACGAATGACCGCAGCTGACCTTTCTAATATGCAGTGACGGAAAATAAAAATTATACAGGGCGCACCGAAAGTAACGACATATCATAGGAGTGGGGTATATACGGAGCAGAATGAAAATTCAATTATTGGGTATCGAGAGGTTACACAGTGATAAATGTTATTCGAGTAGAAATGGAAGCTAGCAGGTGTGTGACACCAGAGATTAGTTTTAATTCAGACTGTGTATACTATAGTGCTCCAAGATTAGCAAGTATCGCTGCAAATGCGGTATATTGGTGTATCAAAGATGTAAATAATAAGAACATTGGAATCGGCTTTAGATATTTCAAACATGATACTATCTATGAATTTGTAATTCCCTGTGATTTGTATAGCCTGTTAAATGTGAACTGTATCCACGAATTAAAAGTGCAAATTGTAAAAAATAGTTATGTACAAGAGGATGATGAATTGGTAGGAGAGGGGTTGATTGATACAACAATATTTAATCCATGCTATTATCCAACACTGCCCGACTAGAAAAAAGGGTTCCACCAATAATAATAGGAATGAAATACACAAAAATGTGAAACGTCCAAAAATCATATATAAAAGATTGGATATATTAACATTTATTTAGTATTAGTCGATATGCAGGCCCCAACGTTTATAATATTGCAAGCTATTGTTGGTAACTACCTTTTAATACAGCATCCATATAATATTAGAGAAGTGTTTTGTATGTTTTGATAGTAATGGTACAAAAAATGATAGTTGGCTTGAAAAATGGATACGAATGGATTCGTATACACCAAATAATGCAGTAACCCTAAAAGCTGAAATACCCACCAATAGTACAACATATAAAGTGCGTCTTTCAAATATAATGGAAACTACCAAGATTCCGAATGGTTGCAGTTGTATGGAGCTCACCAGGTCGCAAGCACACACATAAATACGCATACATATATATTATATTATATAGATACATGTTCTACTATTGTATAGTTATATTTTATAGAAGTATCCTCCGTTTGTTTAAATAAAAGAAATAAGTATATAAATAACATTTATTTTTTGTTAAACATCTAAAAAATCAAAATCTGTAGAATCTAAGTATTCTTCTATATTCAGATCACTGAAAAAATTCTCCAATGCTTCTTCTTCTAATGCTTGGATGAGATCATCTAATGTGCCTGAATTGGAAGATGGATTTAGGAGAAAATGCCCCCATGCTAGAGTATTTGTGTCATGTGGTATTACATACCTCTTACCATCCTTTGAAGAAAGAGCCACCTTGTTTTTTAATTCTGTGTGGATAATATGCATATTGGAAAGAAAAACATACATTTTTCTATATACAATACCGCCAGTTTCAACGATTTGTTTATAGTCATTAAGATGGAGTTGAGTTTGAATTATATGTTTAGAAATACCTTTAGCCTTCTTTAAAATATCAGACTTGTTGAATCGATCCGATAATTTAACACAATATGCTTTAGCACCAGTTCCATAGAAAGACTCAACAACTACACCAGCAAACTCGTCTTTCATTTTATCGACAATAGATAATGTTTTAGGAATGTCATGGATATTATTTGTCTGATAATTGGATGTATCGAAATATTCAATATTTTCCTTCATGTCTTTGTAGAAATCTTCAGTAAAAACCTCCAACACCAAAGAATCTGTGTCCGTATAACACAACCGAACAGAATCACCATACTGTTGTTCAACATAATCATAATAAAACTCATATATTATAGTCTTTGAAATATCCAAAACTGAAAATCCTACATACAACGATTTATCATACACTACTTTAATTTTATTCAGTTGAACCGCCACCAAATTATCGTTAAACACAGAACAAGATTTGAATTCTGGTTTCGCAATTAAAGTTTTCGCTCCCAGGGATCCTATGGTGTTTTCCCAATGACTTGATAAAATTATACGTTTTCTTTTTTCAACATTCTCCATTGTTTTTCCAAAGATTGCATTGATTAAAAGTTTAAACAAATCTTTTTCCAAGGCATTTTTAGCTTGGTTGCGTAGACTAAGTTCAATATATGTTTTTAATCACGCAGACTGCGAAAACTCGATAACTCTGTGAATATTTTTCAATTTTAAACCATTTTTTGAACACTGTTTAAGGTTACGATAGTGTATTATGTATTTGGTTTTATCGTTCAAGTTCGGTATCATCTTTGAATATTTGGATTTTGGAGGGATGATACTTTCCGGGCAGAAAGGAAGATCGTTATGTGCATCATGCAGATTGGTAGGATACTCCAAGTCCACTTCCAAAACATATCCTTTAGGCGAATCATCTTCAATAGTATCGACATCGAATAATTCAATTTCAGATTCAGTTAACCACCTAAAGTCACCAAATGGTAGATATTCCTTCATTGCAGCCCCATAAAGGTTTGTAGCATCTAAAAACATTATGTAGCTCTCTGGTTTGTTCACATCAAAGGTTTCCAAGTATCTATTGTTTGCTACAGCTTTCCTCTTGCTGCATTGAGCTACTCCGCCTCGAATTCCTTTTTTGAAGAAGTGAAGCATATCCACATCGGTTATAAGTTGTAGTTCAATCTGAGTACATTTCAACATGGCATCCCAACTCAGGGAAGGAGCGGTAAGGTAGTGAGCTGGATCCAACTTATATTCCTTAAGACAAACTTTGCGAAAATTCTCAAAGACGTCGGCAAGAAGCAACACATCAGTTTTTAAATATAACTTTGCATAATCACTAATAGTTGTGCAGTTGAAAGTATTCCATACTAGTTGAGCTCGTGCATATTCCTCATCAGAAATATCAACACCTTTTAAGGTATCAAAAAAATTTTCCTTAGAAGGTAATTGCTGCTCGCGTAGTTTATCGAAAGACGTCACATAGGAATACGGAAATACACCTTTTTGTCTCATTAAATTAAAATGTTTTGGGAAAAACTTTCGTACCTCATTACACTGTTCAGGATTCAACGTAGAAGCCAGTTTTTCTAATGAACTAGCTAGAAAACTAAAGGAGTCAACAAATTTTAATGTCATACACATCTCGTATCTTGGGATCACTAAACTTTTCCACCAAAATAGATTTTGAGAAGCATATATATTTTTCCTTTGTTTGGGGTAATACACTGATGTTTTCACCTTTGACTCTTTGACAAATAAATGACAATCGTAATTTTTCAAATTATGTAGAAAGACAGGAATATATTTTGGAAGTTTATAATTTAAATTGCAAGCGTTATGGGCTGCATTAGTAAATTTTCAGGTAACATGACAATGATCCATAACCTTCTTATCAAAAACATCAAATGGTTTCTCACAAATATGACAAACGGTAGCAGAGTTATATCTATTTTGTTCCTCTGCTGATAATGGCCGCATTTGTATAATATGTTTAAGATGGTTATTGTACAAATCTTGAACTGTTGAATCCAATTTTTGTATGAAGACTGGGCTGCACCGGCACCTTCATAAATTTCAAATTTGGATAAACTATCGTCATATGTACACTTTACATAAAAAGCAAACGAGTAAGGCTCATGTTCACACACTTTAAATGTGAAGGATTTACCAGCATGGGATTCAGTGTGATCTATCGGTTTTAATAAACTTTCAAAGTCCGCGTATATAACGAATGGAACTTGCAGCTGTTTTTCAAAGTTGATGAATTTTAATGTATTTTCTGGTAACCACTCCCCACACTTGTTTATTTTAATTTAAGAAGTTGGTAGCTTAGTGTATATGTTAGTACAATCATTTTCTTGGTGGTGTTGTAATTTGGATTCTTCTGAAAAACTTTGTAGACATCCATCACAAAAGAAAGTTCTCTCTTTGTGCGTTGTTTTTTGACACTATCAGTTATTAATAAGAGATTAACATGGGTTGGTTTCTGATCTGAAGTAAAATGAAGGGGGCCAACAACTTCATATCTTTTTTTTCCATCTTTAAATTCTGATTCCAAACCATAAACATTTACAGATATATTATTCAATATCTCGAATTTTATAATGTCTTTCAGGGTAACCGGAAACTCTACTCCTGTAAAATCTAGCAAGGTATCAAAATGGGGGTAAGATTCTGGCTTCGTTGGATCTCCTTCGGGTTGAAATATTGCTGCATTCACAGACCAAGCGAAACACGCATTATCATTATTCCGGATATTTAAAACAGTCTGTTTTCTAATTATCGCCCTCGGCAACTTGATATAAGAAGAAGCGGAAATTGCATTAAACCGGTTTATTTTAACATCTAAAAACATTATCTCTTGAAGTTCCCACCCACTATCTTTTTCTTGAAACTCTGAAGCCTGATCATAATTTCATCTTTGAATTCTTCATATACATGTTTCAAATCGGTCGATGTAGTCACAACTTTGTTGGCTGTATTCATGGACTTTATATCTGAAATCTCCTTTTCTGGTATTATGTATATACTGAATATTTCAAAATTTATTTTTAACGAATAATGTTGTTGAAGGTATTCTTGAATTTTATTTAAAACTTTCGGTTGAAACTCACTGAGAAAATCCGTATAATTTGACTTTTTATCTGGAATGGAGAACCGATAGGAAGCTATTCTGGTTTTGAATGCGTGATGTAACTTGGTAACACCGGGTTCCAACACTTCCATACCCATAGGTCTAAGTCTTTTCTTAGGAATAAAAGATCGACCATCACAACTCTTACGTTGATGATTTTTGAGGTTATCGAACCTTGAAAACTATTTTCCACAACTGTCACAAGTAGTTGAACGTTGACCACAACATAACTGATGTCTACGGAAATAGTAGGCTCTAGAAAACTGCTTACCACACTTGATACAATGCATGATGAAACTAAACAAAAACCAGTTCTGTAATTACGTTTATAGACAAGAAAACGCATGCGCAATAGGTCTGAAGGTGAATTGAAAGTCGATATATTATTTTATTTTAATTTATTCTTTCATTATAAAGTTTTCATATATAAAAAAATACATGCGATAACGCACAAATACAATTAATATTACTATGGTAAAAACATTTCGGTTCAGATGAAGTAACTGGAGGGTTTTCTTCAAATTCGTAAACTGGAGCTATTGAATATTTTTTGATATAGTCAGCTTTCTCTTTTCCTTTAACGTAAACCACGTCAGCATCATTTGTTAAATTATCAACTATATTACCAAACAAATGTATTGGTGTGAAACCAACATTCCAGTCAATAGAGTGATGCTTTTTCATGAGCCAAACAGCCTGTCTATGCAAATCGGGGGACAGCATTCGTAAAGGGAATGGTGGTTTAAACACATAATGACAAACTTGATTTTCGTTATATGCGGCAAATTCCTTCACTATAAATTTATTGTTCTCGATCCTAAAGCCTTGAACATCAATCACTAAACTCATATTTGTAAATTTTGAAATTGCTCAACTAGATGCTTTTTCTTTTTGTACCACTCAATATCGGCTTTGAGATTAGCCAAGTTAATAATATACTGCTCGAGTCGTTGACGAAAACTCATAGTGGACTGAAATAAACTACATGTGGTAGTTGACTTTTAACACAATATAAACGCATGCGCATTAAACTTGTCTAACAATTTTTTTCAAGGGATTGTAATAAAATTCTTTTTCATGTATAATCAAACAGTATGCTGGTACATCATGACCCACATTTTTACTGGTTTCAAATTCTATTTGAAGAACAATAGAACCACTCTGTAAAACCTCTTTTTGACGAGAACAATCGACGTGAACGATCGGTGCTTTAATTTTAAATTCTTCTGGATTAAATAAAGGTTGATTAGTTTGGATGTGGTAATAACTTTCTTGAAAATTGGCAAACATCTCATACAAAGTGGCAAAACGATTACTATCAAAATCTAGATGTAAATAATGATAAGGATAATGCTCAGAATTTAAAAACACACGTAAATGAGTCAAGTTACGGTGATAAAATTTACTCATATCTTTCAAAAGTTTGCCCTTTCTACCTTTTTGGAATGCTACCACAATATGTCGGGGTGTTTCTATTTTAGTCGTAGTTTGAACAGGCCAAGTGTGCCTTGTAGTATCAGTAAGAGCAGGATATTCAATCAGTTCCCAGCTCCGAAATTCAATTGGTAGATCAATATTGCTATGAATAATTTTATTTAGTTTTAATTGCTCTTTAAGGCGTGTAGCTATGTGAGCAACTACAACATCAATGTCGTCCTTGTCACGAATTAAAATCAACTCTTGTCTCATATTAATTATAATTTTCTTGAAATCCTCCAAAAAACCCATAAGTAGTTTTAAAGGAATACATATATTAAAATTACCCTTGGAATCTGTTAGAATTTTTCCATTGTTTGGATACCACCCCCCATTATTCATCATCTTACTCTCATTTTCGTTTAAAGATAGATAGTTTTTAAGTGTGGTGGCTATTCCGATATTACGGACAGCATCAGCAATTACACCATTCAACTCGTATCTGATTTCTCTAAATAAAAACGCAATAGCGTTATTAATAAAGTTAAATTTTGTTGGAACAGTATTTTTATCAGTCAGCAATTTCCCTTCTATGTACAGAACTGAATTACTGGGGAGAGCATGAGCTTCTAGATCTTGAATTGGAATTCTTATTTCATCATTATAGTTGAGATTAGCAGAAGAATATTGTTGGTATGTATGGAATTGATAGTCTTCAATGGTAGTGTCGCTAAAAGGTTCACCCGTAACATGTAAAACTTCCATTATACTAAAACTTTGAAACCCAAAACTGTAAATTTGTAGACGTTAACAATGCTGTGGTTTTCACTCTACTGATAGTTTTGTGAATAAATGTGCTTTTATATGGATGTATCCGATTAAACTGCCAAACCATTTCAATTTAGTTTTACGAAGATGTAAGCGAACAGTAATAGTTTCTTTTTGAAAATCAATTGAATCACCGCTTCGATCGAGAACCCTAACAGTAATGTTGTTCATGGTTTTGATGCTTACAGGGTAATACAGTATGGTTAAAGGTCGCTCCACTATTTTATACCCACTGGGAACTTGGGGAAAAAACTGATGTATAATGTGTACTGGTTCTCCATTCAAAAATGATCCGACTGCAATGTTGCAGTCAATGCATATAGTATTAACTTTTAAAATATTTATCTTTTTGGTTGAGATATTTACCTTATTCGGTTCAAGAAAGACTTTTGAGAAACCCAACAGATCCCCTATTGAATTATCAACTGTAAAATTTATAGTTTCAGTGCTTTTCATTGATACAGACCCTGTTCGACTATCTGACACAATGTGGGTTGTAGTACCCGCTATATTTAACATTTCTTTTTCAATTAATTTTATAATATCATCCAGTTCATAGGAGCCTATAGGGATGATATATCTGTGTTGACTTTTCTGACCCCACACTAATACGTTATTGGTTTGAGTTACGTTTGGAATACTATTGAATGTATCAATATTAGCTAATCCTCTCTTTTACTCGGAATTTTCATCTAAGTAAATGGGTGGGTTAAAGTCACCACTTAAAATTGATGACTCCCCACTTAACGTAAAAGTATACGACATCTTGGACAGTTGGTTATGAAATGAGTTGCCTACTCAGTTATACTGACTAGATAAAAATCTAAGACAATACTGTCCACATTGGTAACCTAATCTTTGTACTGTTTCGTAATTGAAGTGGATGTCTACTTTTCCATTACTTGTAAAATACTTTACAACTTCTATTGGTGGTGGTAAATTACCATAACTATCAAAATATGTAACATTTTTACTCTTCTTTGTATAAGCTGTCCAGTGCGTTCCAACACCTTTCAGTGTATCCAAGTTGATAATACCAGACTCGTATTTGTTAATTTTTGTAGGTAAGGAGTTACGCATGTAAATGCCATGAAAATAAGGAATTTGCAATAACGTTATATATTTTTCAAGTTCAAAGTTTGTCATTATGTGCTGAGGTAATTTTATCGGGAGTTTCTTGAATATGGTTTTAAATAAAAACCCCGCCCCTTTTTACATATTTTCTGTTTTCTTTGCCTCATTCCATATCGTTTATATGGTCTTAAATATAACTCTTTACCACCTTTAGCAGCTTGCTCCATTTCAAGATTATGTCGTTGCTGCTCGGCTTATTGATCTCTATTAGCTTTAGCATCGTTCACGGCTTTTGCGATACCAGCAGCACCGCCACCGGCAGCAGCTAAAGCCCCAATCAGAGGGATAAAAAATGGTAAAAATCCTCCAATTTTAGGTGGTTTAACACGTTAATCGCCCAAATGATACAATAAAAATTTGTCTCCCAGGCCCCAATTTTTTTTTCCGTAATTTGTTGTATCATGAGTTGCAAATAACATATAACGTTGCAAAAATGGATTTTGAACACATTCAAGTGAAAAAAATTGATTTTCAAAATGAGAACTGGTATTAGGGTCTCAGATCGCCTGCAGGGTTTGAGCCATGTGACTCAAATGTCGGTTCTCGCGTTTCTGCAAGTTCTGACCTGTTTTTGTGATGCCCATTTCATTCGTGCATTCACCAGCAGTGGATCAGTCCATTTTGATACTTCGTAAGTGGTGTACAAAATGAGTGGTGAATATGAAAAAAGTCAAGCGCATTTACAAACACTGTGGAATGAGATTCTTTCTGAATCAGAGGAAGAACCTTTCGAAGGTGGTTCTTCAGATGAATATAGCCCTGAATCCGAGAGTGAAAATTCTTCAGATGAAGAAATTGTTCAACGGAAAAAAATGAAAAAGTAAGATTCATTATTAGATCATTTTATATAAATATAAAGATGTTCTATTCCAAGAAAAAACATTTTTGAAATATACGTATTTTTTAGGTCAAATGACGAAATTTCTAAGGAAGTTGGGCCTAGCCAAAATGATCTGACGGTTTTTCCTTCAACTTCAATGCAATCTCCTCACCTCAAGAATGTAGAATTCTCAATAGAAGATACCATTGAAGCAGTGATTTCCAAATATTGCACCATAGATGAATATGAGAGTGAGGATAACGAGAATGTGGAAGACATAATTTGGTCACCTGTTACAGGGACGTCTCTAAAAAAATTTGATTTCCAAGTCGATCCGGTGGGCCCCACCAATGAAATTAGGGAATCCCATTAAGTAAAAGGTCCTATTGATTTTTTCAACATATTTTTCAATGAAGATGTAGTCAGTCTCATAGTAACTGAAACAAATAGATACGCACAACAAAAAATCAATGCAGGGATTCATCAAAATTCGCGACTTCATAGATGGAAGGAAACTGATGCAGAGGAAATAAGAATATTTTTTTCTATCTGTTTGTGGATGGGCCTAGCAAGATTTCCCAAAATGGTGGATTACTGGAGGAAAAGTCATCTATATTCGAATAGAATTTCTGAAAAAATGTCTAGGAATCGCTTTGAATTACTTCTACGTGTGCTCCATTTCAGCAACAATGAAAATTTGAATCCTAGTGATCGCTTAGCCAAATTGAGCCCTTTGTTGAAACTATTGACTGATAAATTCAAAGAAGTTTATATCCCAGAACGTGAAATTTGTATTGATGAAACCCTAGTCCCATTTAGAGGACGCCTCATCTTCAAGCAATACATAAAAAATAAACGGTTCAAATTTGGCATCAAACTGTATAAACTATGTTGCAAAGGAGGTTATACTTATGATCTGAAAGTTTACTGTGGAAATGATAAAGATCAAAACGTAAGTGCATCAACAAAAATTGTATTGCAACTAAGTGAGCCACTTTTTCATCAAGGTAGAATCATCTTCACTGACAATTTTTATACCAGTGTTTCTCTTGCTCAAGAGCTCCTCAAACGGAAAACTCACTTGGTGGGTACCCTCAGGAAGAATCGAAAATTGAACCCTACTGACGTAACAACGACAAAACTAAAAAAAGGCCAGATTATCGCGAGGGAATGTAATGGAGTAGTTGTTCTAAAGTGGCAAGACAAACGAGATGTTCTTTGTCTTAGTACAAACCACACAGCGGAAACTACAAAAGTAAAAAGACGAGGTGAAGAAATTGAAAAACCCACAATTATTTGTGACTATAACAATAGTAAATCTTTTATTGATCTATCTGATCAACTCAAAGCTTATTCAACGCCTCTAAGAAAGGGCATAAAATGGTATCGTAAACTTGGGTTTGAATTATTATTGGGAACATCGTTGGTGAATGCATATGTTCTCTATAAAAAGATAACCAAAGATAATATATCAATAACAGTATTCAAAGAGCGAATAATCGAAAGTGTATTGAATACTGCAGAGCAACCAGCCAATGAAAATGAACAACATGTTTTGGATGAAGTGTTGTCTAAAAATCGCCGTAGATGTGTTATTTGCTACGAGAAAATAAGCATCAATCATGGAAGAAAAAAAGCCCAGATACAGACACCAAAATCTAGGTTTCATTGCCAACAATGTGCCAAGTTTTATTGTTTATCGTGTTTCTTCGATGTTCATAAATGTCAAAAATAACATGAATATTTTCTGGCACATTTATATGGTTACTATATGCTCGAAATAATAATAAAGTTTTTTTTGAATCAATATTATATCTTTTGCATTATCCTTTCAACGTAAGAGAAAAGTTCTAGGCTCAAAAGTTGTTTGGGACCTCCAGGCCCCATATTTCAATATTCCATAAGCTGCAATGTGATACGTGATCCCTACGGAGGTTCACAGAGCATAAAGTGAAAGCAAGTATTGAAGCCCGTATGTCAAGTCACTGGGCCTAGGCGGCTCTTTGAATTGAGAACCAACTACCGCTTCACATGGCGATGAACGTGTTTTAATAACACGCTTCTTAGTTTTACGTTTTCGTCGGAGGCCCATTCCAAGTTTACGTTTCCTTTCATAACTGTTGTTGTCAACCATGCAGCTACTTTTTCACCTAATTTGGCGTCCTTGGATTTGACACGATCCCAAGCTTTGTTCTCTAAAATTTTATCAGCCACGTGGCGTTCACTTAGATCGTTGCTCTGAGAATATGCTATATCGTGTTGTAGTGCTGCTTCATCTAGAGGATTTATTGGTTTATCCCTTCGAGCTAATCTCTTTGCTAGCTTCGTTCCAGGACCTAAATACCGATACCCCCAGGGGTGAGTAGTTCAAAGGGGAGCTTATTTATTAATGTATTAAGAAGTCCTCTACCTCTAGTCATACTACGTTCAAGTGGTACTGCTTTATTTTTCATACTAACACCTATATATGTATGTTTCCGAGTAGACCGAGGGCTGGTACGGCCCCTCGGTCTCTATTGAGTAGTGTAGTGACACGTAAAATGTCAAAACTTTAGGGGAAAATGACTATGATGGATTACAATAACAAACCCATTGATTATAAATATTTTGATGATTTTAATGAAATAGTTGATAGGTTACGATTACTTGTAGCTTCTGAAGCAGCAGGCACTACAGGTCATCACAATGAAATTATATCTATCATTGAAGAATTGCGAGAGGGTGGTATAATTGCATAAATACTTTGATTACTTTATGAATTGTTCAGTCGTTAACATGCCGTTAAATCATTTCAACCAACATTACCTTTCCACCTCAGAATGTGTAGACGTTCCTTCTACCGCTGAACCGATACTTAAAACACCCTTTTATATTTGCACACCAAAAGAATATTTTAGTACATGCTTCATTCGATTAATAGGGGTAAAAAAACCAAAAAATCCCTTGTATGTTTTAGAGAATGGAGGGACTGCTTTCATTTTTCCTGTTGAAGGTTCTATCGAAAGCTGTAAGCACTACTCGAGTGACGGTGATATTTTGATAAATGGCAAGGTTTATAAATATAATGAGTTATCCAACATGAAAATAAAAAAGGGCGATAAAATTGAATTTAAAGTAGGTTCTGTAAATAATATGTGTGCTGATTTTACCCTACTTTGCCCGTTGCAAACATAAATAGCACCCCTTTGATAAAAATTGCCCATTCAATCTTGATATGCCGATTAACAGGTTCAATCAACACTTTCTTCGCAGTCAAGCGTTAAAACCCTCTGACGAAATTGTAGCAGCACCACTCCTCAGTGATAATTTTTATATTGGGGATCCCTATAAATTCCATACCAAATTTTTTTTCAAGATAAATGGTAGTCAAGGAAAAGACAAGTTTTTTTACGTCTTAGACTGTAATACAAGCACTTTTACGATACCAGTAACAGGAAAAGTTGAACATTTTAAATGCATTTTTGATGGACTATATATTCGCTATAACAATAAAATATCTGACCAATCCGGTATGGTTGATTAATTTGTTGAAAGAGGCGATACTTTACAGTTTGCGTTAAACCCTAGTTATAAACAATTTTACGTTGAATTTGTAATTCAGTGTGCTCTAAAAAAATATGAGTAATGTGAAGCGAGATGTAGTTAATGAATTGCATAGTCCGGCTCGTAAAAATTACAAGAGACGACATGTGATTGTCAAAGGTTTGCACGACCTTCTTCAGGCTGACTTGGCGATTCTGAATAATTATAAAAGTGTTAACAAAGGTTTTGGATATATACTTGTAATTATCAATGTTTTTAGTAAATTCGTCTGGGCTGAACCTGTAAAGCGAAAAAATGCTAAGGACATTACAGAGGCTATGCAAAAAGTACTCTCCCAAAAAAGCCCGCCTGAAAATTTACAGACCGATATGGGTAAAGAATTTTATAACAAAGAGTTCCAACAGCTGATGCAACAGTATGGAATAAATCATTACAGCACATTTTCAAACCTTAAAGCTAGCATCATAGAAAGATTTATTCGAACACTGAAGAATTTATTGTGGAAAGAATTTAGTGTGCAAGTGTCATATAAATGGTTGGAATTGCTACCAAAAATTGTTAAGAAATACAATAATACCAGACATTCAACAGCGGGTGCTATTCCCAGTAAGGTTAATGAGACAAACGCCAAATATATTATTGCTTTCAACCGCATGAAAACAGTCGACCCCCGCAAACCTAGATTTAAAAAAGGTGATTTTGTACGCATAAGTAAATATCGTGAATCATTTTCCAAAGGTTATACACCCAACTGGTCAACCGAAATTTTCAAAATCTATTAAGTCAAGCTGACCAATCCCACCACATATCTTTTACAAGACGAGAGTAATCAACCGATTCAAGGAGCTTTTTACACTGAGGAACTTTTAAAAGTGAAAGACCCTGACGTTTATCTCGTTGAAAAAGTATTGAGAAAAAAAGGAAATAAGGTTTTGGTGAAATGGCTGGGATTAGATAACTCGCACAACTCTTGGATTAATAAAAATAATGTATTGTAAACTAATTTTTTAAATAAAACATAATAATTACTACATATCTTTTATTATAAACTTTACATCTATGTATTACATCTAAAATAGGATTGATAAATTTGGCGGCTTGTTGAATTCGTTGCTTGAAGCGTAACTGGTTGAGATATCTAGCTTGCCAATCGTTTTTTCTTGCTGCATGATACGCATATCGCCAGGCATATAGAACATGTATTTTGTTAAAGTTTTCATTAAAGCTGACTTTTTTCATCTTGTAGTAATTCAGGAAATCTGTAAATTACTTCAAGACCTAGGTTGTATGTAATTGGATTGATTTTTTTGATTGGTTGTAGAACTTCTAGTGCTGTTTTCGGAGCATCTTGTGATTTAGTAACAGCCAGTTCTAAAATTTTGATAGTTCCTAGAAACTGCTGGTTTTTTAATGTGTCAAAGGTGTTCTTTATTAGTGGTATATCTTCAACAGCTCGGATATACTTGCATACCCCAAACAAATACTAGCGTGTCCAGTTAAAATTTTTAGCACTTTATTCTGCTCAAACTTTTGAAATTGAAGCCAAAAATAGCCCGCATCTATAGGGTCTAGGGTTTCCGCTGCAGTGAAAAAATTGTCAATCAAATACTTGAAAAATAATAATTCCACCCATTCCTTTTCGTGAAAAACTATATAATTATTCCTGTTCCCTGAAATTATTACACAAGGAGTGCACTCTGCTGATAAACACACTGTAACAAACTTTGACGTTGACTGATTCAAGTCAAATCGACGCTCCCCCAAAAACAATTCTTTTGGAATCATATTTGAAGACATTTTCCCACAACTAACAAGACAAAACTATGCTCGGTATGGTTTCTTCATGACTTTTTATAGATATGTGAAAGTGGTGGGGGTATCTATAAATAGATGTCGAAGAATAAAAATATATTATTCTAACGCTTTGACAAAGTTTTGAAAAATAATTTTTCCAAAAACAGTGACCGTTCAACGAAGAAGAAACAACTACTTCCCGGGCTACATGCCCCGACAGACATTGAATTACACTTCTAAGTCAAACGGGGTTGGTAAATCTACAAGATTTAAACCAACTATTCTGGTTTGCAACTAGAAGGGATAACATAACTTGTAGACCGGTTTCGGCATATTGCGCCTCATCAGTACAAGGTATATGTTATCGTCCGAGAGTTAATCCCGGACTGAAATGTGACTATAATCAACAACGGTACATATTGTCCAGTTACGGAAATATTTTGGTTGCGAAAATAGCGACATCTCACCTCTAAGACACAAACCAAAATTCGAATGAGACAACAAACCACGTGGGTTTGAAACAAAAATGAATTATTACAGTTTCCTGTGAAATTGTCGTATTTAGTAAAGCGTTTTAACAATAGATGTCGAAGAATAAAAATATATTATTCTAACGCTTTGACAAAGTTTTGAAAAATAATTTTTCCGTTCTTCTCCGTTGAACGGTTACTGTTTTTGGAAAAATTATTTTTCAAAACTTTGTCAAAGCGTTAGAATAATATATTTTTATTCTTCGACATCTATTGTTAAAACGCTTTACTAAATACGACAATTTCACAGGAAACTGTAATAATTCATTTTTGTTTCAAACCCACGTGGTTTGTTGTTTCATTCGAATTTTGGTTTGTGACTTAAAGGTGAGATGTCGCTATTTTCGCAACCAAAATATTTCCGTAACTGGACAATATGTACCGTTGTTGATTATAGTCACATTTCAGTCCGGGATTAACTCTCGGACGATAACATATACCTTGTACTGGCGCAATATGATGAAAATGCGCAATATGCCGAAACCGGTCTACAAGTTATGTTATCCCTTCTAGTTGCAAACCAGAATAGTTGGTTTAAATCTTGTAGATTTACCAACCCCGTTTGACTTAGAAGTGTAATTCAATGTCTGTCGGGGCATGTAGCCCGGGAAGTAGTTGTTTCTTCTTCGTTGAACGGTCACTGTTTTTGGAAAAATTATTTTTCAAAACTTTGTCAAAGCGATAGAATAATATATTTTTATTCTTCGACATCAATTGTTAAAACGCTTTACTAAATACGACAATTTTACAGGAAACTGTAATAATTCATTTTCGTATCTATAAATAGTTATTGGCTCATACCGACAATATGTGTTTAGAAGATTTCTCCGATTTATTATCATTGTATGACTACCGCTTGCAATCATTCAAAAATTGGACTGGAAAAGTTTCTCCTATAGATTTGGCGTTAGCGGTTTTTTTATGTCGGTTATAGTGACATAACTCGTTGTTTTAATTGTCATGTGGAAATTCATGAGTGGTTATCCGAAGATTGCGTTCATGAAGAACATTTAAAATTTAGCCCAGACTGCAAGTTTGCCAAGATGATGAAAACATCAATCAAAAAAGAAAACAACAAGGCATATAACAAAAGACGTTGGAATACTCTACAAATATTTAATACAACTCTACCAATAAATTTGTTTTTACTTGCTTATATTATAATCAATGATTTTGTGTTGAGACACTGAATAGTGCTTTCCTTTGCGCATGCCCTAGCTACTCTTGTTTGCGCATGTCTCAAATTCTATATATAATACGTTTAAACGCCGCAATACGTATCAAACCCAAAACTGTAGTGTAATAAAAGAAAAAAGTATAGTGATAAAGAGTATCGATTTTGCGGTTTTGTTAGAAAACCAAGAGGATAATAGAATCGATGTAGACGATGACGATAATGAAGTGGATTCTGTTATCAGTTCTTGTACTTCGGAACAGGAACATGATACAGGTTCCACTATCGATTTCAAATCGTTTCATATTGAAGCAATAGATAGTCGGAAATGGCTAAATTATACACACAGAAAAATGTTTACTTAAATGAAGAATATTGAAATTCTTAGGAATTGAAATAAATTATGTACTTGATTTAAGTATATTTACTTTATTTAAAATTATGTATACTTTAGAAACAAGAAAACGATATTTTTTAAATATTTACTTCAACAAAGAATGTAATTGTTCTTTAAAGAATATGATATATTTAAATTGAAATATTCTGTTTTCTGTGTAGATAATAAGTAATTTCTTAGACGAAAGATATTTAATCTCAAAATAAATCAATTATTTCCTTCAAACTAAGCTTTATAAAAGATTTTCAATTTTACTTGAATATATTGTATTAAAAAAAAACTAGTGCATTGAAATAATATTTATAACAGCTTCTCGAATCAATTAAAAGTTTTCTTCAACTAAATATTATATTCATCAAATAATGTAAACTATAAACTGTAAACTTTAATAATACCTATAATTCTTTCGAGTAAATAAAAAACGCACCATCCGCTACCCTTATTCACATTTATACAAATAATTGAATATCATATTTGAAAAGAAAATCTAGATAATACTATTATCTAGTAAAACGAATGTTGAATGTATCAAATACCAAACTGTCAACATCTCCTTATAATACCTACAACAAAAATAAAAATTTAATAATCACTTAATTCAAAAGAAGATAAAAATATGATTTACTAATTTCCAGAAAACAATTGAATACCTTACTCGAATATATAAAACGATATTTTCGTTTACTTAACGAAATCAAATGTGAAATGTTATTTCACTTGATTCAAGTAAACGAAATATCATTTGATATCGAAGAATAAAAATATATTATTCCAACGCTTTGACAAAGTTTTGAAAAATAATTTTTCAAAAACAGTGACCGTTCAACGAAGAAATATCATGTACTTGATTCAAGTAAATTAAATATCATTTACTTGTTTCAGGAAAATCGTTTTCTTGATCTATTCCTGCCTAAAACCGTTAAAACTATAAGTTAGCAGAGTTGCCAAATATCAGTAGCTGAAAATCCTTAGATAGAAAGTTCTAATTATTACCAACCTTAAAATTTAGATATTGGACTTATTTTTGAAAGTAATATCTCAATTTGGCAACGTCGGTCGAACAACTCATACTGTTCAAGTCGTTAGTTGGTAGTTAGTTGCTTCTAGTCCAGATTTTCTACTAGTAAAGACCATTAAACAGTGAAAAAAGTGGTCATACGTTTTGTGAATTACCTATACTTGAAATGAGTATCGAAAATATCCCGGAAAACACCGTTATTGACGAGTTATTGAAACAATATGGCTTGGAAGAAGATGTTGTAGTTAATTTCAACCGTAAGTATTATACCTACCAATCTATAACGATTTATAATAATTTTAATTTCCCTTTTATAACATTATGATGAAGTTTGATGTAAAGTAAAGTAAGTACCAACTGCCGCTTTTTTACTTGTTTATTTATTATTGTTGTTTAACATTGTTATTAAAATTTTACTGAAATAATATTGAAAATGGTACAGACCGAAATAAAGCTTTCTGAGCAGGAAGGTACCTTTAATAACCAAGGCTTAAATTTCTTAACAGATAGGTACAAAGTGTTATTGTTATTAACTTGGAAACTGGAACCTTTATCAACAATGTTAAAGACTATCGTCGCCACTCTACACCAAAACTACTTTTTAATCTACGCGCATCTTACCAACTATGTTGGCATCATCAGGAGTTGATGATAGAATATCATCAGCTCCTGATATATTTAATCAGTATAATAATAATTTTAATAAATTTTAGAACATAAATCAACCGTTGCCGATTTACCTTATGTGACAGATGAGCATTTAAAAGAATTGGCACCGACAATTAGCCAAAGGATAAAAATCCAAAAAATGATTAAGGATTTAACCAAGGTAGGTATTTATTATTATTCAACCTTTAAAATCTTGTATGGTTTGCAAAAGAATCTAGTAGCAACATCTGAATATCTTGAAAAGGAAACGAACATCTTTTTACACGTATGACATGCATCTTGTTACATTACTATAGTTATTTGTGTATTTAGAGCGTGAAGTAACAGATTGCCGCTTGAGAAAGAATCTTGCGATCTTTTGATATATTCAGGGTGCTGTCCAGACTTCTTCGCAAACCTGTATATTATTAAACGCTCTCACTTTTAGAATGAAATTACTTTGACTTCATCAAATGCAACTTCTGAAGCAGAAGGTAGTGCAAGCTCTTGTTCTGAAACAACCCTGACGGAAATACGACTTAATGATTCTTTTGATGTTAATGCATTTTTTGGAGAATCTCTGAACACAATTATAAAACCTACATTGACAGATTTTGACTTGAAAACCCTACTGCAGACTTCTTCATTGGGAAATAGTGTAATAAAATATTATGAAACAAAAGGAACTCTGGATACATCAAGAAGGACAAGATTAGTTGACATCATAATTAAACATCTTTATACCAATATTATAAAGTAGTAAGTGTATTCTTCGTTTGAATATTTTTTATTTTCAATCACCTTTTTCATTGTAGTAGGCTCAGCCATGACGAATATACAATTTTATCAGCAAAAATAGTACAGTTGTTTCCAACAGAAACAATAGGAACTTATTATGTTCCTCCTATTAAAAAAAACCTGTCAGTTACAGGAAAATCAGTTGTAGCCAAAGGAAAACTGGTAGATAAATGCAAATGTCTACAAAAGTGGTGAATAATTCAAATTAAAAAAAAAAGAAAAAGAACTAACTTAGAAAATGGTAACACCCCCAAGACAGTCTCTGAAGGTAAATAAAAATACCCTTCACTTTACAACGTTTTTGCTTTTATTTCTAACTGCAATTTACTGGCATTTTCAAAAAATGATTTTAATTTATTCTTGTAATTTATTTTTCAGATTTATATGAGAATGAAGATTACAAATGGCTTAAATTTCAAAGAGATCCATGGGAAATGGTCGAACAAAAATGGAAAAACCTGTTTCCATTTAGGGATCTTCAAAACGATGATTCCTTACAAAAAATTTTTGAAGTCTGGCCGGTCTTGAATGACCCTAGAAGTGTTGCTCTGGTAATATTAATTTCAACTAATTTTATTACAAACATAGGTAACTTTTGAATTTTTAGATTGAAAATGACTTTCAAGAACTCTACCCAGAGGCTGTTTACAGCATTGCATTTCAAATGGGCAAATTTTTTTACAAAAGTTTTCAATTTAAGACAAAGCACAGTTTCTCTAAAACCCATAACCATTTTAATAGAGCTTTTAGAAGACTTTAAAAATGAAGGTAATATTTTTGGAAATTACAAAAATCATAATTTACCTTTTTCCTATATTTTTAGATGGAAAATTGGCCTTGCAACTCAACATTTTACCTTATTTAGTGCCTCCAAAAGGTAGAAAAAAAGTTGGGAGCTCTATTTGGAAATATAGTACTCCTGAGTCTTTAGATTCTATAATAATTATTGCTAAGGTAAATCACTGCATTTAATGTTTGTTTTAGAAAGCTTTCTTTCGTTAGTCGCCCCGGAGCCCCCGGCAAATAATAATGATAATAATAGTAATAATAATCGCCGATTCCTTCCTTCGCACAAGCTTTCACTAGCTTCTGAAGGTTGATTATCCACTCGTAAGAGGGAGGTGAAGGGAATAGGGTTATTATTATTATTATAATGATAATAATAATAATAATAATTATTATTATTATTTTATCAATTGAATACAATACATTAAACTAGAGAATGAATAGATTTTAAATAATTATTCAGAAATGTTATGTTAAATAATGACTGCTGCAAATTCTCCAGTTTTTTTAATAGGTACTTTAATATTTTTCAGTCAGCGGGAGAAATTGATAGAATTATCGAGAAACAAACAGAATCGGCGCTTTCGAAATAAATTACTTTACAACCTTTCCTTACAGTAGTAGGCACCTTGGAGAAACCTGAAACTAGTTATATTATAATTAATCAAGTTAAGTACAAATTTTCATCTGTTTTCAAATGTTTTGATGTGCTGTTTAAACTTTTCCATGTTCTCCATTTAAAGTATCCACCCCAAAGCGAGCATATTTGGATGTGGATCCAAAAATGTATATACAATATCAATACGAAATATGATATTGTACCACCTTATCTAATAGATGTTATCAATGTTGCCAAAGAATAATAGTTTTACTAGTATTACTCCTATAAAGTGCAATACCTACTTTTGTTCATTTCTTATTTTTTAAAGAGTTTTAATTTCAATTTAAACCAAAGATATTGTTTATTTCTTATTTTTTAAAGAGTTTTAATTTCATTGTAAACCAAAGATATTGTTTATTTATTATTTTTTAAAGAGTTTTAATTTCATTTTAAACCAAAGATATTGTTTATTTCTTATTTTTTAAAGTTTATTTCTTATTTTTTAAGGAGTTTTAATTTCATTTTAAACCAAAGATATTGCTTATTTCTTATTTTTTAGAGTTTTAATTTCATTTTAAACCAAAGATATCTACTCATACTTTTGTTTTTGTTTTTTAGAGTGCACAACAATGCAATGTAATATATGTGGCAAAAGTTTTGTGGTTTTTAAAAAGTATATTTTCCATTTAGAATATGTACAAAAAAAATGTAATTATTTTGAATGTCCTTTTCAAATATGCGGTAGAGTGTATAACAGAAAACACAGTTTAAAGGAACATATTTCGAAAAAGGATAATTTGAAAGACACATTCAAAGATTCTATCAATGAAGAAACGTTATACAGCGATTGTAATGTTCCAAAAAAGTGTGAATCAAAAAATGAAAGTACTTCTTTACCTTCTGCGAGTACACAAAGCGCTAAAGATTCTGGAAAAACATACTATCATTCATTAAATTTGTTTTTGTTGCAACTTTATGACAAATTAACTTTAACTAGATCTGTAATTCAAGATATCATTGAATGCGTTGAAACTTTTATTACTGGTATAATAAAAATTATAGAAAAATGCTTGAATTCTATACAAAAACATAAGTAAACCTGATAATGAAAATATAAATAAATTACAAGTACTTAAAAATCCCTTTTGTAATTTAAAAACTGAATATAAGAGAATAAAACACTTGGAAAATATAGACATTTTAATAAAACCTGAACAATTAAAAGTAGGGGTAGTACCAGAAAAAATTAGAAGAAATAGTTGTGTTTCACTAATTCTCAAAGAAAGGCTAATAAGCTATATTTCTGTTGCAGAAACATTAAAATTGTTTTTTGAATTACCCAATGTTTATAGTATCGTAACTGTAACGTTAATTTCGTTCACTTTACTTCCCTCTATTGAATTAATAAATTATCGTATGGGCGGCGAATAGCCAGTCCTTTCTTATGCCCAACACCGAGAAATGTTTCAAGGCTGAATATATTTACTGTCGACGAGAGTCGAAATCAACGTTTCTATGCGCGCTGATCGAGGTCCGTCTGTCGGGAAAATAGTCACGTCTATTTTGAAATTCCCACTTCGATCTCGTGTCTCTTCTTCTACCAAATATAAATCAAATATGAATCAAGAATTCACTACTGAAATGTAAATTCCTTTCCTGGTCAAAGCGTATGAGCGTGACACGAACATGAGACGTAAGTCGGTTGTCGTTCACATGATTTCGTGTATTTAAACAAGTGGCAAAGGGGTTTCGTTCTTCTTTTCCGGCGAACATGTGCTATTGAAGCCTTCATGGCTTATCTTATCTTATCTTAGAAGTGCATTCATTTGAGTGCACTTTACCTGGAGCACTTTACCTGGGATACTTTATCCGGAATACTTTACCTGGGATACTTTATCCGGGATACCTTACCTGGAATACTTTATCCGGAATACCTGACCTGGGATACTTTACCTGGGATACTTTATTTGGTACCAGAAAGCAATCTCCAACTTTAACTACAAGTTTTTTTTTCTACAACATCTACAAGCTTCTCTGCAAGTGTATCTACAACTACAACAAGAACAGGAAAGTACAATAGTTCTGGAATTGCTCTCCAACACAACATATGTCGTCATACTACTACTAAAATTAACTAGTCAATTTTTTTTTAATTTCATCTTTTTGTTTAATCAATATACAACTTGTAAATTTAATAACGTTGTTCATATAGTTTTTTTCCCTTCCAATCTTCCAGGATTTGTCGCTATAATGCAGATGTGAATAACAAATAAACTAGTATAATTCAGAGTGGCGCCCACTTACCTTTCCTAATTTTCATAATTTATCTTTATTTCACCTTAAATAAATTTCAAGTAGAATTACCCGAGAACCGGTAAGATTACTCTCTGAATTTGTACTAGTTTGGTCCCAGAATCTGCACCTGAGGTGCTCTCTAAACTGAGTAGCCGTTGCAAACTGTCGCCCAACCTTGTTGGAGGCGTTGCAAAGTGGCATTACCTTATCGTTACGTAACAAATTGGCGCCCGAACGTGGGGCCTTGTTTTACACATCTGCTTTATAATAATAAATCTTGAAACTTGGAAGTTTGGACAGTAGTTGAAGTCAGAAGCAATCACTTTAATATTCTATATATATATATATTTTTTTTTTCACTTATCGTATTATTTATCTTTCCATCTTTCACTCACCATATCGTTCATATGTTGAGTTGGTAATATCTATTTTTATTATCGTTTATCTAACATATCTTTATATTTTTATCGTATATCTTCACGTATCGTACCTATAAAATTTTCTTTTCCGTCAATATCAACAGTACTCGTTTTTTCTCTTTTATCTTATATTTTTAATACCGTCAATTAACGTATAATAACATGGCTCGAATTTTCAAATTATATGTTGATTATCTTTTATCTCATGAATTGGATTAACTTTCTTATCGTGGCTTGGAAATACCTTCACTGGTTACAGAGAAGAGGAAATTATTACGCGGTGTTCCAACACAGGAAGTATCTATGAGGAGTTCGATTTCATATGTTGAACTTCCTTTTATTACCGAAATTACAGGTATTAAGATGTCTTTTGCCGACTTGAAGAAGAAGGTTCAAGATTTTGTTGGAACTTCTTCGGATGTCGAGTACCGAAGATTGACTTGCCGTCTAACTCACCTCACTCAACGTACTTCTCGTGTAACTTGCGAGGAGGACGAACAAGAACAAGTAAAGAAACATTTAACAACAGAAATATTTTGTTTAGAAGGTGAATTAGATAGCAAAATCAATGTTATCGATTCAGACAGACAATCCACTCCAGTAAATACAAGTCAAAGTTTTTCTTTTTCTAAACCTGTACCTGTACATAAATGGGGGATAAGATTCTCAGGAATAGATTCCAAAGAATCTGTACTTGGATTTTTAGAACGCGTAAATTGCCTCAAACTTTCGAGAGGTATCACAGATGCTGAATTGTTTTCTAGCTCAGCTGATTTATTTAGTGATCAGGCTTTTAATTGGTATCTTATTAACAGATGCAAAGTTCAGAATTGGGAACAATTAGTGACCAAATTAAAATCCGATTTCTTACCGTATAACTACCAAGATGATTTACTAGAGGAAATCAAAGCTAGAAAACAAGGTCAACATGAACGAGTTACCTTGTATATTAACGCCATGTGTGGTTTGTTCAACCGTCTTGATGACAAACCAAGTGAAAGTGCCATCATTCGTATTATTCGTAGAAATCTTTTACCTCATTATGCACAACCATTAGCTTTAATTGATATTGATACTGTTGATATTTTGTCTGAAAAATGTAAACGACTAGAGGAAACATTAACTTGGGACCAACAGTTCACAGCTAATCATAAAAGCAGTCAATATTTACTTGAACCAGATTTGAGCATACCTAGTACCTCTTTTAAGGATAATTCTTGTTTTAAACAAACACGAAAAAATCTCTCTGTAGTATCTCCTACCTGGACTTGCTGTAATTGCAAACAAGCGGGTCATATGTATTATAACTGTCAAGTTCCTAGGAAACTGTTTTGTTTTGGTTGTGGACATCCTGATACAGTAAAAACGAAATGTCCAAAGTGTTCAAAAAACGAACCAAGCGGTGGTCGAACTTCCCACTCTACCACAGTCGCTCAGAAACCGGGAACATCAGGAAAATCCAGCACCAAAGTAAAACCAGAACCTCAGGAAAACCCTACAAAAGACAAAAATTGAGCTTATCTCAAATAAATCCTGTAAATTCCAGTTTTGCAAGGAAAATTTCTCCTTCTATCTTAGAAAAGGTTCCTACTGTAAGTCACTCCGACTGGAGTTCATGGCTTTTATTTGTCAGAAAATTCTATAAATCAAATTCGAGATCAAATTCAATAGTTTCAAACTCGAAGCATAAGTCTTTAGCAAATGTAGGGTCACTGTTGTATAACATGGAAAATGATAATCGACCTTATGTCGATATCATAATTTTTGATAAAACAATTTCTTGCCTTGTTGATACTGGTTCAAATATCTCATTGATTGGTTCTCGTGCACTAGATTTTATTCATAACTTATCGATACCTATCTTAAACGATGATAACTTAAAAATATCTACTGCAGATGGCAAGTTGCAGGACGTTCTTGGTTATATCGAAACATATGTCATCACAGACAAGATATCTAGGCTTATGAAATTTTATCTAATACCTTCTGTTAAACATGACATTATTCTCGGTATGGACTCTCTTAGGATTTTTAACGTAAAAATAAATTTCTTTAAATTATCTTCAACTGTAAATTCTCTCTCGTTGGCTGTAGTCAATACAATTCGGGATGTATCTCATTTAACTCCTAATCAAACTGGTAAATTAAATCAAACTATTGATCTCTTCAAGACTATTAGTCCTTCAGATAAAATCGGCAAAACTCATTTGATAGAGCATTTCATTGATACCGGAAATTCCCCTCCCTTTAAACAAACCCAATATCCCTTACCTCAGGCAATGCAAGCTTACCTGGAAAAGGAAGTAGATACTTTGCTTGAATTAGGTGTAATTCAGGAAAGTAAATCTTCATATTGTAGCCCTATCTGGTTAGTTCAAAAGGGAGATGGTAAATATAGAATGTGTTTTGATGGACGTAAATTAAATAGTGTAACTTTAAATAAAGATGCTTATCCCTTACCTTCAATCGAAGTTATACTGAGTCAACTTCGAGATACTCGTTATATATCTAGTATCGATCTGAAGCAAGCATTTTATCAAATTCCGTTGGAGAAATCATCTCGGGAAAAAACAGCTTTTGCAGTTAAGGGTAAAGGTTTATTCGAGTATGTCACTACCCCTTTCGGTTTAGTCTCTGCTCCTGCTAGTATGTGTCGTTTGATCGATTTGGTCATTGGTCCTTCCTTAGAACCGTATTGTTTTTACTACCTGGATGACATCATCATTTGTACTCCTGATTTTGACAAACACATGGAAATTCTCCAGAGTGTTTTTGAGAGATTACGAGATGCCGGCTTGACGGTGAATTTAGATAAATGTCAGTTTTGTCGTTCTTCCCTTAGATATCTAGGTTATGTAGTGGATGAAAATGGTCTTCGTACCGATCCTGAAAAGGTTTCTGCTATTTGTGAGTATCCTGTTCCGAAAACTGCCACTCAGGTGCGTAGATTCTTGGGAATGGTTTCGTATTATCGACGGTTTCTTAAAGATTTTTCTTCCTTATCTGCTCCAATTTCTGATCTTCTAAGTGAGCGAAAGAAACACCAACCCATTACTTGGTCACCCCAAGCAGATCAAGCTTTCGAAAAGGTGAAAACAGTCTTAACTACCGCTCCTATCTTAAGTAGTCCCGATTTCACCAAACCTTTCTTCCTTATGACAGATGCTAGTGATGTTGGGGTAGGAAGTGTTCTTTTTCAACTGGAAGATGGACTCGAACATCCCATAGCTTATATGAGTAAGAAACTCACAAAGGGTCAAAAGAAGTTCAGTACTACCGAAAAGGAACTGTTAGCAGTTTTGTTAGGGATCGATTATTTTAGGTATTATCTTATCGGTCGTCATTTCACCGTAATTACCGATCATTCTTCTCTGGTTTGGTTGAATAACATGAAAAAACCTTCTCCTCGCTTGGCTAGATGGATATTGCAATTGTCGCAATACAACTTTTCTATCGTACACCGTAGATCTACCGGAACTGTAGTTGCGGATGCTTTATCTCGTATACCTGAAGTTAGTATTTTAGACTTATCTACCTTGCATCCTGATAAATTGTATAATGACATGATTTCTCATGTTCAGGATTTTCCGGAAAAATACCCAAGTTTTCGAGTTGAGAATAACATATTATATAAACATGTCTTTAATAAATTTGGACCAATTAGTAATATTTCCGATTGGAAAATTGTCGTTCCTACTAAAAATCGAAATGAAATTCTACATCATTTTCATGATAGTCCAACTTCTTCTCACTTCGGTGTTTTTAAAACATTAGAGAGAATTTCTGAAATTTATTATTGGCCGAATCTTAGAAAATCGGTTTATAAATATGTCACTCGTTGTAAAATATGTGCATCGTGTGAACCATCTAACTTACCCCAAGCAGGATTAATGGGACAATATCGTAATATTAACTTCCCTTTTCAATTAATATCGTGTGATCTTTTAGGGCCATATCCCCGATCTCGCAAAGGTAATCAGTTCGCACTTGTTGTAGTTGACTGGTTCACTAAATTCGTATTGGTTCATCCCTTACGTCAGGCTACCGCTCGTTCTATAGTGGATTTCTTAGAAAATCATGTTTTTCTCATTTTTGGAATACCTCAAATCGTTTCGTATGATAATGGTAAACAGTTCACGAGTCATCTTTTCAAAAATCTCATGGAAAAATATTCAGTACAAAAGATATGGTATAATGCTAACTTTCATCCGCAAATTAATCATACTGAGCGCGTAAACAAATCCATTGTCACAGCTATACGATCTTATAGTTATGAAGATCATAGAACATGGGATGAAGAAATATATAAAATTGCTCAAGCAATTCGGCTGTCGAAACATGAGGTTACCGATTTCACCCCTTCCTTCCTTACCTTTGCTCGAAATGTACCTGTCTCGGGAAATTTTTATGGTAAAATTGCAGAAAATGCAAATAATCAGGTTACCATTTCTGACAAAGTTCACCGAATTCAGGATACACAAGAAATGCCTAAATTTTTCGAAGTGGTGAGAAAGAACTTGCAAACATCATATCGACAAAGTAGTCAACGTTATAATTTGCGCAAACGTGATCATAGGTTTTATGTAGGTGATCGGGTTTGGAAAAAGAACTACCCAAAATCGGACAAAGCCAGATATATTTCCGCAAAATTTTTACCGAAATATACACAATGTACCGTATATCGTGTTATCTCTCCCTTAGTGTATGAATTAAAAGATGAAACGGGAAAAAATATTGGTCGAAGGCACATGAAAGACCTTAAAGCTGGTATCTTGTCTGATGATGAGTGTTCTGATATCGATGATTCCGAAGCAGCCCTAACGTAATCAGATAAATATACCTTTCCTAATTGTTCATTCTATTTGTGTTGTATGTTGGTGTCTCGAATATTTTTTTATCTTTTTATCATAGAGATTTTCCTTTTCTTTGACTAGAAAACGATAATGACTTTCTTTCCCTACTACTGATTAGCAAATTAACCTTCGTGTTCTGGGATAAATGAGTAGTGTAATAAATATTTTCCTAGCCGGATGGAATTCTAATCTAAGAATTATAATATAAAATCTGTTGAGAATTTTTCGAATTTTTAAAATATTCAAATTTATTATAATTTTGAAAAAGTTTTTTTTGCACCGACAAATCAAATTGAGTGATAAACCTGTTGCGCACATGCATAGAGGTTAATGAACTGGGTCTAATTGATTTGGAGAAATATCGGATATACCTTAAATGTTTTAGGGGTGATATTATATCTTCAGTACCTTATCTTATCTTAATTATCGTAGTTTACGATAAATATCTTACCTTATCTTATCTTATCTTATCTAAGTGGACAAGGGTAGTAACTTTGTCTACTGTACTATATATTGTATAGTACTTATCTTATCTTATCGTTACGGACAAAGTGTCTTGTCTGTATTTATATACCAAAAGGGTATATAAAATTTTTTTTTTCTCTTAAGACCATTGACAATTTGACTTTGCAATGAACTTACATAATTGCGGACATATCAGGGGATATCGAAGTTATTATCTTAGCTCTAAAGTTTTATTACTTCAGTTATCTAAAATTTCTATTATCTTAACTATCTTGAAATTTTAATATCTTAAATGTTTTAAAATTTCCTTTATCTTAATTATCTTAAAATTTTTCATTACCTTCATGTTGAAAATTTTAGTATCTCAAGTGTTTAATTTTTTTTCTATTATCTATTTGTTAATATGTTCGAGATGTCAACTTACATTACAGAAATTCTTGTTGCCTATCTTCAGTCCATATCTTACCTAATATCTTGTTTACTTAAAATTTTTCTATTTTGCTCATTACATACCTCTATCTATGATCATTCCGAAAGATTGATCTAGTTATTTCTCTTATAGACATGGATTCAAACTGTCTATATTTTATTGCATCACATTTTCCCTTTTTGATTATATTTTTTGTTGGATTTCTCAGCAGTGGGTGTTGAGGGAGCTCAGAGCGGTCTGGAATGTGTTTCAGGGTTCAGCGTCGGGGGGTTAATCAGCCTGGGAGGCAGAGGTGGCTAAGGTCTGCTGTCATTTAGTTAAATCTACTTGGGGGGTTAGCTACTGCGTTTGTGCCAACATGGCTCACATATCGCTCTGGGGATTTTCCAACAGTACTGTTGTGGGATGCCGTTGTCAATTTCTCTTTCCCCAAATTTCAGCTTGACAGAAGCTACATTCTGTTAGGGGGTTAGATCGAGCCTCCTTGGACTTGCTGTATCAGCTTCTTCCAAAAAAATTTTTTTTGAATTTTTTTTTCTTTCGTTTTTTTTGGTTTGTTGTTATTCATTATTTAGTTTATCGATCTTAAAAGCTTTTCTATTTAAGGAACGTTATGTTGTATTGTCATGGTGTTTCGGGTTTGGATTTCATCTGAAGCTGAGATTGAAGACCACGACGCGATTTAACATCTCTCGCGAGGTCCTTCTCATTAGGCAGAAGTTGATTTCTTGATCGGTGATACTGTGGTGATGCACATATCCGACCAAAAATATCAGTAGTTTTTTTTGGTTTTTTTTTCATTTTTCTTTCATATATCGTTATATGGGGTATAATATATTGGAAGATTTAGCTTGACAGGAGCTACATTCTGTTAGGGAGTAATACAAACTTCCTTGGCATTGTTCCAAAACATTTTAGCTTGACAGGAGCTACATTCTGTTAGGGAGTAATACAAACTTCCTTGGCATTGTTCCAAAACATTTTAGCTTAACAGGAGCTACATTCTGTTAGGGAGTAATACAAACTTCCTTGGATTTGTTCCAAAACATGTTAGCTTGACAGGAGCTACATTCTGTTAGGGAGTAAAACAAACTTCCTTGGCATTGTTCCAAAACATTTTAGCTTGACAGGAGCTACATTCTGTTAGGGAGTAATACAAACTTCCTTGGATTTGTTCCAAAAATATATTTTTTTTCTATTCATATGATAGTAGTAATTAAATAAAGAAACATTTTATAAATAATAACTCATCCATATCTTTTTTTATCTAACTGAGGGATAATCAATGTATCTGATGGGAGTCTCATTTCTTTCCTTATCTTATCTTATCTTAAGTCATTATCTTTGGGAACCCACTGATGCAGTGATTTATCTTTCTATTAAATTTCTAAAATTATTGGTATGTAGATACCTGGTACTGGTTCCGCTTTTTTCAGAATTTACCGTTCAAAGTTCTGCTGTGTTTGTGAGATGATTTTTTTTTTCATAATGTTCTGCTTGCGCGATGACCAATGGCTACTGTGGACGCTAACTGGCAACCTCCCTGGTAAGAGCCTAGGAAGAAGAAAAAATCACCTGGCGTACCGGTGAAGACTTTGGAACGCTCCCTTTCTTTCATATATTTTTTTTAATCTTTATTTTTCTCTAAATTAATTATTCGGAAGAATCCTCAAATCTGTTCTTTTCCTTCAGTATCGCAGTGACTCGTTCCTTTCTTCTTAGTCTTCCTATCGTTCAATATCTTCCTTATATCTTCTTTACTTCAGTCTCGTAATAGCTCAATGATTTTCACTTATAAAAAAAATTTTTTTTTTGAAAATTTTTTTTTCGGGTTGTAAGGGTGTGTAACGTTAATTTCGTTCACTTTACTTCCCTCTATTGAATTAATAAATTATCGTATGGGCGGCGAATAGCCAGTCCTTTCTTATGCCCAACACCGAGAAATGTTTCAAGGCTGAATATATTTACTGTCGACGAGAGTCGAAATCAACGTTTCTTTGCGCGCTGATCGAGGCTCGTCTGTCGGGAAAATAGTCACGTCTATTTTGAAATTCCCACTTCGATCTCGTGTCTCTTCTTGTACCAACTATAAATCAAATATGAATCAAGAATTCACTACTGAAATGTAAATTCCTTTCCTGGTCAAAGCGTATGAGCGTGACACGAACATGAGACGTAAGTCGGTTGTCGTTCACATGATTTCGTGTATTTAAACAAGTGGCAAAGGGGTTTCGTTCTTCTTTTCCGGCGAACATGTGCTATTGAAGCCTTCATGGCTTATCTTATCTTATCTTAGAAGTGCATTCATTTGAGTGCTCTTTACCTGGAGCACTTTACCTGGAGCACTTTACCTGGAGCACTTTACCTGGGATACTTTATCCGGAATACTTTACCTGGGATACTTTATCCGGGATACCTTACCTGGAATACTTTATCCGGAATACCTGACCTGGGATACTTTACCTGGGATACTTTATTTGGTACCAGAAAGCAATCTCCAACTTTAACTACAAGTTTTTTTTTCTACATCTACAAGCTTCTCTGCAAGTGTATCTACAACTACAACAAGAACAGGAAAGTACAATAGTTGTGGAATTGCTCTCCAACACAACATATGTCGTCATACTACTACTAAAATTAACTAGTCAATTTTTTTTTAATTTCATCTTTTTGTTTAATCAATATACAACTTGTAAATTTAATAACGTTGTTCATATAGTTTTTTTCCCTTCCAATCTTCCAGGATTTGTCGCTATAATGCAGATGTGAATATCAAATAAACTAGTATTATTCAGAGTGGCGCCCTAATTTTCATAATTTATCTTTATTTCACCTTAAATAAATTTCAAGTAGAATTACCCGAGAACCGGTAAGACTACTCTCTGAATTTGTACTAGTTTGGTCCCAGAATCTGCACCTGAGGTGCTCTCTAAACTGAGTAGCCGTTGCAAACTGTCGCCCAACCTTGTTGGAGGCGTTGCAAAGTGGCATTACCTTATCGTTACGTAACATAACACATTATCAAAAACAGTGCATTGACAACTATAATGAAAAACAAATCATGTCTAATGTCGTAAATGGATCACTATGGAATGAAATTGACCAGCAGGATGTATTTCCTCTAATTTTATATTTCGATGAGTTTGAACCAGGCAATCCTTTAGGTAGTACAGCTGGTAATTATAAATTAGGTGCAATTTACTTTTCTATACCTAGGGTCCCTCCTGAGTTTGCTACACGTTTAGAAAATATGTTTTTAGCCTTGTTATTTGATAGTTGTGACAGAACAAATTTTGGCAATAAAAATATTTTCAATCGTCTAGTAAATGATTTAAACGATTTATATAATAAGGGTATTGATATAAATATTTCAACAGGGAAGAAAACCATTAAATTTGCCGTTATAAATATTGTGGGAGATAATTTAGGTATTCATTCAATTTTTGGTTTGCATGAAAGTTTCAATTCTACATATTACTGCAGATTTTGTAAAGAGCCAAAATCTGAAATGTAAAAAATGAGAACTGAAAGGGAGAAAAGCATAAGAAATATCAAAGATTATGAAAAAGATTTAAATGATAAGACTGGTATTAAAGATAAATGTTTCTTTCATAATATCAAAAACTTTCATATGTATAACAATATATCTTGTGATATAATGCATGATTTCTACGAAGGTGTACATCGTTATGATATGGCATTAGTTGTAAGTGAATTAATTAATAGTAATTTCTTTTCTCTAGATGTATTGAATTCAAGAATTAAATTCTTCGATTATGAAATTTATGAAAAAAATATTCCACTTTCAATAACTTAGGATCATTTAGCAAAAAACAGTATTGTACTTTCAGCATCTGAGATGCATTGTTTTGTTAAAAACTTTCTATCTAAAGATAATATTATTTGGAAATTTTATTTTATTCTTTATGACATAACTGAAATAATAACTGATCAAAATATGTCAAACCACACGTTAGAATATTTAAAAAGTTTAATTGAAGAACACCATGAGCTCAGTACAATTTGATCCTCGGAATAGTAAAGACGTAGTGCTTTGAGTGTCGAATCGACTGTGCTAATTTAAATTTAATTAGAAAACAAAAAACTAGTTTTAGTTATTGTTGATTATAACAATTTAAAAAAAACAGTGAATTAGTGAATCAAGAACATGGACGAGGACCCTCCCCCCGACAAGGGGGGTACAGACCATTTACCACAAAATAATTCCGATCATCTCCAAGAAAATAATACACAGCTAGGAGAAAATAATACGGTAGTTAACAACAGCTTCAGACAAAAAAGTAAGGTCTTTAATTTGCAAAAACCAAACCTGTATTCGGAATTTGTCTATGTATTTATAGAAAAGGTGAATGACCAAAATATTGGTAGACTACATCCGATGGCAGTTGGTCATGTTCTTCATAAAAAGTTGAATATTAAAAACATTAGTGAAATAGACAGAGTTGGTAAAAATAGAATTAGGGTTCAACTAAAAAGAATTTATGATGCAAATAAATTGGTAACTAATGAAAATTTGATACATGAAAATCTAAGAGCTTATATCCCAAATAATTTATTATCTCGGAAGGGAGTAATTAAAGACGTGGACACTAGCTTTGATGAACAATATTTATTTAGCAATTTTTTGTCTCCGGTAGTGTATAGGGTGAAAAAAAGAATTATCAACAACGGTGAAACAGTGTTAGTCCCAAGACAAACGGTAATCGTTACTTTCGAGGGGAGCATACTCCCTACCCACATCTGTATTAATTCATTTTCATGCCGTGTTGACCCCTTCGTACATAGAGTAACTCAATGCTTTAAATGTTCAAGATATGGACATGTCGCTAAGCAATGCCGCGGTTCTGTTGTGCTGTGTATAAACTGCGGTAAAGAGAAGGATGAAGCACACAGTTGTAGGGACCCCCAAGACAATTGTTGTATATATTGCAAAACAAATACTCACAACTCAATTTCAAAGACTTGCCCGACGCATATCGAACAGCAGGAAATCAAAAAAAGGATGGCAGAAGAAAATATCACATTTTTAGAAGCAAAATTGTCCAGCAATACATCCTACGCAGGTGCCTTAAAAACAGATAATAGGTTTCAAGCATTTAATGTTTTTAATGAACAAGAATTCCCAGCACTTCCCACAGCAAAACAAAAGAATCCCCAAAATAGAAATCGTCAAACACCACAACAAGTTACGCCAAATAATCCAAAAAACCAGATAAAACCACCCTCTCAGTCCAGTCAACCACATAAAAAACGTAAGGCATCTTCCCCAGTTTTGGAGACCCAGTCCCCTCCTATGTTTCCCTTTAAATTTGGCCCTACTAATCCCATTAAATATTCCCGTGAAGGACAACTTGATGCCAATGATGAGATCTTCATTCAGCAATTCTTCTCAGTATTTAAAAAAAATTATAAGTGAAGTTAATTCTTTTGATGAACTGACAACTATCAGCATTACCGATATAAAGAAAATAACAGCTACTCAATTAGATTGTGTTACAGAAGATTATGACCAAGACGAATACTAACGATTTAAAAATTCTTCAGTGGAACGCACGCTCCGCTGTAGCAAATAAACATAGTTTAAGTAAAACATTATCGGACTTTAATATAGATATCGCAATAGTATGCGAAACCTGGTTTAAGCCAAACACCCCTTACAGCTTTCCAGGCTACTCAGTAATTCGAAAAGACAGATTTGACGGAATCACAGGTGTTGCAATTTTCATTAAAAAAAATATACGGTTTAAAGAAATATCTCTAAATAATATTGCGGACGGTATTCAGACTTGTGCCGCAAAAATTTGGTATAACAGTCTAAGTATCACTTTTGCTTCTGTGTATTGCCCACCAGATGTAAGATTGTCTGTACATAATTTCATCCATGTTTTTGAGAGTGTAACCGACGGTTGCACTATTATAGCCGGGGACTTTAATGGACACCATGATCTATGGGGATCATACAAAGTAAACCTCTCTGGATCCAACATTCTTAATGCCCTGAACCAAACTGAATTTGTACTTCTAAATGACGGGTCTCCAACTAAAATATCGAGGTCAAACAATAATTCGGCAATAGATTTAACATTGGCGTCTCCCGACATTGCAAACAAGATCAACTGGCAGGTAGTTCCCGACACACTTGGTTCAGATCACTTCTTAATTTACATGGAAATTGGTGTTCATATCGCACAAGCAATTAACTCAAAACCCAAATCTAAATGGAACACTCGAAAGGCTAACTGGAATTTATACCACTCTCTACCTGAAACATTCTTTAATAACTTACCAGAACGTTTCCATGACCCGAATGAAAAATATCAATTCTTTTTAGCAGGTATTGAACACTCGGCGCAATCGTTTATCCCAGTCAATAAACCCTTCAACCCTAGTAAACATCCGCCTCCTCCACCTTGGTGGGATAATGAGTGTGACCAATCGGTCAACCAAAGAAAACAAGCACTAAATGCCTACAAAAACAAACAGTAGTAGATTCGACAACTATTTACTGATCAAAAAAGAAATGGCAACAACAAAAAGATTCCTCTAATACAAAGCAAAAAAACATTGGGTCAATTACTGCAATAAATTAAACAAAAACACACCATACAATGAGTTATGGCATCAAGCAAAAAAAATGCAAAGAACCCCAAGACATATCAACAATATATCATGCTACAATAATCATAATTGGATTGAAGAATTTTCTCAAAAAATTGCACCACCCTCTGTCGATAAAGAGTTTAATAACGTTAGTGACTCAGTTATCTGCACCAATGACCTCTTCAATAGCCCCATTAAGTACAATGAACTAATATTCTCACTAAAAAAATCCCCCAACACATCTCCTGGATTAGACGGCGTAACATATGATATGATTTATCACCTACCTTTTAACGCTAAAACACTCTTAGTCGAGGTTTACAATGATGTATGGTTATATCAAGGTAATATAGCTGAATGGAAAAAATCCATAGTAGTCCCAATTCTTAAACAAGGCAAACAACCGTATCTAGCAGACTCATATCGTCATATTGCTCTTATTTCTTGCATTTATAAAACCTTCGAGAGGATAATTAAATTTAGATTAGAATCCTACCTATTGGTAAATAACCTTCTACCCTCCAGTCAATTTGGATTTAAAAGGGGGTATGGTACCACTGATGCTATTATGCAATCAGTCACGGATACACAAATATGTTTTACTAAGAATCACTACATGGGAGCAGCTTTCCTGGATGTTAAAGGAGCCTACGACTCCGTAGACATATCATTACTAAGAGATGAATTACTAAGTATAAATTTTCCCCCCAGAGTAATTAATTGTATATGCCATCTATTTATTAACAGGAAAATATTTGTAAGATCAACAAATAATATCCTTCTAGAACCTCGCAACGTATCTACCGGATTGCCGCAAGGTTCAGTCCTTTCGCCATTACTATTCAATATATTTACACGCAGTCTACATATTAACACGGAATTCAGTATAATCCAATATGCCGACGATTTTGTTATATATAATTCAGATAGAACATATCATAGCTCAATCGAAAATATCAAGCTTTCCATAAGTTCTATGAGTGATAAGCTAGACAAAATAGGTCTTCCCCTAAGTCCAGAAAAATCGACTATTACCTTCTTCACAAGACACAATCTTCCAGTCATAGAAAACATCATAGTAAAAAAATCATTCAATCCCCGTTCAACCTACAGCTTCCGATCTGGGCATAACAATCGATAAAAAACTCACCTGGAAACCACATATAAACAATATCGTAACAAAATGTAACAAGGGTATAAATTTTCTAAAATTCGTTAGAAGGACATGGTGGGGAGCAGATCCCCAAACATGTTTGATGTTTTATAGAACATACATCAGATCAATTATAGATTATGGTTGCATATGTTATGGCTCTGCATCTACAAACCTACTTAAACAACTAGATATCATACAAAACACATCGCTTAGATTAAGTTTGGGTGCAATGTGCTCTACACCAGTAGAGCCCCTTAGGGTAGAAGCTCTCGAACCTCCACTACACATACGCAGAAAAACACTAACTGAAAAATATATCATTAAGTCACATTATAAAAAATCATTAACTCTCAATAAAATATCTAATTTGAATACATATGATCTGACAAATAAATACTGGAAAAAAAACCATCTCCACCTGTATGCAGCGCTTTTAGGGATACTAAGGATATAGTCAATAGACTAGTTAAACCTGCTATAATATCAATAACGGATATTTTTGCACTGCTTGAACCTATACAAATTGAAATTCCTTACTATAATAATATTGGGACACTTTGTCAACATACACTGAATCTCCATTTGGCCAAATATTCAGGGTATCTAAATATTTATACGGATGTATCCAAGCAAGATGATGGAGTTGGCTGCGCTTACTATATTCCATCACTAAATATCAAAAAGCAATTTAAATTAAATAAATCAACGTCAATCTTTTCTGCCGAAACACTTGCAATTATTCAAGCTATGGATTTCGCTCACATAAACTCTTGTAAGAAAATTATAATTTTCAGTTCTTACCTCCATCTCGCCACCGATTGATGTTAACGACCATTTTAAAAATCCCTTTACTCTGGAATTAAAATTGGCGATAAATAATCTTGAAAGACATCAGGTTAATATACGATTCATATGGGTTAAAGCACATTCGGGAATTCTTCATAATGAAATCGTTGACACCCTAGCTAAACAAGCCATTTCTACGGGAACAGTTATTAATAACAACACCACTATTGAGACGTGCTTCAGCCAAATAAAAGAGATGTCTAGAAAATCATGGAATAACCCTACACGCTACACCTTAACTCAACCCATCATACATGAGCTTTGGCACAAAAATACCAGCTATAACCGGCACCAAATTGTCACCATCTCTCGTCTAAAATTTGGACATGCTTGCTACCCCTTGCATCTTAACAAGATAGGACTCAAAGATTCAAATAAATGTGACATCTGTCTAGAAGTGGCTGATTTAGACCACATATTTTTCAACTGCAACAAACACCGTCAACAAACGCATAAACTTTTTGGTGAATTACTACGCAACCGAGTTGAACTGCCCGTAAACTTATTACATTTACTCTCGTTGAACAATAAAACCGTATATGACTCGCTTATATCTTTCGTATGCTTATATAAGTTGAAGTTATAGTGCACTTAGTCCCGTTTTTGTTCCAATTGAACCCTATAATATACCCATTATCCCTCCTATCCGAGGCCCTCCTGATCTGTCTGTTAGTCACCCTGATCGGCCCCTGGGTGTGAAGTTTGTGTTCCAAATCCTTCCTTTTGATTTTTTCTTCTATATAAGTATAATATAAATCGACTACATAATAACACTAAATTTACTCATCCTAGTCTTAGATACTGGCTGAATGGACATAGATTTCCAAGTGCCAAAAACAGAGAGAAAAAAAAAACACCATGAGCTGTATATATCATTATTTAATAATACATTAAAACCCAAACATCATTTTTTAGTTCATTATCATCGTATAATTAAGAAAATTGGTCCTCCTGTTTTCATTTCCTGTATGAGATATGAAGCAAAACACAGAGATTTCAAATCGCCAGCACATAATATACGATCTCGTAAGAATTTATCATATTCTTTAGCATTAAGATTTCATGTCGATTTCATTCCAAAATGGGTTTATTTGAAAAATAACTACTTGGGCATTGTTATGAAATTAATGAATACGATTTGCCTCGATTAAACACAAATTTTGATTTCTGTGGTTATTATTTTGTATCTTGTTACGAATTAAACGGTATTAGATATAAACCAGATTCTGTAATGTTATATTCAATGGAAAATGATATTCCCAATTATTTCAAAATAGTTCATATATTTGTTCATGAAAATGTCAGTACAGATGTCAATCTCATATGCAGATCTGTTAAAATTATTGAATATAATTTCCATTATAGGGCATTCAAGGTATCTTTAGAAAATTATTTTGATATCTATAAAATTAAAAGTTTCGATTCTACTAAGCCCACTGTTATACACTCTTTGCCGTGTGGAGATTTTTACATTTCGTCACAAGCAATACTTTCCAAGAAAATAATTGTTTTTTTTTATTAATAAATATTTTATGTTTTTTATTTATTTGAATTTTTTACATCCCTCCTTTGATCTAAATAGTGAAATTGCAGGGCAAAAGTACTACATTCTTTAAAAATTTGGTATATTAAGTAATTAATTCTGTATCACTAATTTAAAATTAATTTTTCAATCATTTCATATATTTTTTAGGTGTAAAATATCTTCTCGACTTACCAAAACTACACATGTAAACTCGAAATACGTTTCGCTAAATATGCAAGCATCCTTGGGGTTTAATTGCTGATGTTGCTAGGCATTGTTTGCGAAACGCATATTGCATAATTAAAAATGGTTAGGTAGTGGTGACGATATTTCAATAAAAATTACTGAAATTGGTTACAAATTTTTAAAAATAAATTGAAAACGATCCTCTACAAGAACCACGGTAAGTAAATTATACTGAGTGGCCCGATTAAAACGAAACAGCCATTGTCATGAACTGCGTTAACAAAAAAAAACGTTCTGATACGTCGATTGTAGTTTGGAGGAGGACATTTTTTATTTTGTTTGAGCGTTTGTTTTTGACGCAGTTCATGATAATGGTACTACTTTTCGTTTTCAATGGGCCACCCTGTGTTTTAAATACTTGACCTAAGTAAACAGTCGTTTTGAATATATAATATTATAAGAGTTACTGGAATAATAACATTTCTTTAAATCAATCCTTTCTAATATAAATGAGAAAATTTAAAATTTTCAAATTAATCATACAATGTACTAGGTATAATAAAATTGATCATGATATTGAGTAAATTAAATCCTCATATCAAAGTTTCTTTTTCTTAAATCACATATTCGTATGTACTTAAAACAATCTTATGATATACTAAAAATAATTATTTCGCCTATTCGTTATTCTCTATTCAAATAAATCAATTACTAGAACCAAAAACTTCTTTACATTTGAAACTTACATATGATATTCTAAAGTTAACTATTTCAATAATTCTTTATTTAAGTAAACAAATTACTAAAAACAGAACATCGAGTTTTATTGAAGCAAACCTGTGTATCTTCCATTGAGTAAATTAATTTCTCTATCGTTAAGAAATGCGTTTACTTCGATTAAAATGATGGTGTCTTTCGTGATATACAAACCTTTAATTTACTTGAATGATTGCTCATTTACTTATATCAAGTAAATGTTTTTTTGTGTGTAGTTATGTACCTGTTGCTTTTTTGATGTCACCAGCGGGCTCAATTTCAACGTGGAATCCCAACATGTCAGCGAGCATTTCACCGGACCTGCTGCAAATTTACCAGACTTGTGTTTTAAATGTACCATTTGTGAAAAAGAACTATTTGTATATTGTATAGTTGATTATTGTTCTTTGTGCAACAACAAACATTTTAACATTAATGCGCCATACATTCGTTTTAATTCAATTGTATCTTTTTGTACTGTTCAAAAATTTAAAAATTTTTGAAATTTAGTAACACATCCAGTAATACTGATTTTATTTCACTACACTTTTGGGTTTGATCGAATAAAATACTTTATTTCATGTCGTCTTTAATTTCCACTCCAATATTACATAAAAGTCGGTCCTGTGCTTGCATAAATGTTTCTACTAAGAGTAGGTGTTTTGATTCAAGAATTACGATCCGATGCCTGACACGGTAAAAAAGAAGAAACTCGTTTCACGCTTACAAAAGAAATGGATATCTTCATTTAATATTAATGTTTACAAAAGTGAATTAGCAAACTTTTTTTTTATCCGACTCAACACATATTGCTAAATATACTTTAATGTGCGAGGGTCAATTAGTTATGATACTTCATTTTATCTCGTGAATGAAAAGAAACATATAATTGTATGAGATTTATTGCTTCAGCTGGGTGTATAGGGAAAAATAAGTCATAATTAGTTATAATATGATAGTTTATTTTATCGCATAGCTGAAATGCAAAGACGGCAAAATATATAATTTAAATGTTTAACAACTTATTGATTTAACAATTTTTGAGATTAGCGTCCAATTTTTCTAATAGAATTTTGGCTGTCAAATATTTTTTCTTGTGCTTTTCTCTCTTCAACTTTAAAACTCTTTTATTCGATTCGATTAATGTTTTCACTATACTTCTTTATCACTATAACTCACTAAAAATTTAAACAATTGATTCAATTTTGATATTAGCAAAACTCTTTTATTTGATTCGATTATTGTTTTTAATATATCACTATCCTCACTAAATATTTAAACAGTTGAGCGATTCTGCTATTTTTAGATTAACATCTAATTTTTCTAATAGAATTTTGGCTGTCAAATATTTTTTCTCGTATTTCTCCATTTTTAACTTTAAATTTTGTTGCTGCGCGTAACCTTCACTTAAAAATGTTTTATTCGATTCTATTAACATGTTCACATTTTCACTGTACTTATTGATCATTGTTTCCAATTTTACTTGATCTACACCATCTTTGGCAACTCCTACAGCACTATTGAAATCATCCTGTTGGAACAGTTGCTCTACATCGAACTCGTTTTCTAAAATCCCATCCATAGATACGTCGTCATAATTACAATTTCGTAATGTTTGTGTTTCACCTTCTATTATTATTACGTCGTTTGAATTATTTGATGAACAATCATCATTTTTTGTGGCTGACAAAATTTGGTAATTGGTCCCTGAAGCTTCTTTTTTGATCACCATTGGTATACTTTTTTTACTCATCTTTTCGAATCTTGTTTGCTTTTTTGTTCTCCTATACTCACTAATTATATTTACAATTTTTTGTTGTTTTTGCATTTCATCTATGCGATAAAATAAACTATACTTTGAGCGCAAATTTTCCTATTATATACCGCAGGGCCAGACAGATAGGAGGAGGAGACTTCCTTAAGAAGATTTGAACGAGTTTTAATAGTACACCAATTAATTCTCATAGTTGTACATCTTCCTATAAATTTCTGCTTTTGAAATTATATGCGGGTAGGTACTAGTCGACGACACTTTTTTAATAAAATTTATTCTTCAATTAGTTTTAAAGGTTGCGTGTTTGAACAACTTTTTAATATGTTCGCGTGTAGCGTTTCTCGATTTATGGATTTTTTTGTTTCATAGTTATAGTTCTATATCTCTCTGAATTTACAACATGCGGGTAATACTTCAAGAATTCATACAATATTACTTTAATCATGCATTAGTTTTACAGGATAGGTCTTTGAACAACTTTTTAATACATTTGCTTTCGATTTATGGGTTTCCTGTTTCATCATTTTCACAGTTCTACGTATCTATAAATTTATGTTATTACATATGCGGGTACTATGAATGGACATCTAGTTACTCATTTACAATCTTTCTAATATATGGAAGACGGCAGAAAATGAATTTGCGTGTTTTCAAACCATATGCTGTTCTACTTGAAGAAACTTGATTAATAAACTACGCATGCAATACCTAATAAAGAATGTTCAGTTGTTTTGTATAATAACCATGAATAAAACAAATAAATTTCACTGCTTTTTTATTTTAAGATAACATTATTTTTCTTCCTCGTAATCTTTATTCTTCAAGCGAAGTTCTTCAGGAAGTAAGTGATTGTATTAGTACATCGATCTTTCCAAATCAAAGTGTTTTAATAACTGCATCAAACATAAAATGCAAATTAATCCTTTTATAAAATTTTTGCAAGCGTCAGCTCCTTTTCTATACACTTTCGCCTGCTGCATACAATCTTCTGCAGTGTATATTCTTCCCCTACCATATATCTGCTCCCGATCAAACATTTGTCGACGTTTGTTAAAATCGTATACTAAAGTTTGCACAGCTTCTTTCAATTCTTCCATTTTTTTCTTTCCAAATTAATAATAATTCACTCACTACTCTTCACTACATATAGTGTAATTGACTACTGCTCTGTATACCCCCTCCTATTAAATGTAGTTACTTTCGGTGCACCCGTATATACCCCACCCCTATGATATGTCGTTACTTTCGGTGCACCCTGTATAATTTTTAATTTCCGTCACTGCATATTAGAGAGGTCAGCTGCGGCCATTCGTACCTTACTTCTTTACATCATTATATAGATTGCGAAAGTAGGTCAGTTACTTATCTTCCGTGAATCCCCATTATAGATTGCGGAAGTAGGTCAGCTACTTCCGTACTCACCTTCCCTGAATCCCTATTTAATATCTACTGTGGTATATACAGTTTGTTGCTTGGCCTGAAGAACCTGTATAACATTTTCTCCATTTTGAATCATCCTTGCTACACAGTATGAAATAAAACATTGTACGATACACGACCGTGAACTGTCATTAAAGTACTCGTCTAGAAATTCCAGGCTCGGCTCCTTCGTCACCTCGTCCGTAACAATCTAGACTTGTACTTTAATAAGCCATTTCCTGGACTTATTGTAACGTAAATTACTATTTTATAACTGCCAAAATTGCACGTTTTTCTAGTTTGTGAGGTTAAAGTGTTGAATATTTCAATATGAAAATACTTTTGTTTCTTTATTTTACGGAATGCACTCTTTCATAACTGTTGGTAAACTCTAAGGCTACATTCGTAATCAATTCGCTGGCCAAGTGGCACTTTGGCACGCAAGCTAAGCAACTCTATTTCAGTGTGATCGTTCACAACGCAATTTGGCGCCAGAGTTGAAGTTGAAGTCGTCGAAATTTCTGGCAAGCTGCAAACTTTCACTTCGACTTGCACTTCGTGCCGGCTATGGGACATGCGCATTAAGTTTTGTTATCTGTTTTTTGATATATCTGACATCTGTCTGATAGTCTGATAGTTTGACATTTTCATCGAATTGTGTGTTTTTGGTTTGTTTTTCTTGATTTTTCCGTACGACTGATTGATTAAAAAAATGGAGGAGGAGGACATTACTTCTACTTTACTTGCACTACTAAACTCCAGTATATACTGCTATAAAAAATAAATCCAAATAATATATTATAACCTCTAACCTCAGACTGAACTAAATACAGACAAAATCATGCTTCGACCATATGTTGAAGGAATCCTGACAATTATTTAGGTACGAACGCGCTTGCGTTGTTGGTAAACTCTAAGTCTACATTCGTAATCAATTCGCTGGCCAAGTGGCACTTTGGCACGCAAGCTAAGCAAATATATTTCAGTGTGATCGTTCACAACGCAATTTGGCGTCAGAGTTGAAGTTGAAGTCGTCGGAATTTCTTGCAAGCTGCAAACTTTCACTTCGACTTGCACTTCGTGTCGGCTATGGGACATGCGCATTAATTTTTGTTATTTGTTTTTTGATATATCTGACATCTGTCTGATAGTTTGACATTTTCATCGAATTGTGTGTTTTTGGTTTGTTTTTCTTGATTTTTCCGTAGGACTGATTGATTAAAAAAATAATATGGAGGAGGATGACATTACTTATACTTTACTTGCAGCAATACTGATTTTGCTTTTAAAAAAAGGCAATTGTTGATGCAGTTTGGTCTTGGTCGAAGACAAAGAAACCCTCCAAGGCCCAAAAGATGGGGAGTGCGTCCAATTTTAAAGGCACGAAAGAGATTCGGGTTTTATGAAAATATTTTGCAAGAAGCACGTTTAAGTAATCCTTATACATTATTTAATTATCCAAATCCAAATTATATATTATAACCTCTAACCTCAGACTGAACTAAATACGGACAGAATCATATGTTGAAGGAATCCTAACAATTATTTAGGCCTTGCGTTAAAGTCGACTTTGAAGTTATTGTGAATGGCAAATTTCGTGCCGACTTGCGTGCCAAAGTGCCACTTGGCCAGCGAATTGATTACGAATGTAGCCTAACGCAAGGAAGATCGTTTGAGCGTAGATTAAATGTGTAATCTATGGTTTGAGGAAGATTTTTAGGTTCTCGCGGTGGATATCGGACTCAGGCCATAAACCAATAAAAATCAAAGCTATTCACAGTGGAAATGACATACATATCTAAGAGTTTATTGGACTAATTCATTCAAACTAGACCAACATTATGACTATGAAACTAGATTGAACTTTCAGCGTTCAAAAATTAGTTATCAAATATCAATATTTTGGTGCCTATTTATATAGTTGATGTTTATGTTGTTAATTTGATTGTTGAATGAGGTTGACGAAGGTTATAAACATGAAAATTGGTTGTCCATTTTTTTGACAGTTGAACTGTCGCTCTCTTCTAACAGTATCGTCTGAGAATATTTCACAATTAGAAAAAAAATACCACATTGTTACATAAATAACTGAATAATTCAATGAACTAAATTTTGTATCAATAAAAACTAGACAAAATTGTTGGTGAACAAAGAGAAAACATTTCTTACCTTTTTGGTGTTATTTTCAGTGCGACTTAGTTGTGGTTAGGTACTGAGTAATAATGTTAGACGTAATCCTTTTATATACATTTATTTCTGTTTACACCTTCAGAAAATTTAACATGTCTTATTAATTTCAAAACAATTATGGATGAAATTCATGAAACTGTCAATAATTCACACTTCGCTTGATTTTGGAGACTATTAGGAACGGATGCATTAATTTATGGAAAGTAAACGGAAAAATATCTCTTAAATTGGATCTCCGGAGGATTTCCAACCCTGGAAAGTTGATGTTTAGAAATACACAAAGAAAACCTACTCTCATATTTTCAAGGTCAATTTTAACACGTGTTGTGGAGATATAGTTATGTCAGAATAAAATATGAAGTTCTAATGTCTACTTATTTATCTTCCGTATGTTCCTTGTGGTATATTCATTATTCTTTTTGTTATTTATTTTGAGAAATCAATTAAAAAATATAAAACAGATTGTGGTTTAATTTCGCAAAACAATAAATAACAAAAATATCTTTTGTGGGTTCCTTGTGGTGTATTCATTATTCTTTTTGTTAATTATTTTGGGAAATCGAACATTTTTTTTATTATTTTTCAATTCGCTTCGGTAGCGTTCCAGCTACCGTTATCAAGAACAATTAAGTTTTTTAAAATTCTGGTCCCTATCTGACACTAACGAAAAAATTCGACAACTAGACAATCAATAATATTTTGAAGTTCAAGACTGCAAAAAATTTGTTGTCAAATTCTTAAAGTCCATTCACAGTACCTAGATCATATCCTTGATAAAATGTGAAATAAAATATTTTTTGTATGACATTCTAACAATATTATAGTTAGTCTACTAGGGTTGGATTCCATTGAAGTGCACGCTTTAATACAGCTAAACGCGGATAAATGTGTAGCTAGTATTTCAGCCGAATGTAGTCAAATTTTGTTACCAATGTTAGAAAGTGAAATTTCCAATAATCAATTACCTGCGTTATCAGGATAATACCACAAGTTTTTATCCAGGTTTTCTTATGATTTATCATTGGAATGGATGTTAATCAATACACACTTCAATACACAAAATCACAAAACTGATTTAGACATATTTTAAAACAAAAATAATCATATCAAAAACGCGTTTTATTAACAACATTTACGAAATAAGCAAAAAAGCGCTATTCAAATAAAACCGTTCCTGGATCGTGTACTTCACTGGATCCCATTCCTAGGAGACTACTACTAAGTATTGTTACAATGTCACACAATAAATATTTTATTTCACATTTGATCAAGGATATGATTTACTTCGAGTGGACCTTAAGTAGGCCCTGGACTATCAAGCGGCTTGATCAAATGCTTGAGCAAATTGATTGTATCAAGCGTGATTGATAGTTTAGAAACCCGTTTGAAGCTTGGAGCAAGCATTGACGGTGATTGATAAAAAGTTTGAATTACTCAAGCGGATGGTCAAGCCGCTTGATAGTCTAGGGCAATTTCCATAAAGCATTGCGTCAGTCAAGCGGTGGAAGGCATGGCGTCCACTTCGGAAAGCGAGGTTCGCGAAAGCTCGGAGCGGGAATTCATCAGTTTGTTGATTGAATTATATCGCGATTGTCCGGAATTGTGGAAAGTGAAGAGCATGGATTATTTCAATAGAAATAAAAAAAGTTCGGCGCTAGAAAAAATCGTGGGGGCATTGAAAAAGATAAAACCCGATTTCAGTGTGATACAATTGAAACAAAAAATTAATGTTCTCAGTACAAACTTCAACAGGGAGTTCAAGGCCATCGAGGGTAAAAAGTGTCAGGGACGTCTACAGACGACATCCCTGAACCTTCGCTTTGGTATTACAATGACATGCTCTTCATAAAAGACCAGTTGGAAATCGCACAAACCGAAACTTCTGAGGTAAGAATTTTATTTCATTTTATTTTATTTTTTTTTACGGTATTTATAATTATTGTATATCACGAGTAATGTTACACAAGGCAATTAATTGTTTTGCCATGGAACTGACCCAGACGTGTTGAAAAATTTGCAGAAGTCATCCCTTATTCTTTTTGCCTCTACTGTAGAATTGCCTTTGGTTCTTTGAAGTTGAGTCATCTCTTGAATGTCTTGCCTCCATGACCCAGGTTTCACAGCACCAGTCACAATATCGTCTCTGTCAATATCCTGAGGTTGCAAATACTTGGCTCTGTTCTTTGAGCACAAGTAGTTGTGCAAATGGCAACATGCCATTACAATTTTCACAGCTTTCGGTGGTTCAAATTTAATGACATTTTGAAATATTTTGAATCTCTTCGTTAATATACCAAATGCATTTTCAACAACTCTTCTGGCTCGGGAGAGTCTATAGTGGAAAATCCTTTTCTCGTTCGTCAAAACAGCTCTGTTGTAGGGCTTCATGAATTGAGGTTGGAGTGCTTCATCTCCAATGAAGTCGTGCGGAAATTTTTCATTAGGAGTGTCTGATAACTCACGAGGATCAGGCATGTCAAGCTGGTTCTGAGACAACTTGCTCCAAAATAATGTGTTCTTCAACACACCGCCATCTGACACTCGGTCATTTGCTCCCACTTCAATCATCAGAAATTTATAATTTGCATCAACAATTGCCATAAGCACAATGCTGAAAGAACCTTTGTAATTGTAATAGTAGGACCCAGAATGGCGAGGTTTTTGGATTGATACGTGTTTACCATCAACGCTCCCCACGCAGTTGGGGAAATTCCACTGTTCTTCGAATTCCTGAGCAACCCGTTTCCATCCATCCTGCGATTTTGGAACCTAGAAGAGAAACAAAAAACGAAACTTGCATTATAACCCTTACATGAAGAATCAACACTTATTATTTACTTACTATTTATAGGAATTTAATTATTAAATTTCTGTTGTGCCTAAATTACACCATGCCGGGGAGCCTCATAGTTTTTCAAACCCCTCGGCTGCCGTCCGACAGAAAAACTGACCGGGAAAATTCCGTGCGGCTTAAACATTGAAATAGGTCCAAGGCCAGTAGTAGAATATCGCGACTCAAAAGCTATTGATTGGAGTGGATATAAAAATTCCCTCCAACTGTACATTGAGGACGGTTTCACTACAATTAACAGTTGTGATGGGATATATACTGCAGCGGAAATACTCCGTGAAGCAGTGATCTCCTCGTATTATGAAAACTATCCACTCAAGACAAAAAGAGATAATCGCAACTCTCCTTGGTGGAACAAATGCCTAGAAAAGCGAAGAATAGTATATTCTGTAACAAGGTTAGAATGAAAATTCGATGCGAGTGGAAAGTTCCGGGCGCGAGCCAAAGGCGAGCGTGAGGAACCACGGGCATCACGGATTTTTATTCTAACCGAGTAGCAGACTATACTTTCTCCACGATCTAAGATTATAAATATATTTTTTTAAATGGAAATGAACAAAAGATAATTTATATTACAGAACTTAATCACAATTATATTAGGTAAACACTCAATAATTCAAGAAACATTCTACTTTGTATTAATTGTTATCTTTGTACAGTTCTCGAAATGAAAAACTGGTGCATTATTGGGGGAATTTTCAACAATTGCGTGGTTAGGTTAGGTTATGTTAGGTTAGGTTAGGTTAGGTTACGGTTACGTAACAGCAATAATTTTGACACTTCCTTAAGTTTTGCCACTACGATGGCAATCAACTGCGTCAAGGCTAATGTTATTATTGCTAACCAGTGTGAGAATATTATTCTATCACAAGAGAGAGAATGTAAATTCATTTAAATTGCATGGGGGCAGAGGTGTTGCACAATATTTCTTCAATCTCAAGAGAGAGAGTTTCAGCATTCTGTAATCAAATTTGATTTCAGAATTGGCAAATTCTGTGATGATCGTGGAGAAAAGAAGTTCGAAGACTATTTAACCGAGCTAAAGAGTCAGGCAATTGGAATTGCTCTAACAAATTACAATAAAGAAATTAGAAAGGCGAAGCGGGAGTCTTGGAAGAAGTTCTGTAAGAGTTCTGATATAACTCGCAGTACTAGAATTCACAAGATTCTCTATAAAGAATCGATTGCCGTGATAGGGTCGTTAAAGCCACCAGATCGCACTTTCACGACCTCTAGAAAAGAAACGTTAGAGCTTTTAATTGAAAATCACTTTCCGGAAGATTGACTCTGGATAACTATCGACCACCCAACCGTGAAGGCGCAAGGCGCCCCAAAAAGAACGATTGGGAGGTCGCCAAGAAAGTTATCACTGCAACGGCAATTGAATGGGCAATCAAATCATTTCAACCCTTCAAATCTCCCGGTGAGGATGGCATTTTTCCAGCTTTGCTGCAAAACGGACTGGAATTACTTTTACCCGATTACTACCGACCTCCATTGGTTCAGCTTTGGCTGGAAAGGGCAATAAACCAACCATTACCGGCTGGATATATGCCATGCTCACTAATAGAACAGCCACTACTTCTCTTCAGGATGAGGCCATTAGCTTTAATGTTTCCAGGGGCACCTACTGTGGACACTCTCGAAAGAAGAGGGGTAGAACTGCAAGCGTATGCAGACGAACTTGTCATCCTGGCAAGGACCAAGTCAGGAAGGATAGCATATATAATATCCTCCAAAAGACGTTGGACGATGTCCACAGTTGGTGCCAGAGCGGACAGATGTCTGTTAACCCTGGTAAAACTGTAATAGTCTCCTTCACTAGGAAAAGAAAATTGGAGGATCTTTCACCACTTCCCTACAATGGTGAGGTTATTCCATTTGCAGCGGAAGTAAAATATTTGGGGATTATCACAGATACTGTAACGAGTTATTTTTTTTGCTTTTTGCAAGTTTAATTTTTATTTTATTTTGTTCCGTAATATATTTTATTTTACCACTAGGGTGTATATAACTCGTTACTTTACAACCCTTTCTACTACCGCATTGATTTATTTTTTTTGTTATTACCGTTGTATATTTTAGTATAAGTCCGAGTTACGCAAATCCAAATTCTACACAATTTATTCATTTCCGACATTTAAATTTTTCAACTGAAAGGACGCCCGGTATATACAACATTTTAATTAAAACGAAAGCCGTCCAGTATACTTACAAGTTTTTGTCGAAACTAGATAAATTTCACGATTGATTCCCACACCACATTACGGCCGAAGAATGTAACTAAAAATTTTGGATATAAATTCTCAAACAATTCATTTTTGGAGTGATTATTCATTCGCGCTCTGATTTATGCCGGCTCTAACATAGTATTTCGTGATTCTCCGTTCAACTTTCTTCCGAAAACCGAAAAACCGTAGTGTGGAAAATTTAGTGTATTCCGTATTCCGATTGTGTGTGTAGGCTGTATTTATTAAGGTAAATCAATTTTAACAAATACACTGTGTATTCTAAACTTTCCGTATCGCCGCTTAGTAATAAATTGTTAAATGTATGGTTTTGAAAATTTTCCGACCGGCTATTTTTTCTTTTGTTGTTGAACTGAAATTTGGTGTTTTTTTTTATTTTGTTTCTCTTATCTGGAAATAAAGATTTGTCAACCGTAATTTGATTTCGAATTTTATTTACTGCGTTTATTATATATTAATTAACTGATATGAGTTATTAGTGGATTCTCGAATTATTTTATGCTTTTGGTTATCAGTAGTTTTATATTAAATTGATATCCAAGTGGATTATAATATTTTAATTTTATGCTAGTACAAATATTTTTACTCTGTGTGTCGATAGTTGGGTACCGTTTAACTCGTGGGAAAATATTTTTTTTGGAATAATTGTTACCGGCTTTAGTTAGATTCAAGGGTTAATCAGACTTGGAAGAGGCTTAGCCACAATTTGTTTGATTTCCCGGCAGATCTAATTCGTTCTTAAATTTTATTTTTTCGGAATAATAGTTACCGGTTTCCTTTAGATTCAAGGGTTAATCAGACTTGGAAGAGGCTTAGCCACAATTTGTTTGATTTCCCGGCAGATCTAATTAGTTCTTAAATTTTATTTTTTCGGAATAATAGTTACCGGTTTCATTTGGATTCAAGGGTTAATCAGACTTGGAAGAGGCTTAGCCACAATTTGTTTGATTTCCCGGCAGATCTAAATCGTTCTTTTCCCGTTTCGTAGAATCATTATTTATATTTTGTTTTTTTTTTCTTATTGTCGGAATAATAGTTGCCGGTTTCATTTGGATTCAAGGGTTAATCAGACTTGGAAGAGGCTTGGCCACAATTTGTCTGATTACCCGGCAGATCTAAATCGTGCATTAGGGACCCCGTTAAACCCGGTAGATTTGAACCGTATTTGATAACCTGACCGTTAAGTCCGTTAAAATCCCAGATAAAGGTAATACATACCTCATTTTCTTTTCCCTGTTAATTTGTTTGTCACTAAAGAATTATTCGTGAAATAGACCACAGAGTATTAATAGATCAAAGTTTTGAATTCCTATTATTTTCATTATTAACCGCAATTTATTGATTGGAGAACCAAGATTTGGCTTTTCCGGATTTTCACTAGTTAGTTAAATTTAATTCAACAAGACCCCTGGAATTTTCCGTAACCTCCATCTGAGGCTATCTGGAACTCTTGACGCTAAGGGTCAAGGGGCCGTGGAGCAAACCACGTTAATAATCTGGCGCCCGAGATTTAAAAACCCGAATTTTGCATCAAGGGTGTCCATAGTGACGTGTTCTTGTGGCAGGAGCCACGTGTAAGAAGGGAGGCACGTTACAATACAAAACTTACATGGAACGCTCACTTGGAAAAAGTTATCCATAAGGCCAGACTATCCTTGTGGACATGTCGCAGGATCTGTGGAAAATCTTAGGGCTTGGAACCCGAACAAATCCATTGGATATATGTGATGATTGTTGGACCAATGATCACATATGGAGCTATTGCTTGGTGGTCAAAAGCTTTACAGCGAACGGCTTGTCTGGCAATTACTGGTGCCATCAGTACCAAACCGTCAGCAGCCATGGAAATCCTTCTAGACCTACCCCCTCTCCATATATTTCTGGAAAGGGAGGCTAGTCAATATATAGAACTTCGCATATTTCTGAATGCACAAAACAGGCTCATACAGAGCAAAGCAGAGTGCTAGTGGACACTGAAAGTTATAGTATTCTGGGAATGACCTCTGCCTTAATGCTTCCAACAGTAAACTACGACCTGCCTTATACCGTCCTCATTTCAAATAAAGATGAATGGGTCCTCCGTAAGGATGAACTATTAGGAGCAGACAGGCTGTTGGTACACATATGGATCAAAAACACCCTCAGGCTCTGGTGCAGGTGTATACGGGCGCATACCTAGGACAGAAATTTCAACCTCTCTAGGATCCTATGCAACTGTATTTCAGGCGGAAATTTACGTCATTGCTTCATGTGTGAGAGATTGGAGCAAACCAATCTAACACATAAATCAATAAAAAAAATTTCGGACAGCCAAGCGGTTTTGAAAGCACTTAGCTCTTATCGTGTAACGTCGAAACTGGTTTTAGTCTGCCAAAAAAGACTCTCCTCAATAGGAGAACTCAATAGAGTATCGCTGGTCTGGATTCCTGGCTATTCTGGCATGGATGGCAATGAGAAGGCGGATTCTCTTGTAATGGAGGGTGCCGCACGTGTTGTGACGAGTTATTTTTTTTGCAAGTTTGATTTTTATTTTTTTTCCCGTAATATATTTTATTTTACCACTAGGTTGAATATAACTCGTTTCTTTACAACCCTTTCTACTACCGCATTGATTTTTTTTTCGTTATTACCGTTAAAATATATTTCAGTATAAGTCCGAGTTACGCAAATCCTGATTCTACCATACACAATTTATTCATTTCCGATTTTTAGATTTTTCAACTGAAGGGACGCCCGGTTTATACACCATTTTAATTAAAACCGAAGCCGTCCAGTATAGATACATATTTTTGTTGTAAGTAGATAAATTGCACGTTTAATTCACTTACCACGACTACGGCCGAAAAATGTAGGTAGGATTTTGGATATAAATTAGTGAACAATTGATAGAAGGGCTCTCGATTCTTACTCTATTCTTGTCGTGAATCTGACCTCTCTGCATAAAACCGAAAAACCGGAAAAGTAGTGCGATTAGTGAAATAAGATTGTGTAAGTCCGGTGTGGAAGCTGTATTTTATAAGGTAAATCATTTTTACAAATAAACTGTGTATTCGAAACTTTCCGTACCGCCGCTTAATATTGAATTGTTAAATGTATGGTTTTGAAAAATTTTCCAACCGGCTATTTTTTCCCTTTTGTTGTTGAATTGAAATTGGTTTTTTTATTTGTTTCTTTTATATGGAAATAAAGATTTGTGAACTGTGATTTGATTTCGAATTTTATTTACAGCGTCTAATATATATTGATTAACTGATATAAATTATTAGTGGATTCTCGAATTATTTTATGCTTTTGGTTCTTAGTAGTTTTATATTAAATTGATATCCAAGTGGATTATAATATTTTAATTTTATGCTAGTCCTAATATTTTTACTCTGTGTGTCGATAGCTGGTTACCGTTTAACTCGTGGGAAAATTCTTTTTTATTTTTTTCGGAATAATAGTTACCGGCCTTATTTAGATTCAAGGGTTAGTCAGACTTGGAAGAGGCTTAGCCACAATTTGTTTGATTTCCCGGCAGATCTAATTCGTTCTTAATTTTTTTTTCGGAATAATAGTTGCCGGTTTCATTTGGATTCAAGGGTTAATCAGACTTGGAAGAGGCTTAGCCACAATTTGTCTGATTACCCGGCAGATCTAAATCGTGCATTAGGGACCCCGTTAAACCCGGTAGATTTGAACCGTATTTGATAACCTGACCGTTATGTCCGTCAAAGTACCAAGATATGGTATAGATAGCTTATTTTCTTTTCCCTGTTAATTTGCTTGTCACTATAGAATTATTCGTAAAATAGACCACAGAGTATTAATAGACTAAAGTTTCTTTTTGATTATTTAGTGATATACCGACCTATTGTGTGATCGTAGGTATACACTAAATCGTAGGTAGTATACAACTCTGCTGAACCCCTGTTTCCTTCATTAACCCGTGAATCATAAATCGAAGAATCCATATTTGGTTGTGATTAGGTAAATAAAGTTAATTCTAGAAGACCCCTGGAATTTTCCGTAACCTCCATCTGAGGCTATCTGGAACTCTTGACGCTAAGGGTCAAGGGGCCGTGGAGCAAACCACGTTAATAATCTGGCGCCCGAGATTTAAAACCGAATTCTGCATCAAGTTTGTCCTTAGTGACGTGTTCTTGTGGCAGGAGCCACATGTAAGAAGGAAAGTACGTTACAAAATGGCGCCCGAGCAGGTACCCAATTGTTGATTACACACCGAGAAAAGAGTTATTTATAGACAAATAAACTGATTTGTTTGACCCCCTTTGTTTAATAGTAACATTGTTTATTCATTATTAAGAAGCCTTATTAACGTGAAAACAGTGGAAAATTTTAATATAAAAAAATCATTTATTCGAGTGTAATTTCTTTAATGTAAAGAAATTTGTTCTTCTTTATGCATACCTTTATGCAATTGTTCTTCAGAAACTATATAAAAGTTTACGAAGCAGAATATAATATTTTGTTATAAAATATAACGATGCTATTTGGGTAAAAATTGTTTTTATTACCCAGAAAAAAACATAACATCTTGTATAATATTCCATCACTTTAGAACAACAAATTATTTATTAATAGTAAATCATTTTAAAATTTTGACAGAAATATACATTTTTTAAATAAGCCCATAGATTATTAGCCTCAATTTAGATATAGTTTATACCGAAAAAATAGGTATTTGAGTATAGTTGTACATTAATTGTTAGGGGAATAGTATATTACATACCTAGCGGGGAAGTAGATCATTACAGCCCAGGCTTTGTTAGAGACCCGAGGCGCGTGGCGCCGAGGGTCGCTAAAAGCCGTGGCTGGAATGATCCTTCTCGCGTGGTATGTATACTATTTTATTCACAATCGCTAAGTTACAAGCTTTTAAAAACATTAATTTTATGAAAATTTGTTAGATATCATAATTTTTTTCAGCAAGGAACTTGAGCTGTTGCTAGGCAATATTACTAGTTTATTGGTTGTGACAATTATTATGTCAAAAATATTCTTTCTGTTACGAAATGTGAATTTTTTGCTTAAACAAGTACATGATGTGTAACGTGCCTCCCTTCTTACACGTGGCTCCTGCCACAAGAACACGTCACTATGGACACACTTGATGCAAAATTCGGGTTTTTAAATCTCGGGCGCCAGATTATTAACGTGGTTTGCTCCACGGCCCCTTGACCCTTAGCGTCAAGAGTTCCAGATAGCCTCAGATGGAGGTTACGGAAAATTCCAGGGGTCTTGATGAATTAAATTTAACTAACTAGTGAAAATCCGGAAAAGCCAAATCTTGGTTCTCCAATCAATAAATTGCGGTTAATAATGAAAATAATAGGAATTCAAAACTTTGATCTATTAATACTCTGTGGTCTATTTTACGAATAATTCTTTTTAGTGACAAACAAATTAACCGGGAAAAGAAAATGAGGTATGTATTACCTATATCTGGGATTTTAACGGACTTAACGGTCAGGTTATCAAATACGGTTCAAATCTACCGGGTTTAACGGGGTCCCTAATGCACGATTTAGATCTGCCGGGTAATCAGACAAATTGTGGCTAAGCCTCTTCCAAGTCTGATTAACCCTTGAATCCAAATGAAACCGGCAACTATTATTCCGACGGGAAAAAAAATATAAATAATGATTCTACGAAACGGGAAAAGAACGATTTAGATCTGCCGGGAAATCAAACAAATTGTGGCTAAGCCTCTTCCAAGTCTGATTAACCCTTGAATCCAAATGAAACCGGCAACTATTATTCCGACGGGGAGAAAAAAAATATAAATAATGATTCTACGAAACGGGAAAAGAACGATTTAGATCTGCCGGGAAATCAAACAAATTGTGGCTAAGCCTCTTCCAAGTCTGATTAACCCTTGAATCTAAGGAAACCGATAACTATTATTCCGAAAAAAAATAAAAATTAAGAACGAGTTAGATCTGCCGGGAAATCAAACAAATTGTGGCTAAGCCTCTTCCAAGTCTGATTAACCCTTGAATCTACTAAAGCCGGTAACAATTATTCAAAAAAAATAATTTTCCCACGAGTTAAACGGTACCCAACTATCGACACACAGAGTAAAAATATTCGTACTCGCATAAAATTAAAATATTATACCTAATCCACTTGGATATCAATTTAATTTAAAACTACTGACAACCAAAAGCATAAAATAATTCGAGAATCCACTAATAACTCATATCAGTGATTTAATATATAATAAACGCAGTAAATAAAATTCGAAATCAAATTACGGTTGACAAATCTTTATTTCCAGATAAGAGAAACAAAATAAAAAAAAACAAATTTCAGTTCAACAACAAAAGAAAAAAAATAGCCGGTCGGAAAATTTTCAAAGAATACAATTCAACAATTTAATAATAAGCGGCGATACGGAAAGTTTCGAATACACAGTTTATTTGTAAAAATGATTTACCTTGTTAAATACAGCTTACACACAATCGGAATACGGAATACACAAAATTTTTCGCACTACGGTTTTTCGGTTTTTCGGAAGAACGTTGAACGGAGAATCACTACTTTTAGAGCCGGAAAAAAATGAGAGCGCGAATAAGAAGCCAGACGGAATGAAAATCGGAGCGCGAATAAGAAGAACCCAAAAATGAATTGTTTCCGAATTTATATCCAAAATTTTAGTTACAGTTTTCGGCCGTCGTCCAGGTGTCGGAATTAAAACGTGAAATTTATCTAGTTTCGACAAAAACTTGTAAGTATACTAGACGGCTCTCGATTAAATTAAAATGTTGTATATACCGGGCGTCCTTTCAGTTGAAAAATTTAAATATCGGAAATGAATAAATTGTGTATGGTAGAAGTTGGATTTGCGTAACTCGGACTTATACTAAAATATACACCGGTAATAGCAAAAAATAAATCACTGCGGTAGTCGAAAGGGTTGTAAAGTAACGAGTTATATACACCCTAGTGGTAAAATAAAATATATTACGGAATAATAAAAAAAAATAAAAAATTAAACTTGCAAAAAGCAAAAAAAAAATAACTCGTTACAGATGTCTGATTTTGAATCAACCTGCACTTCTCCGGAAGTCCGAGAAGGTGCGGACACTGTGGTTGACGGAATAACTCCGTAGAAAATCAAAGACAGGTACGAGCAGACAAATTTTTAAAACCAGCTTAACATGATATTGCCATACTTCAGAAAAGTGACACATGCTTCTAGCCGGAAAAGTACTTTTCCGGCTAAGGCGTGGAAGTGAAAGTGAGTAATGAGTCACTTCCCTACCGTTTTAAAGGTAAGAAATGTCTATATTACTGACCGATTGTGAATAAAAAAACTTATTTGCTCCAAATCACATATTTCTTTACCCGTAAGATATCACATTAGCCTACAAATTATGTGCCAGTTAACACAAAGAATTCTCACCCCACCCTATTATTCACGTTTGGCGTCAGTCATTGAAATTAGATGAGTTTGTGACTGGCGGATAGCGACACCGATTCTACTTTGGCTCTGAGCTTTCCGCATGCGCAAATTCGTGTCAAACATAACATAACCTAATGACGTCATCAATTTGATGGCGTAAATGAGAAGCGGATATTTCCCACTTTGCATTCCACGATTGGTCGTCTCAAGGTTACATGAATTTGAAGCTTGTGTTATATTGGTTAAAACTTAAAACAGATATTTGATTAATTTATCGAGAAGGGCAAGGAAAATCATATATAAGCCATTTTTTCAACACTGTATAGCTTCTTCAATGATTTTCCTTGCCCTTCTCGATAACTTAATCAAAGATCTGTTAACACAAGCGTCAAATTTGCGCATGCGGAAAGCTCAGAGCCAAAGTAGAATCGGTGTCGCTATCCGCCAGTGAGTTTGTGCACGTTTACAGATTAGTTTTTGTGGTTAAAGTGCTTTGAACAAAAGTGAGTTTAATATTAGATAATAGTTTAATGTTTAATGAAGATCTTATGCCAAAATATCACTTTTTGATTCGCTATCCTACAATTATTGAGAATATAGGTCCTCGTATAGGTATGTTTCGCCTATTATGTTTGAAGCATTTCATAAATATGGAAAAGAATGCTCATGTTGTAACGTCGAGAATTAATATTATTCATACATTGGCTCATAGATACCAGTTAAAACTGGTCTTTCTGATAATATTGAAATTGGTACTACAGTGTGCTTTGAACCACCGATACATATAAATTCAAACATAGATTTATTGAATAGTTTTGAAGTTAACTGGTATAAATTTAATGGTGTACGTTTTTGGAAGCAATCTGTTATTTTTATGCATTTTGTGCACAAAAAATAAAAACGATGTATATTTTCTATGCCAAATTATAACCGATTTAGAGTAAGATGTTAATTTAAAATCGTTAATAAAATATAATTTAGATTTTGTTGAAATTACATGTATTCATATCGAAAAATTACCACTTTTACAAACGTTTATACTGCATAAATTACGAAATGATGTCTATGGTATATCCATATCCATATATTTTTAAACAGTATTTTTCACATAAATGCAATCACTTTTGGAAATTCTATTTTAGACTTCTATCTCCTCCATCAGAATTATTTTAATTTAAAAAAATGAATGTTTTTCAAATTTTAAAAATATATGAGATTTTAATTTTAAATGTAGGCATGTGGTTTTAATTTTAATAATGTATGGTTTTCATTTCAAAAATGTATGGTTTTCATTTCAAAAATGTATGGTTTCCATTTCAAAAATGTATGTCTTTCATTTTAAAAATGTATGGTTCCCATTTTAAAAATGTATAGTTTTCATTTTAATAGATCAAAATATTCAGCAGTACAAGTTTTTTTAATACCTATCCTGCTTTCCTACTAAACAGTTTCATGTATAAATAGATTAAAATGAAATCTGATATATTACTTTGTAAGCAAAAATAGTTCTTATTTAGAGAAAACCATTAATTTTTATTAGATTTAAACATATTTGTCATAAAAATACTGTAATTTCAATCCGTGTCCAGATTGTCGATCGACAATGTTGATCGCCGTTTTGGATGTGTGGTCTAGTCGTTCGACACATCGTTAAGTTGTGAATTTAATATTATCTAGTTTTTAATCAATATTTAAACTAGTAAATCAGAAGATCTCGAACTAGGCTAGGCCTTACCTAAAATATGCTTGGGCGGTCACGACGATCTTGCTATAGCTTCCAACAACTGCAATGATAATAATTGCAGCAGCCGCTACTACAGTATCATCTGAGTCACTCATTTAATAATTAAATAAAAACTAGATAATATGACTTTATCAATTTAACGATGTGTCGAACGACTTGTCCACACATACAAAACGAAAGTCAACTTTGTTGTTCGACATAATCTGGACACGGCTTCAGACAAAAATTTGTGAAAAATATATTCTCCTAAATAACCCAATTATTTAGCGAACCGTGTGGAAGTTACCCACACTATTATTTAATGTACAGTGAACTTTTAATATATTTCCAAATATTTGGAAACATTTCAAAAGTTCAGTGTATTAAATAGTGTGGGTAACTTCCATATACACGATTCAATAAATAATTAGGTTTTTTAGGAAAATATATTTTTTTAACACAAAGCAATATAATTTTTATCAAAAATTATCTTTAGTTTATGCCAAATATGTTCAATTTTAATAAAAATTAATAGTTTTTTCAAAGAAGAAATATTTGTTTCTAACAAAGAAATATATCATCTGTTTAACTATAAGATACTTTTCAAGCAGTAAATATTGAGAAACATTTTTTTATAATAAAGAAATATAATTTGCTGAGACGATATATTTTTTACAAATAAAAAACATATCGTTAACCCAGACAATATATTTTTTTATGGTAAAGAAATATATTTTACCGAGACAATTCATTTTTTTATGATAAAGAAATGTCATTCCGCCATAGAATACATTTTTTTATAATAAAACAATATCGTTAGCCTGCAAAAATAAGTATTTGTTATTGGAAAAATACTTTATTTTAATTTAAATGCTTTCAAAGATTAATATAAATATTTAGTCATTATAACTTAAATAAATAATGTTTCAGACAAATATGACACATTTGTACAAGAATAAATATATGTTCGATAGATAATTCATTTCATTAATGACAATGAATATGTTTTTATAAATCAACAATATTACTTTCCGAACTTGAAACAAATCCTTTCTTAACGACAAATTAAATATTAGTTAGGCCATATGGAAAATCGTATTTATTAGACATAACAATATTTTCATTGTCACAAATAAATCTTTTTCTCGGTGCAGTAGGATCAGTTTAATACCGTTTTCGATTTTTTTAAGCGTTTTTTTTGCTTGGATCGGTTAAGTCTGTGTTGACTGTTTTTTACCGTATTATTGCAGAGAGTTGATTATTGATTAGAGCAGGAACCGTTATTCCGTTTCCGTTCTTTTACCGTATTGTTGAAGAGACCTGATTACTGATTATAGCAGGAACTGTTCTATACCGATGTGGATATTTTTTTTAGCGTATTGTTGCTGGACCGTTTATACTGTTTTTCGGTTTTTTTTTGCCCATTGTTGATTTGAACAGGGACCGTTATTTCATTATAATATACTATTTCTTTCCGTATTGTAAATTTCAAAAGTGACCGTTTTGCCGGTGCTAGTTTTTTTTCTTCTTTCCGCCTTTGCTGCATTTTCATTTTGGAATAAGAAGAAGACGTCTGAGCTGGAGTTAAAAGGCTAATGTCCAGAAGAAACTCCGAAGATCTTGACTTATCCGTTTTGTTTGATCAAGAGGAAGCTGAAGAAACCGAATCTGTTCCTCCAGTACCGACCGTAAGTTCCGTGGGAGAAATAACCGACAAACGACTAAGCTGGGTATACTTACTGAAGAACGAGGGACGAGCTGGTAAAGAGGAATTTATCGGTTGCGGGAACAGTTCCCAACAAACGGAAAAGGCTCGTCAACTTTTTGAGACGAAGAAATATTGCTCCACGATCCGCTATAAACCAAGAGGAACCTGTTGAATATCCGACCGCTATGGCAACTACACCGATAAACGTACACGATTGGAAGGTGTCTTTTGGAAGCCGGGGAGATCCTGCTGCATTCATCGAAAGAATTGAAGAAATCTGTACCGCAAGGAATGTCCAGAAAGACAATCTGCTTCCTGTGTTACCTGAATTACTGTCAGGTGAACCGGCATTTTGGTACCGCAACAACCGGAGTAGGTACACGACCTGGGATGAATTTGAGGCAGACTTCCGAATTTTTTTCTATCCCGTCAACTACGAAGTTGACTTAGAAGCCGAGATAAGCCGACGTTTGCAAAGAAGGAATGAGTCCGCCGCTACTTACATCACCGAACTCCAGACTTTGATGCGGAGACATGGAAAGCTAACTCCCGAACAGCAGTTAGCATGGCTGTACCGTAACCTGTTGCCCGAATACCGTCTGCAAATCCGAAACTTTGACGATTTTTCCACCTTTTGTCAGGTGGTCAGGGAATATGAGCTCCCCAGGAAGGAACTCCAGTCTGTACCCAACCACAGTGGACCGAACCGGGGACCAAATCCCCGTCCGCAGCCAATGAATTCGCTGAGATATGGACCTTCCCATAACACGATACCTGGGCCATGCAGAGAGCCCATCGCCGGGCCTAGTCAACCGTCACCGACCGATACTCCTCGCCGTCCGCCGCCTAATACTACTCGTCAGCCGTCTGGATCATCTTCCCGGCAACCCATCTGTTTCCGTTGTGGTGAGTCTGGACATTACAGGAACAGCTGCCAAAACCCGCCGAAAATATTCTGTTCTCGTTGCCAGAAGGAAGGAGTATTTTCCCGAGACTGTTCCTGCAGGAGGCAGGAAAACTAAACCGAAGTTGTACCGAAGAGAGGCCTACACAGCTTCCGCAAATCTTTGCCTCTGATACCGAACCGCCAGCAGAAATGAACGACCCCCGACCGCACATAGACGCCGAAATAGAAAATCATATGTTAAGAGCATTGTTGGATACCGGAGCAGCAAAGTCGTATATTGGTGATCAGGTAGAGGTTGGAATTTGCTGTGTAATCCCAACTGTGTCGAATACAAATTTAGGGACACCCTGTACATCCACCCTGAAACCTGCACAGTCGGTGACGCATCCCTACCAACAGCGATTCTCTGCGCGCGCGAACCCTGTTTCCAGTTCAGTAGCATTCAGACCTTTGTGGAAAGCACGACTGCTGTGTCTGCAAATGACTGCTCACAGTCTTTTCTGACAAACAACCCCACGTTAGAATCTATGGGATTTCAAAGTATTTATAGTGTGTGTGAAGTAGTATCAAGTATGTAACTTGTACCTAGTATTCCAATCTAATTAGCACCCAACACATTTGTTGGTGCCGTGATCTTTAGGTGAAAAGCCGGTACATCTATCTCCCTTCAACTAACGTTAATTACTTCCATTGTGGTTCTGTTATTAATTCTCCAATTCTCAGGTGCTCGACTGTACAACATTTGTTTGTGTACTGACTACTCTTGTAAAGTACAGTGTTTTTACGTTACATTACCCTACTTGTTCGCATATCAACTACTGCATTTTAAGCGCGAAACTATAATCTGGCAGTGTTGTCAAGTAGTGGCTTCAACAATTATAGCTCTACAATTTCACATGTTCTTCTTTTTTTTGATGCTGTTAAGATCTTTAGAATTTAATTCATTAAAGATCTATTGAAAATAAACTGGCTATTATTGACATCTTTGTAGTTAGTTTACCCTTTCGTGGTCAGTGGAGACAAGGTAGTTATGGTCAGATGTCAACAACCACCTTCCTATAATCATACAGTCCACTAACAATACTACTTGTCTACACTCCCCGACATGGTCCTTCGAGCCGGATGTGATCCTACGGATGTGAACTTTCCCCTTTTCTAGTGCTTCCTCCAACTTTCCGGCTATCACGTGATCGGTTTTTTCTCAAGTGTTCTCGTTTTTCGCCTTTAACAATGTGCCGTACCGTTAAAACCCTGGGAGTGCGCGCAACGGAACTTTCGTATAATCATCGTAATAGAAGATTATTTGGTGTTGAAAAATCAACACATTTCACATTTCCCTATCGCCAAGAAGTTGCAGCGACGTGACAACAGCGCAGAGAGACCAGCTCGTCGTTCGCAACAGCAGCAGCACACCTGCTGCTTAACAGACGTAAGCCTTTCTTTCTCTACAGCGCTGGTTCATGCATATAGCCAGCTCACTCGAACGCCGCCACAATTCTTTCAAGTTCCACGGAAAGTCAGTAAGGTTTTTTTTTTGCTCGGTTTTTTATGATTTCAAGTTTCTAATGACAATAAAATTTGTACACGTGTTGTTTACTATCTTACTTTTGAAAAGCATTCGTCGGATGCTTTTGATATTTTGTTTTGACCCATATTGGTATATTGTGGGTTTATTCAGGTAATGTTTATCGACTTTATTTTTATAATAGGTATTTGGGAGAATTTATTTCACATTTAATTTGTTGGTCAATGTTTATTGATTTTTATTGGAATAGGTTATTGAGCTTTTCATCACCATATGGACAAAGATTAAAAAAAAATATAAGATTGTTCACTCGTAAGAATTCTATCGATCAAAGGATTCTTACCGCTGGTTACTGTCTGGTGACTTAGCGGTTGGCGCCATGCTACAGTATGTCGCTAAATCCTTACTTGCATTTAATTTTGCATATTATACGGGTCGTCGCCTATCGAGCGCTGGTATTTAAGAATTCGTTGTTCATGTTTTATGTTTATGGATATTTTAAATTTATTAATTAACTATTGCAATAAGGAAAAAATAATAATAATATTTTTCTCTTCAATAGCAAAACTTATAAAATAAATATTTTGTGATATTTGTTAATAGTCTTAGTTGTTTACATAATAAATCGTAGAGTTTATCACTTTCCCACGAATTCTGAATGCAGTCTTGGTTTTAAGTACTTATAATGTAAACATAGATAAAAATATAGAGAAGCAATTAAGGGCCAGAAATGTGCCTACAAGATCTAGGAACTTTGTATAAGTATTTCATCTAGTCTTTCGGGAAACGTTCCGGAAGTAAAATTTCTTGTTCGCATTATTTTAACTCTTGTCTTCCAAAAGTAACATTAATAATATTATAATTGTGGTTTTAAAATGCCTGTGTGTTGTGCTGTGATGGGTTGTTCCAGCAAGGTGGGAAAACCAGAAATATCATTTTATCGTTGTCCCAAAGACGTTGAGAGGTGGGTATTAAATTAGTTATTATCAAATACGGAATTCAACTTTTTCAAAACTATTGTAACAAAGATATTTGATAATAAAAAATTAGTTAGTTATTTAGTACTTATAGGTACTGGGTATTCATGAAAATTTGAAAATTAACATATCTAATTTATTAATAAATATATCCTGCAGCTGCATAATATGTTTTGACCTTGTGAATCCAAAAAATACGGGGTGTCTAATTTAAAGATCAAAATTGTTCTAGTGGTCCTATTATTCTGGTGGCCAGTGAGTATATATAATTGAATTTATGATATTCTGTATAAATAACCGCTAGATCATCAATAAGTATAACAAAATTACTAAAATGTTGAATAAAATCTGTCAATTGATTCATTTTAAAAATTTTGATATATTTTCTACTTATACCTAAACTTTCCTTTTTAAATTCATATCCTGAACATTTTTCGAAATAATTAACATTTAAAAACATTAGATAAAAAAAACCTTCAATAAATCATCCTATTACTTTGAATATATATTTCTCAAGTTACCCCTGTATAGCTTGGAATAAAATAATTGCCCTGGTACCTAGCGGTGTCGTTATTTACAACAAGAGCGAGCCGTAAATATGATTTATTAGTGCGGCGATCGTTTAAAACACTAAGAAGAATCAGACCGCCTTCAAGTGAACTATCTTATATTTTTTTTGTAATATTTGATATGGACTAGTAAAAGAAGTTCAGTGGCGTATCATGTACATTTTATTATTGTGCTCCCTTTAGGTTATCATCTATTTATGTTTTATAGAAGATTATATTGTTTGTAACAATGGCTGCAAAACAATTTGCTGATTCGATTAAAAAACGTAACTCGTGCGTGGGTCAGTTGAACAGGTTATCTGATTGGATTACATGTCATTTTGCTACGGTTAAGCGAGTATCTGAACTCGAAACAAGGGTAAAAACACTTTATGAAGTTTTAGATAATTATACTAATGCGCAGGACCAAATTGAAGATTTAATCTCATCCAACCCCGCTTTTATTGACAGTGAAGACAGAGTAGTGTTTGAGGGAAAGTTTTACGACACTCTTGCAGATTACAAAGATTGTATCCAAAATATCACCGGTCCCATTACTTCCTCCAGCGCTGGCAATGTTTCAGGCCCCTTGTCTGGTGACAAATCTAATGTCAAATTGCCAGAAATTAAAATGCCCAATTTCGATGGATCTAAGCCTTCGGATTTTGCGTCTTTTTATGATATGTTTGAAGTCTCAATAGGTTCAAGTCCAAAATTAAGAAAAGCTGAAAAATTGTATTACTTGCGCACTTTGCTTAAAGGTTCAGCTCTTCAGCTAATAGAAAATTTAAAAGTAATTGATTCAAATTATGAGGTAGCTATAAATACACTAAAAAAAAGATTTGAAAATAGATCTATTGTTGTTAATGAGCATTTAGCTAATCTGTTCAGCTGCCCCAATATAGTCAAAGCCATCGCATCAAATTTAAGAGATTTGACGAATTCTCTTACTAAGGAGCTAGAGTGTCTAAATAATTTAGGTATCAGTGAAAAAGTACTTACTGAAGCACTTATAGTTTTCATGTTTGAAAGAAAATTGGACCCTCTACCTCGTAAAATGTTCGAGGAAGAGAGAATTAATAACGATATCCCTACTCTTAAAGATTTTATCACCTTCACCGAACGAAGGAGCATTATTTTGGAAAACTTATCTAGTTTTGATGCACTGCAGGATCGCAAACCTGGTTTTCAGGATAGGAAAAATACTGTTGTTCCCCATTCTCGAGTAAATTTGCACGCTAATACTGAGTCTAACCGACGGGTTCCTCCTCCAGGTTCACCAAACCTGAGGAATAGTTGTGCTTATTGTCAGCAATCACATCGAATTTATTCTTGTTCGACATTCGGTACTCTCTCTCCGGACGAGAGGCACAGATTTATAAAAAGTAAATCCTTTTGCTTAAATTTTTTAGGAAAAAATCACGTAGTAACCGATTGCCCTTCTGCGCATCGTTGCAGCGCATGTGAAGGTAAACATCATAGTTTATTGCATTTAGATTCGCGCCCTAACAATGATCGGCTGGTTTCGCAAACCAATGCAAATTCTAATAGAGTCATTACTCAATTCAATAGAGATACTGGTCAACAAAATCGGAATTCGAATTTCTCTAGAACTAGGAACGCTCCGAATCCTCACCACAATCGGTTAACCACTAGTCCTTCCCGTCTTCACTCCTCAAATCTTGATTCTCCCACTGCGCAAGCGTCAAGTTCACAAACTCAAAGCTTGAACGCCCTTTCAAACAATAGCTCGTATACGTTATTAGCAACTGCTCAAGTTGTAATCTACGACTCTGATGGCTACCCTTGTGTAGCTAAAGCCATTTTGGATTCTGGCTCTCAGAGAAGCTTTATTTCTCGCGATTGTGTTCAACGTTTAAATTTGGCTACCAAGAAACAAAATTTGCACATTTCAGGCATATCAGTGCAAGATTCCGTTGTCTCAAAGGAATATACAAATTTGATTGTTCACTCGAAAGTAAACCCTGACAAATGTTTTTCTCTTTCTTGCTCTGTGTTGGAAAATATAACTAAACGAATTCCTCAGATTCCTATTAATCACAGTATGTTAAAAATACCCCAAGAAATTTTGAATCAGCTCGCAGATCCGTCCTTTTCCACTCCCTCTCTACCGGAGATTTTAGTGGGGGCAGATTTATTTAATGCGTTACTTACGCATGGTTCCTTGCATCTAGGTAAAGGTCTCCCTGTTATCTTTAATAGTCATTTGGGATGGGTAATTGCAGGGCAAATACCGTCTTATGCGGAACAAAATGAAAAACAAACCATTGCGCAATCACACTGTTTTTGCTCAACAGAGTCTTGTAGCGGCTCTGCAGACGGTTTATGACTAAATAAAGCACCAACTCTAGACTCGCTTTTAATCAAATTTTGGAATCAGGAGGAAATTTCTGATTCAGAGCACTCCTCACGCTCACCCGAAGACGATTACGTCGAGAATCTCTTCTTATCTACCACCAAGATTTTGAAAAACGGTACTTATCAGGTAGACATGCCCCTGCGCACCCCACATGAATTTACAAAGTTAGGCGACTCCTTTATCACTGCGCAACGAAGATTTCTCTCACTAGAAAAAAGGCTCCACAGCAACCCTGAATTGTTTACAGAATACAAACGTTTTATTGATGAATATATTTCTTTAGGTCATGCCCAAGTGACACCCTTAGCTCTTACGCATAACCCCACTCTAGGTCCTGCCCAAGGGACAGTACCGTCGCCGTCAAGTCAGCAACGTTTCCATAAATATTTTGTTCCACATCTCTGCGTTGTCCGTCCTGACAGCGCAACCACCAAAATACGGGTGGTATTCGATTTCTCGTGCAAGACATCGTCATCACTTTCTCTAAACTGTGTATCGTACAAAGGCTACACGGTACAGCCTGTTCTACATGACATTTTGTGTCGTTTTCGAGTCCCTCGATATGTTTTAACTGCAGACATCAGACAAATGTTTCGCCACATCAAAACGAACCCCAATCAAAATTTTTTGCAGAATGTGTGACTCCACAAGAGTCTCTTCAGTGCATCGAATTGCAAACGGTTTCCTTTGGGCAAACTTTCGCCCCTTTTTTAGCTTGTCGGGTCATCAAAGATATCGCCGACAAAAATACTGATCTCTCTTTGGCCTCTGAAGCCTTATTAGCTCAAACTTATATTGATGATATTCTTTCGGGTGCACAAACCCTTTCTGACTTGAAAAATCTTTACCTGCAGCTCAACACAGCTTTAAATAACTCTGGTTTCGAATTGCACAAATGGCAGTCCAGCTCTACAGAATTATTACAAGATATAGCTCATACCAATGCATCGGAAAAATATTTGAATTTAAATGAATCCGCATGCAAAATTTTAGGTCTTAAGTGGAACCCCTCGCTTGATGAGTTTAGAATTTCAGTACCTTCACAGTTAGACATACACCCCCTTACGAAAAGAAAGGTTCCATCAGTAATTAGCTCATGTTTCGAACCATTAGGTTTGGTCAACCCTATCATTGTATCAGGTAAGGTTTTGATGCAGAAAATTTGGATGTCACACCTTGACTGGGATATGCAAATACTAGATGTAACTCTTTTGGAACTGTGGCAAGAATTTGTAAAACATTTATTGCAATTAAAGGATTTGTCAATCTCTAGGAATTTGTTCTTAAACAAAGAAATCTCTAACGTTGAGTTGCACGGTTTCGCGGATGCGAGCACATTGGCGTACGGAGCTGTTGTATATCAGAGGGTTCAATATTCAGATTACACTATTTCTTGCTCACTTGTCTCGGCAAAGTCTCTTGTGGCCCCTCTTAAGAAAACTATCACAATACCCCGATTAGAACTTTGTGCCATGCTTCTACTCTCAAAATTAGTTGTAAAGATTTCTCAAATTTTTGAAAATAAAATTTCGTTCAATTCTTTCAACCTTTGGACCGACTCCTCGATTGCTTTTTGTTGGATCGGAAGCCCTTCAAGTAGGTGGACCACGTTCGTGTCCAATCGCGTATTCCAAGTACATTCTCTATCGCAAGAATTCCAGTGGCGTCACATTTCCTCTCAGAACAATGCGGCAGATCCCTTGTCTAGAGGAATGTTCAACTGTAAAGTCTGGGACACATGGTTTCATGGGCCAGAATTTTTACGAAACCCTAATTTAAATTTATCTCTTTTTGAAGCTACCCCCAACGTTGTAAACCACCCCCCAGAAGAAAAGAAACTTGCTCTCACTCTAGATACACAACAAATGAACTTTTGGTCATCTCTTTTTTCGAAATTTTCCAATTTCCCGAAATTACAAAGGATAGTGGCGTACTTATTGCGCTTTACCCACAATTTAAAAAATTCCGACAGAAGAATCGGACCGCTCTCGGTATCCGAGCTGTCCTCTTCGCTAGATTTCATAATTAAAATTATTCAAAATGAAAATTTCTCTTCTGAAATAAATGCCCTTTTGACAGATCGTCCCCCGAAGAATAGTAAAATTCTTTCTTTTAAACCTTTTGTTGATAAGTGTGGTTTTCTGCGTGTAGGAGGTAGGCTCACATACGCAGACATTCCCGAAGCACACAAATACCCTATTTTGCTCCCCTCTCAGACGCATGTGGTTTCACTTATGCTTCGTCAAGAGCATGTTAGGTTGGGCCACGCAGGCGCATAAAATACACTTTCGAATTTCAGATTACGATTTTGGCGGCTGTTAAATGGACTCAGAGAAGTTAAACGTATAATACACTCTTGTGTTACTTGTCATCGCTTTAACGCAGTAGTAGCTGAACAAATCATGTCGGATCTCCCTAAGGATCGCGTCTGCGCAGCTCGTCCCTTCCAGAAAGTTGGCGTGGATTTTGCTGGACCCTTCCTAATAAAATCTTCTAGGTTGCGTAAATCCCCACTTATTAAAGGTCATGTGGCTCTTTTCATTTGTATGGTCACCAAGGCGGTGCACCCTGAATTTGTAACCGGCTTATCCTCCGAAGCCTTTTTAGCCACCCTAAAAAGATTTATTTCCAGACGTGGAAACCCCACTCGAATTTTCAGTGACAATGGCACAAATTTTCTCGGCGCACGCAACAGTTTGAAAGAGCTTTATGATTTTTTTCAGTCTCAAAGAAACTACGATACAATTCGTGAGTTTTTGTCGCTAAATGAAACTGAATGGAGTTTCATACCCCCACGCTCACCCCATTGGGGAGGGTTGTGGTAGGCTGCGGTGAAAAGTACGAAATATCACCTTGTACGAATTTTGGGTGACATTCGAGTCACTTACGAAGAGTTTTCCATGATTCTCGCTCAAGTGGAGGCAATTTTGAACTCCAGGCCCTTGTGTGCCCTTTCCAACGACCCCTCGGATCTTCAATCGCTTACGCCAGGACATTTATTATTAGGAGCCCCTTTAACCGCATTCCCTGAAAAAGATTTAACTCGAACCCCAGATAGCAAGCTCTCATTTTGGAAAATCTGCTCCAAAATGCAGCAAGGGTTTTGGAAACGGTGGACGGTAGACTACCTCCACAGATTGCAGCAAAGACCCAAATGGTCACGTCCCTCAGCCAACCTAGAAGTTGATCAAGTGGTACTAATCAAAGGTGAAGATACGCCCCCCTTAAAGTGGCCCCTAGCACGTATTGTTGAGGTAATCAAAGGCAAGGATGGTAAGGTGCGGGTAGAACGTCTTAGAACTCAGGACGGTGAGGTGACTAGACCTATTGCCAAATTGTGCCCTCTCCCTTCTGTCCCTCAGGTAGATCATACTGCGTGAATGCACACTGGTTGCATCCAACGACATCCAACACGTGTTAACACACCAATTCTTTATATTGTATGAATATTTTATTTTAATTTTATTCGCTTTTCTTTTTGTTTAAACTTAAGTTAACAAATAAGGATTAGTCTCTTTTCTTTGGGTTGAGTAATGACCTTGAAGTTGTGATTGCTCTCGTAGAGATGCCTTTCAATTCGTCGCGCGGGCAGAATGTTGGAATTTGCTGTATAATCCCAACTGTGTAGAATACAAATTTAGGGACACCCTGTACATCCACCCTGAAACCTGCACAGTCGGTGACGCATCCCTACCAACAGCGATTCTCTGTGCGCGCGAGCCCTGTTTCCAGTTCAGTAGCATTCAGACCTTTGTGGAAAGCACGACTGCTGTGTCTGCAAATGACTGCTCACAGTCTTTTCTGACAAACAACCCCACGTTGCAATCTATGGGATTTCAAAGTATTTATAGTGTGTGTGAAGTAGTATCAAGTATGTAACTTGTACCTAGTATTCCAATCTAATTACCACCCAACACATTTGTTGGTGCCGTGATCTTTAGGTGAAAAGCCGGTACATCTATCTCTCTTCAACTAACATTAATTACTTACATTGTGGTTCTGTTATTAATTTTCCAATTCTCAGGTGCTCGAGTGTATAACATTTGTTTGTGTACTGCCTACTCTTGTAAAGTACAGTGTTTTTACGTTACATTACCTATTTGTTCGCATATCAACTAGTGCATTTTAAGCGCGAAACTATAATCTGGCAGTGTTGTCAAGTAGTGGCTTCAACAATTATAGCTCTACAATTTCACATGTTCTTCTTTTTTTTGTTGCTGTTAAGATCTTTAGAATTTAATTCATTAAAGATCTATTGAAAATAAACTGGCAATTATTGACATCTTCGTAGTTAGTTTACCCTTTCGCGGTCAGTGGAGACAAGGTAGTTATGGTCAGATGTCAACAACCACCTTCCTACAATCATACAGTCCACTAACAATACTACTTGTCTACACTCCCAGACAGGTAGCTAAGACTTTTTCCCAAAGGAAGTAAACTACCTCCCGTCAAGTTACGAAGGCCCGTTTAGCTAATGGAAATCTAGTCTCCATCACCGACATATCGATGGATTTTTGACAAAACAACGTAAGCGACTCGAGTCAAATTTTACAGTAGACGTTTTTTTTCTTCTGATTTTCATGTTTTTGATTGATTAAAAGTATGTGAATTTTTCTACGAACATTATTGAATCATTATTGTTTAGTTTAGACTTTTCATTTTGATAAATTCCGTCATTATTCACTCAATTTTGAAGCTTACGATGTTTTGTCAATACTTTTTAGAAATAAGTTACATATTCATCTGTCGCTTGAGATAGACTTACGATCTTTACGAACTTTTTATTCAGGAATGTAAATATTTGAAATATGATGTTAAATTTCATTCTTGCTAGAAATTGTCTTCGTCTTCCTCATCTGTTCCGGCCAAAAGATCTGGAACTTCGGCCTTGCCTTCGAATTGTTTATACTCATTGAAAACATTTTTTGGTATAACATGTTTGTTACACAGTTCCATAAGGTTCTGGAACTTCACAAGGGAAAGTTGTAATGGATGTTTGTAAACTGATTCCAGGTTTTTGTTTGAAGTTTTTGATCTTCTACCAGAAATTATAAAAACAGTTAAAAAAGTTCAATCATAGAAAACGTTAACAAACCTTTTGAAACTCCACAAGAAATGGGCAAGGTGTGAATCTTAGCTGTGTCGGAATATGAATATTTAATTTTCATAGTGTCCTCTCCCTTTTCCAATAGAACGGTTCTAACTTGGATTATTTGAAATATAGGTCCATCTTCAAACTGGTTGATTTTAATTGAAAAAAAGTTTTCGCTCACTGCTTTCCACGATAAAAAATCAGAATACTTCAAGCGCATAACCTTGAGAGGTTTAGGATGAATCCTAGCATTAGCTATCAGTGTAGGCCACTCAGACTGTGCCCAAACAATGCGTCTACGAATGAATCTTTCGATTGTGGCATGGACTGCATCTACTGGCATATAGGTATGTCCAGGCAGAAGGAAAGTTATTTTAATATGACAGATGTTAATGGCATTTTTAAGGAACCAATGTAGCATCGTTAGCATGGCTTTGTTTTTATTTTGCCCAGTTCAGCTATCACAATACAAAGCAACAGTTTTTACATTTTTCCGATCATCAACTTCAAGCAGATATTTATAAAGAACTGTACAAATTTCATTGGTGCCTCGGTTCCCATCTGTTTCACCCCATAAATTACAATAACCATTTCTAGTTCCATTTTCATACACAGTTTCATTGTAGAAAGCATATTTTCTTGAGTAGTATACAAGCATGTTGTCACCGTGTGGGGTATTTAGGTCGAAACTTGCACACACAAAACTATCATCTTCTTTTGCAATCTTTTGGTCGGCAAGAAACTGTCGTTTGCACTCGTTTTTATCTTTGATGTGACTTTGATATTGAAGATCATCTGCATCACTGAATTTATTATCCTCGTCTTTTCTAGATTCACAGAGACTACATTTATCCTTTTTGGGGAGGTGGAAGCCAATATTGAAGTCTTTGTTGAAGATTTGTCTGAACACCCTAAGGGATACTTTAGTTTTGGTTTTGTGAATTTCTAGTTGCTCTTTTGCAAAAATTCTGTATAAGAAAGATACATTTCTCAATTCGCTGGGTAGGTATTTTTTGATTGTGCTCGATCTGCAATAATGTGATCCAACTGCTGGTAGTTTTTTGATAAATTCGTGAACTCGGTTTTTGTCTTCAGTTGTAGTTTTATGAGGGGGGCTATGTTTACCCCGTTGATCAGCTTTGGCAAATAACATACTAGGACCTGCGTTATTCTTAGTATATCGTAAAGTCATCTGTGAGATGCAAAGTGTTTTCAATAGAAATTGCTGACACACGTTAATTTCTTGTTCATTCCAGTTTATAACGTAGCTAAAGCTTCTAGCTACGTTATAAACTGGAATGAACAAGAAATTAACGTGTGTCAGCAATTTCTTCTGCTGTTCTTCTGCTGTTCTTCTGCTCAGGTTTACATTTGTTCGTCTTCGTTTTACTTCTTTTTCCTTTATACATGACAAAAGCCAATCTCTCTGTTCAGAATGACTGCCCAAACACCAGTAATACTCGAAAATGTCATGTCGTTCTTGTTCTGTCAATTTTCCCGCACACCCATTTTGACATCTTTTTGTTTTGCAAGGATTTTCTTGAACTGTTGTGTGTTAAACGAGGTATAATCTGAAGTTTCTCCTGTCGTGTCATTTGATTCAAAAGGTTCAGTTGGTAGCATTGGCAAACAAATTTCCAGATTAATTACTGAAATGTCCGCAGCACAGTCACTCGAAAAAATTATTGGAATATTGACAATCTCAAATGAATCTTCATTGGTCTGATCTTGTACAGTTACCATACTACTAATAGGATTAAGTACTATCTCTTTCTCAGTGTGGTTATCATAATATTGTATCGGTTCCAGAACAGGATATTCATTGTGCATGTTATACGTGGTATGACTTACGTATTCATTTTGATTAGCACCATCAGCGCTGAAATCAGCTCCATCTCGAGCCATTAGTGCTATACGGTAACATCTTGAATGAGCCATCTAGGCAAGAGAAAAACAACACTAACCTCCAAAAACTTAAATGCATAAACTTACCAGACGTTAGTGGTTCTCACTGACTTTTGATACAAATCGGAAAATAATTTCAATATTATTGTTGGTACTTTATTTCCAAGGCACGAAAAAACGCATGCACATCGCAGAATCAACAAGCAAACTGTAATCAGAATAATGCCACCTACTTGACTTGTCTTTGCCGGTACCAAGGGGGGGGGTAAATAATTATCGCAACCGACAGATGTATAGATCGTAACCACCTTAAGTACATGGCGCATACGATCTTTTGACGGGAACATATTGTTGCATACGATAAAAACACGCACTTTTCAAACAACTTCACAAATAAACTGGTGGATACGATAATTTAAATCTTGATTTTACTGCTTTGAGATGAATACAGGCTAGAATTGTAAGTGCTAATTATGTGTGGTTTATCGTAAGTGACCGTTAGATGTAAAAACCTCGTTTTCGAGAAATATGTCGCTTACGATGTTTTGTCAAAAATCCATCGATATATGAGCTGAAATGGAAAATCGATGACGTCACAATGGAGGGTTCGTTGGAGCATTTCCCTGGTCTAATAACCGACATTGTATTAGGACATGATGTCCTCCGAAAGCATAATTTCCGGCTGGAGTTAGGAACCGGAGAAATATACATAAATAATTAATTAGTGAGGTGTTCACAATTAGCCAATCCTGTTGGAATATTGGAGGCAGTGAACCCGCCTATGGAAGAAGTCGATTCTGCTGTACCGATAATATGTAGAGAAGAAACTACCCATCGACTTAGTGAAGACCGCCGTTCTGTAAATCTGTCTGTTTCTGAAGTCTCTGCGTCCTCCCTGGAGTTAGGGGTCGACAAGGAGCAAATTGTTTCCAAAGTCTCTGCGTCTTCCCTGGAGATAGGGGATGACAAGGAGCAGTCCGTTCTTGAAGTCTCTGCGTCCTCCCTGGAGTTAGGGGTCGACAAGGAGCAAATTGTTTCTGAAGTCTGTGCGTCTTCCCTGGAGTTAGGGGCTGACAAGGAGCAATCTGTTTCCGAAGTCTCTGCGTCCTCCCTGGAGTTAGGGGTCGACAAGGAGCAAATTGTTTCTGAAGTCTCTGTGTCCTCCCTGGAGTTAGGGGTCGACAAGGAGCGAATTTGTTCCGAAGTCTCTGCGTCTTCCCTGGGGTTAGGGGTCGACACGGAGCAACCTGTGTCCGAAGTCTCTGTGTCTTCCCTGGTGTCAGGGGTTGACAAGGAGCAGTCTGTTTCCGAAGTCTCTGCGTCTTCCCTGGTTTTAGGGGTTGACAAGGAGCAATCTATTTCCGAAGTCTCTGCGTCTTCCCTGGTGTTAGGGGTTGGCAGGAGCAATCTGTTACCGAAGTCTGTTCATCGTCTCTCGTAGAGTTGGGAGATAGTAATGCAGCCCCGAGAAATATCCGAGAACTGAGAAGGTTCTTGGGAGTGGCATCCTGGTATAGGAGGTTTTTGCCATCATTTTCAGAAAAGGTAGCTCCGTTAACGAAATTACTCCGCAAATCTCAGCGATGGAAGTGGGCTGAAGAACAAGAAACCGCTTTAGCTAAGATTAAAACATGTCTATCCGAAGCACCCGTCCTAAGTTGTCCTGATTTTACCGTACCGTTTACCTTACAAACCGATGCCTCCGAATATGGTTTGGGAATAGCCCTTACCCAGCAGAAGGATGGTCAAGAACACGTGGTAGCGTATGCAAGTCGCACCCTGAGTCCTACCGAGAAAAATTACTCCGTAACCGTGAAATAATGTCTTGCCATTGTTTGGGGGATTCAAAAGATGCGTCCTTATTTAGAGGGCTACCATTTCACGGTTGTTACCGATCATCAATCTCTTAGATGGCTGCATTCCATATCTAGTCCGTCCGGACGTTTAGCCAGGTGGAGTATTTTTCTACAACAGTATGATTTCGAGATACAGTACCGTAAAGGTGCTCTAAATCGTGTGGCCGACGCTTTGTCCAGAAACCCGCTACCAATGACCGCCGAGGCCGATCCACTGTCTGCACTTTGTTTGACCGATGTAACCGCCGAATGTTCGTGGTACCGGAACAGAAAGGAAGAGGTCCTGATGGAACCAGAGAAGTTTCCGGACTACTGCATTAAAGAAGACCGTCTATACCGTCATTTCTGGGATATCATCGATTTCAGAGAGACAGAAATGTCCGACCCTTGGAAACTGTGCATAGCAAAGCCCGACCGAACCCGAATCCTGCAAGAAAACCATGATGCTCCAAACGCCGGACACTTAGGAATTGCTCAAACCTTCACCCGGATTGCAAAATTGTACTATTGGCCAGGAATGTTCAGGGACATCACCAAATACGTGAGGAGATGTCTGCAATGTCAAAAGTACAAACCGTCGCAACAAAAGCTCACAGGGAAGATGCAACCGTCATCGTATCGACAACCATGGCAAACCGTTAGTTCCGACATAATTGGACCGTTACCCAGAAGTAAGAAAGGGAACTGTTACATCATTATGTTTCAAGACCGATTCACTAAATGGGTACAGTGTAAACCGTTAAGGAATGCTACTGCCAGTTGCATAAGTACTGCCTTTTACGAGGAAATATTGACGATATTTGGATGCCCCCGTACCGGACTGACCGACAATGGAACTCAGTATGACAGCAAGTTGTTCAAGGTTATGCTGAGTGGGTTATGAATCCGACACCGTTACACTCCGCCGTATACACCGCAAGCGAATCCAGTAGAACGAGCCAACCGCACCCTGAAGACAATGATTGCGCAATACTGCGAAGCGGATCACCGAGACTGGGATGTAAGGTTGCCGGACTTGAAGTTTGCAATGAATAATTCAAGACACGACTCGACTGGATTTACACCCGCCTTCCTAAATTTTGGGAGAGAACCCGAGACACCGAAATCCTTCAGAAGAGAGGCTGAAAAGGACACCGAGAAAAGTCCGGAAGAAGACGCCGGATTGGAGGACCCTACCGAAAAAGACCCGAAGCCGCATCTCTTGCTAGTAGAGAAACTGCAAGAGTGCTTCGACCTAGTCCGTCTGCACCTGTCCCGAGCGTTTACCAGTGAAAGTCGTAACTATAATCTGCGCCGTAGAGACTGGAAGTGCACTATCGGAGACAAAGTCATGAAAAGGGATCATACCCTATCCTCTGCCGTTGATCACGTCGCCGCGAAACTTGCTCCGAAATATTCCGGGCCGTACGAAGTCGTACGTGTCATTTCTCCAGTTATATATGACTTCCGAGACGAGAAAGGAAAACGGTATAATCGTATGCATGTAAAAGATTTGAAACCCGCCAATGAGTAAAATGCTTTGTTTTTTTTGTTTTCCATAGAATGAACCGCCAAGACTTACCGCCGCCGTTAATCCGCCTAGGCCCTGACGGCCAGGAGATGATCGACCTGACGGGCGATATTACCCCTCCCGGCTCCACGCTGCCAACCAAGGACTTCTTTGCAGAGGAAGATTGGTGACGGTGGAGCAAGGATGTCACATCCCAGGCGTTCGAGGATGCCTTCGACGAGGACTTCGGCATGACGCCGTACCGTCCCGGCAACACTCCACCGAGGTCGCCCACTCCGCCAGCACCAGGGGTGTAGAGTGAGAAAATTCTCATATGCACCCTCTATGAGCGTACGACAACGGTACCGATGGAAGACGGGGGGGCTACCGACCAGATTGAGGTCAGGGAGGTGGTGTCGCAATACGACACAGGGGTGTGCAGCACCTTCACCCCCCTACACCACGTTCCTTCCCGCCCATCCGCACAGGTGCCTTGGGAGATGTTAGAGCCGCCGAAGTCCTCCGCTTCCCCGGAACCATCTGCTCTGGACATGAAAATCCGAGGCTGGGAGATCATAGATTATGCCGCCAATGCACCCCGGAATCAGCCATGGCCAAAGGACTGGGCCGAGAAAGCCCAGTATTTTCGCCCGAAGGAGACGAATCCCGCAAAATGGCATAGGGTCCGAATATATCACCGACAAGGACGGAGGGTGCCGGTGATGCTTCCTCCGACTTGTTAAGACACCGCCGTCCGAATTTTGACAACTTGCGTTTGACTTTATAGTAAGACTGTTTATTTAGAATTTCCCTTTTTTTGTGTTCGTATTCTCAGTTATCGGAAAAAGGCAACTACCCTTCTGTTTCTTAATAGATGGATGCCGACTCTCCGATGGATGTCCTCGTGTTGACTGACTCAGATAGCCTCCAGTTGGACAGAACCAGCCAATCCGACGTCCTGGATATCCCCACCGCCAGCGAAAGATGGAAGATTTGGGGTTCGGGGAACATCCCCCTGATGATCCGAACAGCGGAAGCAATGGTGTATCAGGGAACTTACCCACAACAAAAACCGCCAGATACCCACCTGCCACGAGAACGGATGGTAACCGGCAAGTTCATCACCCTGACGGATGATCTCTGCTGGAGGTGTGGAATCTCAGGACACCGCCGAGAGAACTGCAACAGGCCGTTTATTTTGTTTTGTTCCCGATGTGGACAAGTGGGTCGGATGTCCCGAGAATGCCCGTGTGATCGACACGGCCCCCGTACCCCATCGGTGGCAGTACAAGCGCACCTGGTCGCCAGTATAGATGAACCCCGACGAATGCAGGATGCTGCCGTCCAGTGCAGCATCGGCACCGAACGACCCCGCCCCGCTCTGGAAGTAGCCGGACGCTGCTCCAGGTCATACCGAAGACAGCCGTCCCGTGGAAGAGGACCGCCCCTTCCAGACCAATCGACCCTACGCCGACGTTCCAGGCTGTGAGACGCTACATCCTGGATCATAGATTTTGTTTTCCCACCTTTGTTATAGTTAGGTATAAGGTGGTGTTTGAAAAAATGTCCGAAAGTTGCACTCTCGCTCATTCATTTTTTTTACCGAAGTAAAGGAGGTGTGTAACGAGTTATTTTTTTGTGCAAGATTGATTTTCATTTTTTTCCCGTGATATATTTTATTTTACCACTAGGTTGTATATAACTCGTTACTTTACAACCCTTTCTACTACCGCATTGATTTTTTTTTCGTTATTACCGTTAAAATATATTTCAGTATAAGTCCGAGTTACGCAAATCCAAATTCTACCATACACAATTTATTCATTTCCGATATTTAGATTTTTCAACTGAAGGGACGCCCGGTATATACACCATTTTAATTAAAACCGAAGCCGTCCAGTATAGATACAACTTTTTGTTGTAAGTAGATACATTTCACGTTTAATTCCCTTACCACGACTACAGCCGAAAAATGTAGGTAGGATTTTGGATATAAATTAGTGAGCAATTGTTAGAAGGGCTCTCGATTCTTACTCTATTCTTGTCGTGAATCTGACCTCTCTGCATAAAACCGAAAAACCGGAAAAGTAGTGCGATTAGTGAAATAAGATTGTGTAGTCCGGTGTGGAAGCTGTATTTTATAAGGTAAATCATTTTTACAAATAAACTGTGTATTCGAAACTTTCCGTACCGCCGCTTAATAAATTGTTAAATGTATGGTTTCGAAAAATTTTCCGACCGGCTATTTTTTTCCCTTTTGTTGTTGAATTGAAATTGGTTTTTTTTTTGTTTCTTTTATATGGAAATAAAGATTTGTGAACTGTAATTTGATTTGGAATTTTATTTACAGCGTATAATATATATTAATTAACTGATATAAATTATTAGTGGATTCTCGAATTATTTTATGCTTTTGGTTCTCAGTAGTTTTATATTAAATTGGTATCCAAGTGGATTATAATATTTTAATTTTATGCTAGTCCTAATATTTTTACCCTGTGTGTCGATAGCTGGTTACCGTTTAACTCGTGTGAAAATTCTTTTTTATTTTTTTCGGAATAATAGTTACCGGCTTCATTTAGATTCAAGGGTTAATCAGACTTGGAAGAGGCTTAGTCACAATTTGTTTGATTTCCCGGCAGATCTAATTCGTTCTTAAATTTTATTTTTTTTCGGAATAATAGTTACCGGCTTTATTTAGATTCAAGGGTTAATCAGACTTGGAAGAGGCTTAGACACAATTTGTTTGATTTCCCGGCAGATCTAAATCGTTCTTTTCCCATCTCGTAGAATCATTATTTATATATTTTTTCTTATTGTCGGAATAATAGTTGCCGGTTTCATTTGGATTCAAGGGTTAATCAGACTTGGAAGAGACTTAGCCACAATTTGTCTGATTACCCGGCAGATCTAAATCGTGCATTAGGGACCCCGTTAAACCCGGTAGATTTGAACAGTATTTGATAACCTGACCGTTATGTCCGTCAAAGTACCAAGTATATGGTAAAGATAGCTTCTTTTCTTTTCCCTGTTAATTTGCTTGTCACTATAGAATTATTCGTAAAATAGACCACAGAGTATTAATAGACTAAAGTTTTTTTTGGATTATTTTGTGATATACCGTCCTATTGTGTGATCGTAGGTATACACTAAACCGTAGGTAGTATACAACTCTGCTAAACCCCTGTTTCCTTCATTAACCCCTGATTCATAAATCGGAGAATCCATATTTGGTTGTGATTAGGTAAATAAAGTTAATTCTACAAAACCCCTGGAATTTTCCGTAACCTCCATCTGAGGCTATCTGGAACTCTTGACGCTAAGGGTCAAGGGGCCGTGGAGCAAACCACGTTAATAATCTGGCGCCCGAGATTTAAAACCGAATTTTGCATCAAGGTTGTCCATAGTGACGTGTTCTTGTGGCAGGAGCCACGTGTAAGAAGGAAAGTACGTTACAGTGTTTTTAACGGACCAGAACCCTCAATTGGTATCGCAATAAGCTTTGCCAAACAAACACTAAATACATGGACAGCAAGAGGAGCTTTAGACTTCTGGCATAATATACCAGGATTGGTTCATTCAAAAGCTTTTATATATCCTTAGAAGAATGTCTACAAACAAATATTAGACTATTGCAGGCATGACCTAGGTTGTCTAACAGGCCACTGTCATCTGAATCATCATATGCTAAGACTTGGACTGTCGGAGGATCCGACTTGTCGTCTTTGTGTGGAAGATGATGAAACATCATATAATTTGTGCCTGCCCCACCGCGGCTCGAATCAGGTATCTGATGTTTGGCAGGGTCTCTCTCTCTTGCCCTCGGACCTGAAATATCATTCACCAAACAAACTAATCGGCTTTGTTAAGAAGCTGAATTAGATTGGTAAAATCTGAATAGGTATGAGCCACAATAGACTTTTGCGAGTCGCAGTGGAGACACCACAAACCTAACCTAACCTACATTACCAACGTCTTTTCTCAGAAAAAATTATAAATGATATGCTTTTTGAAGCAGAAATAGGCACTTTGACAAGAGAAAGAGTGCGTTTTCTAATGCCTCCTTCGCCACCTTCATCATCTTCAATTTCTACAAATAATTGGCAAGGGTACTCCAACTCAGCACACCCACTGTACACTTCGCGTCCAAGTGAAAGCCCTTCGCTTACTACTTCGTACCCAGGGCGACTCCATTAAACGCTTGATGAAGGAAATGATGCTACGTTCTTCTCCCCATTGACCTCAATGTGAACTTGTGCCCCCAATTGTAAATTGTAATTCTTTCATCTTTTAAGAATAAATTTGAAAAAAAAAAAGTAAAAAGTATAGCGGGCAAGCACCGCAACCGGGCACAAGTCGGAGCAATGTAAAAAAACCGTAGCACCTCCCTCACGCGCGAGCCACCCTCGTGTAGAGGAGGCTGTAGACAAACAGGAGAGGAGAACGGCAGGGGCATCCATACCCTCAACCTCCTCAACTGACCTGGAAAAAAATAGAAAAACCCCCATCCTTCCTGAACTGAGTAAACCCAGAGGAAGGGACGATCCACTGAGGCGTGGAGCGAGGGTAAGATGGTATCTTCGCTTTCTTGAGCAGGGACTTGCACCGGAAGAAGCAAGAAAGAAAGCCGCAGAGCGTAAAAAACAAGGAGAGGAGAAGAACATCCCTCCTAAAGGAGAAAAAGAGAAGGGAAGTGGCAACAGCCCAGTCACCGCAAGTACAGGAGAAGGAGAAAAAGGAGGTCAAAATAGCCATCCCTTCTTCAGCTGGCAGCTACGCAGCTGCAGTAAAAATAATAAGAATGGCGGTTCTCCCTAGGGCGTACCATGAGAACACTCTCAGTGCGGACGACCAAACCTTGCTGGTGAACGCAATTATAGAAGAAATGTATGCTGGATGGGAGCATAAGCTCCAGTTTAATGGCATACATTTCAGACCAGGAGTCGTTCTAAAAGACTGTGAAACACCACAGACTGCACAATGGCTCCAGTTGATAATACCACAGCTGAAAAGCTGAAAGGGAGTAGAACTGATGGTGTGCCAGGGAGACAACATCCCAAAAATGCATACCGCTACGATCTTTCTCCCAAGAAGCAAAGGCGTAGAGGAAACTTCTTCGCTTGATAAAAGCGCAGAATGAAGGTTTAGTAACAGACCAGTGGAAGGTCCCCAACCTTAAAGAAGAGGGCAAAGGCCTAGTCTTGAGGGCAGGAATAGACAATCTATCTTGTCAAAAAATCAAGAACAACGGGTTCATCATTCATTACCGGTTTGGGAAAATCCTCGTACATGGCCTCAGAAAAGAAGAGGAAAGAAACCCTGAGAAGGTTTCTATATCCTCCAATGCCAGCGACGACTCGAGTAGTGTAGAAAGCCTACACATCTCTAAACTCCTTGGGGAGGAGTCGCCGCTGTCCGAGTAGGGAATGGAGTTTGGGTCGGAGGAAGGGGACAGCACTCTTACAGAAGGGGACATCACCCTGATGAAAGAGGGTAATACCCAAGCTTCGGCAATGATCTCAAGATTGTTCACTGAGGATCGCTGGGGGATGTGTTTGATCTAAGAACCTTTGGTCAATAATAACCAGATAAGAGGATTAGCATGTAAAGATGCTAAAATAGTATATTAATCAGGTAGTGATACCAAGAACATGTATTATGATAAGGAACAATATTAACTATTTTTGTCTTTCAAAAGACATGACTCGAGACCTCGTTCCAGTTCGAGCACTCTTCGAACACAAGGAAGGAGGGCAAGGAGATAGTAATAACATCATGCTACTTTGCGGGAGACGGGATAGCACCACCCGCCGAGGTACAAAAGCTGGTGGAGTACTGTGAAGAGAAGAGACTACTTCTACTCTTAGTATGTGATGCCAATGCACACAATACTGTTTGGGGCAGTAGAAATACCAATCAGAGAGGTGAGCAACTTTTAGAATATATCCTCAATAAAAACCTTAATATTCACAATATAGGGAATACCCCCACATTTGTAATAAGGGTAAGGCAAGAAATTTTAGATGTAACACTGGCAACACAGGATCTAAAACATATAATTAAAGATGATGAAACAGAGTTTCGGGCGAACCATCTCTCTCCGATCATAGCATCAAACAGATTGGGACAACTATAACACCTGTCTGAAAGAAAACCTAGCACATATCCAAAGCAAAGAGAGGGCTAAGCACCATCTCTATCTGGAAAATGAGCTTCAGGACCTGAAAAGGGCAATAATCGATGCATTTGAATCGAGCTGCCCTCTTCAAGAACAACGAAGCAGCAGAGATGCACCCTGGCGGAATAAACATCTGTCAGAATGAGGATCTCAAACCCGGGACCTTTTTAATAGAGCAAAACTCACCGCACACACAGAGATACACCGAGGTGAGAAACACCTACTATGAGGAAATTAGAAAAGCTAAAAGAAATGGCTTCAGAAAATTCTGTGAAGATATAAACACAACACCTGCTGCGGCAAGACTCTACAAAGTCATGGCAAAAAGTAGGGTCAACACAGATATGGCTTTGAGGAAGCCAGACGGTAAATATACTGAAAATGAGGAGGAAAGACTGAGACTCTTACTAGAAACTCATTTTGCTGGGAGTAGCCCAAATAGGGGAGATAGTCCTCTCGAAGGTCATAACAGACCTTCGAGAGGTGGCTAGGTAGACAGCACAACATCCAAATTGATGTCGGAACTGCTCACCACTAGAGTAAGAGACGAGGACGAGCAAAGACATTGTCTCCATCTGTACAACCAGAGGATGTCCACAGGGAGGAGTAGCATCCCCAATAATGTGGAGCCTGACGGTTGACGAACTCCTGTGTGGTTTGACTGACCTCGGAATATCCTGCCAAGGATATGCCGATGATATTGTCATAACAGCCAGGGGAAAATTCGAAAATACCCTTTGTGACATCGTACAAAAGGGTCTGAACTATACAAATGGCTGGTGTAGGCAAGTGGGACTTAACATCAACCCCACCAAAACCATCTTAATAGCCTTCACTAAGAAAAGAAAGCTAAACCTCAAAACCATCAAATTTGATGGGAGCGAGGTTGAATGGAGACAAGAAGTCAAGTATCTAGGTTTGACTCTAGACAGTAAACTCCCGTGGAACAAACTCGAAAAGGAGATTATATACAAAGCAAAAATGGCTCTAATGGTGTGCAGGAATCTGGCAGGGAGAAATTGGGGTTGTAACCCAAAAATCCTTAGCTAGATGTACACTGCCATAGTGAGACCAATTATCACTTATGGAGCCATTGCGTGGGGTAGTAGGACTAGCCTATTGATAACGAGAGAAAACCTCTCCAAAATTCAAAGACTAGCCTGTAAGTGCATTACACGAGCAATGAGAACATGCCCAACGGCAGACATGGAAGTTATTCTCAACCTCCCACCACTACATATGGTGGTGGAAAGTGTTGCAAATAGAACAAGATACAGACTAAGTAAAGAGGGAATCATTAAAAAAAACCACCTCCTTACTTCTTAGAAATCAGAAAACCTGGGACATGCCACAAGATGTTATGATGAAAAAGTATAACTTTTCAAAGAAATTCGTTACGGAATTAAGCAGCAAGAAGGAATGGGATCCAAATACCATTTCCAGACTTGGGAAGAATGCCATTCAATGGTACACAGACGGCTCAAAAGCAATAGAAGGAAATGGGATAGGAGTGCACGGGCCAGGAACCAAACACTCTGAAATCTTGGGAAAAACCCCGAGTATCTTTCAAGCGAAAATTCACGCAATAAGAAAGTGTGCCCAGTTCAATATTGATGAAGGATATTGAAGGCAAAGGAATCATAATGTCGTATACTCAAGCAGCCATTAAAGCGCTGAGCTCTTGTGTTATCAGTTCAAAAATGGTGTGAGAATGCCTAGGCAAACTAAATGAACTAGGCGAGAACAATATGGTCACCTTACTGTGATTTCCAGGATACACTGGGATTGAAGGGAATGAAATAGCAGATGAACTAGCAAAGAGGGGGACTGGAACACCCTTTTGGGGGCCGGAACCCTTTTGCGGTATCAGCTCCAATGTAATATTGGAAGAAATAGGCAAAGTCGAAGAAAAGAGAAGATCTGATCATTGGAAAGATATAGTAGGACTTAGACAATCAAAGATTCTTCTGGGTGATTACAACCTGTTGAGATCAAGTGAATGCATAAGTCAAAGTAAAACTGCACTAAGAGTTTTAACAGGAATCCGTACAGGACATTGTCGCCTGAATGGGCACCTGAAAAAGCTCAAAATAGTGGAGGAAGAAGAATGTAGATTCTGTGGCATGGAAGAAGAAACCTCTATCTACATACTTGCGAACTGCACAGCAATTCAGAATCCCAGAGCACAACACTTTGGATATTATTGGATGGAAGAGGGATATTTACCTAAGTTAAAGCGATATCCTAAAATCCAGTCTGAAGAAGCTGGTGATATCAGAGAGGTACAAATTCTACAATTGTTTGCAAGATAGTGGAGAAGACCTTACGGCTTTCATGGTAAAGTTAAAGAAATTGTCAAAGAATTGCCAGTTTGGAGGATTTCCTCAAGAAGCGCTCAGGGACAAATTTGTCTGTGGGCTTAAGTCCGAAGCTATAAGGAGGAAGTTATCAACCGAAGAAAAACTAACATACGAGAATGCTTGTAAAACGGGGCTAAGTATGGAACTGGCAGAGGGACAAGCGAAAGCGATGGAACCAGAAATTGTCAATAAAGTTGAAAGAGTATGGAGATCAAAATATATCAATAAAATTAAAGATAGTCTGTCACATTCTAGAGACAATATGCGAGTCAAGCCAGGTTGGATACAAATAAGAACACATGTCAGAGATGTCTACGAAATCACAAGAATCATACTAAGTGTCCTGCAAAAGCATGGATCTGTTTCACAAAAGTACAGGACACACCTCAAAATCACCTTTATGTAAAGGGAGACTTTGTGGAAAATGAAGAGGTCGAGGAAGAGGATATTGAAGTCAATTGGTGTAATCAAGTGGAAGAAGTGCATCAAATGATAGGAAATTCAAAATGCGAACCACTAGTGTTAGAGGTATTTATAGAAGATAAGTTAGTTAGTTTAGAAGTTAATACAGGTTCAGATAGCACAATATTACCGTGTGAAATGTTTAAAAAATTATTCACATCTGTAAAGCTAGTTAAGGCAAAAATTAAACTGAAAACCTTATTTGGGCCAGCTAAAGATGATATTTCGCAAGCCAATGTGAATGTTAAGTTTGGGAATATTAGAGCCCTAGTAAGTCTGAAAATTGTTAATTTTACATCTGAAGTTTGTTTACTAGGTAGGTCTTGGTTAAATATATTAATCCCAGAATGGAAAACATATTTTAATCCTGTTCATGAGCTACATAAGATAAACGAAGAAAATAGTGTACTTTTAGATAACTTAATAAAAAATTACAATGATGTATTTGTTGAAGCAAACCCAATAACACAGAAATACTCTATTAAAAGACTTTTATGTTTAAAGAAAAATTATAATAATGACAACTATTAAAATTATATATGACAAGTATCAATTTGTATATTATAAACAAGTACATAACAACTAGTAAACTAGAAGGAAAAACCTAGAAAATGATAATATTTCAACACTTTCCCTCATTAAGTGGTTTTTCTCTTCACTAAGTTAGTTTAATCCTATATTTGTACAAAGCTGTACTAATCTAGGTTTATGAAGAGCTTTGGTCATCATATCAGCCAACTGATGCTCAGTATGTACTTTCTTAACGACAATTTCTCCTTCTGATACCAATTCCCGTACAAAAAAGTGCCTTGTTCGAATATGTTTGGTACGTCTATGGAATTCGGGATTTTGAGCTAACCTCAATGTTGGTTCATTGTCAATATGAAGTTCTGGTACAGCTGATAAGTTAGTTATTTCTGTCAAGAGACGTTTAATCCAAACTATTTCGCGAGCAGCCTCACTTGCAGCAACTGTTTCTGATTCGGTTGTGGAAATTGCTACTGAAGTTTGTTTTTGGCTTAACCATGATACCGCACCTGCAGCATAAATACAAACAATTCCTGATGTTGATCTACCAGTGAGTGTATCACCACCATGATCAGCATCACTGTATATTCTTATGATTCCTTGCAGATGGTGTGGTTTATAAGTGATTCCATAATCCAATGTTCCTTGAAGGTATCTAAATATACGTTTCACCTTAATAACATCTTCTTTACTGGGATGTTCCAACGATCTAGAAACAACTCCTAGTGCATAAGATATATCTGGTCTCGTAGATACCATAAGGTACATTAATGAACCAACAGCTTCTCTATAAGGAAAATTTAGAGATTCATCTTGATCTTTCCCTGATTGAGAATAGTCCTTAATAATAGGTGTTGAAACTGGTCTGCAATTTTCCATGCCAAACTTTTCTAAAATTTTCTTAGTATAGGACTTTTGGTGTATTTTTATTGAACCATTGTCTTTGGTAGATATCTCTATACCTAGAAAATATAAAGCAGGCTTGAGGGTAATTTTGAATTCAGATTTCAGTTTTTCAACAAAATCTGCAGTATGCTCAGGATGATTAGAAGCTAACAGGCCATCATCTACATAAAGAGCAAGTAAAAGTTTGATTTTTCCATGTAGCTTTATAAAAAGACAAGAATCAGCTTCGCTCATTATAAATCCATATTCCTTTAGAAATTTAACAAAACGTTGATTCCAGCACCTAGGCGCCTGTTTTAACCCATATAGGCTCTTGTGTAATCTGCAAACCTTTTGAGAGTTATCATTGAATCCTTCAGGTTGACGCATGTATATTGTTTCATCTAGCTCTCCATAAAGAAAAGCAGTTGATACATCGAACTGAGTGAGTTTCAACTTTTCATTTGCTGCAACACTAAGTAAAAGTCTTATAGTGCTAGATCTCGCAACTGGACTAAATGTTTGATCATAATCTACGCCTTCTTTTTGAGCAAAACCTTTTATGACTAGTCGAGCTTTATACTTATCAATGGAGCCGTCGGGATTCGTCTTTACTTTATAAACCCATTTACATGGAAGTGGTTTAATTCCTTCCGGGAGTTCTTCCAAAGTCCACGTTTGGTTTTCTTGTAAAGATTCCATCTCTATCTGCATTGCCTTTTGCCATTCTTCCTTCTCAGAGCTGTTTATAGCTTCTCTGTATGAAGATGGTTCTGAAGGTTCAGTTATATCTGCTAAAGAAGTCATTACAAAGTCTTCAAAACGTTGTGGAGGTTTTATTAATGCTCTATTTCGTAGATTTCTTGTTTCATCTATTTGCGGTTCTGAATTTTCTATTTCACCATCATCATTATCTTCGTCTTGACTTATAAATTCTGTTTTCTTCAAGATTTCTTCTGTTTGAATATCATTATCCTTAACATCTCGATTTTCTTCATTTTCCTGTCGAACAAATTCTAATTTGAAATTACTTTTAATTTGGAGAATGTTCTCTTGGAAAGTTACATCACGTGACCTGATTAATTTATTATTTTCTCTACACCATATGCGATACCCATCTACACCATCATAGCCAATTAAAATACCTTTCATGGCCTTTTTATCCATTTTCTTTCTTTGTTGTTTAGGTATATGAGCATAGCATGTAGTTCCAATAATTCTAAGATGCTTAATGCTTGGTTTCTTCCCAGTCCATAATTGTATTGGTGATTTTCCTTCTATTCTAGAAGAACCACTGAGATTGAGAATATATTTAGCTGTATTTATCATCTCAGCCCACAATCCTTGAGGAATTTCTTCATGGGAGTGCATAAGAGCTCTAGCTGTTTCTACCAGCGTTCTATTTTTCTTTTTCTGAAGAACCATTTTGTTGCGGTGTATACGGCATAGTAAAGCGTTGTTTTACTCCATACTTAGCTAAAATCTCTTTAACTTCTTTATTATCAAACTCTCCTCCATTGTCACAAAGCAGTTCTTGCACTGTATGACCTGCAGCTCTTATCTGAAGCAACATTTCTTGCAGCTTAGAAGAAACTTCTGACTTATGTTTGATAAAAAATACTTCACGAAAACAAGTAAAATCGTCTTTAAATAAAACGTAGTATCTAAACCCTGACATAGAATTTAAAAATGGACCACATACATCCGTATGAATACGTTCTCCAGGTAGAGTTGCATGTTCTCTTGTACCAAATTTTCTTCGATTGGCTTTTCCAAACACACATCCTTCACATATTTCGCTATCGAGATATACTTTGATTCCAAATTCTCTTTCTATTAAGTTTTTCACATGTCTTTTGTTTTGATGACCTAGTCTTTCGTGAAATAACTGTAGTTGTGATTGATTTGATATGTTATTCAATTCAGGTAATTTCGTAATAGTGTTTATATTTAGTTTAAATAATCCGGAATTTTGGCTTCTGTAACCTTCAAGAACAACTATATTATCAATTTTTAGAAAACATTTTGTGGCTCTGGAGATAAATTGACTATTTGGTTTTTTATCTTGAGCAGCGAGAACGGAAAACAAATTTTTCTTGATTGTTGGTACAAGCCAAACATCACTAAGAATTAGTGTGTTTTTTTTATTATTGACCAATGTTTCAAAAATTATTGTTCCTCTTCCTAGGGCTTCAATTGATTCACCACTTGCAGTTATCACTTGATGAGCTGTTGTGAAAGGTTCATAAGTATCAAATAATTCTGGACAAAATGTAATGTGATTTGTAGCACCATTATCTACATACCAGTTACGAACCACTTCTTCTGAATTAAAACATTCATTTGAACAGACTAGAATGACGTTAGCTTTTGAATTTGTAGTACTTGGCTTAGGGGGTTTGCCATCAGCACGCCATTTTGGACACATTTTAACTTTATGACCTTTTTCTTTACAATATTTGCAATACCAATTCTTGAACTTATTTTTATTTGGATATGAAGACGTACCAGTAAAAAGAACTTCTTGATTCGCCTTATTTTTATCTTTTTCATTCAAGGCTTTCTCATAAACACACAATTGATTCGTAAGGTTGTCTATTGTTCTATTATTTTTGGATATTAACATCCAACTAGATCTAAATGATAAATAATTGTCTGGTAATGTTCCTAAAATTTTACAAATTAGCAACACTTCTGGTAGTTCAATTGCATTTTCTTTTTGAACTGCTAATTTCATTTCATTCCAAATATTTTTAAGCTTAGACATATGTGTAGCTACATCGTCATTTGGTTCTTTTTCAAAGCTAAAGAATTCTGAACAGAGATCATAAACTTTTTCTTCTGTTGCACCATCAAATAGTCTATTTAATTCTTGCCATATTTCTTTTGCTGTTGAAAATCTCATAATTTTCTTTAAAGTATCTTCGGTCATATTGGTTGTTAGGATAATCATTGCACTGCTTTCTACTTTTCTGTACTCTTTCAACTCTTTTTTGTACTTGATACCTTCTGCCTCCGTAGCATTTTCTGCTAAAGTTGTAGGTTCTTTTAGTGTACCTTCTACAATTTCTAGAGCTCCAATAATACCTCTTAGTAATATGCAAATTTTAAATTTCCACGTAGACCAATTTGATTTACCTTCTAAAAGTCCAATTTGTACTTTTGTATAATCCATTTTGTCAACTAAATCTGTGACGACAAAAATTGGGGTATATTTATTTATTGCGTTCCTGGGCCCATAACCTGTTGAAGCAAACCCAATAACACAGAAATACTCTATTAAAAGACTTTTATGTTTAAAGAAAAATTATAATAATGACAACTATTAAAATTATATATGACAAGTATCAATTTGTATATTATAAACAAGTACATAACAACTAGTAAACTAGAAGGAAAAACCTAGAAAATGATAATATTTCAACAGTATTTAATAAAAATCAGAGTATTGAGGCTTTTGTTGCAAATATTAGAATAAAAGAAGGGGCATCACCCAAGTTCAGTAAACCTCATAGAATACCTTTTGCTCTTAAAGACAAAGTTGAGAAAGAAATTATGGATTTAGTAAAAAATGATATTTAAGAACCTGTAGAGACATCTGAGTGGGCTAGTCCTATCGTTATAGTACCAAAAACAACTGGTGAAATTCGTATATGTGGAGATTTCAAAAAGACAATAAATCCAGTATTAGAGGATAATTACTACCCTATACCCACTATTGAAGAAATATTTGCTTCTATCGAAGGAGGTACGTTGTTTTCAGTCATAGATTTCAAAAATGCTTATTTTCAGTTAAAGGTGGGGGCGGACAGTAGACGTTTTTTGACAGTAAATACACCTATTGGTCTATATAGGTACAAAAGACTAGCTTTTGGGGTAAAATCTGCACCTCACATTTTCCAGTCAGTAATTGACCCAATTTTAAAAGATATACCTGGCTTACATTGCTACTTAGATGACTGTCTAGTCTCGGCAAAGTCAGAAGCGGAAATGCACAATAAACTAAAAATAATTTTAGATCGATTTAAAGAATTTAATGTCAGAGTGAATGTAGACAAAAGTAAGTTTTTTGTGAACAAGGTAATATTTTTGGGGCATGAACTATCAGAAAAGGGCATCGAACCATGTAATATTAAGGTTGAAGCTATAGTCCATGCACCAAAACCTGATAATAAACAGCAGTTACAATCTTATTTAGGTTTATTACACTTTTATTCAATTTCATCCCAAGGTTATCCGAAGAAATGAAACCATTATATGGTTTATTAAAAAAAGATATACCTTGGAGATGGTCCGAGGAGGTTGATAGGACATTTGAAGCTAGCAAAAAAACTGCTGACTAATGCTAATATTTTAATGCCATTTGACCCAAAATTGCCTATTGTTGTGTCATCTGATGCATCGTACTATGGTATAGGTGCAGTGCTGGGACACCTTTTACCTGATGGATCAGAAAGGCCTGTAATGTTTGTGTCTGCTACCTTATCTAAAGCGGAACTTATCTATAGCCAACTAGAGAAAGAAGCTCTAAGTATAATATTTGCACTTAAAAAGTTTCACAATTATATTCATGGAACTCACTTTATATTATATAATGATCATCAGCCATTGCAGTCCATTTTATCTCCTTCTAAGTCATCACCACCTTTGGCTGCAGCCAGAGTGCAAAGATGGGCAGTACAGCTATCCATGTATGACATGAAATGCACTATAAAGAGAGTAAAAAAAATGGGGAATGCTGATGCCCTTTCACGTTTGCCCCTAGTAGATCACAAGAGTGGTGAAACTGTTAAATATTTCTCAATGGTCCAAGAATTACCATTATCATACAAAGATATAGCAAAGGAAACTTGTAGAGATGCATTTCTCTGTAAAGTTAAAGACTTTATTAGTCAGGGATGGCCTAAAGTTGTTGACAAGGAATTTCTAGCTTATTTCCGCATCAAAGAATATCTAGATGTTGATCAAAATTGCGTTATGTACAGTAACAGAGTTGTAATACCTAAGCATTTACAATCAAAAGTTTTGACGCTTCTACATGATCAACATCCAGGAATTGTTAAGATGAAAGTTTTGGCACGACAGTATGTCTACTGGGAGAATATAAACAAAGATATTGAGCAAGAAGTTAAGCCTTGTGAATGCTGCCAGTTAAATGCAAACAATGTGACAAATGCACTATTAACATCTTGATCGTGGTGCTGGAAAAAATGGCAACGCATTCATAGGGATCTTGCTAAAAAGTCTAATGTGAATTTTCTTATTTTAATAAATTCACATAGCAAGTGGATTGATGCATGGATACTAAATTCTACTAATGCATCTAATGGCATAGTTTGTCTAAGGAAATCTTTTGCAGTTTTTGGACTACCAGATGAAATACACTCTGACAATGGACCCCCCTTCAATTCAGAAGAATTTGTTACTTTCTGTGTCAACAATGGTATTAAGGTATCTAAATCTCCACCTGTACATCCAGCTTCAAATGGTACTGTAGAACGGTGCATTCAAACATTTAAAAATAATCTTTTAATGCAAATATATGATGACAAAACAAATATTTTGTCAAATCAACAAAAATTAGACAATTTCCTGTTTTATTACAGAAATATGCTCCATAGCACCACACAAAGGTCTCCAGCAGATATCATGTTGCGACAAAAACCTAAAACTAAATTTTCGTTGTCAAAGCCAAATTTTAATGAAAAAATCGAGGACCAACAAACTAAACTACTAGAAAAAAGAAACAATGGTAATATGTCAAAATTTAAAGAATTTCAGGTGGGGGAGAAAGTTTATGTAGAAAATGTACGGGGTGAAAAGAACAAGTGGGCCAAAGGAATTGTTGAAGTCAGGGTCAGCCATGTTACGTATATTTTAACCGTAGGCGATCACGTTCGTCATGTACACATAGACCATTTAAGAAAGATGGAAAAAGATGGTAATGGGGATGACCTAATGATTGAAATGAATGTTACTCAAAACAACTTGGCCTTGACAACGGAAAATCAAAATAAAAGTATTTTGCCTAATGTAAACTCTGCACCTAGTTTATCTGATATGATGTTACCACCAAATAATGTCACTGTGCCGTTATTACCTACAGATGAGGGACAAAATAGTGTGAGTGTGGGTTCTGAAGTTGAACCGGAAAATAATATAAGTGCAACTAGTGTCAGTGAAACTTCACTGGAAGCACCGGTAAGAAGATCTTCCAGAGTTATTAAAAGACCCTCTAGGTTTTTAGATTAAAAACTTTTATTGGGATTAAACATTGTAGTTGGTTAAAGGGGACGAGATATTGTATATCTGAATATTACTATAATAACGGTAGAGTAACTTTAGCCACAACCGTCTGTCAGAAATAAGTCAGTCTGTATTTGATGTTGGACAATGTGGGTATTAAAAAGTGTTTCCAAGTGAAGTAGTTCTATTTTAGACTATAATTATCATAAAACATAACAGTGGCCATGAGCCATTCTTATTGAGATGACACTTGATATAAAACGACCAGAACAGCTAGAGTGTTGGATCTGCGCGAAGAGAGTGAAAGATGCAGAAATAAAATGTAGTGCCCGTCATACTAATACTATAATTTATTAATATAAACATTTATATAGACAGACACTGTACGTTAATTGTTAAATGTAACTGATAACTAGGTGCTGAGATGGCAAACATCGTGTATATAAATATTGGAACCATTTTATAATAACAAGTAATGTATGCGTATGCACAATTACTCGAAATCGAAATCGAAATCGATTAACAGGAGTTAATAATAAAAGCGTCGAACAGAAGAAGTAGAAGAAGCTCAACTAGAGTTTTACTTCTCACCCCATTATTACCGACCTTTACATAGCGATCCTGCCTTAACCAATGCGTTGTGGGTAGTACCGGCGTACGGGAATGTTTCGGAGTTAAAGTTAATACGTGGAATTAAGTGACTAATTTTTTCTTTTTCATTTCTTAAAATGGGTACCACTAACTTGGAACAGAGAGAAGTCGCGAGCAGCGGCGTAGTCAACTCTAACTTCATTGTTGACGAAAACCTTGTGAATATGCCCATCGACATAAAAGTGCTCATGTACGTGATAGCCGTCTGTTTATTAGTGCTAGTAGGGCTAATAGTTACCAAGGGGTACAGAAGTTTGAAAAATAATATTTTACGAAGCATGGTGCTAAGATCGCAGGCCAATGTAGCAGATATAGCCTAGTTACGAACTGGATCAAATTAAGGTAACCCTAGGCTTAAGAGAAAAGAGGGATGATGTAGAACGCTGGAGCTGGTATGTGATTTTTTAATCGCTATTTTCATACAAACGAAGTGCTGATGGACAATTTATGGTATTTCTGAACTATGAAACGTTATATATCTATTTTTTTACTCTTTCTCTCTTTATTCTTTTCTGTCATAAATGACAACAAAAGTGATTAGTTAGGTTTGCATGTAGTAATTAGCTATTTTTGTACATTTTTATTCATGTCTTCTGATTGGGAATCGGTCTATATAAGGTTAACAGACATAAAAAACTGTATAACTAATTAATCTAAGAGAGTTCTAAAGTCACTAGTTCCCAAATCAAGTAAAGTAAAAAGTGAAGTTCTACAAAATTTAATGAATAATTATAATAAATGCATTGGAATAGTAAGTAAAATATTCTCACGTTTGGATGATAAAAGCGAAATTTAGTACTGAAATTATTTATAGGGCGGTTAGAGCATTTCAAGTTTTCAGTATCAATTATAAAATCCCTAGCTCTTGCCTTGAACTCATAGACCCCGAAATAAAAGAGGAAACTGTTGAAATTGAATCGGACGATACTGAAGATCAAGATAGTGATTCAGACAAAGACTTGATGCCTAACAGATACTTACAAGACTTAAAAATGACTACTTCAATCATAGATTTTTAAAATTTAGCTAGTAAACTGGTACCAAATGAATACGACGGAAATGCAGACAAATTGCAGACATTTTTTAGACGCACTGACGCTCCTAAAGGGAAATTCGACAGGTCACGAGACAAATGCAGTGGCATACGTTAAAACCAAACTTAACGGTAGAGCTAGAGACTTAAGGCTGCTGCACAATTGCCCGGGAACGTGAACGAGAACCAGAACGGAAACAGGAACGAAATATTATATTTAGATGTACAACAACGAGAACGGAAATAGTAGGGATCTTTGACATTTTCTGGAGATATTTATTTTCTAAAACACTGTCAACTTGTGACTCAATAACAAACTTCTGTATCAATAATTTTTCCTGTAATGGGGATGTTATTATTGGCCTCTTCCTCTTAATACAATTGGCCAGCACATTAATTGCTTCTTTTTTACATTAGTCTGAGAGATTCTCATGCAACGAGGTTATGCATGGTTATGTTTGCATCAAACAAGCTGCTGCTTTCCTATTGGCTCAACTATTAGCATTATATATCCTGTGCTGTGATTGGCTCCGGGAATGCAACGGTAACGGGAATTTTAAAACTTGGCCAACTTGGCGTCTTCTCGTTCTCTTTACCGGAAATTGGTTATGCATGGGTACAATAAAATATGTGTATCTTAACTTTTTTTCCGTTCTCGTTCCAGTTCACGTTCCCGTTCCCGGGTAATTGTGCAGCGGCCTTTAATTACCAGCGACGACACGACTTTGACTCAAATAATGCAAACACTTGGAAACCGAATTAAATCTGAATGTTCTCAAGCTCTATGCTTCTTAGCTTAAGACAGACAAACAAAAGTAACGCTCAATATGCGGAGGAAATCGAAATTTTGATAGGTAAATGAGGAAGGGGTTACATAAGCGAAGGAGTACCCGTAGGTACAGCAGAAACATATTCTACTGATACGCTAGTTAGGACTATTAAATCCGACGGTAACTTTGAGAAAGTCAAAATAATAATGGAGGCAGGCACTTTTTCTAACAATAGAGAGGCAATAACCAACTTTGTAGGTATAGAGGTTCAAAGTAACGCCAATGTCCTATACGTGGAACGGCAAAATTTTAGGGCAAATTTTTCCGGTCGGTATAATGATAATAGTAGACGCGCTTATAGGGCTTCGCATACCAACTACTTTCGAGGTAATCAGAATAGGCATTATCAGCAGCAAGCTTATACTAACAATAGCAATAATCAATACCAATACAATATAAACTTTAGAGCTAATAATAGGGGTAGTAGATTTAGAAATAATTATTCTAGAGTGCGAGGAGTAGATGGTAGGTACGTTAGAGCGTATGAAGGTGAAACCGATGACTCTAGGGCTAACCAGGGAAACTACCCAACAAGGTCCCAGTGAATGTGTTTAATGTGGACCTCTCACTCTCTAACTTTGTAATTATTATGACACAAATGACTGGCCATCAAAACATAACTTTATTTATTGACACGGGAGCGGATATATCTCTTTTTAAAAGAGAAAAAATAAATCCCCAACAGATAGTAAATAGGGCTAATAATACCAGAATAAAAGTATTTACAAAGGGATGTACAAATTCCATTGCATCAACTACTAAAAAAATGTTTTTTAACGACTTCTATGTACATAATACGTTTCATATCGGCGAAAACGATTTTCCGATCCCCGTAGATGGTATATTGAGAAGAGACTTCATCACTAAATATAAATGATTGGACTATCTCTATACAAATTCGCAACAACCGCGTAATTCTGCCAATTGTTAATAGCCCACATGATGACACTCTTATCATACCTCCTCGTTGCGAAGTCATAAGAAAAGTAGAATGACTACGAGATCTAAAATCTGCCGTAGTCATCAAAAATCAAGATTTAGCCCCCGGAGTTTTTTTAGCTGGCAGGACTGCCTCCCCAAACAGTCCGTTTGTCAAAATCTAAAACACAACATTGGAAAGTGTGACAATAAAAAAACCTAAAATAGAAACTAAAAAACTAGGAAATTTCAATATATTGCATGTGTCAAAAAATTATACAGATGAACAACGTAAAATATCATTATTAAAGGAATTGCATTGCGAAATCCCTGAATTTGCAAAGGCAGACACTATAAATCTATGTCAAGAATATAACGACATTTTTTGTTTAGAGAATGATAAGCTGACAACTAATGACTTTTATAAACAAAAATTTAAATCAACTGACCAAAGTCCAGTTTATGTAAAAAATTATAGAATGCTACAATCGCAAATTTCCGAAGTAAATAAACAAGTATCAAAAATGTTAAAAGACTCAATTATCGAACCTTCCATTTCCGACTATAATAGTCCCATCTTATTAGTACCTGAAAAATACGATAACGGAGATAAAAAATGGCGTCTAGTGGTAGATTATAGGCTGCTTAATGAAAAATTAGTGGCGGATAAGTGTCCTCTACCAAGGATAGATTATATCGTAGACCAGTTAGGAAGAACCAAATATTTCAGCTCTTTGGACTTGAAGGAGGGTTTTCATCAAATTCCAATTCATGAAGAATCGAGAGACATCACTTCATTTAGCACTAGATCTGGATCATTAAAATTTACCAGATTACCTTATGGCTCAAAAGTCTCTCCTAATTCGTTTGCTCGTATGATGAGTATAGCATTTTCGGGAATAGCCTCAGAAAAAGCTTTCCTCTATATGGATGACTTAATTGTCATAGGCTGTTCAAAAAACCGTTTTTTTGTAATCTTTGACCTTAGTAATTTAAAAAATATTTTCGAGGTATGCAGAAAATATTGCCTTCAACTAAACCCAAACAAATGTAAATTCTTTCAAAACAATGTCACTTGTCTAGGTCACACTATCACAAGTGACGGAATGCTACCCGACAAATCGAAATACGAGATTATAATCGGATACCCAGTACCTACAAATGCTGATGCAGTAAAAAGATTTATTGCATTCCTAAATTATCATCGCCGTTTTATTAAAAATTTTGCGGAATTAGCAGCATGACTTAATAAATTAACGAAAAAGAAATCAATATTTATCTGGACCTAAGAGTGCTAGAACTCTTTTGTAGAACTAAAAAACTGTCTTTTAGATCCCCAAATTCTACAATATCCGGATTTTGAAAAACAATTTGTTTCAACAACACATAATTTTAATGGTGTAGATCTACCAATTGCATATGCGTCAAGATCAATTACAAAAGGAGAAATTGATAAAGCTACAATTGAAAAAGAATTGGCGGCAAACATTGGGCAATTAAGTATTTTAGATCATATGTCTTTGGACATAAGTTTTTAGTAAAATCGGACCACAAACCACTTGTCTATCTACTTGCTATGAAAAATTCTCCGTCCAAACTATAGTTTATTTCAGAAAGGTATAGGGTAATAAAACCTCATTAGGTATGCAAAGGGAGCACAGAGTGACCCAACGAATATTTAAGCCACTTTCATAGTTTGGCATTGATTTCATTGTAAAATTCTTTCTTTTTATCAAATGCAGGTAGTACCACCCGGGTTGGGGTCAATATATGGGTTTAGCCTATTGTTATCCATTCACAAACACTGAAAATAGTGTGCCAAAGGCAGGTAGGATACTCGTAAAAAGGAAAGAATTTTATTTTAACAGAATAAAAATTAGGCATTATGTACATAGTATTAGGTACTTATTTTTTATTGAACATTATACAAAAAATACATTATACAGAAATTAAATTATAAAAAATCATGATATTCTTCGTCATCTGAGGAACTATCATCTCCTCTTGACATTATAATTAACGGGTCGACGGTCCGATCGATCAAGTAGTCAAGATCCCACATTTTCTCCTCTTCTTTAATGACATGCTGGACTGCTTTTCTCCAGTTCTCTGGTGTCACCTCCTTAATGGCTTGATCAAACAGTAGCTTAACGTCTTTCATTTTGAATGTCGTATTGTGTCTTGTTACAAATCCTTTCACTTGCGCCCATATAAGTTCTATAGGATTCAGTTCGCAATGATATGGCGGTGTGCGCAGCCCAGTTACACTATGTTTTTCTGCTATATCTTCCACGGCGTATTTCATAAAACGATGTTTGTGTAAATTTGCTATAGCTAATAGTTCTTTTTTTATCAAATTATCTTCAAATTCAATACTTTTGGTGGTTAACCAGTCAATAATTTCTTGTTTTCTCCAAGATGAAGCTGGAGTCTTCTCTATGCGTCGAGAATGATAACTCGCGTTATCCATAACTACTACTGAATCAGCCGGAAGATATTTTATCATTTTACCAAAATAGTCTTCAAAAACATCCATGTCCTCGTGGTAATCTCCCGTATGGCACGAGTGAAAGGTTAGCAAACCTTCCTTTAAAAATCCCTCTTCGCTTCCAATATGGAAGATTATTAGTCTTTTCCCTTTACCTGAAGGCACCTTAATACTCGTTGACAGGCCTTCCATGAAAGCTTGGCGAGCACTGGTTATATTTTTGTCTTGTCACATTTTTGGTACTATATAACCTTCATTGATCCACGTCTCATCAAGATAAGAGATTTTCTTCTGCTCTGTTCTGTACTGCTTTATACTTCTTAAGAATTTTCGTCGCCAGCAAACAATTTCATCGCTTTCCAGTGAAAGTGCTTCACGGTTATGCTTTTTCCAGGCAAAATCCATATTTCTGAAAGTGGTCCATAAAAGTTTTTTAGTTATCAACGGAATACTGTCATCCTGGCCAAGCTCCATTAAAATCTTATCTAGGGTGGGTATTTCTTTTTTAAAATAAAAAGAGTGAACTTTTCTTAGAATTACACTTTTGGTGTCTTCATCAAGGACTTTTACTGGTCTGCCTGGACTTTTCTTGGGAGGCTGCACTTGGCCTGCTATCTTTCTCCCCCGCAATAATTTAAAAACGGTGTACTTTCCAACTCCAGTCATTCGGGAACATCGGTCGACAGTTACTTGTACAGTAAATTTCGGGTAATCGTATTTTATGCAATCGTGTACATTTAAAATAATAAGTTTTTCATTCACTGATAGTGGAGAATTATTCCGTTGGTTGGTTGGTTTTTTCATAAATGCCTAGCAATCTGAATTTTCATTTCGAGCGCAACAGGGGCTTGCCCTCTTGGTCACCCGAATCATCAGTGAGCAAAGCACAAGAGGTTCATACCCGCTCTTTGTCTTTCTCATTAGATATATCAGTTACGCTTGTCTTTGTACTATCGGTCGGCATGGGCGCGCCCACACGTGATTGTGCTTATACCTCTGTTACCAAGATGGCGCGCTTTGAATTTGAAATAACGGAGTCTTCGCGGACCTTGAGGAAATTTCATATGTAACAATTACAAGTTTTATGATTTATGTTTTATACTCACATTGGGAGAAGAGAAATTTCATAAAAAAAATAAAAATGAGTAATTTTGGCTTTTTAATTTTTTCCTTTTTGAATTCTCACAGGGTGGGCACTGCCCACCTTGCCCACCCTGACGAGCCGCCACTGATACCGGTAATATTACAACCTCAAAACCATTGGAAATTAAAATGTCATCGATGGCATATAGTTGATATTTTGGTTTATGAACTTTGATTATTGCATATAATTATGGCTTACAAAAATCATTATTCAATGCAATATTTCAAAGTGAGCATTAGGAACAAATCCTTCTCTGTTTTTCACTTTACTCTTAAATATCACTGTAAATACTGTTCAAACACTAAACCTAATAAATTATTGAAATAGAATATTAAAAATATAAAACTAATACCTAACTGAAGTTGTAAGTAAATTAATTAACTAAAAAAAGAGTCTAAAAATGTCACTAAGCCACTGCAAATTTGACGAAGTGCGTTGTCTGACAAACTTTTACCGACTGAGCTCCGTCAGCGTAAAAAGAAGTTTGCTGACGCGCATACAATTCTCAACACTCTAGCTGTTATGGTCGACCTATACAGAAGAGTCAAAAAAATATAAATTTCACAAAATATGTATTCGTATGGTCGTAGGTCGAATGTAGTTACACCCTGTATGTTCATGCATACCTTCACGTCTTCAATATTTATATCTCATATCTACGTAATTTGGCGTATTTAGATCGTCAAATAAATGAATAGTCGTTAGAACTCCCTATTTTATTGTGACATAACTAATACTTATATCTCCACCAAACGTGTTCAGAATGGCCTTGAGTATATGAATATAGGTTTTCCTTTGCGTATTTTCAAAAATCAACTTTCCAAGTTTAGAAATCCTTCAGGGTTCTAATTTAAGAAATAGTATTCCGCTTACTTTCCATAAATTAATGCATACATTCTTAATAATCTCCAAAATCAAGCGAGGTGTGAACTATTGACACTTTCATAAATTTCATCCATAATTGTTTTGAAATTAATAAGGCATGTTTAATTTTCTGAAGGTGTAAATAGAAAGAAACAACTATAAAAGGGATACGGCTAACATTATTCATCAGTACCTAACCACAACTAAGTCAGTCAAGCACATACATAACACTATAAAGGTAAGAAATGTTTTTAATGTTAAATATTTATGTAGTGGTAGTGTAAACTGTCAGTATCGAGTATTACCAACGATTCCAGAATTCTCAAATTAAAATGAAAGATGATTCAATTCTGATCTACAATCTCCGAGCAAAAAACTTCTGCTCACTACGCTTATTTGCTCCTGGACTCTCAAAAATCTGATCTCAGAATAATCACAGAAATTTTCACTAGACGCTGAAAGCCATCTCTGTAAAATGGCCAAAGTGGACAGTGAAACATACAGATTCTGCGATGATGCAGATGAGACGGCGGAACACATTATCTGTAATTGCAGGGTAATTGACGGACAACTCTTCAAATATCTGCAACTGGTCCACTTAGAGTCTGATCAGGCTACAGGCTTAGCTCCGAGACGGAGCCTAGATCTTTTGGACTAAAATGTAGATGTAGGATATACACAAAAGAATATAGGTCGAAGTGTGGTAAGGCCAGCCGGGCATTCGATCCCCTTATAACCTGATCTAAGCTTCAACAATTATTTGTATTAGCATGCAAATTAATTCTATACATTAGATTTGGGGTATGAGGAAGTAATTTTTTGGAGGAAAAAACCGTTAATAGACTATTTTGTACATTTTCTCTTTTGATCTACCAATTTAAATTATGTGATAATTTTATGATACCATACTTGCCTCTCAAAATAAAGTTTGGTTCGATTCCAGTCCACGAGAACCGAATTTCAGAGGCTTTTTTTAATTTTTATTGGTAATCAGAGCGATAGTACTTGGAAACAAGTATAGAGCAGCTAGAGCGCAGTGTTTGCAGCATCGCTTTAGACATGAACTTCAAGATAAAAGCGACACTACTCGTTTTACTCCAAACTGCCATTATTATTTCGATTGACACCTCAGAAAACTATTATCAAACGTATCATCAACGTATCATTTTTTGGTATAAATTTGGTAGACATCTATGGTTCTTCGTTGGAATGTTATACCTAAATATTATAAATGTTTTTCAGTATTGATGCTTTGGTCCACTACTGATATAGTAATTGTTTCTACTATTGCCCAAATATCATTAAAATTATGAAAGGACTTGAGTATACTTCCTTTCAAGATATTTCGTTTTGACTTATGCCAACATGATTGAATTAAGACCAAAAACAACAGCAGGTAGTCGTTGATCCAATAACAATAGCACAGTATCGTACTCGTTTCTTCGAAAAGCGAGAAGATAATGCCTAGTAGTATGATTATTTTACAACTTAAATGTTTGGCTGGTAAAATATCATCTGAGACTAATTGTTTAATTCATTTAATTATTCTAGCATTTATTTGTGCTTCGGAAGATATATTTCCAAATTTTTATTTTTCAAGTTCAAAGTATTTTTCACGATAAATGGTTGGCCACCTTATCTATAAATATTTTAATCTGATTGTGTTAATATAAGAGGAGCTTTCATTGCTTGTTTTCCTTTGTCTGGCCTATGCTTCACCTACCTACTTTATTTCCAATGCCCCCTTCATATTCACATATAATGGGATTAAAATATTTATAGATAAAATAAAATGTGGGGATTTCGGGATAATCATTTTTAATATTGTCTCAGAATTTTAGTTTGTAATAAACATTTCACTTCGAAAGTAATCTTGTGCTTGAAACGTCCTAGGCAAAAAAGTGCATTTATCGCCGGATGCGAAGCGAATTGTAAAAAATGTGTTTGAATCATTGAAACATCGAGGTTATAGTATAACCGATACAGCAAAAGAAACATGTAAGTTGACCAAAACCCCAATATCCACAGTAAAAGACATTATCAATAAGCCAATTCATAAACGAAAAATACGAAGTGACGCTAATAAAACCAAATGTGTTGACCAAATGCAAAAGGATATAATCCGAAGAACGATAAATATACAGATACCCTGTATAGTACAAAATGTTTTCAAAATGTGGCCATTATTAAACTACATATTTTTTATTTGTAACATATTTTTATAACTTCTGCCAATTAGATGAAATAAATCGAAGCGTATACGGTGGGCCACCCTGTATGTTTCGAAAGTTTAATTTGTTCAATTCCAATTAATAAATAAAAGTTAAACCTGAAAAATTTAGTGATATTTTTTTCATAAAATAAATTTATGTTTTAGTATCTAAATTTTACCGACTACAGATCTGTACAATGAGGGATTTATAAGCTTTTATTATTGAATCCTTAAGGCCAGATGCCGAGTCAACGAAATATTGTGAAACTTTCTTTACTTAAGTATTTTTCCGATCAGTTATATTATAATTACCTACTTCCATTAGTGAATTAGTGAATATAATGATTTCGATTAACTAATTAGGTTTTCAAAATGCAAAATAAAAATCAGAATCGAAATGAAAATAAAGCAAATACGATCTAATAAAAATGATCTACCTATATAGTTATCGAAGGTTTGGTGATGTAAATTAAAATTTGACGTCCATAGATAATGCGCTAATTCTTGGTATCTGATTACACTGTAGTCAAAGTATTTTCCAGCAATATTCCCACACCTGTGGAAATGGGATATAGGTACTTATTGTAATAAATGCAAAATTTACATTAAAACACTAACCCCAAACCTCTATCAAATTGCCAAAATGGAATAATTGACTTTCCAATATATAGAGACGATTCCAAATCCCCAATTTTTTAAAAGCGTATTTATAAAAGTAGGAATACTGCTTGGTCCAAAATTAAAAAAAAAACAGTACACTACAAAAGCTTGAAATAAAATATATATTTACATTACCAGCAAGATTTTTCATTGTGTTCAATTAAAAATATGTTTCAGATGAATTTCTACTGCTTCCTGCTGCTCGTAATTTTTACCATCTCTTGTTTTGACTGTTTTCCATATCACTACGTAACAAAAAGGGAAAAGTACTGTGGGAAGCGTTTAACAGATATGCTTTTTATTGTATGCCAAGGAAAATATTACAATCCAAGAAGCAGAAAATCTACAAGTAAGTAAAATATTCCAGTAAATTTAAACAATGTTAATGTCCTTACTTTAATGGTAATGTACGTTAAAATCTTCTTTACAATGACATAACAATTTATTTGAATGAATACCGATAAATCATTCAACAATAACATTTTCGTTCCTTTTTTTTCTTTCTTACACATAGATGTTGGAGGTGAACAGATTTTACTTCAGTAATATTTAATTTTCTAGTATTCATTGTTTGTGTGGAAATTGTAGTAAGATTTGTCGTTTTTATATTTACATTTTCGTATTTAAATTTTTTGCGATTATTAATTGCCCTAAATTCTTCAATAACTATCTTCTTTTACGGAGTGGATTTTATTTTTTATAATAATTCTAGAAATAGTAAAACACATTTTTTTACAGATGATAATTTGAATTTTGACAATGATTATCCAAGTGATACTAGTTTAGATTACGACTCAAATTCCAATGATCCATTTCAACAAAATGATTTATTCTCTATAATGCCCAACAAAGTTCGCAAGTCACACGGAGTTGTTGATGAATGCTGCCACAATCCTTGTACAGTAGAAACTATGCAATCCTATTGCGGTGAATAATAGTCTAAATATTGATTAAAGAATGTTTTCTTGATTATTGTAATAAAACTTGACATTAATACCGTTTTGTTTTTCTTTCCCTAAGTTGAGATAATATTTATTAAAAAAAAGGAAACATTAAGATATGTTAAAACAGACGAAGTTGTGATAAATCTATATAATAAAGTTAAGTATGAATCAGATCAATATGAACTCATGATTCTGAATGTCTGTAATCTTGTTCTACTCACATCATTGGCGCCTTGCATGCTGGGCATCAAATAGAAGTTATGGTGAGGACAGGCTATAAAATCAGTCATTTATGCATGATTACACCAACCATTTCCTGAAGTTCTAAATCCGAATTAGGTATTACCTAACTCTAGGGAATTCCTAAATCTGATTTAGGTATTACCTAACTTTAGGGAATGGTTGGCAAAATCGGGCAATAATGCTGGTCGTAAGTATTTTTCCAACCAGAAATTTTCAATCCGTTTTATACAAGTCAAGAATTTACCTTTGATGTGGCACTTGGATCTCAGAATAGTATATTCTGTAACAAGGTTAGAATGAAAATTCGATGCGAGTGTAAAGTTCCGAGCGCGAGCCGAAGGTGAGCGTGAGAAACCACGAGCATCACGAATTTCCATTCTAACCGAGTAGCAGACCATACTTTCTCCACGATCATCACAGAATTTTCTAGTTCTGAAATCAAATTTGATTACAGAATGCTGGAATTCTCTCTCTTGAGATTGAAGAAATATTCTGCAACACCTCTGCCCCTATGCAATTTAAATGTATTCACATTCTCTCTCTAGTGATAGAATGATATTCTCACACTGGTTAGCAATAATATCATTAGCCTTGACGCAGTTGATTGTCATCGTAGTGTCAAAACTTGAGTAAGTGTCAAAATGATTGCTGTCACATTGAGTGTGTAATATAATTGTGATTGAGTTCTGTAATATAAATTATCTTTTGTTAATTTCCATTGAAAATCTTTGCCACTACGATGACAATCAACTGCGTCAAGGCTAATGTTATCATTGCTAACCAGTGTGAGAATATTATTCTATCACAAGAGAGAGAATGTAAACACATTCAAATTACATGGTGGCAGAGGTGTTGCAGAATATTTCTTCAATCTCAAGAGAAAGAATTCCAGCATTCTGTAATCAAATTTGAATTCAGAATTGGCAAATTCTATGATGATCGTGGAGAAAGGTATGTTTGATTATCGAGATCCAGACACCAGGTTTTGTTTACTAATCAATTGGTAATTTGTATTAAACTATAATCTCAGATGACATCTTCTCCACCTGGAGTACTCAATGAACAGATAATATACACTTAAAAACAATTGCCCATAAACGTATATGTGACGTTTCGAGTTCGTAATACATTACGCATCTTTCAAACGTCGTAATGATTAATCTTCGTGCAGACATTTTCTAAAACTTCTACCAGGAGTTTTTGTCCACAATTCATATAAAGTCGATTGTAACAAACACCTTTTGGGGTACGGCCATAATTCCATGGCGAGTATGAATGTGACATTTTTAATTGTTCACTCCTGTTACTATCCACATGGACTGAAGGTGTAACTCATTACAATATAACGCATTTTATTGGACACTGTAGTGTTGTGATTGGTCAAAATTAAATAGGTGTGTAGATTCTCTTGAAATCGTGTGTGCTGGACATTGTTAAACAGAGTCGTAGTGATATTGTGTAATTTTGCATAGATACTTTGTGGTTGATTCGTATTGAATATATTTTTGATGTTTTTGTGTAATGTACGATGGTGTATATAGATATTGAAAATAATTGAATTTGAATTTTCTTTTTTAATTTTACATTTTATATAAACTATACTAGCGGCAACCAAACGGACGGTTTAGATGAGTAGTTTAATTCTTTTGGGTGATCGGTTAAAAACTTGGTTACAAAACCGGTAGTTTTCCAGCACCAGTAGATAGGAAATTTATCCAAATTCAAAGGATTATCCCCAATATATTTTTCTGTTACAGAGCTGAATATAGGACTTTTTGGGTAAATTCAATAATAATAAATATAAATAATAATAAAATTGAACTCACCAGACTTTCTTGATCTGCAATTTTAAAAGCTTTTGTAGCTAGGGAACTAATTGATCATTATGCTAAACTTCAAAAATACGGACAAAAACTGAAAAACATATTTTACTAGACATTAATAAATACTCTTCGGGTTATATGCCCGGCGAGAATTGTATTGCAAAGTTTTGTTATTAGAAGTGACCATAGCGCCTTACAGTGGTTAATGAATTTTGAGGAGCCTGAAGGACAAGTTGCTTGGTGGATAGATAGACTACCGCAATACAACTTTGTAATAGTACACCGAAAAGGACGTCTCCATAACAATGCCGATATACTCTCCAGGCGAGCCTGTTTAGAACGACAATGCTGGTTCTGTAAGAGGCTTGAAGAAAGGGAGAACCCACTGAAAGTTTTTTTTTTCGGGCCGAGATGGTAAACTCATGTTCGAATGGGTCCAGGACCCAAACAGTGTTGGACTCATCCCCAAGGAGATGCCTACCAACCAAACCCACCTCAAACTCGCCGTTACCCCCGCCTCGGAATCACTACCCTAGCATACTTCGAGACAGGCGGCGGTTCCTCGCACACTCTCCGCTCACACCGTCATCTTCTCCCTCCTATCACTTCTGCCTCTCATGCCACATCGAGTCCTTCTCTCCCCCTTACCATGCTCTCTACTACTCCACTCACCTCCATCCATTCCTCCTCCCCCCTCAACATTATCTCCACCATGTTTTCCCAGTACACCGCCTCCCCTAGTTTCCTCTCCAACTTCTTCAGCACTTCCTCGTTCCTCCAGCATCTAAACCCTACTCTCGACCCATGTCCAGTGAGCACTTGTGTCAAGAAGTAGTTCACCTCCCCGAATTTCCGGTCCATCCAATCTCTCCGTGAAAGAAGTTGGACTACAGATAACCACAATCAAGCCAGAAAATGATGATAACCAGAATCCTCTTGAAATCCTTAGAAAACGTCAAAATAAAGACAATTACTTGAAAGTTATAAGAGAATGGCTTAAACATGGAGTCAGACCTACTTGGCAAGAGGTAGCCAGATATAGTGAATGGTTAAAAGAGTACTGGGCTCAGTGGGATTCACTGTATCTTTATGATGGCCTATTGCATCGAAGATAGGAAAGCACCGATGAACTACGTGGTTAAGATCACACATCAGAAGAGTGTTAGAAGAACTTCATAGTAGTCACTCAGGAGGACATTTTGGTACGAACAGAACACTGGCACGAGTTCGGGAAAGATATTATTGGGTCAACTGTCGAAGGGACGTAGAAGATTGGAATTGCATTCTGATCAAGGACGAAATTTTGAATTCGAATTATGGCGTTATAGGTGCTGATGATATTAGACATTAAGAAAACACGCACCACGCCTCTCCACCCCTACAGTACGATGGTATGGTAGAAAGACATCAAAGAACTATTTGCTAATATATTTCAATGTTCGTCTCTGAAAACCAAAAATACTGGGACACATTAGTTCCTCTATTTCTGCCAGCCTATAGAAGTTCTGAACACGAATCAACCGGTTATATATGAACGCTTGATGAAACTCTGATTGCAGCTCACGAATATGAGGCAGCAAAAAGCATATCAAAATCTTTCCGTTCTAAATCGAGAGAAATAAGATTCCAAGAAAACAAAGAGACAACTTCCTCTAGCCACCCACAATCTATTCTCTCGCAAATCTTGGATATACTCCAAACTATGCAATGAAATACCCAAAATGAAAGTAGGAGATGCCTCAACTGTGGAAGAATCGGACACATTCAAAGAACTTGCAAAAGCCGAGCCCGTTCAACGAATCAGAAATCGAGAAATGAAGTCAGAAGGTCGCCAAGATTGCCATCTCGAAGCCCATCACAAAGTTCAATAAGAAGTAGCCACAGTAGATATGCGCCCCTGAGAAATCGATCTCCCACACCTAGCCGTTTTTCATCAAGGCAACGAATAAAAGTTGACACTATGGAGCGGGCATATACTGAAAGCCACAATATCCACTGAAAGGAAATTAGTTCTTGAAACAGTTGCAGGACACACTGTTCCTGTTCGAGGAGAAATAACAGCAACTATAAAGATTGGTAATACTCTGATAAAACACTTATTTCTGGTAGCCGATATTAAAGATCAATGCATCCTTGGTATGGATGTTATGCAAAATAAATTTATCATAGACATTCGAAATAAAATCTTAGTAATTGGAAATGAAGAGATAATCCTAAATTCGGAAGAAGAGGCAGAAATGTCATCGAAAACTCGAGAGCTGTCTGGAACAGGTGAAAAGTATAAAAAACAGGACAATTGACATTAGGAGTTAGTTTTTGAAGTATTAGAGAGTTGAGTTCTGTGTTCTGATAGTAAGACATTTGTATTGAATTGTGAATGTTAAAATTGTAGAAATGAAGATAAGGAGTAACAATATTATGAACTTGCGTTTAGTTCCAGTTTTTATCAATTTTTTCTTACCCGTACTATTAAACAGGAAACTGCAAAGTTTGAAATCATATAGCGATTGAAAAATTCCTCAGACATGTCCAGAAATAATCGGAATATTAATAAAACAAGTATTAAAAAATAAATATATATAATTATCATAAATTATTGTTATAGTATGAAAAATACTTAAAAAATAGTGGAACTTTTTTGTACAACGTGAATATAAAAATTAGGTACATCAATTTCATTTAATTGCTTAAAATCACCAAAAATGTTGTATTCTGAATTTTCTCCGAAACTTTTTTGTAGCATATCCTTAAAAACTTTCAATCTGTGTGGATAGTAGGAAAGACGGAATTCGCTAAAAATGAAATAAAAATTATGAGAAAAGTGTTCCCTCCAAGTTTAATGATCTTTATTATATTACAATAATATCAATAATAGAATTTTTGAAAATAAAAAACAATTACAAAATAATGTTGATGCTTTTTCCAATAAAAAAGCCACGCCTAGTGCCATACGACAGGGATTAAATTATATTTCAACAAAAAACGAGATTGTAATACGCAATTCGTGTTTGTTTACATCACAACTGCAATTTCTAATTGCGTGCTAAAAGTTCTACTACTAATCCGTAACAATTCAATAAATTTAAATAGTTATTTTCCAACAACACCTCCGGTTTAAAGGCAAAATACTACTCTAAAACATTTATCGACTCTTTGATGGTGTGCCAATAAAGACATTATTGAAAGTGTCTAGTAGGGAAGTGAGTTTTCTGCGAAAAATAGTTCTGATGATTTTAAAAATATGGGGTTTGGTTTTTTGGATTCAGAATTAAATTCTGAGTAATGGGAATTTTTGAATTTTTTTGCCAAGAAAAATTGTAATTGTTATAAACAAAAAACGTATAGAGAAAATGAGGGTCTCCGTTTTTTGGTTATAACTTGAAAAATATTAAAAATAGCTTCTTTTTGAAAAAAGATTCTAAAAGAGGAGAAAATTTCAGAAGGACAAGTCCCGACTCCCGAAACTGTAACTCCATTATTTATAATTTTAAATTGACGTTGAAAATACCGCTCCGCGGGGCCGTTTTGCCGTTGCGGTGTCACCGCCAAGCCAACAGAGCATCACAAAAGAATTTTTTTTAATATTTGTTATCAATTAAAAAATTTGAATGAATTACAGTTTTATTTAGAGACTTGAAGGAATATAGTCCAGTAGACAAAAAATTTTTCACTTCATTTTTGTTAAAGTTATTCAATTGTTAATTAACTAATTTTTTGTGGACTTTAGACAACTGAAAATCAGTTCTAAAAGTTTAAATAAGGTACCTAAAAATTTTTTGAATTCTGGGAGATTTTCTTATTGACTCAATAAACAAAATTCCGTTAAAAAAGTTTAAAAAAGTTTTTTCATTTGTTTATTATGATTTTTTTAAGTTAACAAAAAATGAAAAATCCATATTATGTTATTAAAAAAATTTTTTTTTTATATTTTTTATTTCAGCTGGTTTTTTATTTATTTTTTGCATCTTATTTCATTACTAAAAACTTTTTTACGTTATTTGTTTATAAATTTTTTATAAACAAATAGACTATTTTGATGTTTTTAAAAATTTTTTTGCCATTCTGTTGTATTGGTCAAATAATGAATTTAAAAAAAAAATTTTCTTAAAAAAATTTTTAATTGTTAATAATCTTTTTTTTTATTTATCACCCCTTTGAATTATTAATTAAGAAATCGTTTTTTTTTCTAAATTCATCATTTGCTATCCTCATTAGAATGCTAAAAAATTTTTTTTGCAGCGCAATTTTCATTGTTTATTTAATAAACAATTTGTTATAAACAAATTCTGAACCGATTTTTTTTTCCGTTACAAAAAAAAAATAATAAATACTGCCATGTGCACCAAAAGGTTTAAAAAAATTTTGTTTTATTTTTTATTTCATTTTTAAATATTTAACATACTTTATAAACAATGAAGACGAGAACCAGTAAGTATCTGTATTATTCATACTTGAATTACATTTAACCCCAAAGCCACTAATTTAATCTTATAAAAATGTTAATAATAACAAATAACTAATAAATAAATGGAGTAAAAAGTTAAAAAAAAAAGTTTTTGAGTAGTCTGATAGTAAGTCTTCAAAATTGTATTGAATGATAACAGCCGTAACTTCAATAGTAACAGAGATATAAATATTCTAAAATGAAGATCATGTATTTTCTAATAAACAAATGCGTATAAAAATAAAACCGTTATAGATATGAAGATGATTAAAATTAAATCAAGTAGAATAATTAATTATCAAAAATATTGTCTTGAATGTCCAAGACCGTATCATCAATAGTTTAAAAGTTATAGCAATTTGAAAGTAGATAAGATAGGTGCCGGTTTCCACAGTGTGTATGTTAAATATTTAAAAATGAAATAAAAAATAAAACAAAATTTTTGTAAACACTTTGATGCACATGGCTGTATTTATTATTTTTTTTTGTAACGGAAAAAAAAATCGGTTCAGAATTTGTTTATAACAAATTGTTTATTAAATAAACAATGAAAATTGCGTTGCAAATTTTTTTTTAGCATTCTAATGAGGATAGCAATTGATGAATTTAGAAAAAAAAAACGATTTCTTAATTAATAATTCAAAGGGGTGATAAATAAAAAAAAAATTATAAACAATTAAAAATTTTTTTAAGAAAAATTTTTTTTTTAAATTCATTATTTGACCAATACAACAGAATGGCAAAAAAAAATTTTAAAAACATTAAAATAGTCTATTTGTTTATAAAAAATTTATAAACAAATAACGTAAAAAATTTTTTAGTAATGAAATAAGATGCAAAAAATAAATAAAAAACCAGCTGAAATAAAAAATATAAAAAAAAAAATTTTTTAATAACATAATATGGATTTTTCATTTTTTGTTAACTTAAAAAAATCATAATAAACAAATGAAAAAACTTTTTTAACGGAATTTTGTTTATTGAGTCAATAAGAAAATCTCCCAGAATTCAAAAAATGTTTAGGTACTTTATTTAAACTTTTAGAACTGATTTTCAGTTGTCTAAAGTCCACAAAAAATTAGTTAATTAACAATTGAATAACTTTAACAAAAATGAAGTGAAAAATTTTTTGTCTACTGGACTATATTCCTTCAAGTCTCTAAATAAAACTGTAATTCATTCAAATTTTTTAATTGATAACAAATATTAAAAAAAAATTATTTTGTGATGCTCTGTTGGCTTGGCGGTGACACCGCAACGGCAAAACGGCCCCGCGGAGCGGTATTTTCAACGTCAATTTAAAATTATAAATAATGGAGTTACAGTTTCGGGAGTCGAGACTTGTCCTTCTGAAATTTTCTCCTCTTTTAGAATCTTTTTTCAAAAAGAAGCTATTTTTAATATTTTTCAAGTTATAACCAAAAAACGGAGACCCTCATTTTCTCTATACGTTTTTTGTTTATAACAATTACAATTTTTCTTGGCAAAAAAATTCAAAAATTCCCATCACTCAGAATTTAATTCTGAATCCAAAAAAACCAAACCCCAAATTTTTAAAATCATCAGAACTATTTTTCGCAGAAAACTCACTTCCCTACTAGACTGAAATGCAATCAATGGTAAGAAATATGGGAAGATCATACAATAGTGAGAATCAATAAAATATTATACGAACATTAGTGAAAATCAATAAAATATTTTCTGAACATTTTCTAATCCTGAAAAATATATACAATGCTTCTTTCAAGTAAATCGAAACATCTCAAAGAATCTGGTAAAGAGGAATGGAAAGTAGACACACCTCAGAACTTATAACATAGCCAATAGTAAACAAAATAGTGCAAGTTTAATAATTTTATATTCAAATTGTTTAAGTTGATTTCTTATTGTCAAATAAGTTCTTAATAGCAATTTATATATATTTAAGTAAATATTGAATTGTTACAAATATGTTCAAAAAGACGTGTAGTGAAAAACTTTTTTGAAGTGTTACCTGATAGCATCTCCTATTACACAGTCTTTTTTCTCATCATCTGAAGATGATGTGTCAATCAAATAATCGAATGTGACCAAGGCTGGTTTTGCTGCAACGTACAGTACTGAAGTCTTAATATCAATCGTGTGGAGTGACTAAAAAAAAAGAAAATTGTTTACTTAATACTTATTATAATATACAAACTTTTAGAAAAAATTAAGTTAGTTTTTTTTAAATGCTCATTGTGTGGGCCTAATAACTTATAATTTTAAAAATAGAGGGATACAAGTGAAAATTCAGATGAGACCTGGCTTTTTATGAATTTTGTGCTTAAACCCACTAATTTGTTTGAAGAGTAACAAAAGTAATAAGTCAATGTGTGTAACGGAAACAAATTACATAATTTTGTATGAGTGTTAAAAATACGTTTTTTAAGCCTGTAAAAAATTAATCAATGAAACGTTTTTATTCGTTGTGTTTGTTGTATTTTTTCAAATCCTTTTATAAGTGCTTCTCTTACTTTGAATTTTCTTTCGCCTGTGAGAGTATTTTCTACCTCTCCATCGCTTGGATTAGTTTCTCTTATTTTTGCACTTGCTAGGTACCTATTATTTTTAGGATGTATTATAATTATACAAGTATATGATTGTAAGGAATAAACGTTTATACAATGATTTATTTTTGTTCTTCCATTTATTTATTTGGACTGTGCCCAACAGCCCAGGCACTTGAATTCAATCTTTGTACCATTTTCAATATTTTCTATCTCCATTCCAGAAGCTTCGTGTCCTCTATATAGACCACTAGTTTAACTGAGGGGATTTTGACTAGTTCTAATGATTGTATTATTTTCTCTCCAAAGTGCTTGTTCCTGATTCCTTGTAAGTTGTCACAGAAACATAGTATATGAATAGGTGTTCACATTTTTTGCACATAGATTCCCATTTTGTGCAGATGTTTCCTCAGAGTAGCTACAGCGACCAGGTCGGTAACTGTCTTCAAATGTCTCTTACTCAATTTCAATAACATGGTGGAGAGTTGCTTATCTACCGTGTTCAGTAAGTTCTTTGTATAAAGGTGACATTACGTCAACTTTCATTTCAATTGGTGTTCTTTGTCTAGCCAGTTCTGGAATTTTCCTCTTATGCAAGTATGTACGAAATAAACGTTCGTATACAATGATTTATTTTCGTTATTACCATGAAATATGAAACGGGTATTCTGATTTGTTGTGTAAAAGTATACTTACATTATAATATATACATTTAGATGCAGTTTTTCCAGTGTCCATTATGTCATCGTAATTCCTATGGTCAATCAAAAGAAGACCACCTGGCTTTACACATTTTTCAAAATTTCTTATGGCTTGAAATTGTTCTCTTTGGTCTCCATAGTTATCTAATAAATGAGCAAATGAATTTCCTAAGCAAATTACAGCATCAAAACCATTTCCAACCAAATCTTCAATATCATCATACAGAGTGACCCAATTCGCTTCTTCGATAACTGAAAAACATCAATGATAAAAATAATGGAATGAAATGCATAGGTAACCGGATTTAATTTGATGTGGGCATAGCAAAATAAATGCTGTAATACAGAATGAATAACAACCAAAAGTCTAGCTCGTCGCCAGCAATCATATTCCATTTCGTGTCCTTGCCGCTGTTCTATTCTGAAATACTAATCTGAAATGGTCCGTGTAGTAACAACTAGGGTTCTAAGAACAGTTATCGACTCTTCCTATTAACCATTTAGTTTGTGCAGATAACTTTACGCAGTGTTTTATTTGGAAAATTGAATGTGTGTGGCAGCGATTATATTTTTATTGCAGTTTATTTTGAAAATTCTGACATATAAATGTATCGTTTTATCCTATACTACTTGTATACATGTAAACACTATTGTTTCTACAAGTTCCTATTCGCCTAAAAGAAATTGCATAAGTTGACTAGTCTTCTACTTTTGTAAAAGTATCGTGCAATGAATATCAAGTAATTTATATAATTACTGTAAATAAATAATGCTATTTTATCGACATTTAACAATAAGTTGAGCCGTATCAGATGTAAATGTACCTTCAGATGTTTCTATTGAATTAAGAAATAGTGGGATGTCCGTTGTCAGCGTAATAACCGGAAATATGGAAGTTATAATTTGGAGAAATAAATAAAAATATCTATGATCTATGATCTATTTTTCAATGGAGTGTATGTTTATGAAAAAGTGATCAATTATAGCTTGGTGTCGAGCATAAGGTCATGAAACAATTGGTATCGCACTCAAACCTTCATCAGAAGTAGTACCAGAGAGTGAGGTTTCTGGTGATTATTCAACATGTGACTGTAAGTTAATAACTGAACTAGGTGGAGTTAACAGATCTTTGAATGAGTAGTACTTACTCCATTTATCAAATGCTGGTTCTTTCCTTCTGTTCCATCTGGCTTTCAAAGCATATTTCAACATTTTATCTGATGCATCTACCGAAACTACTTCGAAACCTTCTTCAAGTAACATAATTGAATCAATTCTGAAACAAATTTATTTAACTGAATACCTGAACAAAATTGGGAATACTACAATGCTTAAAAACTATATATAAATTTGTTAATTATCTCCGCTAATTACCGGGTATGTAATACTTATGCTACATCAACAAATATTTCCAAACACATTCAAAAAGGAACAGGGCAATATTTGATGAATAACTAATTGATAATATTTATTATCAATAGGACGAAACACTCTATAACAAATTACGATAAATAAAATAAGTAGAAAATATTTTTAAGTTAACGTTAAGGTAAACAGTTTTATTGATAATAAAGATAATGATGATGTGGATAATGTACTAAAAAGTAATTCGATAGGTCTTAGGTACCAGTCAACATACTACTATTCTCATCAATCTAGGGCATTGATCAGACAAAAAAATAAAATCGTGGAGCGCGTGAAATTTTTACCAATAGTCAACCCATGGAGACTATAATATAAGGAGATCGAACTCCATGTATTCCAATTTATGGTCATGGCAGAGGACGCCAGTTTAAATCCAATTCAAAAAACATATGACTGCAGAACAATAACAGCCTTGCATAGTTCATGGTGTTTTATTGGTTGCTAGTTCATTTGACAGTATGCGAGGTAAATGAGGTAAGGAAACAGAAATGAAAAATTTTGTGAATAAGAAATCTGTTTTTGTCCTCTTCTTCAAAAATATCGAATATTGTTATCGTTTGCCAAAAACATTTCTCTTCGGCATGGAATTTTAGAATTTCATTTATCTTCTAATATTTTTAATTACCTTTCTTAAATTCAATTCACGTCTTCGATTTAAATCAGCTGCACCACTATTGCAATAATTTTTAACAACGCACATTCTGCAAATTTTTGATTTTAAACAATTTTAATCGTTCTAGTTCTTACATTGAGTTTTTATCATTCATTATCATAAGTAAACTAAGGCTAGATGGTATTGCATTTGCAGTGGCGACGCCGCGGTGAAAAAACAAACTGCTTAGATAGACGATTTTGAGGCTATTTCTATTGCTATTTATATATTTTCTCAATTTACGATACGCCCCACGATTTAATTTTTTTGTCTGATCGATGTCATAGATTGATGAAGAGAGTGGTGTATTGACTGGTACCTAAGACCTATAGAATTATTTTTTAGCCCTTAGTACATTATCCTCATCATTATTATCTTTATTTTCAATGAAGTCGTTTAACTTGAAAATTTTGCTTAGTTATTTCATTTTCAGTTTTTATTTAGTTACTTAATAACTTCAATCTATTTATCTATCTAACTCCTCAATACATAATCCTTCCAAAGACTTTACTCGACCTAAATATACAACTGTGTGATCTACAGTGCTTCCTTGTTTCCACTCTCTTTTGCACGTTTTGCTCTATGCTTTTCATCCGCCTTCCAAATCATCTTTTTGTTGTGAGTAAATATGCTATCTGCATTTGGGTTCATGGTGGAGGCGCTAACATGGGAATCTCCATAAGGAAATCGAGAAAAAAGCTAAGGTCCATTCTGGCAAAATTGTCTTAAAAAGTGGTGGGGGCAAATCGCGCGCATGCGCTGCGTTCTTCAAACCCCTTCAAAAGTCTTCAAAACACTTCTCGAATAAAGCCAATTGCACATCTGCAATCTGCCGCGTAACGTTTGACGTGACAAGTGACGTTTTCCTCAGAAACGTGTCAGATGTGCAATGGCTTTTTTCGAGAAGTGTTTTGAAGACTTTTGAAGGGGGGTTCGAAGAACGCAGCGCATGCGCGCGATTTACCCCCACCACTTTTTGAGACAATTTTGCCAGAATGGACCTTAGCTTTTTTCTCGATTTCCTTATGGAGATTCCCATGTTAGCACCTCCACCATGTCCCCGAATGCACATAGCATATTTACTGTTGTGTTTCAGATTTTGTTTTATTATTATTTTAGTTTACACTATAACCTCGACCCCTCAAAGGTCCAATAGAGGGATTAATTACAACAAGATCTGTTAATGACATATAATTTTTAGCCACCCTTACACCCAAACAGTCCTTAACACGATACGAAACGACTAATAATGGTGGAAAATCCCTGTTTGAATTGCGATTGAATAATTTTTTTTTCTATATCTCTTGGACTAAAATGTAGATGTAGAGTATACACAAAAGATCTTATAGGTCGCAGTATCGTAAGGCCAACCGGGCCAATCGATCCCCTTGAAATCTAATCTAATCTGAGCTCTATGATCCGCAATGCACTTAGTTCTACTTCTGAAGCCCTTTCATTTGATAACCATTACCCAAATTAAGGGTATTGTAGCAAATAGGAAATCCGTCAATTTGTGGTGGCGGCCATATTCAACGTATTCTACTAGTCAACCCCTTTCATTTGATATCCATATTGAGGGGGTTGAAAAAAAATGTAATCCACAATTTTGCGGCGGCGGCCATCCTGAGTTTACAAACATTCTGATTAGACATAATTATATTGTCGTCACAACTTAAGCAGTGTACCAAATTTCAGATCAATCTGTCAAGCTAAATAAAACCGTTTAAAAAGTAAAGATTGAAAGCAAATAATCATTTACGATTTGAAAGTAGAGAAAAACCTACATAAATGAAACGGAGGAAAAGCAAATGTTATAATTTTTCAAGCAAGTGATCTATTACGTATTCTTATATCTTTAAATTTACTGAGAATAATACGAAAATGAAATGACTAAATTCAATACGGCGGGTGCCTCGAGAATACGTGCAAAATTTTCTTATATACCATTATAATAACCATTGTAATATGAGTATCAAATTATTGGGTTTGCTGAGAAGAGTACGAAGAATAAAATTACGTCACATTAAACTCAATATGGCGGACAGCTGCACTGCTGAGAACAAACATTTTTTCGTGCAATTGCACGCGAAGTCAATATTTCGCGTTCTCAGCACAGTCCGCGAAATTTAATTTCGCGGCCGTTACCCATAGCAACGGCTGCGAAACCGAACGACACTTCAGACATCGTCTTAACATTCTATTTGTCACACCAATCTTTAAACTCGCCGTAACATTTTTCGTACTGCCGTTTAGATTTTTCAGGTATCAAAACGGAAAGCGCCGAATTTACAACGCTTTTGAGTTCAGGAGGAGTGGAAGTTACTGAAATATCGCTATCAGTATCAGACATTTTGCGTTTTGTCAAGAACTGTCAAAATATTTTGTATATAAATTGAAACATATCATTTCCATAGCACACGGTGACATTGTTAAATAAATTGAACTGCTGTTGATTTTAGAGCAATAATATATTTATTTACAATTTTAGTTTAATAATTTTAACGATCGCTCGAAAAATAGTGTGTATGCCATGGCCGCGACACTTTTTAACGACCTCAAGATTTCCTTGCCTCGGCCGGAAGCGGCCTCGGCGATAACTGTTCTTTCGGTACGTTAAAAATGTATTTCGCGGCCTAAGCATACAAATAGCTATTAAAAACTTGCTTTTAATTTAAAAAACTAAAAAGAAAAATAGCTTGAAATTAGATCAAACCTATGAATTTTTACATTATACAATGTTACAAAACTTGTCGTGAGATTTCAAGATTACGATATGTAAATAATTTGAAAAATTGATGGGTTTAATTGATTTTATATAGTTTATATTTTTTTAGAGCGTGTAAGAGAATGCTTGTTTCAAAAAATTATTTTTTCAGTATTGATTTATTATCAATAAGAATCTGGCCAGAAAAATTCGACAATGATATCGGTACCACAAAATTATTTGTTAATAGTATCAGTTGTATTTGAATTGAATCCAAAAATCTTAAACTACACCTATAGTAAGAAATAACAAATCTTAATTATCGAATGTTTAGCGGCAACTTATTCAGGCTCCAAATAACAACACTGATACATTTCCCAATACTATTTTTGATAACAATATCAATTAAAATTTTATCATCCAATGTTATTGAGAGAAATCTTTTATTTATTCCATCAATTGTTTTCTGAATTCCAAATTTAAATACGATCATGACCCGTTCCCCTTAAAAATATGCCAAATATAAATAAGCTAATAATTCTCTGAATTTTAACAAAAACCCAACTGATAATTACTTCCCCGCTTTCGTTAGTTTTGAAATCGAAATAATTATAAGTAAACAGCGATACAAATGCAACTTATTGAGGCACCAAATAACAACACTGATAATTTTCCCAATATTATTTTTGATAACAATATCAATTAAAATTTTATCATCAATGTTATTGAATCTTTTATTTCATCAAATGTCATAGAACTTATGAAATAATAAACATATCCCCCCAAATTATTTATATACAGTAACAGATTAAGTGTTACAGAATAATGCAGCATCGTGATGACTTTTTAGATACATTCTATACGTATTGCCGCCAAAAGCAGCCAAAAAATGAATATCATCTTGACGTCAAGCATTAAATTGTTACGAGGCTGCCAGGATATATTTAGTTGTGTGATTTGGAAATATTTTACCCAAATGGGTAATATAATATAGACAAATCAAATTGCACTGTGATGAAAACAAAATGTAAGCGTGGTATTAATCGAACTCCAGCGAAAGTAGATGTCAGAAAGAAGAGTGTCCATTAAAAAATGTATAGGTCATTGAAAAGATAATATTTTAATAAATCACTTGTTGACGTAACTTCAAAATGTCCGAAAAAATGTAAAAAATAACATTTTTCGTTTCTGCACAAAACCTTTATTTCAGATTAAAAAATGGTAATAGATCGGGGAAGGCAGCTAAAGTGCTTTCAACGTGTATACGAAAATTTTCGAAGGACTGTACTTATAGAATTCTTACATGTTTAAGCAGCTCAGTGCTGCTTTGAGGAGGATAATTACTTATCTTCTCCGAGATAATTTGAGGCGCTGGAGGATCCGGATCCTTCATAATTGTATTTCATTGCATTTATCTCATCACAGAAATACAAATTCAATAGTTCTGTGATCGTGATGAGTTGGCAGCAGTATCGACTTCAAAAAAAATGATTCTTTCATATATATAATTAAACCTTCTTCTACCTTTCGGTGTAGGGAGTTTATTAGTTCTTAATATACAGGGTGTTTCCAAAGTAATCTAAAATATTGTTGTGGACAATTTGTCATTCAATTTTAAAACGAAAAGCTACTATAAACATGTGTGATAAGTTTTATCGTTAATGAGAAGGGTGCACATTGTTTTTATTTCTTTTATAGAAGCAAAAACATTGTGATAAACATAAACACGAAAGTATTACTTTTCAGAGCAGATGTTCAAAATTTCCAGCCAAAATACAAGCAACCGCTCGACGTATAAGGGATTACCGAAGGCGTTCGAAAAAGCCATGAATATTGGAAATAAAATTGCAGCATCGTATGATGTGATTTTGGAGATCTTGTAATTTTAAGATCGGGGTTGTGTGAACGAGTGATTTTAAATATCCCCACACACAAAAATCTAGAGAATTGTGTTGTGGATCATAAGTGTGGAGGTTCTCGTCCTATCCAACAGTCTGGAAAACGGTTATTTGAAAACTCTTGTATGATTAGTGCAAAATTTGGAGGAGCACCATCATGCATGAACCACATACGTCTTCTAATTATTAGAGGTACATCTTTCTAAATAACTGGAAGTTCATTTTCTGGAACACAAAGATATGTATCAACGTTCAATCGTTGAGGAAGGAAAAATGGTACTAATAAATAATCGTCGATAATACCAATCCAAAGATTGTTGGAACCGTGTTACAACTGTGCCATGTGGTTTCACATCAGTCCATGTGTGGTTATTATGAAAATGTATAATGCCATGTCTTGAGAAGTTGGCTTCACAAAACAGTGATAGCAAAATTGAGATTGTTTGCAATGTTTCTTAAGGTAGTAAAGGTTGAACATGCTGGACATGATTGTGATACAATAAATTTTCTTTTCGAACATGTTAAACATTTACTTGTTGAGCAATTTTTCTGGTACTCGTTTCTGGATGTTCGTCAATAATTGCTCTCGCAGGTTTATGCCTAAACAATAATATTCCTTGATTTTGCAAAAGTTCCAGTTTCTTGTAAACGGAGATGCAATTGAGTAAACTTTTCAGAACATGGTAAGCGGTTATTTGGATAACGCAGGGCATACATACGTCTGGCCTCTAAGGCATTACCATAGTCATTTCAGCAATACTGAACACAGGCATCAATATTAACTGAGCACAAACGAAAGCTGAACTAGTGCTACAAAAAAGTTAGAATTATAAAAATTTCTCGATTGTTTTTGCGTTGGATTCCAGGTTTGATACAGTAAATGTCAAAATTCAAAAGGCCACTGAGAATTAAATTGATCTTTATTATTAGTTTTGGAAACCAGTAGCGTCACTAAGGAAAAATTATTATCGACATTAGTTTCTCTCACAGTCAGAGCTCGTTTATTACAAAAAAAGTCGACACCCCGTATCTCATTAACGACAAAACGTATCTCAGTAACTTTTTGTTTTCAAATTGAATGACGAATCGCCTACAACAATACGCAGATTACTTTGGAAACACCCTGTATACATAATGTTTGTTTTTTATTAGTATCCAAAAAAACTTAGGTTTACAAAAAGGATATAAGTTTTATTTTAACGACACTTTCCCTTTTTTGCATAAAAATATGTTAATTTGATTAGTCTAATTAGACATATTCATAAACATATCTTTATATTTTAAACACCTATAATGTAGGTATATAAATATGATAACTTGCATTTTATATATCAGTTAATCAGCACAATAATCCTATATTATCACGTTCTCTTTCTGAATAGTTTTCACCAAATTGCTAGTATTTACTAGATAGGTAAATGTCCCGAAATTTTGAGACTGCCTAATTATTTATTTATTTATATCTCTCGGTATTTCTGAGTAGGTAGTAATTATTTATGTATACTTACCCTGTTCCACAGGCAACATCTAATACTCTTTTGCATCCCCTTTTCTTTAAAAGACCTACTAAAAAGTTTTTGTAATTTTGAGTTCTTGATTTTTTATCGCCAATAAATATTTCCCAAACTTTTGCAGCCTTTCCGTCAGCATATTGATCTCTAATTCCTTCTGAAGCGGTACCTAGAGATCTAGTCGTGAAAACGTTAGTTTCGGCCATATCTGAAAAATAATTTTTTGTTAAATATATTTGGAGGTTTATTTGGGACGCGTGAAAAATATTGTATGTAGTAATCTAGTCTGGTATATAAGCTGGAAGGTGAAGACTACAAATAGTATAGAATAATTTGAAGAAAAAAAAAACAGATAGAACATAGGGAAAGAAGGAAAACTTCACTGAACGAAAATTACAAGGAAAATAAAGGAGGTAGGAGTAGGTACAATGAAGATAAAGTAATTAAAAACGATAAACAAAAGAACATTCATGCCCGCTTTCACCAACCATTTCCTAAAAATAGGTATACCTAAATACAATTTAGGAATTTCTGAATGCACTTTATGTTTCATCACGCGCTAATTAATACCTAAGAGTGATATTATTAGGTATTTCTCACCACTTAGGTATTACTTAGCGCGTGGTGAAACGTAAACTGTATTTAGGAACTCCTAAATCCGATTCAGGAATTACCTTACTTTAGGAAACGGTTGATGAAACCGGGCATTAGAGTGGGATATCGTTTTTTTTATAACATAATTTATCTAGCAATAAAAATCATGAATTTCCCACGACAGAAAAGTTTATTGGTTTTTAACAGATTTCCAAAAGAGGAGGCGCTTCTCAATTTGGAAGTTTATATATATTTTTTATGAGTGTTCGGGTATACTTCTTTGTTTATGAACCGATTTAATTGATTATTTTTGTGTTGGGTTGAGTATAGTTCTAAGGTGGTCCCTTTTTAAATTTTATTGGCATTGGACCTTGGACTTCGAAGATTCATCAAGAAAACAATGAAAATCAAATACGAAATGCATAGTGATTGAGTTATTGCTGGATTTATGACAATCCCAAAACATAATAGGTATAGTATTTTTCACGATAAATGGTTGACTACCTTAGATATCTATAAATATTTTAATCTGATTGTGTAAATATAAAAAGAGCTTTCATTGCTTGTTTTCCTTTGTCTGACCTGTACTGCACCTACCTTATTTATTTCCAAAGCCCTTTTTATATTTACATAATGAGATTAAAATATTTATAGATAAGGTGGTCAACCATTTATCGTGAAAAATACAATACGTAACTATGATCAGGACGTACTAGGTCTCCCCATTACTAAAAGTTGTTAATTATTTATTGATAAGGCAGATTTAAAAGTTGTTGGTTGGTTGCTTATATGTTATTCTGAAAGAATAGACAAGCAATTTGACCACCAACCAAAGTTATTTTCACTAAGCATTTAATCGTTTTTACATCTCTCTTTGTTTGTTATATTATCAATCGATTAAATAAAAATATCGAACAAACACGAATCTGAGAAAATTGATTTGAAAAATGTTTTAGAGCACCCCTGAAAGTTATACATATACAAGTATATTTAAAATGCTAGATACCTAGTTTTATCAACGATCCAAGTAAAACAAATAATAAAACTATTTTTGATAAGCTGCGAAGCAACAACATTGATTAGAAGAAATGCGTCAAATATTATGAAATTCTATAGAACAATTTAAGCAGAGTTTGAGTTGTGTTTAAGTAATTGACCTTTCACCACGAGGTTATTGTAAGATCAGTTATAAAATAGTTTAGATCCTATAATTTTCGTATCAGTATGTTTAGAAAAAATATATAAAGTAAATTAACAAAAACAAATAAATGCCATACATATCTATAAGTAGTAGATAAGATATTCCCAAACCAGTTTTAACAACCATTGTCCTAGTATGATTTTCGTTGAATATTCTTACTTTTACTGACCTTACCAAATAAGATCGTTTTTATATACCTATGTGAACTTCAGGACTGATTTTGTGGTAACTCCCTTACTATATTATCCGATTTATTGGTAGATGGGTGAGTGTACAAGAGCTAAATTATGTTGATGAGATGATAGAACAAGATGTTGTTAGATGCTTCTTTTCATATGATGATGATGTTTTTGAAGAATGGTATGTTCTAACAGGTTGATTTCCGTTTTGTTTGCTATTAATGTTACTGAGCTGGCTGAATTGGAGTCAAAATGGCAAGAAAATAAATTTAAAAAAATAAATATAGTTAAAAAACCGAATAAATTATTTCACCTTCTTTCTTCTGAATCTATGTTAATTATTTCTATGGAGCTCCTTCTTGCATACAAAATATTTGGTTCTGTAAGAGTATGATTAGCATTTTGAATTGAGTTTAACTCACGATCGAATTACGACTTTATATCTACTTGAGTTGATTATAGTCGACTTTTTGGTTACCATCCTTAGTTAGTTCATGTAACAAATTATTATTAAAGAAATACATAAATAAGGTGGTTTCTAACTGCAACTAAGTGAGATGGACCTCCGTTCTGTATAAATTATGATATTGTTCTTGGAGCTAGTGACAAATAATTAAAAACGTTAACAGTTTTTGTATGGAAATTCAGGAGATGATTTTTGGTCATAGTATTCGATAGTTTATGATACCAAATCAAATATTTTATTCGACCTTTATAACTCCTAGTGATAAAAGTATTTCATGAGATATGAAGATAATTTTTGAATATTAAGAAAAACTATGAACTATGGACAAAAAATAGGAAGCACTAGTAGTTTAAAACTTTTTTTATGGGAATTAAACCACGATGGAAATCACCATTAATGAAAATATTTTGACTACAAAAAATTGTTGTCAAATTTTCCCAAGGTCCATTCACAGTGACTATGACTAGTGATTATAAATTATGAATCAAGAAATTAGAAATAATATAGAAAATAAATATTTACCCAATAATAATAATAATTTAATGGACATAATTTTTGAAAACTAATCAGACCACATGTTGAAGGTTTATCAGAAATAATGAAATAAAATGATAATTCATTCAATATTCGAAGAAGGTCTAAATCAACCAATACTTTAAGATCTATACTAACAAAAACTAACCCAAAAAATGAAGAACAATATTCCAAAATTACATCAAATATCCTGTCAATTTGTCAAATTCTATTTAGGTGAAACATCTCTAGACCATTAAAAATCAGATTAAATGAACACAAAACGTAATTAAAGAAATTGAATAGATGAGGCTTTTACTTGATGAAGATCCATACTACTGATGAAATAAAACAAATTAATTTGTTTAAATCTTCATTATTAATTTTGAACTGACGTTCAAATTAAAATTAGTGACGCGTTTCGCTACACAGTAGCTTTTTCAAACTAGTGAAGCTACAATGAAAAACTTTTAATTTATATAGTGCCTTAATACGGAATTCTAAGATATTGACAAAAGTATTAAAAATGAGGATAAGTACAAACAGTGCCTAAATACGGAATTCTAAGATATTGACAAAAGTATTATAATATATTTAAATAGGTATAAGTACCAAAAGTGTCTAAATACGGGATTCTAAGAAAGTTACAAAGGTATTGAAAAAAGGTACCTGGGAAATTGATCAACAACTATCACATTTTCTAGGTAAAAAGGTTTAATAAGGGAGAATGATTGATATCTATTTGGTCGTTAAGCAGATTACCGGAATATTTGTTTTTGTTAATCTCGAGGGCTTCTAAAAGATTTAATTTAAAAGATTTGGGTTCTACATGCAAAATTTCAAAATTTGAGTCGAAAGTGTGTTGGTTTGTTAATAAATGATTTGAATAGTTAGAATCTAATTTGTTGTTGTCATAGCTACGTTTGTGTTCTGAAATTCTAGTTTTAAAGTTCCTAAAAGTTCTACCGATATACATTTTGTCACAGTTGTCGTTACCACATTTTAATTTATAAACACCTGACTTGTTTAATTTTGAGGATTTAGATTTGTTATTTTTTATGAATTTAGATAAATTGTAATCAGTTTTAAAGCAAATATTCATATTTAAAGATTCTAAAAATGATTTGATTTTTAAGGATGGTGTTCCAAAGTATGTTAAGCTTTTAAATTGATTATTTTTATTTTTATCTGAAGGATATACTTGTTCTAAAGTGCGTTTCTTTATCTTTTTATTTATGATATTGTCAATTAAGTTTGGATCGTAATTATTATTAACTGCTATTTGTTTAATGATATTTAGTTCTTTGTTGAAATTATTATTGTTTAATGGGACTGTTAAAAGTCTGTGAATCATACTATTGAAAGCTGCTAATTTATGACTAAATGGGTGGACCGAACTATTATGAATTGTAATGTCTGTATGTGATGGTTTGCGAAATATAGAAAAATCATGTTTATTGTTTATATTTGAAATTGTAAGGTCTAAAGAGTTTATAGACTTATTTTCTTCATGTTCTACGGTAAATTTTATATTGCTATGAATTGAGTTGATATAAGTAATGAAGCTATCTAGTTGTCTAGTAGTGCCAGTGAAGCTCGCTAAAATGTCATCTACATAACGGTGCCAGTATATAAATTTTTTACTAAGGGGGTGTTTATGAATTATTTTTTCTATATTATCCATGAAAATTTCAGCTAATAGGGGACTGAGGGGGTTGCCCATAATCAAACCATCTCTACTACTATAAATCTCTCCATTGAAATGAAAATAATTTTGGTTTAAGCAAACTTTTAATAAATTTATTATGTCAGAATGAATTATAGGGTTAACATTATTATACGTGAGCAAATTATCAACAAGAGTTAAAGTTTCTTTAGGAGGTATACTAGGGAATAGATTAGTTACATCGAACGATATGAATTTAGAATTGTGAGGTAATTTTATATCTTGAATATTATTAATTAATTCCGTTGAGTTTTTAATAGAAAATCGAGGTTTGAAAGAACAATATTTAGAAATTATATCTATGAGAATCTTTGAAACTTTAAATGAAGGTGCTGTGAAAAAAGAAACGACCGGTCTAATAGGGTACCCCTCTTTATGGAGTTTCATTAAAGAATAAAGTTAATTTGTTTTATTTCATCAGTAATTAAAGAATATAAGTCAGGTATTGGCAAACATGCTTGGGAAGAAGGACAATTAGAGAAAGTGATTTAATGGAACTAGATGTAGAGAAACGTGTTACTAACATTTGAGCAGAATGTTGTCAAATTTGGTTACCATTGTTGAAAAGAGAAATTTCCAATAATCAATTAGGAAACTACGTTGTATGAAAGTATCATACATTTTTATCCAGGTTATCATAATATTCTACAAAAATAACAACCAACGAGTGGTTTAACAATATTTCAAAAATAAAACCCTGGAACATATAAATCACTAGATCTCATTACTAGTACCCTATAGTACTATGTTATTACACATAAGATTTTTTTATTTAAAATAGTTTTAATGGATGTAAAGAAAATTTAACAATTTTTTTTCATTGACTGTCCAGTTGTCAGTGTCAGGGAAAAAAATAAAATAATCCCTGATAACAGATGGGACTCTAACAAAACGTAAAAAATAAAAATATTGTGGTTTAATTGATATTAAAAACAAACCAAATACTATTTGTAAATATGATAAGATAAATAGAAAAATGTATAATTATTTATGTGACTGAAAAGTTAGGCACTTTTGTCTTAAATTATAGGACAAAAAGATTACTGTGTAATATCACAGTAGTTATTGGTTATGTTAACATTCACTAAGCAGAATATAATAAAAACGCTCTATCATACGCTCATCATAAACAAACCTTCATCCAATGACAAATTCGTTTTATTAACAGCATTTCTCAAATAAGAAAAAAGCGCTATCCTTAAAAAATTCGTTTCTTGAACGTACACTTCTCTAGAACCCATTCCTAGAAGACTATAATACTATAAGAATGTTATTACCTTCACAAAATATTTCTTGATTCAGAATCATTTTATCAAAGGTATAGACCCCAAGAGAATTTGACAACAGTCTTAAACTTCAAAATATTACCATTGACTGTTGAGTTGTCGAATTTTTTAGAAGTGGAGCGCTTGAGAAACGTTGAAAATAAAAATATTAGAACACCTCGTTTAATGTTAATTATTATCAAAATCAAACCAAATAATGAATATACCATAGAATATGTATTGTACCATTATGTATACGTAAAGGTTAGAGTTAAAAGCTATTTTAGATTTAGGTAATTTGAAAATTAGAAAAAATATCAGTCATACGAATACATCGTACCTGACAAAAAATACATTAACGTATCACGACTGTTTCTGATAAATGGAAAACAACAATTTTTTTTATAGTGCAAATGTAAGCTTTTTAATCCACCGCAAAAATTATGCGGTTCTGGTGAAGTAAATACATTTGAGTACATAAATGTTGAAAAATTCGATTATGAATACAATTACTTCTAACCAATATCCAAATCTATTACAGTATTTTTTTTGCTAAATAATGTATAAAACTGAATTTTATGGACTGCCAAAACAATACAATTTAATTACAAAAATTGATACAAAATATCTATTTTTCGTTTCAGTCAAACCTGTCATCCCCAAAAAATTAAAATTAAATTTAATTCATTTATTTTGATAAGGTAAATTACTATAATTTAAAATTTTAGTTGAATTTTTTTTTATTAAAACATTGATAGCTTGAATAAAATGTATCAAAAATTCTTGAATATACCAGCTCACCTGAATCTCAATACTTGTAGTATTCCAGTGACAACACTGACTGATGGAGGTGACGCTTCTGCCTGTTAACTTATATGCTGTCATGAATGACGAAACAATAAAAAGTATACCTATCAGTTCACTTGGTATACTTGAAAACAATGATGAAATACAGAGCTACATTTTAATTTAGTTTTTACTATAAGTTCGGTTAAATATATTACATCAGAATTATAAACCACAACAAAATTTATCTATATTGGAAATTTTTGGTTCTAGCTTAGTCATTGTTGAAGATTATCTGAATTTGCGACTTATGATTGAACTGAGAATTTTATTAATTTGAAGTTTATACAAAATATTTAGACAGAAATATTTTTAGTATGTGTATAATATAATATTACATAAGAATTTGGAAAATGGTTAATTACCACCAGATTTTTATTTAGGATTAAAGAATATTTGAACTCATGTATTGCACTCAAAATTAAATTGTAAGTTATCAAGTTAATTGAAACTCCTTTTTAGCTCTATTCGTTATAAGTTATACCTTACTTCAATTAGTAGTTTTAACTGTGTTCATTGGTAAAGTTTATCCATAATCAATTGCAGAAGATGAAGCAGTTGTTCGTCTCTCTTGCCGAATTTTTCCTTTGATCTGCATATTCCGGTAAATACTTAATCAACGGAAAAATTTGGCGAGGGAGACTAGCAGGTGCTCTAGCTTCTGCAATTGATTTTGGACAAACTTTTTTAACCTTCAATTTTTTCAGTATTCATGTTTTTTTTTGTAATTATACTCAAAATACTGGAATCAATTCAAAATATTCATCTAAAAATCAAGTTAATTCTCGCACTTCCAAAATAAAACAAATATCCTTAGTAAAGGAAATGTATTGGTGTGGTATCAACGTAGTCTCTAGTCCAGGATTATGGTTGGTTGGTTCTATCTTAACAGATATACCAACCCCGTTTACTTTAGAAGTGTAATTCAATGTCTGTCGGGGCATATAGCCCGAGAAGTAGTTGTTGCTTCTTAGTGGACGATCTGCTCTTTGGAAATTGATTTTTCTAATTTTGTAGAGCGTTTAATAGTATTGAACTATTATTTTTTGACGTCTTTTCTTTTCTGTTTCTAATGGTTTCTTGTTTGCTGAAATCGGCTGGACAATAAGCGAGAAACTCAATCATGATTAGGAGGATGTCACTAAAAATGCGGCGCACTCAATGCAATCGGTACCCTCAAACGCACCCCGCGCTGCCCGTTATTTCCCAAATGTATGCAACTAATAGTCTTTTTAGATATTCTAATCGTGATTTCTAGTTCTTTAGTCATGAAGGAACTCTTTTAATTTACCCTAAAATGTTAATAGTTAATTGAAACCATCATGCATTAGTTACTATCATTATTGAAATATTAAAAAAGTTTTTAATCTCTATTTTGGTTTTAGCATAAAACTTTTAAATCACTCTCGGAACTGGAATCCAATACATGGTACCTCTAACTTTATGCACGAACAGTTTCTTGACTTGCCACCTAAAGGGCAATTACGTAGTATTTGAACAAAAATAAAATTCATTACATGTATATACCTTTTAAACAATTACATGAAGTTAATAAATCCGTGTGTAAAGGAAACTCCGATAATGTTGTGAGTACTGGTTGTCATTCGTCTTTGTGCATCTTCCAACCATTTTTTAAAGGGTCCAAAGTGGCAGGTTTAGATTGTGTGCGCCGCATCTTTTAGTGACATCCTCCTAATTGAAATCAAGTTTCTCGCTTATTATCCAGCAGATTTTAGCAAACAAATTACCATTAGAAGCAGAAAATAAATGACCATTTTTTTGGTTTCAGGGTATTTTTTTATTGGAGTTTTTGTTTCCCCGCAATGGCGATGAATATCCATTGAAAAGTGTCTTTCAAACGCTACTGTTACCGTTTAGCCACAAATCACAGAAATAAAATTCATTGTCCATTTAAACTAATGTAATTTTTGAAAAGGAACTTTTTTGTTAGTTTCCGTTGAAACTAGTGGATCCACTTTCAACCAGTTGATAGAACTCGTCTTGGGGAATAAATTGTTTTTTCAAATTTTTTTAACAAAAATGCTTCCCCCACCCTTCCCCCCGTCACGATTTTTATACTGCCGGGTACATTCGACTCAGAAAGCGATACACTATCATCTGAATAGGTCAAATCATTTTAAAACAAAACTGCACACAGTTTGAACGATAGAGACCAAAGTGCACTATACTATATATTCATATATAGGCTATTTCTATGTTGTTTTTTGTAGAGTGCTCGTCTTGAAGTCATCTTAGGTCACTAATGTCTTCTACTTCAATTAATTCGCTTTTTTCGTCCTTTCTTAACAATTTCTTAGATAATTCTTAGTAAATAGACCTCTTTTCATTTTGATTGCAGATAGTGAAGCCTTCTTGTCTTCCTTCTTTTTGTATACTTATTTTATTGGGCAAGGGTGACCAGTTTTCTTGACTTCCATTCTATAAGCCATGGTATCTTGTTTGAATGGTATATTTAATGTAGTATAAATTTTGACTAGGACATCTTCCTCCTTTTCTTCTTTGTTTTCCACCGGAATCCTATGGATTATGATGTTATTGTTGCGCTCTTTCTGTTGATTCTTGTTTAGTTGGCTTTCCATAGACTTAATCTCTTTCTTCAGCTCTTCATTTATCAGTATCTGTTGTTCATATTTTACGAAGAGAGCATTGTATTTTCCATCCATTTCATTCAGTTTTGCCATTTTATCTGCAATTGTGTATTTTTCAACACTTTCGTTTGTTGACTTAACCTCACTTTTTGCGACATCTTCACATGTTAGGCAATTCCATGGTAGCCAGGAATTGCTCAGCTTCCTGTACATTCTTAGATTCATGGATATACATTCCCTGTGATACCACTTTTCACATGTTTCACACAATAACGCAGCATCGTCTTCAACAACATTTTTACAAGTTTCACATTTGTTCGCCATCTAATATTTTCTTCTCTATCTTTTTGCGGTACCCCTGCAGAATTAAGTGTTAAAGTTATCAGCAGCAATAAGTGTAGATATAGGCCAAGCAATAGGTAAATATTTTTGACAAAAATCCTAGTAGAAAACGAATGGTGCCATCATATAAAAGACATTACGTAATATAATTTTGATATGTTTTGCACACGCAAATGTTTTTCAGTAATTTGTTATAAACATTTAAGACGAAAAAAACCTTCCCTTTTTAGTTTTTCTCATATAACGTAAAAAGTACTGAAACATTCTCAATGGGATGGGATCAATGGTATATTTAAATCGTAGGTAATTAAAATACGAACAAAATGAGGGGTCGACCGAGTTAATCCAATAATTAGGAACCGAGAAAATTAGAAAAAACCGGAAAATTAGTCATTTCTTTGAAAATTCATATTTTCATCATTTTTCAATTGCAAGAGCTGAAACTTGGTACAAAGGAAGTTCTTGATATGCACTTTATATGTGCGATGAGCAGGCGCCAGGCGACGGTTACTTTTATCGCAATTGCAATTGTAATTTTTTGATGCGATAATTTGCAAAGTGTCTGGATGCGTTATAGATTGTCCAATTTTAAATTTTAAAGCGGTTTTGAAAAATACAATTATAGAGCCATAAAACTTATATTTTCGATTTGTGATCAAATGCTGCAAGGTATGTCAAAAACGCTCGGAAATACGGCCGAAAATGATCCACTGCCGGAAAGTAACGGAGTAGAATGGTAGCGGGGATCGAGGAGAGGCATACTATATAATATACGATCGCACTGGCGAGCGGCGTAACCAGTAATTTTCGGCGGTGTTCTTGGGCGTTTTTGACCAACTTCGCATTATTTTATTACAAATCGATACATGACACATAAAATGGAATGGTATTATTTATTGAACTGATGTCATTATATTCTGTGTTTCTTGTCATGTTATGAATTATGTCATTATTATTGTCAGAAGTGTTATATAAAATTTGTTTCAAAAGATGTGGTGGATAAGAGTTCTCAAAAAATAGTTTGTAAAGGATTTTTTTGGTGAAAAATGGGATCCGAAATATTCAATACCCTATTTTTCATTTGTTTGATTAAGTTTAGTTTATATAACACTTCTGACAATAATAATGACATAATTTATAACATGACAAGTAACACAGAATATAATGACATCAGTTCAATAAATAATACCATTCCATTTTATGTATCTTTACCATATATAAAAACAATCACACCTAAACTTTCCGGAATCTTTAAGAAACATAATATAAAAATTGCAAATAAACAATATCTTACAATCCATTCCCTTTTTAGTAAAATCAAAGACAAAACACCTAATAATAAATTACCTAACATAGTTTATGAAATTCCTTGCGAAAATTGTGATAAGAAATACATTGGTCAGTCAAAAAGGTCTCTCACTAATAGAATAACATCCCATAAAAGTGACAGCAAACTTCATCCAGAGAAATGTGCACTTGCTGAACACGTATCCTCTGAAGGCCATAAAATGAATTATGAGCATGCCAAAATTTTATCGACAGAGATCAATTACAAAAAACGGATCTTTTTAGAAACAGCCTATATATCACAAGAAGATAAATGTATTAACAAAAAAACTGATGCATATCTTTTGGATTTTGAAAAACAAAATTTAAATAATTTAAAAAACGAATTACTATGGAGAATTTTTAAACAATTTCATTTGGACATCTTTCAAAAATATTTTTTATATTATATTGTTTTTTGAGTTTTTTATATACAAATGTTCCATTTACTACTATTTATACAAATTATTTACCTCTAATCTCATTTAGATATATGTAAGTATTATTATTATTTAATTTATCCGCTATATAATTTATTTTATTTTACATTTTTAGTCCTTGAAAATGAACACGTAGTGGTTCGAAAGCTCGGAATTCAATTCTTAAAAGAGTACACTTTGGTATTATTGCCACATCCCCACAAAAACTCCTATTATAATAACGTTTATTTAGAAGAATTAACAAATTGTAGATATACATATAAAAAAGTAGTAAAAATTTGAACTAAAAAAAAAACAACAATAATACATAACACTAAAACCAAAAGTATTTTTATCAGTGTAACCCAGTAAGACCATAGAGGTTGAGCATGGATGACAAGTGATGAAAAGGAATACCTTTGGATACGCTACTTTGTCTTATTCCATTGATTTTAATTCAAGAAATATTTATTTAAATTTTTTTTGTATATTATATATATAGGATAGTCTTTGGCAATTTTGATGTTATTTATTGTTTTGAAAATCCTACTCAGGATTAGTACAGTAGGATTTTCAAACCAATAAATAACATTAAAATTGCCAATAAAACATGTCTCACGATAAAGTCTATTTTTACAAAATTGAAAGACAAAACTCCGATTCTCAATCTATCAAATGTAATATATTGTATACCATGTAAAAATTGTAATAATAAATACATTGGCCACACCAGTCAAAAATTGAAAAGTCGTTTAAGTTTACATAAAAGTGATTGTAGATTACATCCTGAAAGATGTGCATTAGCAGAATATGTAATTGATAAAGACCACGTTATGGATTTTGAATCTGTTAATATTTTAGACATACAAACAAATACTAAAAAAAGACTTTTCTTAGAAATGGCTCACATATCTCAAGAACCTTATACTATTAACAAGAAGAGTGACCATAAGAATCTCAGTGATATTTATCACTACTTACTAACTATTTATCACAATAATAAGATTTCAAATTTTAATTCTTAATCAAAAATTAATTTAAAAAAAAACTTTTATAATAATTTGACATTATCATAACCTACACTCTCCATTTTTTGACATAATTTTTATAACTTATTAGAAAGAAAAAAATGAAATTGTTTATCTGTCATAATGACAATATTTTAAAAAAAATTCAAATACCAATTTTAGCATTTAATATATTTTTCTACACCCACATATATATTATCCATTTTCTGCACAATTTACAGAATGTAAATGCAGGCCATTCCAGTTAACTCAACGGATATGATTTCATATACATCCTAGAACGTATATGAAATCCACCAATCAGCATTTGCGTTTAGTACCCGCCAACTAATCTTTTTTCAATTTCATAGAAACGTCAAAATAACTTGTCAAAATATTTCTATAGTTTTTAAGAAAAATATTAGTAAAAATGAGTGATTCCAGTGATGAATCAATAAATAATTTTCCACCAGATATTCGCTTTGCCGCAAAGGAGACGTATAACGTATAGAAACAGAATAAATTGAATATTTAAGGGTACTCCTGATAAACGTCAGTTTTTACGTAATACATTTGACGTTATAGATAGATAATCATTATATTCATCGGTAGTCCAGGGGTAAGTATCCCAGGCTCTCACGCGGTAGATCAGAGTTCGATTCGCCGTTGGAAAAATTTTTTTAAATTTTAATTTTATTTCTAAATAAAATAATAATAATAGTAAAATTATTAAAAATTTTTAATTTGAAGTTATATTATAGTTTAATAAAATGTTTATTTTCTAGATTTTTTCTTAAGTGGGTCGTAGAAAAAATATACTGTTCGACTCGTGTGGATTGTCCATATCGCTCTCGGACGATTGAGCACTCCGCCTACGGCGTCGTGCTCAAACTTCGTCCTCGTGCGATATGGCCATCATATCCACACTAGTTGCACAAACTACTATTACCATTTTATACCAATGTTAATATCCTCAATTTACTGTTACTTGTTACTTGATAATGGAAATAAAAGATTCCGAAAGCTTGTAAAATTAGTAAGAACAGTTCACTTTTATAAACTTGCATTTCTGGTATATATATATATATATATATATATATATATATATATATATATATATATATATATATATATATATACAAGGACAGGAATATTGGGGAAGCGGCAAAATTGTAAAATGATTTTGTTTGACATCATTTTGACATTTACTTTTTAAAAAAATTCAAATCAAAATTATTATTAGATGTATTTACCATTTGAAACAACTTGTAATACAATCTCGAATGCTGTCCTTGAGAATGGAAATAAAGATATTCCGAAAGCTTGGAAAATAGTGTAAAGAGTACTCATTTTACAATTTTGCCGCTTCCCCAATATTCCTGTCCTTGTACATTATTATTCGGCAAATATCTACTATAACTTTATATATATATATATGTATATATATATATATATATATATATATATATATATATATATATATATATATATATATAGTAAAAGATAGTATCGGCTGAATAGTTAAATACTAAATATTTTTAAATATCGGGGATTGCAGCCAGTAGTTATAAATGTACACTCTTTAAAGTTTTAGTGAAAGCTGGAGGGAAAGGAATGAATAAATGAACTGTACATTAGATGGTCTCCATAACTTTTAGCATCTTCGAGAACAATCAAACAATCGAAGGACCACCGATATTGAGGTATCGGACCTTGTCATTCTTGGCTTAAGCCAGATGAATAATTAAAGGTTCAGCTAAGCTAAATGAAAGACCAGACTTCCAGCAGTTATCTTTTTATTTAAAGGACTAGCTGGAAAAAAACTATAATCGAAAATTGTTTAGGTAGGTACTTAAAAAACACTAAACAATATATGTCTACACAAAAGATTGAAGTCCGTAAAAAGTGTAAAGTTTATGAGCCGTATCAGTTAAAGTCTGCACTAAATTAAAGAAAAGAGCCGCACACAATTTATAGTTCACTATTAAAGTCAACAATATTAGCAAATATTTTATGTTAGAAAATAGTCTGAAATGATCAGCGCAAATAAGAAAATATGAATAATCTCAAATACAAACGATTAGACAACTATGTCAGAGAGATGGCTCCCCTTTGGAACCACGTGGAAATTAGATAGGTATCTCGGAGAAACAAAGTAAATTTACAATGACTGTACTTACAGTAATTCACAAATTAATCACTAACAACTCAATAAACTAGCATAAACTAAATAAAAACCCATTTTTTAGGGTGAGAAAGAGAAAATTTTAATAGAGCGAAGCACTGAGTTCCACTCGGCAGATTGCATGCCAACGACTACTTAGTCGGGTATTGTTTTTTAGCGGTTTTTTGAGAATCGGCTAACATCGCCTAATTGTCGCGCGCCAAAAAGGAATTTTGGTCGTTGTAAGAGTAAAGGTAAAAATACATGGTATAAACAGGGCCGTACGGACCCACTTTGTACGAATTTTAATTGAAATTCGTACAAAAGCTTCCGGTAAATTTTTTTACCTTCTTCAGTCACTTCTGAAATAAATGAAATAACAACATCTTTATGAATTAGTTGAAAAATATTAAATTAGTATTACCTGTTTTGAGATTTAAATGAAAAGCTAGTTCTTGGATAATGTAAAAAATATAAAAAATCTTGAAAACTTTCATATAAAATTATATAATATTTTAAGACATATGTCACTCATGAGACAAGAGATGACTTTGATATTTATTAATTTTTTTCTAATAATACATTATGTCTCTTGTCTATGTATTAAATAGTCAACTTTAAGGTAATACTAATTTAATATTTTTCAACTAATTCATAAAGATGTTATTTTATTTATTTCAGAAGTGACTGAAGAAGGTAAAAAAATTTACCGAAAGCTTTCACTAAAACTTTAAATAGTGTACATTTATAACTACTGGCTGCAATCCCCGATATTTATAAATATTTATATATATATATATATATATATATATATATATATACACACTCACCGGCAAAAAAACTCGGCCACCTAAAATTTTGCTGAAGTTCGTTGTCCAAGAACTTTCGTATTGAAACAAACTCCAGAAAAGTTTTCCAAAAATGTTGATAGCTTATTTATACAGGGTGAAAAAAAACCATGTTTTTGTAGTCCGATTTCCTAACACCCTGTGGAACATTTCGAGAAATTTGTAGAGTTTACGCTCAGTTTATTACAAACACCATCCTTTTCTTCATCTTTCAGTTGTTATTTCACCTTGATATCTTGATTTCTTTTTAAGATACACGTATTCAAATAAAAGCCTGGAATTTTATAAACATGCCAAGCTGAATTAAGGAACAAAAACGAAGGTGGCTTCTGTCAGAATAATTAAGTAGGAGTATGTCAAACTATCGTCAATAAATATTCGAGAATAATATTCAATGTGTCAAAATGGTTTTAAGTACCTACTGAGAATGCATGCAAAATTGTAGCTTAAATTGAAGATGGTCGAAGTCAACGATATGTGTCTCATGTCTTAGAAATACCCCGAATTACAGTACAATATGCTTGGATTAGTTATTTGGAGAAAGGGAATTGTAATAGGCGACATGGTTCCGGTAGAAGAAGAGCAACCACAGGTGTTGATGACCGGTTCAACGTCCTTTCTACATTAAGAGATCGAAGAACAACTGCTCCTTTTCTGCAACATCGCTTAAGAAATGTACGTAGAGTTATTATAAGCGAAACTACTGTTATAAGAAGACTTAGAGAACGCGGAATTTATTCACGTAGACCAGCTACAGGTCCACAACTACAGCCACGACATCGACAAGACCGGCTTACATTTGCAAGAACATACATCAATTGGAATATAGAACAATGGGGTAATGTATTGTTCACTGATGAATCGAGGTTTTGTTTGCGATCGCCTGATGGTCGGGAAAGGGTATACAGACGGCGCAATGAGAGGTTTGCCGACTGCACTATATCTGAACGAGTCTTATCAAGGAGGTTCTGTTATGGTATGGGCCGGTATATCAACGGAGCTCTAAATGTTCAAGGTTAAATCCAAGACGTTCTTCAGGAAGCTGTAGTTCCCTATGCTCCATTTGTTGGAGATGACCCCATTTTAATGCACGACAATGCAAGACCGCATGTAGCAAATATTTTTTACCAATATTTGGATGAGGTTGATACCAACGATTAGAATGGCCTGCATGTAGCCCGGATCTGAATCCGATAGAACATCTCTGGGATGAAATTCAATGAAATATTCGTCGTCGTCCTATACTACCCGAAACACTTGACGAGCTGCGTTTTGCGATGCAAGCTGAATATGATGCAATTCCTCAAGATCGCATTATTCGTCTTATCAATTCAATTTCTCGGCGATTGCGTGCAGTTATTTCCGCTAGAGGTGGGCATACGAAATATTGAAAAATGCCAATTATGTTTTTCTTTTTCTTTCAAATTACTGTTGAATATTAAAACATTACAAATTACATTTTTTCCCTAAAACAATTCCAGGCTTTTATTTGAATACGTGTATCTTCAAAAAAAATCAAGATATCAAGGTGAAATAAAAACTGAAAGATGGCGAAAAGGATGGTGTTTGTAATAAACTGAGCGTGAACTCTACAAATTTCCCGAAATGTTCCACAGGGTGTTGAGAAATTGGACTACAAATACATGGTTTTTTTCACCCTGTATAAATAAGCTATCAACATTTTTGGAAAACTTTTCTGGAGTTTGTTTCAATATCAAAGAATTTATCTACAATTTGGCGTAGAAACAATTGAAATCGATGGAAAATTACGAAAGTTCTTGGACAACGAACTTCAGCAAAATTTTAGGTAGGTATATATATATATAATAGGTTTTATATATCTTAGGGATTCCGTCGTAAGGAGGGCTGAATTAAACTCTTATTTACTACCCAACGTTTCGAAAATTTTTATTTTCTTTTTCAAGGCTGAAATATGAACATTTTTTTGGTAGGTATATCTTTTGTAAAATAATTTTTTAAAAACTTACGTGTAAAGTGAGTCAATAATTTACAAAACTAAACTTCTTATTCAGCAAGTAAAACATTCTTTGTATGTAAGAAATTTCATATAATACATTGAAGGCACTATTTTGATGTGGAATGTCAAAACTCAAGTGACATATTTTAATATTTTTTAAGATTGAGTAATAACAGAGTTGTTGTGACTAACTTAATAACTTAGAAGACAGTCTTGATTAATAGTACCATGACTTGTCACTTAATCATGATCCTATTAAAGAAGGAAGTCATATATATATTATCTATTCGCAATTGTTAAAAAGACACAGTTGTGAGACAATTTACTCTCACTAATTACCTCACTAAAATCTCAAGATAACAATAGCAAATGTAGTATGTACAAAACAAGCCTGTTATAACTTATTAGGTAGATGTTTATCGTTATAAATCTGAAATATCAACAATTCTACTATTATTATGGTGATTGTCTAATGAAAGAAGATATGCATAAGTGTGATTTACATGGTTGCTTTCTCTTTTTTTGTTCAATGAATTTTCATCTAGAGCGGTCTCAAACATTTCTAGGCAGGATCTTCTATGATAATTGGATTCTGAATGTATAACCTTGATGTTGTTGAAATTTGGATGATGACCAGTTTTTATACTATGTTCAGCTATAGCACATGATTGTTTATCAAGTTTTATATCACTTTTATGTTAAGTCACCCTGTCTTTTAGTACTCTAGATGTCTGTCCATAATACACTTGATCACAATTGTTACAAGAGATCTTGTATACTACATTATATTTTTTCAAGTCTTCATCTTTATATTTTGTTTTTGTAAAAATATTATTAATTGTTGTTAACTCAAATTTATAAGTAAGTTTAATTTGATTTTCATGTTTAAAAACATTTAGTATTTTTGTTGAGACATCCTTTATATATTGAATCGATATATATATATATATATATATACAGGGTGTTTTCAAATGACACTTACAACGTTTGCATGTAGATACCTTTCGTGAAATTGGACAAAATGTTATAAGGATTGAGGGGTCTAGCCTATTTACTTTTCGAAATACAGGGTGTTAAATTTATGAAAAATTAAATGTTTTGATTTGATAACTTTAAAATGGATGAATATATTGATTTGACATTTGGCAGGTTGTTTTCAAATGTAAAAGGGCATATTTTGATGGAAAAACATGTTTCAATTCTTGTTCCAGTGGTGTACATTTGGAAGAATCTGTTACCTTTCCCCTCCCATTTTTTACGCCACTAGCATTTGAAGCTATTTCTATTTTATTTTGTATTCCTCAATAGTTTTCACGTGAAAAACGCATAACCTTTACATATCAAAAAATTTGTAGTTTTCAAGATATTTAATTTTTTTATGAAGTCTGCAAGATCACTTTTTAATAATGAAATAAAAAAAATATTTTTCTTGAATTGTTTTTAATAACTACCAAACTACTAATGGTTAGAATTATGTAACAGGAACTAATTTCCGAAACAGCAATGCATCTAAAACATTGAGAGAAGATTGTTGAAAATACTTTTCCGAACTTCTGATTTAATAAACAAAAGAATTAATGACAATAAAAAATAAGATAAGTAATTACAAAATTGAATAATATCCCATTCAAACATAATTTTTCACTAAGCAGCCAACAAATTACAAAAGATGTTCAAAATTTTGACCATTTAAATTTATACATAATCTGCAAGGTTTTCTCATTGAAAATCGCATACCTTGGAAAGACTGGCGATTGCCGTAGTTGCAGTAGCTGCATGGATTCTTGCTATCACTTCCTCCTCCGTTTCTTCTATTGTATCGTAGACAAGGGACTTCATGTAACCCCACAGAAAGAAATCAATTGGATTCAAATCCGGTGAACTCGCAGGCCACATATTGGGTCCACCTCGGCCTATCCAGTGGTTTCCGTATTGTTGGGTTATGAGTTGTCTGGCCACTAGAGAATAATGTACAGATGCCCCATCGTGCTGAAACCATACATTATCCATATTTGCCCTAATATTTAATGGTACAACGTCGTTTAATAAATCAGGCAGGGTTTCTCTCAAAAAATTACAATAAATATTACCATTGAGTTTATTAGGTAATAAATATGGACCCACTATACAATCTCCAAGAATGCCTGCCCACACGTTAAGCGAGAATTTTTCCTGAAATCCACGTTGTAGAATAACATATGGATTTCCGTCATCCCACACGTGGCTATTCCTTGAATTGAAAATTCCTTCACGTGTGAATTTGGCTTCATCAGTAAATAGAACAAATTCGGTAAAGTTTCTATTTTCTGAACATTTTTGGGTGTACCAGTTGGCAAACTCCACTCTTTGAGGACATTCTGTTGGTTTCAGGGCCTAAACTTGGGTATACCTATGAGGATACAACTGCTGTTCATTTAAAATATTCCACACAGTTGGGGGTCTTACATTTAAAGATTTGTCAATGGTGCTAGTGCTCCTCTGATTGCACAGTTCTTACAGTGCGTTTTCTACCGCTACCTTGTAATTTTGAATTAAATTGTCCGAATTCTCGCAATCTCCTGTCAATTTGAGCAAATGTTGTATGACATGAAAATCTAGGTCGATTTGGATATCTTTCTTTATACAAGCGTTCGGAACGTCTCCCATTCTTTCTGGCTTCTCCGTATATTAGCTGCATATCAGCCATTTCTTCAAAAGTATAATCCATCATAACAAAAAGTGTATGAAAGCTGTACAAACAAATTTAATTGCAAATAATTTATTTAGGTTTTGACGTTAAACAAAATGATATTTACTATTTCATCATTGACATCCACAGCCTACTGTACAATAGTAGAAACGGAGGAGGAACTGATAGCAAGAATCCATGCAGCTACAGAAATTATTTCCGACAATCGCCAGTCTTTCCAAGGTCTGCGATTTTCAATGAGAAAACCTTGCAGATTATGTATAAATGTGAATGGACAAAATTTTGAACATCTCTTGTAATTTGTTGGCTGCTTATTAGTGAAAAATTATGTTTGAATGGGATATTATTCAACTTTGTAATTACTTATCTTATTTTTTATTGTCATTAATTCTTTTGTTCATAAAATCACAAGTTCGGAAAAGTATTTTCAACAATCTTCTCTCAATGTTTTAGATGCTTTGCTGTTTCGGAAATTAGTTCCTGTTACATAATTCTAACCATTAGTAGTTTGGTAGTTATTAAAAACAATTCAAGAAAAATATTTTTTTTATTTCATTATTAAAAAGTGATCTTGCACACTTCATAAAAACATTAAATATCTTGAAAACTACAAATTTTTTGATATGTAAAGGTTATGCGTTTTTCACGTGAAAACTATTGAGGAATACAAAATGAAATAGAAATGGCTTCAAATGCCAGTGGCGTAAAAAATGGGAGGGGAAAGGTAACAGATTCTTCCAAATGTACACCACTGGAACAAGAATTGAAACATGTTTTTCCATCAAAATATGCCCTTTTACATTTGAAAACAACCTGCCAAATGTCAAATCAATATAATCATCCATTTTAAAGTTATCAAATTAAAACATTTAATTTTTCATAGCTTTAACACCCTGTATTTCGAAAAGTAAATAGGCTAGACCCATCAATCCTGATATCATTTTGTCCAATTTTACGAGAGGTATCTACATGCAAACGTTGTAATTGTCATTTGAAAACACCCTGTTTATATATATATATATATATATATATATATGTATATATGAAATTGTAATAATTTGTCCAGGGACTTGAAATTACGTCACGAACCTACTAACAAAATTTTTGTGGGACTCTGTTTTGATAATAAAATGAACGAAAATATACAGTTCTCGAATATATTTAGTTCGCGCAACTCTCCGGCAGAGTCGCTGGGAGCATTAAGTTGAATATGGAGTATATAGTTTATCTTGATAGTTATTCGCGCCTAGAGCGACCCGAGATTTGACAACACTGCAGTTTCAGTAGAACGTTAAATTGCTTATATTGTTGAATGCAACAGTTAGAAAAATACATTTCTGTTACATTACTCAACTCTGAGTATTCTCTCAAATATATGCTCTCGTCTTTAGAGCGTCACGTCAACCACTCTCCTCTAATAGCGCCGAATTAAGAGAGTCCGATACATTAACGTAAGTAAAGGTTTAGATATGAGGTAGGAAGGTCAGTGAGCTGGCGCATTTCTTTATTAATAGTATTCTATAATTAATTATTGAGACATTATATACAATCTATTCTCGGTCATCTAAAAGACAAGTATAATGTCAATATTATATTATGTTGACTACCCCTAAATTTATTAGGAAGCTAAAACGTGTTAAAGAAAACCACTTTAATTAGGTTATAAAATTAGTTTTTATTGTTTTAATACCTAGTAAGTAGTGTAACGCGTTTTCTTCCTCCTCGTACTTTACGTCGAAACTAAGTACCTGGACACGTCACAATTGACACCCCAAAACCGCGGATTCAAGTTTTATCTCGGGCGCCAGATTTTTAGCGTGGTTAACTCCACGGCCCCTTGACTTCCAGCGTCAAGAGTTCCAGGTAACCTCAGATGGAGGTACGGTCAGTTCCAGGGGTCTAGTTATTTCCAGAAAAAGGTCCGCGCTGGTCCTGAAATAAAAGTTAGTCTCCGGGCCCACACTACAGCAAAGCTAAATTCGTGCTACAAAACAACTATTCCACCATGGGAGTTTTCTAATTGGTAGTAGGTCAGTAAAACACAAAGGTTTGGTTAAATTAAAATCTATTACCTTCATAAATAATTACAAGGTCGGTAGCTGACCAAATCGTTACAGAAAAAGAAAAACAACAAAAAAACTATCCTGCGTAGCAGGAAACAATACCCTGGTATTTACAAAAAAAAACCATCAATATAAGCAAACTATTAACTAATTATACCAATACCATGCGTTTATTAGAGACGAAGCGGGCAGGACATAAGCGAGAGAGGTTTATAAATATAAGCAATGTTTTTATATTCAACCGAAAACGGTAAAAGCAAGCTGACCTTTTCCAAAAAAAGAAAAGTATTTTCAATAAGCAGGTTAATAATTGAAAGCAAGAAAACGGATTCCAGGTTGATGCTAGCAAGGTATACAACCACTTGCGATGCACCCGGTATGTAAACTGAACGTGAAAATTTGACTAAAATGTCTCACGGGATCGGAAAAGGAAGTACGGAAGGGTTCGATCCGTGAATGAAAATATCAATGAGCCCTGACAGGACGCCTGGAAAACCTTAATATTTTGATTCAGCGGGCTTTAAGTTCTCGAATTGAAATATCAACGAGCCCTGGCAGGACGCCTGGAAAACTTCAATATTTCAACCGAAACGGGGTTTGGAAACGGGAATGAGTACGGAAGGGTTTGATCCGTGAATAAAAATATCAATGAGCCCTGGCAGGACGCCTGGAAAACCTTAATATTTTGATTCAGCGGGCTTTACGTTCTCGAATTGAAATATCAACGAGCCCTGGCAGGACGCCTGGAAAACTTCAATATTTCAACCGAAACGGGAATGAGTACGGAAGGGTTTGATCCGTGAATAAAAATATCAATGAGCCCTGGCAGGACGCCTGGAAAACCTTAATATTTTGATTCAGGGGCCTTTAAGTTCTCGAATTGAAATACCAACGAGCCCTGGCAGGACGCCTGGAAAACTTCAGTATTTCAACCGAAACGGGAACGAGTACGGAAATTAAAACTTAACTGTACGAGCTATCGTTATATTATTGACATACAATGACACTACTAAATCAGAATAATGCTTGTTTTGTAAAAATGAAATATGAATTATATTGAATGAATTTTCGCCTAACAATTATTGGAAAGACCAGCTTTTATTTAAAATTATTATTTCCATAAAATCTTACCTTCGCAGCAAATACTTTGACTTGGAAATAAAAAAAAAAGAATATCAAAATTTACTATATTTAAAGAAAAAATCAAAACAAACTAACTACCAAGCAAACAACAAAATTCGGCGGACGGAGCGTTCAATGCTAGCGACTCTTATCTTCGCCAGCCTGCATTGAACTCAGGTGGGCACTCGGGTGGGCGAAATTAATTCAAAATTGGTACGATTTTTACTGACATCTTTATTTGGAGGCGGAACTAAACGTTAAAGATTTCAAATAGAGCTGATAGATGGAGCCTAAGGTGAAATTAAGTTTCGGAGTCTAAAATTAAATTAGGTTCGGCAATCATGCATGCATGGAGCTAGCAGCCATATTGTTTATTATTAGTCTTCGTAAATAAAGGGCGTGCCAGTTCGTTCTTTCGTCGTTGTTTGTGCTTTTATTTTCCCATTTATATTCCTAAAGTATTTAAAGATGAGTTCCTATGATGAGAATTTGCAGTGTTCCTGGATGCATTGAGAAGGTTAGTACTAATTATTAACAATACATGTTAATTTCTACCAATATTATCAGTTGAAGAAATTTTTTTTTATAAAATGAATTCAAATACTAGTTAAGATAGTTACTCTTAATATTTGGAATTGCTAGATGTATTAATTGTGGTTTATACAAAGTCAACGATTTCCTTGAAATAAAAATGAGAAGTATTATAACTAAGTACCTATTAACCTAAGTATTTTTTTTATAGGCATAGAATACCTACCTGCTAACCAAGAGGTTTGGAATGAGAGAATTAATAAGTCTAAGTTGGCTTTTGAGTCTTACAAATCTTATAAAAGTTGTAACATTCATTTTGAAGATTGTGGCAGATTGAAGAAATCCCTCACTACATTTGCATGGTAAGAACTTATCTCATCTATATGTGTACTGCTCTGTTTGAAATAGTAGTTATTAGTACTACAATAGACAGTTGATTGTAACTAGAATTATGATTAGTGTATAAATATATGTTGAATTGGGATTAATGTTTTTTAGGAAACAAGAGAAGTGTGAAGGTGATCATTTTTGGGTACCAGAGCAACAACAATCATTTTCTCCCGAGAAGCTAAAAGGTATCTATAAATATTTTGCAATATTTTTTTATATCCAGTATTAAATCATTTGTAACTGTATAATGCCTAGTCTTTTGAGAGCAACAACTTATGTTTTATTGATATTAATTTAAAAAAACCCTTTTTAGAATCCATTTCTATTCTAAGTGCTTCCACCACAAAAAGTAGTAATAGTCCAGTAGGAAAAGTACAACGACCAGTCAAAGGAGTTTTAACTGCAAATGGTAAGATTGTTTATGTTAAATAACTCATTATTGCATCTGCTAGTCACACCTTGAATTTTAATAATTGTAAGTACAAGTGATGTCAAAAACTATATTTTTGAAGGAAATCAACCTAAATTATAGAAAAAATTGTTCACAGCAATACCTTGCTTTTGTGTATATAACTTATAAGTTCACTGCATACAAATTGAATGAGGATAACAATAGTTGACTTTTTTTTAGCTCATGGATATAGGGGCAATAGGAAACATTTCGATTCTCCAGATGTAAGAATTTTATAAAGAAAACTAAGCCAGTGGAAGGCGGCTGCCAAGAAAGCCCAGAAAACGCGTCCAAAGTAGATATTTATCCAAGTCTATTAAATAAAGTGTGTTATATGTAATTGTTTCCCATTTTTCATTTATTATATCAAGTGAAATTACCTGCTTTTTAAATTGTTTTTTTCTTAGATTTTTTAAAAGTTCGTAATTGTATTTATGTAAACATTGAATGTCCTATACCAAGTGGAAATATAAAAACTAGATTAATGCTCATTTCGCATTTGAATTTTTTTACCTACTATTAACTAAATAAATGTAGGTGGGAAATTTAAATAGTTGTATTCGTAATAATGCTGTAGTAGAGAGGTAATCAGTTGTAACTACAAGTTATACTAGTAGAGTTATTGTCTTTACATTACACTGATTCTATTTTACTATAATAGCAAAATAAAGAGTGTAATGTGAAGACAATAATACTACTAAAATAACTATGTGTTACAACTGATCACCTCTCTACTACAGAATTATTACGAATACAACTATTTAAATTTTCCACCTAAATTTATTTTTGAATTTCCCGCTTTTTTCAAATTAGAGGGTTAGCCTGGATCTGAACCTTTAGCATGGCTCTGAACCCTTAGCATAGATCTGAACCTTTAGCATGGATCTGAACCTTTAGAAATGTTCGTAGTTCCGCCTCCAAATATAGATGTCACTAGTTTCGGTGCGCGTGGCCACTTTTTTATATACAGTGGCAGATCTACCTGTGTATCTTATCTCTGATTGAACTACTTGTCGACTCGCCGCTTGAGCCTTCCTCGATTCAGACTGCTTTCCACCTCTCTTGGTTAGTTCGACCTGCGCGCTACTTGTTTCGCGACAGTGGGGAACCATAACTGTTTACAATTATATCGCGGTTGGAATTTGAAATTTTAAATTAAAAATTGGAATGGATTTTTCTTAACAAAATATTTGTACACAGAAGTCATAGGATATCACGGATTATATACAATATTAAATGAAAATATATTCGGAAACTTAAAAATAACTATATTGTCGGAAAATTAACTTCGTTACATCCCCCCCTTACTTCGAGAAAAAAAAAATTAAAGGACGCGAGCATCGCTTGCGTACTTTACATTTTTTTTTCCAATTACTTACTACCCTACAAACAAATTATCACTAAATTACAACTTAATACTAAATACAGTCTTTGTCACATGATCCGGACTTATCTTCTACGTAAGGGTGTTCAGCGCCTGTAGCCTCTGCTACGGACTCCGGAGCTTGGTCCAAATCCTCGGGCTCGGATATCTCGGTGTAGGCGAGAGAAGCTCTCGCGTAGGCGGTTGAGACAGGGATCGGCACTCGGGGTGGTTCGTCGCACCGCGGTTTCATCCCGAAATAAACTAGTTAGCTGAGGGTTTTAAATCCTTAATGTGTATTCGGTTATATCGCTTGCCGTTTTCGTCTCGTAAATCATATACTACCGGAGAAACGACGCGGACAACTTCATAAGGCCCAGAGTATTTCGGGGCTAATTTCGCAGCTACATGATCGATGGCTGAAGACAAAGTATTTTCCTTCTTTATAACTTTGTCTCCCAAGGTGCATTTCCAGTCACGGCGACGTAAATTGTAATAATGACTTTGACTGGTGAATGCTCTAGACAAATTATTAAGCGGACAAGATCAAAACACTCTTGTAATTTATCAAGTCGCAAGAGATGCGGTTTCACATCTGCCTCGGCAGGGTTTTCCGTCTCGTCAACTGGACTCGAATTGGCTTCAGGTTTATCTTCAGTTTCCCTCTTGAGAGATTTCGGAATGTCGGGGTCTCGTCCAAAATTTAGAAAGGCAGGTGAAAATCCGGTTGAATCGTGTTTGGAGTTGTTCATTGCAAACTTCAAATCGGCTAATCTTATATCCCAGTCCCGGTGATCTTGTTCGCAATATTGTGCAATCATTGTCTTCAGAGTCCGATTTGCTCTTTCAACCGGATTGGCTTGCGGGGTGTACGGTGGTGTAAAACGGTGTCGAATTCCCAGTTCTTTCAACATACTTTTGAACATCGTACTATTATACTGAGTCCCATTATCAGTTAACACTGTACGGGGACATCCAAATGTTGTCAATATTTCTTCATGAAATGCCGTGCTGATGCTATTGGCAGTAGCATTCCTCAATGCTTCACATTGTACCCATTTGGTAAATCGGTCCTGGAACATTACAATATAGCAGTGACCCTTCTTACTACGCGGCAATGGTCCAATGATATCGGAACTAACGGTATCCCATGGTCGTTGGTTTGGAGATGGTTGCATTTTTCCTGGAGGTTTTTGTTGTGACGGTTTGTACTTCTGGCATTGTAAACACCGGCGAACGTACTTGGTGATGTCTCGAAACATTCCAGGCCAATAGTACGACTTAGCAATACGGGTGATAGTCTTAGCAATTCCCAGATGCCCTGCATTAGGAGCATCATGATTCTCTTGGAGGACTCGGGTTCTGTCGGATTTTTCTATTCACAGTTTCCATGGATCACTCATCTCAGGTTCTCTTAAATTATTTATATCCCAGAAATGACGGTACAAACGGCCTTCTTTGATGCAGTAGTCAGGGAACTTGTCTGGTTCCTTCAGGACTTCTTCCTTTTTATTCCGGTACCATGAACATTCGGTGGGTACATCGGTCAGCCAGAGTACAGATGGTGGGTCGGCCTCGGCGGTCATTGGGAGCGGATTTCTGGACAGGGCGTCGGCCACACGGTTTAGAGCACCTTTACGATACTGTATCTCGAAGTCATATTGCTGCAGAAAGATACTCCATCGCGCCAAACGTCCGGACGGACTAGCTATGGAATGTAACCATCTAAGGGACTGATGATCGGTAACAACCGTGAAATGGTAGCCCTCTAAATAAGGACGCATCTTTTCAATCCCCCATACAATGGCAAGACATTCTTTTTCCGTGACGGAGTAATTTTTCTCAGCAGGACTCAAAGTGCGGCTTGCATACGCTACGACGTGTTCATGTCCATCCTTCTGCTGGGTAAGGGCTATTCCTAACCCATACTCGGAGGCATCGGTCTGTAGTGTGAATGGTATACTGGAATCGGGACAGCTTAATACAGGAGCTTCCGACAAACAGGTTTTAATTTTAGTGAAAGCGGTTTCTTGATCTTCAGTCCATTTCCATCGCTGAGATTTGCGAAGCAGCATTGTTAACGGGGCCACCTTTTGCGAAAACGATGGCACAAACCTCCAATACCAGGATGCAACTCCCAAAAACCTTCTTAGTTCTCGGATATTTCTCGGGGCTGCAAACTTAATTATACTTTCGACCTTTTCTGGATCGGTACGGATTCCATCTCCAGTGATTACATGGCCTAAGTATTTCATTGATGGTAAACAAAAATGACATTTTTCCGGATTTAGTTTCAGCCGTGCTGCTCGTAATCGGCGGAACACTTCGGACAGATTTTCCAAATGTTGCTCAAATGTTTCCCCCAGAACGATTATGTCATCCAAATATGCAAATGCGTAAGGGTCTAAATCCGGACCTATCAACTGATCAACCAGTCTCTGGAATGTGGCTGGTGTGGAGTGTAAGCCAAATGGAAGAACCGTGAATTGAAACAATCCACGTCCCGGTGCGGTGAAGGCGGTGATGGGTTTGCTTTCGGGTGTTAACGGAACTTGCCAATACCCACTCTTCAGATCTAAACTGCAAATATACTTGGCTTTTCGCAGCTTATCCAGGATAGCATTGGTAAATGGAAGCGGGTAGGCATCCTTCATGGTAACCTCATTAACTTCACGAAAATCAATGCAGAAGCGGTTTTTCCCATCCTTTTTCATCACGATTACAATCGGAGAACTCCACGGACTTGTAGAGGGTTCTATTACTCCTTCTTTCAACATGGCGTCTATTTCAGTATTGCAAATTTCTTGCATTTTCGGATTCTGAGGTCGGTATCTCTGTTTGATCGGACGGGGTTGTAGCAGACGGATCTCATGCTCAACTAGTGTCGTTGGACCTTGAATCTTCTCAAATTGCGGTAACTCTTGGTTCAGAAAGGTATTTAGTCTGTCTGTCTGTTCTTTCGATAAATTTCTTTCAGTAAGTGGAATCATGGTTTCCACTGGACATCCTATATAACCAAAATTCTCGTCCTCCCCTAAATATTCCAGGGAGAACGCAGACAATTCACAACCGGTTTGCTCTTTGTCAACCCCTAACTCCAGGGAAGACGCAGAGACTTCTGTAACAAATTGCTCCTTGTTAACCCCTAACTCCAGGGAAAACGCAGAGACTTCGGAAACAAGTTGCTCCTTGTCAACCCCCAACACCAGGGAAGACGCAGAGACTTCGAAAATAGAGTTTTCTTCATCAACCACTAACAGCACCGGGGAGGAATCAGAAGTTTTGACAACGGACTGCTCCTTGTCAACCCCTAACAACTCCGGGGAAGACGCAGAGACTTTAACAATAGATTCTTCTTCATTAACCCCTAACAGCACCGGGGAAAACTTAGAAATTTTAACAACAAACTGCTCCTTGTCCACCCCTAACAACTCCGGGGAAGACGCAGAGACTTCAGACATAGATTGCTCTTTTTCTTCCCCTAACACCAGGGAAGACGTCGAGACTTCAGAAACAAATTGCTCCTTGTTAACCCCTAACTCCAGGGAAAACGCAGAGACTTCGGAAACAAGTTGCTCCTTGTCAACCCCTAACACCAGGGAAGACGCGGAGACTTCAGAAACAGACAGGCTTCGAGAACAGTGGTCTTCAGCAAAACGATGGTTGGTTTCTTCCTTACATATTATCGGTACAGCGGCATCGATTTCTTTCATGGCTGTGTTCACTTTCTCCAATATTCCAACAGGTCTTGCTAATGATGAACGCCTTACTAGTTCATTATTGATATATATATATTTCCAGTTCCTAACTCCAAACGGAAATTATATTTTCGGAGAACATCGTGTCCTAAAACAATATCGGTTATCAGACCAGGGAAATGTTCGAACGGTCCTTCCATAATGACGTCATGGGTCTTCAATTTTAGCTCATAAGAGTCGGTGATAGAGACCAAATTTCCATTAGCTAAACGTGCCCTCGTAGCTTGACGGGCGGTGGTTTGCTTTCTTTGGGAAAATGTCTTAGCTATATGATCACCGACGTATGATTTCGCCGCTCCAGTATCTAACAGGGCTTTGTACTTATGATTCTCAATTTCGACGTCGATGTGCGGTCGGAAATCGGTCATTTCTTCTGGTATTTCAGCATGAGAGGCAAATATTTGCGGAAGCTGTGTCGGCCTCTCGTCGGGACAGCTTCGGATTAGTTTTTCTGCATCCTGCAGGAACAATCCCTTGAAAATACTCCTTCCTTATGACAACGAGAACAGAATATCTTCGGAGGGTTTTGGCAGTGATTTCTGAAGTGGCCAGTCTCACCACAGCGGAAACAGATTGGTGGCCGGGAAGATGAGCCAGACGGGTGCTGAGTAGTACTAGGAGGCGGACGGCGAGGGGTATCGGATGATGTCGGTTGGCTGGTATCAGCGATGGGCTCTCTGAATGGAGCAGGAGTCGAATTGGGAGATGGTCCATACCTTGGTGTACTTATCGGCGGTGGACGGGTTGGTCCACGGTTCGATCCACTGTGGCTGGGTACATTCTGCAGTTCCTTCCTGAGGAGCTCATATTCCCTTACTACTTGACAGAATGTGGAAAAATCATCAAAGTCCCCTTTTCGGATCTGCAGCCGGTATTCAGGTAACAGGTTACGGTACAACCAAGCTAACTGTTGCTCGGTGTTTAGCTTTCCATGTCGTCGCATCAGAGTTTGGAGTTCGGTCATGTACGTAGCGGCGGACTCGTTTCTTCTTTGTAGACGTCTACCTATCTCGGCTTCTAAGTCTACTTCATAGTTGACAGGATAAAAGAAAATCCTGAAGTCAGCTTCGAATTCGTCCCAGGTTGTGTACCTGCTCCGGTTGTTACGGTACCAAAATGCGGGTTCTCCTGATAGTAATTCTGGTAATACCGGAAGCAAATTATGTTTCTCGACATTCTTTGCGGTACAGATTTCTTCAAGTCTTTCAATGAAAGCGGCCGGGTCTCCTCGGTTTCCAAAAGACACCTTCCAATCGTGTACGTGTATCGGTGTAGTTGCCATAGCGGTCGGATTTTCAACAGATTCCTCTTGGTCTATAGCGGATCGTGGAGCAATATTTCTTCGTCTCAAAAAGTTGACGAGTCTTTTCCGTTTGTTATAGTCGATAGATGAAATTCTGAAAAGTGACGTCATCGGTTATCTACCGATTTAAAGTGAACTCCATGAGCGTATCATAGTTTAAGGGTGCGAATACTGAAATATCTGGAATTTCAATTTTTAACATTTGAAATAATAACTTATCACAAGTTGTTCATAAGTAAGTTAAAACAAAATAAAAAAATGTTTAAAAGTCAATTCCAACTTACTACTACTAAAACTAAAATTGAGGTAACATTTTCGTTATTTGCTAACCGGCATTATCATTACGTAAAAGAAAGTTGTTTGTCAAGACCAAAATAAATTACCGATAAGTATAGGTATGTTGCGAGGTCACTTGTAAAATGTCTGACTAACTGGAAGCGACTCCTCAGAATCATCGCTTTCTCCTCCTATATCGATAATGAGTGGTTCCGTCATTACTTCTACACGTATGTCTAAATCCCAAAACTTTATTTCTTCTTTTAATACGTGTTGAATACATTTACGCCAACTCTCAGCAGTAACGGTATGCAGCGCCTCGTCAAACAGTTTCTCAACGTCAGCCATTTTGAATGTACTGTTTTTTCTCGCAACATAATTTTTCACTTAACTTAACTCGCAGTGGTAGGGAGGAAGTCTAACAACTGAGACGTTGAAATCTTTCGCCATTTCATCGACAACGTACTTAATATAACTGCTTTTATGTTTCCGTACGAGAGATAATAATTCAACTTTTAGCATTGCCTCGTTGTGCGGAATGCTTTTACTTTCTAACCAATCAATTATAACCCTCTTGCGGCTAGCTGAAGTAGGTATTTGCTCCAGTCGACGAGAGTGGTATGAAGCATTATCCATAACTATCACTGAACCAGGAGTTACCTTTGTTAAAATTGATCTAAACCATGTTTCAAACCGGTTACCATCCATCTCTTCATGGTAATCGACAGTTTTTTTGGACTGAAAACTTAGTAATCCACCTTCTACAAATCCTTCCTCGCTGCCAATGTGAGTGATAATCAGTCGACGTCCTTTCCCAGAGGGAGCTTTTAAACCGGAAGAGAAACCCTCCATAAAGGCTTGTCGATTGCTTCGTATATTCATGTCTTGCCACACTTTTGACACAGTGTGGCCTTCATTTAACCATGTTTCGTCAAGATAATATATGTGCCGTCCTTCGTTACGAAACTGTCGTATCTGTTTTAAATAATTTCTCCTCCATTCCACAATGTCATTTCGTTCAATTAAGGCACTGTTTCTACTTCTTGTTTGGTAACGAAAATTCATTAATTTTAAAGTTCGTCTCAAAACTTTATCACTGATGTTTGGTAAAGTATCATCAGCTTCTATTACCTTGCTCAATTTAGCTACCGAGGGGATTTCATTCCTAAAATAAAAAGAATGTATTTCCCTACGTATAGCATTCCGTGTTTGGTCGTCCAAAACAATTTTCTTTCTTCCTCTACTTTCCGGTTTACAGTTTTCACCTCGTTCTCTTGTCAAAGATCCGTCCCGCGATTTCTTTAGAATATTGTATATAGTACTCTCAGAAACTTTAGTTAGATAACTGCACTTAATCACAGCGTCACTAACACCCAACTGTTTGTCCATGGCACGCAGTCCTTCGTACACATTTAATATGAGGACTTTTTCTTCCCGAATTAAATTGTTACGACGCCGTTTTTTATCGCCAACACCGCTACACTCCGCCATTATTGTCACTAAATATACCGATATAAATATTACAATAAATACCAATAATAACCGATTTATCACACAAAACCACAACACAAATACTGATGTTACGTTCATGAAGAGAATAAACACCTCACATAACTGTTTACTATCACTGTCTCATTCGCGTAGCTCGATCTATCTATCTCGTTCTCAAAGCCGGAACATTGAAGCGACTCTCCAACATTGTCAAATCGGCGAGTTTTTCACAACAAACTTTGCGTTCAAGAAATATACATAAACACTTTATTTCACATTTCAAGTAAACTAATTATTATTAGTCTGCTTGAAATTTGAAATAAATATATTAAATTGGTATTGACTTAATTACATTGCATCTTTTGTACCTGAAATATTGACACAATGGATTTGAAGTGTATTTATAAAATACAGCATTTCTCTCTAGAATACATATGGCAACTGCGCTTTAACCAAAGTGTTGATTAGATAGCTCTGACTCACTTTACAGAATTTCGACTATCGAGTATAGGAACGGTTCCAGCAACCGATAAATTCCTCTTTACTAGCTCGGTATTAAGACCCTCGTTCTTGAGTAAGTATACCCAGCTTACTCGATTGTCGGTTATTTCTCCAACGGAACTTACGGTCGGTACTGGAGGAACGGATTCAGTTTCTTTAGCTTCTTCTTGATCAAATAGTGAAAAAATGTCCAATTCCTCAGAATTTCTTCTAGACATCTACCTTTTTATGAAACGGTGCTTTGTACTAACCAACAGTGCGGAAAACAACCAAAAACGAAATGAAACGGTCCCAGCAATTATTCCCTATAAAAATTGTAAACTGCATAAAACCGTTCCTACCCTAATCAACAATCAGCTCTCTGCAACTATACGGTAAAACGAAAATGGAATAAAGCGGTTCCTGCCCTAATCAACAAAAAAAATTGAAAACGGAATACAACAGTCCCTCCTCTAATCAACAATACGGTAAAAAAAAATCCAGAACGAAATAAACGGTTCCTGTTTTAACAATCAGGTCCCTGCTCAAATCAACAATACGGAAAAAATCCAAAACAAAATAAACGGTTCCTGTTTTAACAATCAGGGTCCCTGCTCAAATCAACAATACGAAAAAAATCCAAAACAAAATAAACGGTTCCTGTTTTAACAATCAGGGTCCCTGCTCAATCAACAATACGGGAAAAAAAGTTTTAAAACGGAAAAACGGTCCCTGCTCGGGCGCCAAATTTGTAACGCGTTTTCTTCCTCCTCGTACATTACGTCGAAACTATGATATGATATGAGGTAGGAAGGTCAGTGAGCTGGCGCATTTCTTTATTAATAGTATTCTATAATTAATTATTGAGACATTATATACAATCTATTCTCGGTCATCTAAAAGACAAGTATAATGTCAATATTATATTATGTTGACTACCCCTAAATTTATTAGGAAGCTAAAACGTGTTAAAGAAAACCACTTTAATTAGGTTATAAATTTAGTTTTTATTGTTTTAATACCTAGTAAGTAGTGTAACGCGTTTTCTTCCTCCTCGTACTTTACGTCGAAACTAAGTACCTGGACACGTCACAATTGACACCCCAAAACCGCGGATTCAAGTTTTATCTCGGGCGCCAGATTTTTAGCGTGGTTAACTCCACGGCCCCTTGACTTCCAGCGTCAAGAGTTCCAGGTAACCTCAGATGGAGGTACGGTCAGTTCCAGGGGTCTAGTTATTTCCAGAAAAAGGTCCGCGCTGGTCCTGAAATAAAAGTTAGTCTCCGGGCCCACACTACAGCAAAGCTAAATTCGTGCTACAAAACAACTATTCCACCATAGGAGTTTTCTAATTGGTAGTAGGTCAGTAAAACACAAAGGTTTGGTTAAATTAAAATCTATTACCTTCATAAATAATTACAAGGTCGGTAGCTGACCAAATCGTTACAGAAAAAGAAAAACAACAAAAAAACTATCCTGCGTAGCAGGCAACAATACCCTGGTATTTACAAAAAAACCATCAATATAAGCAAACTATTAACTAATTATACCAATACCATGCGTTTATTAGAGACCAAGCGGGCAGGACATAAGCGAGAGAGGTTTATAAATATAAGCAATGTTTTTATATTCAACCGAAAACGGTAAAAGCAAGCTGACCTTTTCCAAAAAAAGAAAAGTATTTTCAATAAGCAGGTTAATAATTGAAAGCAAGAAAACGGATTCCAGGTTGATGCTAGCAAGGTATACAACCACTTGCGATGCACCCGGTATGTAAACTGAACGTGAAAATTTGATTAAAATGTCTCACGGGATCGGAAAAGGAAGTACGGAAGGGTTCGATCCGTGAATGAAAATATCAATGAGCCCTGGCAGGACGCCTGGAAAACCTTAATATTTTGATTCAGCGGGCTTTAAGTTCTCGAATTGAAATATCAACGAGCCCTGGCAGGACGCCTGGAAAACTTCAATATTTCAACCGAAACGGGGTTTGGAAATGGGAATGAGTACGGAAGGGTTTGATCCGTGAATAAAAATATCAATGAGCCCTGGCAGGACGCCTGGAAAACCTTAATATTTTGATTCAGCGGGCTTTACGTTCTCGAATTGAAATATCAACGAGCCCTGGCAGGACGCCTGGAAAACTTCAGTATTTCAACCGAAACGGGAACGAGTACGGAAATTAAAACTTAACTGTACGAGCTATCGTTATATTATTGACATACAATGACACTACTAAATCAGAATAATGCTTGTTTTGTAAAAATGAAATATGAATTATATTGAATGAATTTTCGCCCAACAATTATTGAAAAGACCAGCTTTTATTTCAAATTATTATTTCCATAAAATCTTACCTTCGCAGCAAATACTTTGACTTGGAAATGAAAAAAAAGAATATCAAAATTTACTATATTTAAAGAAAAAATCAAAACAAACTAACTACCATGCAAACAACAAAATTCGGCGGACGGAGCGTTCAATGCTAGCGACTCTTATCTTCGCCAGCCTGCATTGAACTACTTGTCGACTCGCCGCTTAAGCCACTGGCGGATAGCGACACCGATTCTACTTTGGCTCTGAGCTTTCCGCATGCGCATTTTTGACGCTTGTGTTAACAGATCTTTGATTAAGTTATCGAGAAGGGCAAGGAAAATCATTGAAGAAGCTATACAGTGTTGAAAAAATGGCTTATATATGATTTTCCTTGCCCTTCTCGATAAATTAATCAAATATCTGTTTTAAGTTTTAACCAATATAACACAAGCTTCAAATTCATGTAACCTTGAGACGACCAATCGTGGAATGCAAAGTGGGAAATATCCGCTTCTCATTTACGCCATCAAATTGATGACGTCATTAGGTTATGTTATGTTTGACACGAATTTGCGCATGCGGAAAGCTCAGAGCCAAAGTAGAATCGGTGTCGCTATCCGCCAGTCTTAAGCCTTCCTCGATTCAGACTGCTTTCCACCTCTCTTGGTTAGTTTACAATTATATCGCGGTTGGAATTTGAAATTTGAAATTAAAAATTGGAATGGATTTTTCTTAACAAAATATTTCTACACAGAAGTCATAGGATATCACGGATTATATACAATATTAAATGAAAATATATTCGGAAAGTTAAAAATAACTACTGTCGGAAAATTAACTTCCTTACAGTAGTAATTATAGAACAATGTCGAATATGGGACAAATAAAGTTTAAATTTTTACACAAAACAAAAAATAGTTTTTTACTATAAAATCTACATATACACAGAGAACTATAAAAGTCCTACAATACTACAAAGTTATTCAGATTGAAAAAAAATCCTGCAGGGATACAAAAATCAAAAGCATTAGAATTTAATGAGCTACAGCCTTCATCTCTTATTTCTTTGTGCGTTTCCATTGCATGTACTTGTACGTATTCTTCGATCATAAAAATATTTAGATTTCTTTAAAAAAAAAGTTAGTACGTTGTATGCGGATGGTCAGTGGACGCCGTAAACGCAAAACATTATACGCAAATTATACATGAAACAATATGAATGAATTTTTTTTTCATTTAAAATCGAAGTCCCAAGTTACTTCCCAGTTCTTAATTTCTTAGATACGTTCCGTATATAGGGTGCGTCCAAGTAACGCATAAATTTATTATAATCTAAATAAAAAGTACTATTAAAAATTCCCGAAACAGGTCAATTTTTGATTTTAAATTACCAAAATATACAAAAGAAAATTCACAATAAATGTTCAACTTGTTCATCATTGAAAAGTAGACATGACTTAACCGGGCATTAAGGTCTACTCTAACACTCTGTAGCATAGAGGGTGAAATGTTCCGCATTTATTGCCTGTCTCGGACTTATAGCTCTCGAATAGTCGGATGAAATTAAAAACATTGCAAAATATACTTTTAAACAATGAAAATATATATACAGGGTGGTCCGTAAGTAATGTGTAACGGTTTCAATTCAACATTGGGTATAGGAGAGAACTTTTAACTTTGACAATACAATTGTATTAAGATATATAGTATTTATGAATGTAAATGAAATCCACCACTCACCTTGTATATATTGCTCTATTACCATTTACTAAAATAATTAATAGTTAAACATCATTGCCCAAACTTTATTTGGTTATGTTTACATTTTCTGACAATGTATCTTTCATAAATTCTCAAGAGGCCTTCGACCTATTAAGTCAAGTTCAATGAACTATACAGCTACTTGTTAGATTAACCTTTGACCTGCTCACCTGATGCTAAGGGTTAACAAATAGAAGAAGACCGACCTTGACCTTGTGAGGCTTGGACTGGTCCATAATCCTCCATTCTTGTGCTGGTGCTTTTCAAGAGGTCACTTGCATTGTGCTCTTTCGAAGTTATTTCGGATTTAGCCCAGCTACAACCGTAACCTGTTAGGAAAATTCAGAGATACCTTAAGTGGTTATCTAAACGCAACTAGCGGATTTCCTCCTAACAGGAAAAAGGATATTACTTTGAGGTCACCCTCCATCCATGGTAAGTACCCACTCTTCTCTCTTATTGACCTAGGCATCATGGGAGTTTCGTATTTCAGATCTCTTATTCATCGTCTTATTCATCGTCTTATTCATCGTCTTATTCATCGTCTTATTCACCGTCTCATTCATCATCTTGTTCACCGTCGTGTGCATCGTCTTATGCACCTTCTCATTTGAAGTCTTCGACACCATTTTCACAGTCTTTTTCAGTGGCTGCTTGAGACTTTTATTCATGGACCTCTTCCTAGTCTGTAACATAGCCATATAAGTTACCAAATCAATATACGAGTGGCAGAAAACTTACCAGTAGAGGACCAGCCCCCTTCGTCCTGCTCCTGCGACATATTGGAAACACACCACCTGATACATTCCAAGTAAGATCGTTTTTATTACTGTGCTGTGCCTGCTGCTTGTAGGTGTCTCAGATAGTTTGTCAACAACTCTATCAGGGTTTACTGTTATACTCCATTGCACAATTCGTTAGGAAGTTGAACCTACATAAATGTAACCTATTGTGACAACTGCTCATAGATATTTCCTAGTTAATAATTGCAATACTAACCCCTCAGTGTAATCCAAAAGTATACTCTTGGAAGCCATTCTACCATCTGGTATATTAGTACGTTATTGTCATTTATACTGTACATTTTAACCATCAGCTGTGTCCACTTGTACATATTACTTTTAGGCATAATAATTTTATATTTTATTATTTTATTAGGTTAGTTTAATATTTAACAACGTGCTTTCGATTGTCACTTGACAGTGACAGCTGAAAGTAGGTCAACGGCGTGAGCCACCTTCTATTAGGCCTACTCTACACCTATAAAACTGTTGCAGGACATAAAACTGAGAGACTATCAAATATTCAGTAAACGTAAAATAATTTATTGAAACCGTAATATAATTGTCTTTTTATTTTACCTCGACCCCTCTCCGTTGAGAAAGCGGTATTCAGTTTATTTTTTTAAGAAAACCCTCCTTTTGTCACCTCAACTCCAGTAAAGGGAGAAAAGGGGGTGACAAATTTGGCGCCCAACAATTGGTTGAAGTTAGTTTCATTATTTTATTTTACGTTGAAGGTTGCCATTTTTACGTCTTGCTGCAGTGGGTGTAAGGGAGTTCCCTTTATATTTTTTTGTACACCTATAAAATAACAATAGCACAAGCGATTTCGTATTCATAGGAATTTCATGGTTTTTTTGTTCTACTCTTGGAGGTGTTAAAGTTGTAGTTTTTATAAAGCAGTATTTTTTGTTTTTGTTTTTTTCAAACTTGGTATTATTTTCAACTCTACCGACGACGTCATTCTAATTTGTGGTCATCTACGTTTGGTTTATACATCCACTACCTGTGAATTTAGAACCAATAATCTATCTATCGGTTATTTTTCTGTGGTCGAATTGTAAACAAAGTTTGTGAGGCATCGAGTAGATATCGATTCCGAATCACTCGATTGATATAGATTTCGGTCGTAGGTTCTATATAAATAATTAACTAGTTTTTGAAAATCTGGTTTATTATCTCTGTTATTTTGGTTTGAAACTAGATAATATTTCTTTCTCTCTTTCTTCTTTAAGTATTTCTTTCTCAGTTGGGAAAATTTATACAAAATAATTTAATCTATATTTTGTTTTGATTGTAAGGATCTCATTAGGATTATTTTAGCTCTTAATTTACTGGTTTGTTAGTGATAATTGGGTAATTTTGCGACCATAGGCGTACGTATAAAAATTGTCGGAGCAATACAAGAATTTTGTTTTGAACAATCGCACACATAAATATAGTTTATGGTGAACAAATAGATAATGCTCTTTTGTTTGTTTGCGCAGGTATTAGTAACGAAAATTTAAAATTCAGTAGATAGCTTAAATATATATATTTACAAACTTATATTGGGTACAAACTATTACTATTTATTACTAAGAACTATACTAAACTTAAAATATATTACTACCTATCCTCATAATTAATACTAACTTACAAAATATTACCTACAACTATTTATTTACATATTTACAAAAAAAATAAAACTTTTCTTAATATTGCATTGTATTGTCGCTGTATTCTGATCTCTCTCACTTATTTTTTTTCTTGGTGAGGGTGGGGTTTTGGGTATATTTAGTTAGAGACTGACATATAGAAAACAACAAAATGGAAGTCAATATAGGCTAAAAGGTGATGAGCTTACTCATGAATTGCGCATAAGAGGCTTACCAGGATACCAGACCGTACCAGAAAAGCGAGCGGCGTTACGTCAAGTACTGAAGCGGGAAACAGAAACAGGTGTTATGACTGGGGAAATAAATTTGGAGTTAGACTATCAAGATGAACTCGAGGTATGTAGGAATAAAGTCGAGGAATTGACTCAGGAAATAGAGTTGTATGATCCGGAAAACTCTGAAAATGATTTCCGCCGAATTTATTCTCGTTTAGAACATCTGTCGAATCGGTTGAATAGAGTTAGAGGATCCAGCCGAGAGGAAGAGACCAGGCGATTCAGACTGGCTGATCAAGCGAGACAGTTATTTGGTAGGCTCAATCTAGCTTACGAAGCAGCTAGGCCACCAGGAGGATATAGACCGGCTCGTGAGGACACCGTCCCATCATTTGATCACCAAGCGGCCGCAGTCCCCCTGGCTAGGGCAGGCGTAGCCTCTCCGTTAAAGACACCAGTCACCATACACGGTCAAGAGAGAGCAGAAAGGGTTACTGAAACCAGAGCGTATCCAAACCGCTCCTGCCCTCACAATGTAGATGAACCGCTTATTTCCTTCCTTTACGAACCAAATCCTCTAATTCACCTAACCTAATCACAGGGTTTCGAGAAGTTTGCCGATACTAGGAGATTTCATAGATGTTCCATATGAACTTCCAGATTATGTAACCCCGCCAACAGATCCATTACCCACCTCAGCACCAATCAGCGGATATTACAATAGCTATGTACCTTACGATTTAGATAGGGTGAGACATAGAGAAGATGCACCCCTTAGAAATGTTTCTCAGGTACAATTTTTGCCCAATGACTCACGTCTAGCAACGTATGGAGAATCCAGCAGGCTAACGTATCAAAATTTGCCAGCGTCAGATCGACTTCCAGATCAATTTGATGACCTTTACATCTCTCCGATTTCAGCTCGCAAACCTCAGGAAACAAGAGATCACTCCTATTCTGATGTTCACAGGTGGAACATAAAATTCAATGGTCGGAAAAGCGTGATCGATTTCTTGGAACGGATTGAAGAGTTACGGATGTCCAGAGGGATTAGTACCCAACAACTTCTTCGATCGGCCCCAGAGCTATTGGTCCAGGACGCTTTGTTTTGGTACAGAACGTGTACGTTTACATCGTGGGAGGACTTGGTTTCGAAATTGAAGGAAGCATTTCGACCGTACGATTACGAGTACAGTCTTTTGGATAAGATACGTCGACGGACACAAGGTTCTCAAGAAAGGGTTCTCAAATTTATAACTGCTATGGAGAATTTGTTCAGGAGATTGGATCAACCTCCGTCAGAAGAAAATCGGGTGAATATTATCCGTAGAAACCTACTTCCATACATACAAACCCAATTGTCTCTTCATCGGGTGAACACCGTACAAGAATTGTTGCGGTTGGGCCGAGCCATTGAGGAGACTGAAGAGAGGGTGAAGAAATTTGTCCCCCTCCAACTTCGTACCGGACTCTATTGGAACCAGAGCTGGCATATCGTAGGCCCGCTCAAAACCAAAATGTGTCATTGGTAAGGCCAATACCAACAGAGACAAGTAGGGCAGAAGTTAGCTCGACCCTTCTGGAGGCAACACGAGTATCCTCGACGCAACCGAAATGCTGGAATTGTGGGAAGGAAACACACAAGTTCCGTGATTGCCCTGATCCTAAGGCAAAATTTTGTTTTAAGTGTGATTACCGAGGGGTAATGATTAGAAACTGTCCTACCTGTTCAAAAAAACAGGAAGACGGGTCCTCTATAGGTCGGTGGGGACTCACTGCCGAAATTCCGACCCAATCAAGGTTTTCATCATCATCGTCCCTATCAGTTTTATTAGATTTCGTCATTTTCCATTCAAAAAAAGACAATCGTCCCTATCTTTCGATTAACACATTAGGAAAGGAATTTTTGGCTCTTTTGGATAGCGGTTGTTCTAAGACAGTTGTTGGTGGCTCCGGCTGGAACCAGCTTAAGTCAGTTTGTTCTCTTAACACGTCTCCATCTTCAGGAGAGTGTGTTGTTGCAAATGGTGGTACGTGCAAAATCCTAGGATCCATCATGGTTCCTGTACAGTTACAAGACAGAGTGAGGGTGTTAGAGTTGATGGTAGTGCATAGTCTGCCGCATTCGATTATCTTGGGAATAGATTTTTGGGTTTCTATGGGAATTGTGCCTGATTTGTATTCATGACAATGGTCTTTTAGGACTAAGGGTGAACTTCCTTGTACCCAAGTGTCGGCTATACAGTCTTTAGAGCACCTATCGGTGGCTCAGAAGGCGAAATTGGAAGACTTATCTACTTTCAAAGCCATGGGAAACAAGTTAGGCTGCACTCATCTAGTTGAACACGAGATTCGTACCAAGGCACAGCCCATCAAACAAAGACACTATCCTCTTTCCCCTGCCCTGAAACGTCAGGTGAATGCCGAATTGGACAAAATGCTGGCCGAGGATATAGTGGAACCCTCTACTTCTCCATGGGCGTCCCCCTTAGTTTTAGTGAGGAAGTCTGACGGTACCTACCGCTTTTGCGTGAATTATAAAAAACTGAACCAGGTCAGCGAAAAAGACGCTTACCCAATCCCGTTCGTCGCAGCGACATTGGATAAGCTCAGGGATGCAAGATATCTAACAACGCTAGATATTAAATCGGCTTATTGGCAGATTCCGGTCGCGGAGAAGACCAGACCAATCACTGCGTTTGTTATTTCCACAAGAGGGTTGTTTCAATTCAAAAGAATGCCCTTTGGTTTACATACAGCCCCTTGCACTTGGCAGAGGTTCATTGATGGTGTCGTTGGATACGAACTAGAACAATTCGTTTTTGTGTACCTGGACGATATAATTATCTGTACCCCAACATTTGAAAAACATTTAGAGGTGATGGCAACTGTCATAGGCAAACTAAGAGAAGCTAGGTTAACTCTAAATCGTGACAAGCGTCACTTAGCAAACCGGAATTAAAATATCTCGGGTATCTAGTAAATTCCTCTGGTTTACTAATGGACCCTGGTAAGGTGGAAGCTATCCTTAACATTCCTGATCCCAAATCAGTATCTGAGGTTCGCCGACTTATAGGTCTAGCTTCGTGGTATCGGCGATTTGTCCCAAATTTTTCTACCTTAACAGCCCCGTTAACGGCCTTGCTGCGCAAAAACGCAAAGTTTGTATGGGATGAATCTTGTGCAGCCGCATTGAGAAAAATCAAGGAAAACCTTATTACTGCTCCAATCCTTACATGCCGAATTTTGATTTGCCATTCACGATCCAGGCTGATGTTAGTGATTACGGCATTGGTGCCACCCTGTCACAAATGCATGATGATGGTGAGCGAGTTGTTGCGTACTTGAGTCGGTCCCTAACCAGGGCTGAGCGCAAGTTTAGTACGACCGAAAAAGAATGCCTGGCGGTCCTACATGCTGTGGATAAATTTAGGCCATATATTGAGGGTACCCACTTCCAAGTCATCACAGATCACTACTGCCTTAAGTGGCTATATAATTTCAAGGATCAGTCCGGTCGCGTGGCTAGATGGGCAGTACGATTACAACAGTACGACTTTGATATTGTACACCGTAAGGGTGTTGAACATGTCCTACCCGACGCTTTGTCGCGGTTTGTTACCTGCGTGGATGCAGTACAGCCTACACCAGAAGCTACGCCAATCAGAGATCTTTGGTATAAGCGCCAATTGTAGAGAGTCTCTAAAGATCCAGATAAATATCCACACTGGAGAGTTGAAAACGGCAGTCTCTTCAAGCTAGCGAAACCAGCCTATCCCGATCTCGCTCTAAACGACGCACACTGGTTAAAGGTCGTTCCCAAGGAAGAACGGAGCACTCTCATTAGAGCCCATCATGAACCTCCCACTTGCGGCCATTTAGGTGTCTTTAAGACATTAGGGCGACTCAATCACCACTATTACTGGCCGAAAATGAGATCTGATGTAGCTCGTTGTATCAGACGATGCATTACCTGTCTGCAAACAAAGCCAGAACAACAATCTCCTCGAGGTCAGATGCTTAGCATCGCCCCTTCTACTACCCGACCGTTTCAAGTACTATGTATAGACTTGGTAGGTCCCCTTCCTAGGTCTTCCTCGGGATACTCGTATATACTGTCGGTGAGTGACTTATTTAGTAAGTTCGTTCTATTCTATCCCCTTCTGACCGCTACGGGCCCCAAGATCGCGGAAATTTTGGAGGATCAAGTCCTTCTTATGTTTGGTATTCCCGATAAAGTTATTATGGATAACGGAAAACAATTTAAAAGCACTCATGTGACATCCATACACGACAAATACGGAGTTGGGAGAAATTACTTGGCAAATTTTCATCCAACAAGCCAATGCTGTGGAAAGGTATCATCGAGTCCTGAAGACTACTCTCAGCTCATACGTTGCGGATAACCATCGTATGTGGGTCAGGTATCTACAAAAAGTAGCTTGTGCTATGAGATCTGGCACGAAGTTACTCAACTTTCGCCAAACTTCATTGTTTTCTCCCGAGAATTAGATTTTCTAGGGCGTGGAAGCGACCCACTTGAAACTTTCGACGAAGTCTATGATCCCGTGACGCGTAACAATGCCCTGCACGAGGTATTTCAAGACATAGCAGCTAGAATCAAGAAAGCTTTCAACACCAACCGTCACCGCTACAACCTGAGAAGGCGAGATGAGAAATTTTCCCACAATCAGCGATTCTGGAAACGTGCGTACATCCAGTCCGATAAGTCAAAAGGTGTTACAGCTAAATTAGCCCACAAGTTTGACGGACCACTTATTATTAATAGTTCTCTCTCCATGGTCATATGAGCTAATAGAACTGAATGGACGTAGTAGAGGAGTGTGGCATGCTAAAGACCTGAAAAGTCACCCACCAGACGAAGATGAGACTGATTCAGAGATGGAAAATTAAGATAAGATACTATTGTTAGTTGTATATATTTAGATTTGTTTTTGTTCATTTGGGTAAAATTTTGGAAAAAAAAATATTAACGGTTTTTGATAAGGAAAAAACCTTTTTCTGGTAAGGGGAGAGTTGTAACGGTTTCAATTCAACATTGGGTATAGGAGAGAACTTTTAACTTTGACAATACAATTGTATTAAGATAAATAGTATTTATGAATGTAAATGAAATCCACCACTCACCTTGTATATATTGCTCTAATACCATTTACTAAAATAATTAATAGTTAAACATCATTGCCCAAACTTTATTTGGTTATGTTTACATTTTCTGACAATGTATCTTTCATAAATTCTCAAGAGGCCTTCGACCTATTAAGTCAAGTTCAATGAACTATACAGCTACTTGTTAGATTAACCTTTGACCTGCTCACCTGATGCTAAGGGTTAACAAATAGAAGAAGACTGACCTTGACCTTGTGAGGCTTGGACTGGTCCATAATCCTCCATTCTTGTGATGGTGCTTTTCAAGAGGTCACTTGCATTGCGCTCTTTCGAAGTTATTTCGGATTTAGCCCAGCTACAATCGTAACCTGTTAGGAAAATTCAGAGATACCTTAAGTGGTTATCTAAACGCAACTAGCGGATTTCCTCCTAACAGGAAAAAGGATATTACTTTGAGGTCACCCTCCATCCATGGTAAGTACCCACTCTTCTCTCCTAGGCATCATGGGAGTTTCGTATTTCAGATCTCTTATTCATCGTCTTATTCATCGTCTTATTCACCGTCTTATTCATCATCTTGTTCACCGTCGTGTACATCGTTTTATGCACCTTCTCATTTGAAGTCTTCGACACCATTTTCACAGTCTTTTTCAATGGCTGCTTGAGACTTTTATTCATGGACCCTTTCCTAGTCTGTAACATAGCCATATAAGTTACCAAATCAATATACGTGTGGCAGAAAACTTACCAGTAGAGGACCAGCCCCCTTCGTCCAGCTCCTGCGACATATTGGAAACACACCACCTGATACATTCCAAGTAAGATCGTTTATATTACTGTGCAGTGCCTGCTGCTTGTAGGTGTCTCAGATAGTTTGTCAACAACTCTATCAGGGCTTACTGTTATACTCCATTGCACAATTCGTTAGGAAGTTGAACCTACATAAATGTAACCTATTGTGACAACTGCTCATAGATATTTCCTAGTTAATAATTGCAATACTAACCCCTCAGTGTAATCCAAAAGTATACTCTTGGAAGCCATTCTACCATCTGGTATATTAGTACATTGTCATTTATACTGTACATTTTAACCATCAGCTGTGTCGACTTGTACATATACTTTTAAGCATAATCATTTTATATTTTATTAGGTTAGTTTAATATTTAACAACGTGCCTTCGATTGTCACTTGACAGCGACAGACTAAGTTAACGGCGTGAGCCACCTTCTATTAGGCCTACTCTACACCTATAAAACTGTTGTAGGACATAAAACTGAGAGACTATCAAATATTCAGTAAACGTAAAATAATTTATTGAAAGCGTAATATAATTGTCTTTTTATTTTACCTCCTTTTGTCACCTCAACTCCAGTAAAGGCAGAAAAGGGGGTGACAAATGGTACAAAGTGGAATGGAAGATTCTTGGCCTAAAAATATTACAATCTGACGCAACTTGCTTCAATAAAATGCTGATAATAAAAAAGATACAGGATGGCAAAGTTGAAATGTCAAAAATGTTTTTTCTCAGTAAATTGAAAGATTTTGGATATACAAACGTAAAAATTTTAAGATAGGGGTTTTAGTTCCTGAGAAATCATAATATCATATCCTTTTCGATCTATTTTCTAGAGGGCGCCATATGAGCTACGTTGTTGGTATAACTGTGCACTTAACTTTTTTATCGTTAACGCTATCTTGCTTTTTATTGAAAAATATTAAAATGACATCATTTTTGTGAAAAAAATGTATATTTATCATAAGTCTCAAAGGTTGCTAGTTTTCAAGATATTCGCATTTTGAAAACGCTCTACATAATTTGCATTTTATTTATTAGTAGTTTAGTTATTAGTTTCATGAAAGATCGCCTAATATTAAACAATGTCATTGGCGTAAAAAATTTTTTTGCTATTCTGATTTCTTGCCAAAATTGAACTCGACTATTTATAGGGTTTCTGAGAACTATTTCCTTCATTGTGCCCCATATACTGAAATCCAAGGGGTTATATTCTGGTCTGCGTGGTGGCCAAGGAAAGGGACTACCACGACCAATCCTGCGTTCAGGAAACAAGGTGTTTAAATGTTTCGTACTTCAAGAGTGTAATGAGAAGGAGCCCCGTCCTGCATAAACAACATGTTATGTCTCAAATTGAGTGGTAAATCATCGAGCATATCAATTAACTCGTTTTGTTGGAAATGTTAATAATTGTTACCATTTAATCTTTGTGGCAACTCGTATGGTCCTAGAAAATGTTCGCCAATGACCAATTCGTGTTGAAAATGCCGTTCTTTTGTTACATGAGGATTTTTGACGTCCCAAAAATGGTTATTCCTTAAATTGAAAATTCCAAGGCAAGTAAATGTGGCTTCATCTGTAAATAGAATCATATTGACGAATGTGTGGTCATTATCTTGTTTGTTCCGAATATCACGTGCAAACTGATGTCTTAAAGGGTAATCTCTTTGTAATAAATTATGGACAGGTGAAAAATGAAACCGACAGTATTTTTCTACGTGCAATACTTTTAGAATAGAAGTTTTACTCATTCCTGTTGCTGCAGATGGTAGCCTTGAACTTATTTGTGGATCGTTTACAATGCGAACTAGTATTTCGTCTTCTCATTAGGCGTAATAATTTACGGACGACCTAAATGATCTCGTTTACCAAGAAATGATCCATTTCCACCTAAATTCCTATACAGATCTTGATATAATCCATTACCAGTTTGCAATCTGTTGGGAAACCTTTGTAGGTATTCTCTTTGCGCAGCACGCCCATTGAAATTCTGTTGGCAATAAATAGCTAACATATCTCTCTTTTCTAGGTTTGAAAAATTATTATGCCTCGGCATTTTCTCAAATTAACTGGTAGTATTGGTCATAAATTTGTAATACTGAAATTGGAATGATTAACTGTCAAAACACGAATGATTAACTGACAGGAGTATTGTAGACATCGGCACCTACTATGTTAATACTTGTGATAATAAATTTGCTGACATCAGCGCCTACCAACGTTATTATTTGCACCGTACACTAACTAATGACGTTAGTTAGTGTACGGTGTTATTTGTGCTAATAAACAAAATAAAAATTATGTAGGGGGTTTTTAAAATGCGAATATCTCGAAAACTAGTAATTCTTGAGACTAATGATAGGTATACATTTTTGTCGCAAAAATGATGTATTTTTATTATTTTTCAATAAATTTTCAGGAAATAAATTATTTATCTACGCAGGAAAAATATTAGTTCACAACTAGGGTTAAAACTTTTCACCGACAATACTCGTGTCCTGAATAATTACAAATGTCACAAAAAATCATATTTTTTGTAGCTTCCTACATAAATAGCTATTCTTCAACTGGTGCCTAACAAACACCATCTAAAATAATAACTATCATGTAATTCTGAAATTAATGCAATTTTGTGAAGAAATTGTCCATTTGAAGATTTATTAAAGTCCACTGTCTTCAATATTTTGAGTGTTTGTAAGTTGTTAAATGAATACTTCTGAAATTTTATTGCAATAACATAATATGGATCCCTCCTACTTACAATAACCACATTATATCTTATTGGTCCTCCTATTTTCTGTAAATAGCAGATATGTACTTACAGCGGTAACAGCGCAATAGCAAAATTGACGCCCTAATGGCTATCATATATACGTAATGCTGAATATAAGAGACGCCCAATTGTCCATCGACTGAAAGGGCGCCATAATGTTTAGAAAATATACAGCAACGTTGTGTATTCCGTGCCAAAGTCCTTATATATATAATAGGTTTTATATATCTTAGGGATTCCGTCGTAAGGAGGGCTGAATTAAACTCTTATTTACTACCCAACGTTTCGAAAATTTTTATTTTCTTTTTCAAGGCTGAAATATGAACATTTTTTTGGTAGGTATATCTTTTGTAAAATAATTTTTAAAAAATTACGTGTAAAGTGAGTCAATAATTTACAAAACTAAACTTCTTATTCAGCAAGTAAAACATTCTTTGTATGTAAGAAATTTCATATAATACATTGAAGGCACTATTTTGATGTGGAATGTCAAAACTCAAGTGACATTTTTTAATATTTTTTAAGATTGATAGTTCAACATAGTTTTCTTTCAACATTATAACAGTGGAGTTACCTTTATCACTATTAGTAACAACTATATTAGAATGTGTTTTTAGAAATTTCTTTGTTTTATAGTATAAATTACGAAAGAATGAAATATTTAATTTATGGTTTATTTGATTAGTTATGATATTAGTTGATTTTGCTATTAATGTTTTTCTTAAGTTGTCATCTGATGTTTGTGATGTAATATATTCAACATCTGCTAGTAAATGTTTTATTTGAATATCTTTACCTAGAACTGGCTCTATACTAAATTTAGGACCCAAGGATAAAAAACATAAAATGTCATGTGGAATTTCGATGTTGGTGAGATTTTTTATCCATTTAGGGTTTGTATTTAATTTCATTTTAAATTCTTGTTCTTTAAGTCTATTTAATTTATTGATGTTATTATTTTTTATAGAATAAAAAATCTTATTGTAGGTTTTTGTTTGACGAAATGCAAAATTATTAAAAATATATTCTGATGTTGAATGTGTTTGGACACGAAGGGTACGTGAATTCAATGTGGACTGTATAGTTTGATACGTTACTTTATTAATTATATTTCGTTTAACAACTTGCAAAATAAAAATGATAAAAATGGCGGAAAAACTCATCTGACATATATGTATTGTCAAAAACTCACTACACACTATGTTTTTTCTTTATCTCAAAAATAAGGGCACGTTCCGGTCTTGGGACACACAAGGGTGCGTTCACATTGTTCTGGTTATCAGAACATCCTGCCCCCCGGTTGAAAGTCCTACTTTTAACTAACACAAAAAATCAACAGATAGGTATACAAATTAAATAGTTAACAATTAATACAAAATACAAAATTACAGTTTCCAATCAATCTTGATCGTTACAATAAGGCAATGGGCATAACTTTGTTATCGATCGAGTAAACACTCCGTGCCTTGTCCTTATCTTAACGACTCTAACCCTATTGTCTTGACCAGGAATAACTTCGATAACCCGTGCCAGAGGCCATTCTAATGGACGAGTTTCATCTTTTAATAAAACCATGTCATTTACCTTTAGGTTTTTAAAAGGTTTAAACCATTTTTGTTTGGCTTGCAACAAGTTTAAATACTCTTTGGACCATCGTTTCCAGAATAACTGATGGACCTGAGTGCATCGTTTGAATCTAGAGAGTCGATTTTCAGGGATTTCGGTGGAGTCCCTTTCGGAAAATGCTGTTAGACTTTCACCTATTAAAAAATGTCCAGGAGTCAGGCAAGTCAAATCGTTGGAATCAGAAGAAATTGGCTGTAAAGGTCGGGAATTCAAAAACGCCTCTATTTGTGACAAAATAGTAGATAACTCCTCAAAGGTAAAATGTGAATTGCCAACAATTCTATACAGATGATATTTTGTACTTTTTATGGATGCCTCCCATAATCCGCCAAAATGAGGGCTTCTGGGAGGAATAAAACTCCAAGAAATTCCCTTAGTTGTTAAAAATGTCTCAATTTCGTTTGAAGTTGATTTTTTATTGAAAAAATCGTGCAGTTCCTTCAATTGGTTGCTTGAACCCAAAAAATTTGTCGCATTATCGCTATAGATAACCAATGGATTTCCGCGACGGGATATAAATCTTTTTAAAGTTAGTATAAAGGCTTCAGTAGATGAACTGGAAACGAGTTCAATGTGTACTGCCTTTGTAACCATGCACACAAAGACAGAAATGTATGCCTTTATTAAAGTTGCTCTTCTTAAAATTGAAGATTTCACAAAAAAAGAACCACCAAAGTCAACTCCGACCTTTGTAAAGGGCCTGGATGGAGTTACTCGATCTCTAGGAAGATCCGACATGATCTGTTGTCTTGATCGGCCTTTGAAACGATAACAAGTTGCACAATTGCGAATAATCCGTTTTATCTCTAACAGACCTCCAAGAGGCCAAAAACTTAATCGAAAATTTGACATTACTAACTGTGCCCCACCATGACCCAATCTAAGGTGCTCTGCTTTTAGCATCAATGATACTACCAAATTTTTCGAAGGAAGTAGAACTGGATGTTTTTGTGCATAGGGCAGATTTGCGTAGGCCAGACGACCTCCAACTTTCATCAATTCATTGTCATCGAGAAACGGTGATAATCGAATAATGGCCTTGTTTGAAATGGTCTTATTGGATTTCAATGCTTGAATCTCAGTCGAAAAATTCGATTTTTGTAACACCTTAATAATAAACTGTTGGGATTTATCAAGCTCCTCAACCTTAAGAGGGCCTACAAATCCCTTGAATTTGTCCTTTGAATTATTAACAAAGCGAAAGACGAAGGCAATTACTCGTTGTAATTTTGAGTAAGAAGAGCTTCTTTCAAAAACAGAATTCCAAAAGGAAGATGTATCCTCCACTTTATGACCAAGTAAAACAGTTTTAGTTTTTCGTTCCTCCGGAATATCATGTAATGTTATTTTTGCCAGATCAAATTCCTCTAGTTCTAAATTGGGGCCACTCAAAAACGCCAGACCGTGAAACCACAATTTTGAAACCAAAATTTCATTGGGTGTCATTCCTCTAGATATCAAATCTGCGGGATTGTCAGACGATTTTACATATTGCCAGTGATAATTTGAAGCAATTTTTTGTATTTCCGATACTCTATTGGAGACAAATATAGACCATCTAGAAGGGTGAGATTGCAACCAACACAAAGTAATTTGGGAGTCTGTGTACAAGTGGATACCTTCAAAATGAAACTTATTTTCGAAGACGTTAATTATTTTTTTTATAAGCTTGGATAGAAGAACGGCTCCACAGAGTTCAAGACGAGGTATTGAAATAGTTTTTGTTGGTGCGACACGGCTTTTTGCACATACCAAATTGCAAGAAACAGTTTTGGTTAAATAAATTACTCTAATATAGATGCAAGCGCCATATGCCTTAAGGCTAGCATCGCAAAATCCATGAAGTTCAATTCTGAAAATGATATGATTAAGAAATAAATTTCTCGAAATTTTTAAAAGTCCCAGTTTGGGAATATTGGAAACAAATTCTGTCCATTCAGACATAAGATCTTCTTTAAGATTCTCATCCCAGTCGATTTTAGATAACCAAATTTTTTGCATTATAATCTTTGCTACAATTATAATAGGAGCAACAAAACCTATCGGATCAAATAGTTGCGCTATTTGGGAAAGAACTTCCCTTTTAGTAGCGACGACCTTATCAACAACCTTTGGTAGTGTAATGGAGAACTTATCAGAATTCGAATTCCATGAGATTCCTAGAACCTTATTAATGTCATTTTCGCATTTGATTTCATACATTTGAAAACTAGGAGAAATATTAGTTTTCAAAATTTCCTTAACAAATTCCTTAGAATTCGAACACCACTTATGAAGTTGAATATTTGCTGATTGAAGCAATGATACAAGCTGTTTGTGGGTTTCCTGTAGCTCCTCCAAGGAATCACAGGTGGCAAGTATATCATCAACGTATGTCTGATGTAAAATAGCGTAAGCAGCTAGAGGATATTTGTCTTTGTTTCGAATGGCAAGTTCTTGAAGAACACGGGTTGCTAGATAAGGCGCACTATTAGTGCCGTAAGTAACAGTAAGCAGCTGAATGCATTGTAAGGGTTGTTCTAAGTTATCACGCCATAAAATGTTTTGAAGAAATGTTTGTTTGGGGGAAACTCGAATGCAACGGAACATCTTGATTATGTCACTAATGAGAACAAATTTAGAAGTTCTAAAGCGGGTAAGTATATCAAAAAGTTCAGGCTGTACACGAAAGCCCTTTAGCATAATATCGTTTAATGAAAACCCACTTGAACTTCTCATCGAGGCATCAAACACTACCCTGAGCTTAGTGGTAGGGCTGTTGTCTCGAAGTACACAATGGTGCGGCAAAAAATACTTGTTTTCTCCATTGGCATTAAAAAGGTCGAGAGGAACATATCTAGCATGATTCAAGGAGATGTATTCATCAATAAATTTCTTGTATTTAAGAAAAAGATCAGTAGATTTTACAAAGCGTCGTTCGAGATTAAGAAATCGTTTTCGAGCCATATTAAAGGAATCACCTAGTTTTAAATGTTCATTTGGTCCTTTTAAAGGAAGTGTCACTTCAAAGGACCCGTTAGGAAGAATTCGAACTGTTTGACGAAATACTGTTTCTGCAAGTTCATCATCAGGATTAATTATTCTTTCATGGGGAGTAATTTCTTCCTGAGACCAAAATTGTTCAAGTAAAGTGTCAGCTGGGATTTGTGTAAATATACAAGTTTCGAATCGATGTGCGTTGTCAAGTTTTTCCTCATATGAGATAAATTGATTGGGGACAGGACCACCAATCACGAAGCCTAGATGTGTGTCAACGAGTGTCAAAAACCTTTCATGTAATCGAATTATACCTCCTTTTAACAACTGATAATAGACGTCTGCACCAAGCAGTAAATCAATGTGCGAGGGAATAAAAAACAAAGGGTCAGCCAAGTTGATATATTTAGGAATTGAAACAGAGTCCAAATTAAGCAAAAATGATGGTAAATGATTAGTTATTTTGTCTAGAACTGTACAAAGCACATCAAAGAAGTAATTTCTCTCAATGTTCGAGTGAATCGTCAACTTTACAATCCTATTTGAGTTTGTGACAGTGTTACCAACACAGTCAATTCGAATTTGTCTCATTTCAGGTGTATATCCAAGTTTTTGAAGTAAACATTCTGTCATTAAAGAGGTGGTAGCGCCAGAATCAAGAATTGCCCTAACATTTAGTGGGCAGCCATTTTTGTCAAACACAGTTACCATTGCTGTAGCCAAAAGAGTCTCTCCACTTAAGGCTGAAGTTGACAAGACTGTTTGTTGTATAGTAGATTGTGTGGGTGTTAGTCATAAATAATTATTATTCGAACTATTTGGTGCAAGTTGAGGTGTGAGTGGTTCTACTGCAGTTGAATTTTGATGGTTGGTTCGATGCTGTTCTGTTTGTTCAGAGTTTAAGTTTGAATTATTTTCAGACTGCGAAAATCGACTAACCGGATGAAACAAAGTATGATGCTTATAATTGCAAACTGTACAACCACGCGATGTGCAATTGTCAGTTACATGGTTGGGCATTAGGCAATTGTAACAAAGTTTCTTATCTTTAACAAAATTATACTTTTCAGAGCGAATTAATTTAATAAATTTTTGACATTTATAAATTTTGTGTCCTATAAAATTGCAGTATGTACATTTTGAATTATTAACTTGAGAAGAAAATACCTTTTGTTCTTCTTTATTGCTACCTTTATTTTGAACAAAATGAACCTTGTGATGTACTTTAATTTTATTAGCATTTAAATCCGGAATAGCAGACCGTTCGAAAATGATACAGCGTTTTTCAAGGAAATCAAAAAGTAATTTTAAAGTTGGGCGTGCGTTTGTACCCATTTCATAATCAAAGGCTTTACGGGTAGTTACATCAAGTTTCTGAGAAAACATATACACAAGAATTAGATCCCATTGATCTACATTGACATTTAAGTTTTTCAAACCGTCCATGTTTTGTTTTAAAAGAGTAACAAAATCTCTAAGTGACATGGAATTATTTTTACCTAAAACAGGAGCATCTATTAAATTTTTTATGTATGCGTAAATTATGTTCAATTCATTGTCATATCTATCCTTTAGAGTCTTAAGGGCTACATCGAAGTTATCACTGATCAATTGTAATTTACAAATTAAGTTTAAGGGTTCGCCTCTAAGATAAGTTTTAAGGTAGATTAGTTTTTCAATATTGGTTAAACTAGCATCATCTTCAATAAAGTTCTTAAAAAGCTCATAAAAACCGCGCCAAGTAGTAATATCACCAAAAAACATAGGAATATTCAACTGAGGCTTAGTTAAACGAGAAACACTAGAAGTAATATTAGGAGATCGTGAAGGGGAAGAAACATTTCCCAGTATTTTTAATTGATCAATCTTAGCTTTTAATTTAGACCTCAGGCCATAATATTTATTTTCTGATGTATCTCGCTCTTCATTATCATCAGTTTGTGTTGAACATTCAATTTCATCTTGATATTCACAAATTTTTGCAAATGCTTTTTCAAGTCCATCTAACCTAATTTCTAGCTCCTGTATAATAGTACTATCTGCATATTGAGTAAACCAGTTTTCAATTCTAGTCATACAGCCCTTTGCTGTGGCCCGTTTTCTAATAAAATCATCCATGATGAAATATTATTATAAACAAAGAAAGTCAATACAATATTGTAACTTAAGCTTGCAATAATAAAATATAAGATTTTTTATTACAATATTAAATTTTGAATTGTTATTGTGCACCAATTTTTCCAAAAGGTACCGTGTAAATGATGAATTCGCAAAAATATGTGAGCGTATTGTTAGAAACAGAGTTTGAACAAGCACTTACAACCTGTACAAAGTTAGGTAAGTACTACAAAGCGAGTACTGAATGAAAACTCAAATTCTAAATCAATGTTCAATGGTCAACTTCAAATTATCTCTACTTTTGTACTTTAACAAATGGAAAGAAATTGTTTATTTTCTTTTAATAATGTCACTACCACGGAGAAGGGCTCGGGATCAATTTACGAGTCATTCGAATTCCAACAGATCTGGATGAAACTTCAAAATGACAGACGCCCTGTTAGTAGTAGTTAATAAGACCTGCATAAGTTACCTTTAATAATCTTGATATTATGAAATATTTGAATATTTCCTCGAAGATTTTAAAGCAGAAAACGTTGCGACATGCGACAAAATCGGTTAGCTCCTACCTGGTTTTAAGTATTTTCTCTTCACCTTTTCCTTGCACTCTGTCTCAATTTCCAATAAGTAGCTAGTACATCCAAAGTCTCAAGATTAAAAATCCGGGTCGATGTGACCAATTCGTGTTTGGACACGAAGGGTACGTGAATTCAATGTGGACTGTATAGTTTGATACGTTACTTTATTAATTATATTTCGTTTAACAACTTGCAAAATAAAAATGATAAAAATGGCGGAAAAACTCATCTGACATATATGTATTGTCAAAAACTCACTACACACTATGTTTTTTCTTTATCTCAAAAATAAGGGCACGTTCCGGTCTTGGGACACACAAGGGTGCGTTCACATTGTTCTGGTTATCAGAACAGAATGTATATTTCCGTTTTTAAAAAATTCAAATTATGTTCAAGGTTTACAATTGTTTTTTGATTATTAGATATTTCAATATTAATGATTTTACTTCCTAACCTTAATATGAAATTGGTATTCTTCTTTATGTAGACATTTTGATGATATAAAAGGTCTATCAATGGAACAGTAGAATCAGTAATATGTTTCGGTGTGATTCCTTCTCGTCTACATCTTAGTAAAAAACATCTTCTATTGTGTTCCTTCGCTAATTTCATCTGGATGGATTTTTCTTAACAAAATATTTCTACACAGAAGTCATAGGATATCACGGATTATATACAATATTAAATGAAAATATATTCGGAAAGTTAAAAATAACTACTGTCGGAAAATTAACTTCCTTACAGTAGTAATTATAGAACAATGTCGAATATGGGACAAATAAAGTTTAAATTTTTACACAAAACAAAAAATAGTTTTTTACTATAAAATCTACATATACACAGAGAACTATAAAAGTCCTACAATACTACAAAGTTATTCAGATTGAAAAAAAATCCTGCAGGGATACAAAAATCAAAAGCATTAGAATTTAATGAGCTACAGCCTTCATCTCTTATTTCTTTGTGCGTTTCCATTGCATGTACTTGTACGTATTCTTCGATCATAAAAATATTTAGATTTCTTTAAAAAAAAAGTTAGTACGTTGTATGCGGATGGTCAGTGGACGCCGTAAACGCAAAACATTATACGCAAATTATACATGAAACAATATGAATGAATTTTTTTTTCATTTAAAATCGAAGTCCCAAGTTACTTCCCAGTTCTTAATTTCTTAGATACGTTCCGTATATAGGGTGCGTCCAAGTAACGCATAAATTTATTATAATCTAAATAAAAAGTACTATTAAAAATTCCCGAAACAGGTCAATTTTTGATTTTAAATTACCAAAATATACAAAAGAAAATTCACAATAAATGTTCAACTTGTTCATCATTGAAAAGTAGACATGACTTAACCGGGCATTAAGGTCTACTCTAACACTCTGTAGCATAGAGGGTGAAATGTTCCGCATTTATTGCCTGTCTCGGACTTATAGCTCTCGAATAGTCGGATGAAATTAAAAACATTGCAAAATATACTTTTAAACAATGAAAATATATATACAGGGTGGTCCGTAAGTAATGTGTAACGGTTTCAATTCAACATTGGGTATAGGAGAGAACTTTTAACTTTGACAATACAATTGTATTAAGATATATAGTATTTATGAATGTAAATGAAATCCACCACTCACCTTGTATATATTGCTCTATTACCATTTACTAAAATAATTAATAGTTAAACATCATTGCCCAAACTTTATTTGGTTATGTTTACATTTTCTGACAATGTATCTTTCATAAATTCTCAAGAGGCCTTCGACCTATTAAGTCAAGTTCAATGAACTATACAGCTACTTGTTAGATTAACCTTTGACCTGCTCACCTGATGCTAAGGGTTAACAAATAGAAGAAGACCGACCTTGACCTTGTGAGGCTTGGACTGGTCCATAATCCTCCATTCTTGTGCTGGTGCTTTTCAAGAGGTCACTTGCATTGTGCTCTTTCGAAGTTATTTCGGATTTAGCCCAGCTACAACCGTAACCTGTTAGGAAAATTCAGAGATACCTTAAGTGGTTATCTAAACGCAACTAGCGGATTTCCTCCTAACAGGAAAAAGGATATTACTTTGAGGTCACCCTCCATCCATGGTAAGTACCCACTCTTCTCTCTTATTGACCTAGGCATCATGGGAGTTTCGTATTTCAGATCTCTTATTCATCGTCTTATTCATCGTCTTATTCATCGTCTTATTCATCGTCTTATTCACCGTCTCATTCATCATCTTGTTCACCGTCGTGTGCATCGTCTTATGCACCTTCTCATTTGAAGTCTTCGACACCATTTTCACAGTCTTTTTCAGTGGCTGCTTGAGACTTTTATTCATGGACCTCTTCCTAGTCTGTAACATAGCCATATAAGTTACCAAATCAATATACGAGTGGCAGAAAACTTACCAGTAGAGGACCAGCCCCCTTCGTCCTGCTCCTGCGACATATTGGAAACACACCACCTGATACATTCCAAGTAAGATCGTTTTTATTACTGTGCTGTGCCTGCTGCTTGTAGGTGTCTCAGATAGTTTGTCAACAACTCTATCAGGGTTTACTGTTATACTCCATTGCACAATTCGTTAGGAAGTTGAACCTACATAAATGTAACCTATTGTGACAACTGCTCATAGATATTTCCTAGTTAATAATTGCAATACTAACCCCTCAGTGTAATCCAAAAGTATACTCTTGGAAGCCATTCTACCATCTGGTATATTAGTACGTTATTGTCATTTATACTGTACATTTTAACCATCAGCTGTGTCCACTTGTACATATTACTTTTAGGCATAATAATTTTATATTTTATTATTTTATTAGGTTAGTTTAATATTTAACAACGTGCTTTCGATTGTCACTTGACAGTGACAGCTGAAAGTAGGTCAACGGCGTGAGCCACCTTCTATTAGGCCTACTCTACACCTATAAAACTGTTGCAGGACATAAAACTGAGAGACTATCAAATATTCAGTAAACGTAAAATAATTTATTGAAACCGTAATATAATTGTCTTTTTATTTTACCTCGACCCCTCTCCGTTGAGAAAGCGGTATTCAGTTTATTTTTTTAAGAAAACCCTCCTTTTGTCACCTCAACTCCAGTAAAGGGAGAAAAGGGGGTGACAAATTTGGCGCCCAACAATTGGTTGAAGTTAGTTTCATTATTTTATTTTACGTTGAAGGTTGCCATTTTTACGTCTTGCTGCAGTGGGTGTAAGGGAGTTCCCTTTATATTTTTTTGTACACCTATAAAATAACAATAGCACAAGCGATTTCGTATTCATAGGAATTTCATGGTTTTTTTGTTCTACTCTTGGAGGTGTTAAAGTTGTAGTTTTTATAAAGCAGTATTTTTTGTTTTTGTTTTTTTCAAACTTGGTATTATTTTCAACTCTACCGACGACGTCATTCTAATTTGTGGTCATCTACGTTTGGTTTATACATCCACTACCTGTGAATTTAGAACCAATAATCTATCTATCGGTTATTTTTCTGTGGTCGAATTGTAAACAAAGTTTGTGAGGCATCGAGTAGATATCGATTCCGAATCACTCGATTGATATAGATTTCGGTCGTAGGTTCTATATAAATAATTAACTAGTTTTTGAAAATCTGGTTTATTATCTCTGTTATTTTGGTTTGAAACTAGATAATATTTCTTTCTCTCTTTCTTCTTTAAGTATTTCTTTCTCAGTTGGGAAAATTTATACAAAATAATTTAATCTATATTTTGTTTTGATTGTAAGGATCTCATTAGGATTATTTTAGCTCTTAATTTACTGGTTTGTTAGTGATAATTGGGTAATTTTGCGACCATAGGCGTACGTATAAAAATTGTCGGAGCAATACAAGAATTTTGTTTTGAACAATCGCACACATAAATATAGTTTATGGTGAACAAATAGATAATGCTCTTTTGTTTGTTTGCGCAGGTATTAGTAACGAAAATTTAAAATTCAGTAGATAGCTTAAATATATATATTTACAAACTTATATTGGGTACAAACTATTACTATTTATTACTAAGAACTATACTAAACTTAAAATATATTACTACCTATCCTCATAATTAATACTAACTTACAAAATATTACCTACAACTATTTATTTACATATTTACAAAAAAAATAAAACTTTTCTTAATATTGCATTGTATTGTCGCTGTATTCTGATCTCTCTCACTTATTTTTTTTCTTGGTGAGGGTGGGGTTTTGGGTATATTTAGTTAGAGACTGACATATAGAAAACAACAAAATGGAAGTCAATATAGGCTAAAAGGTGATGAGCTTACTCATGAATTGCGCATAAGAGGCTTACCAGGATACCAGACCGTACCAGAAAAGCGAGCGGCGTTACGTCAAGTACTGAAGCGGGAAACAGAAACAGGTGTTATGACTGGGGAAATAAATTTGGAGTTAGACTATCAAGATGAACTCGAGGTATGTAGGAATAAAGTCGAGGAATTGACTCAGGAAATAGAGTTGTATGATCCGGAAAACTCTGAAAATGATTTCCGCCGAATTTATTCTCGTTTAGAACATCTGTCGAATCGGTTGAATAGAGTTAGAGGATCCAGCCGAGAGGAAGAGACCAGGCGATTCAGACTGGCTGATCAAGCGAGACAGTTATTTGGTAGGCTCAATCTAGCTTACGAAGCAGCTAGGCCACCAGGAGGATATAGACCGGCTCGTGAGGACACCGTCCCATCATTTGATCACCAAGCGGCCGCAGTCCCCCTGGCTAGGGCAGGCGTAGCCTCTCCGTTAAAGACACCAGTCACCATACACGGTCAAGAGAGAGCAGAAAGGGTTACTGAAACCAGAGCGTATCCAAACCGCTCCTGCCCTCACAATGTAGATGAACCGCTTATTTCCTTCCTTTACGAACCAAATCCTCTAATTCACCTAACCTAATCACAGGGTTTCGAGAAGTTTGCCGATACTAGGAGATTTCATAGATGTTCCATATGAACTTCCAGATTATGTAACCCCGCCAACAGATCCATTACCCACCTCAGCACCAATCAGCGGATATTACAATAGCTATGTACCTTACGATTTAGATAGGGTGAGACATAGAGAAGATGCACCCCTTAGAAATGTTTCTCAGGTACAATTTTTGCCCAATGACTCACGTCTAGCAACGTATGGAGAATCCAGCAGGCTAACGTATCAAAATTTGCCAGCGTCAGATCGACTTCCAGATCAATTTGATGACCTTTACATCTCTCCGATTTCAGCTCGCAAACCTCAGGAAACAAGAGATCACTCCTATTCTGATGTTCACAGGTGGAACATAAAATTCAATGGTCGGAAAAGCGTGATCGATTTCTTGGAACGGATTGAAGAGTTACGGATGTCCAGAGGGATTAGTACCCAACAACTTCTTCGATCGGCCCCAGAGCTATTGGTCCAGGACGCTTTGTTTTGGTACAGAACGTGTACGTTTACATCGTGGGAGGACTTGGTTTCGAAATTGAAGGAAGCATTTCGACCGTACGATTACGAGTACAGTCTTTTGGATAAGATACGTCGACGGACACAAGGTTCTCAAGAAAGGGTTCTCAAATTTATAACTGCTATGGAGAATTTGTTCAGGAGATTGGATCAACCTCCGTCAGAAGAAAATCGGGTGAATATTATCCGTAGAAACCTACTTCCATACATACAAACCCAATTGTCTCTTCATCGGGTGAACACCGTACAAGAATTGTTGCGGTTGGGCCGAGCCATTGAGGAGACTGAAGAGAGGGTGAAGAAATTTGTCCCCCTCCAACTTCGTACCGGACTCTATTGGAACCAGAGCTGGCATATCGTAGGCCCGCTCAAAACCAAAATGTGTCATTGGTAAGGCCAATACCAACAGAGACAAGTAGGGCAGAAGTTAGCTCGACCCTTCTGGAGGCAACACGAGTATCCTCGACGCAACCGAAATGCTGGAATTGTGGGAAGGAAACACACAAGTTCCGTGATTGCCCTGATCCTAAGGCAAAATTTTGTTTTAAGTGTGATTACCGAGGGGTAATGATTAGAAACTGTCCTACCTGTTCAAAAAAACAGGAAGACGGGTCCTCTATAGGTCGGTGGGGACTCACTGCCGAAATTCCGACCCAATCAAGGTTTTCATCATCATCGTCCCTATCAGTTTTATTAGATTTCGTCATTTTCCATTCAAAAAAAGACAATCGTCCCTATCTTTCGATTAACACATTAGGAAAGGAATTTTTGGCTCTTTTGGATAGCGGTTGTTCTAAGACAGTTGTTGGTGGCTCCGGCTGGAACCAGCTTAAGTCAGTTTGTTCTCTTAACACGTCTCCATCTTCAGGAGAGTGTGTTGTTGCAAATGGTGGTACGTGCAAAATCCTAGGATCCATCATGGTTCCTGTACAGTTACAAGACAGAGTGAGGGTGTTAGAGTTGATGGTAGTGCATAGTCTGCCGCATTCGATTATCTTGGGAATAGATTTTTGGGTTTCTATGGGAATTGTGCCTGATTTGTATTCATGACAATGGTCTTTTAGGACTAAGGGTGAACTTCCTTGTACCCAAGTGTCGGCTATACAGTCTTTAGAGCACCTATCGGTGGCTCAGAAGGCGAAATTGGAAGACTTATCTACTTTCAAAGCCATGGGAAACAAGTTAGGCTGCACTCATCTAGTTGAACACGAGATTCGTACCAAGGCACAGCCCATCAAACAAAGACACTATCCTCTTTCCCCTGCCCTGAAACGTCAGGTGAATGCCGAATTGGACAAAATGCTGGCCGAGGATATAGTGGAACCCTCTACTTCTCCATGGGCGTCCCCCTTAGTTTTAGTGAGGAAGTCTGACGGTACCTACCGCTTTTGCGTGAATTATAAAAAACTGAACCAGGTCAGCGAAAAAGACGCTTACCCAATCCCGTTCGTCGCAGCGACATTGGATAAGCTCAGGGATGCAAGATATCTAACAACGCTAGATATTAAATCGGCTTATTGGCAGATTCCGGTCGCGGAGAAGACCAGACCAATCACTGCGTTTGTTATTTCCACAAGAGGGTTGTTTCAATTCAAAAGAATGCCCTTTGGTTTACATACAGCCCCTTGCACTTGGCAGAGGTTCATTGATGGTGTCGTTGGATACGAACTAGAACAATTCGTTTTTGTGTACCTGGACGATATAATTATCTGTACCCCAACATTTGAAAAACATTTAGAGGTGATGGCAACTGTCATAGGCAAACTAAGAGAAGCTAGGTTAACTCTAAATCGTGACAAGCGTCACTTAGCAAACCGGAATTAAAATATCTCGGGTATCTAGTAAATTCCTCTGGTTTACTAATGGACCCTGGTAAGGTGGAAGCTATCCTTAACATTCCTGATCCCAAATCAGTATCTGAGGTTCGCCGACTTATAGGTCTAGCTTCGTGGTATCGGCGATTTGTCCCAAATTTTTCTACCTTAACAGCCCCGTTAACGGCCTTGCTGCGCAAAAACGCAAAGTTTGTATGGGATGAATCTTGTGCAGCCGCATTGAGAAAAATCAAGGAAAACCTTATTACTGCTCCAATCCTTACATGCCGAATTTTGATTTGCCATTCACGATCCAGGCTGATGTTAGTGATTACGGCATTGGTGCCACCCTGTCACAAATGCATGATGATGGTGAGCGAGTTGTTGCGTACTTGAGTCGGTCCCTAACCAGGGCTGAGCGCAAGTTTAGTACGACCGAAAAAGAATGCCTGGCGGTCCTACATGCTGTGGATAAATTTAGGCCATATATTGAGGGTACCCACTTCCAAGTCATCACAGATCACTACTGCCTTAAGTGGCTATATAATTTCAAGGATCAGTCCGGTCGCGTGGCTAGATGGGCAGTACGATTACAACAGTACGACTTTGATATTGTACACCGTAAGGGTGTTGAACATGTCCTACCCGACGCTTTGTCGCGGTTTGTTACCTGCGTGGATGCAGTACAGCCTACACCAGAAGCTACGCCAATCAGAGATCTTTGGTATAAGCGCCAATTGTAGAGAGTCTCTAAAGATCCAGATAAATATCCACACTGGAGAGTTGAAAACGGCAGTCTCTTCAAGCTAGCGAAACCAGCCTATCCCGATCTCGCTCTAAACGACGCACACTGGTTAAAGGTCGTTCCCAAGGAAGAACGGAGCACTCTCATTAGAGCCCATCATGAACCTCCCACTTGCGGCCATTTAGGTGTCTTTAAGACATTAGGGCGACTCAATCACCACTATTACTGGCCGAAAATGAGATCTGATGTAGCTCGTTGTATCAGACGATGCATTACCTGTCTGCAAACAAAGCCAGAACAACAATCTCCTCGAGGTCAGATGCTTAGCATCGCCCCTTCTACTACCCGACCGTTTCAAGTACTATGTATAGACTTGGTAGGTCCCCTTCCTAGGTCTTCCTCGGGATACTCGTATATACTGTCGGTGAGTGACTTATTTAGTAAGTTCGTTCTATTCTATCCCCTTCTGACCGCTACGGGCCCCAAGATCGCGGAAATTTTGGAGGATCAAGTCCTTCTTATGTTTGGTATTCCCGATAAAGTTATTATGGATAACGGAAAACAATTTAAAAGCACTCATGTGACATCCATACACGACAAATACGGAGTTGGGAGAAATTACTTGGCAAATTTTCATCCAACAAGCCAATGCTGTGGAAAGGTATCATCGAGTCCTGAAGACTACTCTCAGCTCATACGTTGCGGATAACCATCGTATGTGGGTCAGGTATCTACAAAAAGTAGCTTGTGCTATGAGATCTGGCACGAAGTTACTCAACTTTCGCCAAACTTCATTGTTTTCTCCCGAGAATTAGATTTTCTAGGGCGTGGAAGCGACCCACTTGAAACTTTCGACGAAGTCTATGATCCCGTGACGCGTAACAATGCCCTGCACGAGGTATTTCAAGACATAGCAGCTAGAATCAAGAAAGCTTTCAACACCAACCGTCACCGCTACAACCTGAGAAGGCGAGATGAGAAATTTTCCCACAATCAGCGATTCTGGAAACGTGCGTACATCCAGTCCGATAAGTCAAAAGGTGTTACAGCTAAATTAGCCCACAAGTTTGACGGACCACTTATTATTAATAGTTCTCTCTCCATGGTCATATGAGCTAATAGAACTGAATGGACGTAGTAGAGGAGTGTGGCATGCTAAAGACCTGAAAAGTCACCCACCAGACGAAGATGAGACTGATTCAGAGATGGAAAATTAAGATAAGATACTATTGTTAGTTGTATATATTTAGATTTGTTTTTGTTCATTTGGGTAAAATTTTGGAAAAAAAAATATTAACGGTTTTTGATAAGGAAAAAACCTTTTTCTGGTAAGGGGAGAGTTGTAACGGTTTCAATTCAACATTGGGTATAGGAGAGAACTTTTAACTTTGACAATACAATTGTATTAAGATAAATAGTATTTATGAATGTAAATGAAATCCACCACTCACCTTGTATATATTGCTCTAATACCATTTACTAAAATAATTAATAGTTAAACATCATTGCCCAAACTTTATTTGGTTATGTTTACATTTTCTGACAATGTATCTTTCATAAATTCTCAAGAGGCCTTCGACCTATTAAGTCAAGTTCAATGAACTATACAGCTACTTGTTAGATTAACCTTTGACCTGCTCACCTGATGCTAAGGGTTAACAAATAGAAGAAGACTGACCTTGACCTTGTGAGGCTTGGACTGGTCCATAATCCTCCATTCTTGTGATGGTGCTTTTCAAGAGGTCACTTGCATTGCGCTCTTTCGAAGTTATTTCGGATTTAGCCCAGCTACAATCGTAACCTGTTAGGAAAATTCAGAGATACCTTAAGTGGTTATCTAAACGCAACTAGCGGATTTCCTCCTAACAGGAAAAAGGATATTACTTTGAGGTCACCCTCCATCCATGGTAAGTACCCACTCTTCTCTCCTAGGCATCATGGGAGTTTCGTATTTCAGATCTCTTATTCATCGTCTTATTCATCGTCTTATTCACCGTCTTATTCATCATCTTGTTCACCGTCGTGTACATCGTTTTATGCACCTTCTCATTTGAAGTCTTCGACACCATTTTCACAGTCTTTTTCAATGGCTGCTTGAGACTTTTATTCATGGACCCTTTCCTAGTCTGTAACATAGCCATATAAGTTACCAAATCAATATACGTGTGGCAGAAAACTTACCAGTAGAGGACCAGCCCCCTTCGTCCAGCTCCTGCGACATATTGGAAACACACCACCTGATACATTCCAAGTAAGATCGTTTATATTACTGTGCAGTGCCTGCTGCTTGTAGGTGTCTCAGATAGTTTGTCAACAACTCTATCAGGGCTTACTGTTATACTCCATTGCACAATTCGTTAGGAAGTTGAACCTACATAAATGTAACCTATTGTGACAACTGCTCATAGATATTTCCTAGTTAATAATTGCAATACTAACCCCTCAGTGTAATCCAAAAGTATACTCTTGGAAGCCATTCTACCATCTGGTATATTAGTACATTGTCATTTATACTGTACATTTTAACCATCAGCTGTGTCGACTTGTACATATACTTTTAAGCATAATCATTTTATATTTTATTAGGTTAGTTTAATATTTAACAACGTGCCTTCGATTGTCACTTGACAGCGACAGACTAAGTTAACGGCGTGAGCCACCTTCTATTAGGCCTACTCTACACCTATAAAACTGTTGTAGGACATAAAACTGAGAGACTATCAAATATTCAGTAAACGTAAAATAATTTATTGAAAGCGTAATATAATTGTCTTTTTATTTTACCTCCTTTTGTCACCTCAACTCCAGTAAAGGCAGAAAAGGGGGTGACAAATGGTACAAAGTGGAATGGAAGATTCTTGGCCTAAAAATATTACAATCTGACGCAACTTGCTTCAATAAAATGCTGATAATAAAAAAGATACAGGATGGCAAAGTTGAAATGTCAAAAATGTTTTTTCTCAGTAAATTGAAAGATTTTGGATATACAAACGTAAAAATTTTAAGATAGGGGTTTTAGTTCCTGAGAAATCATAATATCATATCCTTTTCGATCTATTTTCTAGAGGGCGCCATATGAGCTACGTTGTTGGTATAACTGTGCACTTAACTTTTTTATCGTTAACGCTATCTTGCTTTTTATTGAAAAATATTAAAATGACATCATTTTTGTGAAAAAAATGTATATTTATCATAAGTCTCAAAGGTTGCTAGTTTTCAAGATATTCGCATTTTGAAAACGCTCTACATAATTTGCATTTTATTTATTAGTAGTTTAGTTATTAGTTTCATGAAAGATCGCCTAATATTAAACAATGTCATTGGCGTAAAAAATTTTTTTGCTATTCTGATTTCTTGCCAAAATTGAACTCGACTATTTATAGGGTTTCTGAGAACTATTTCCTTCATTGTGCCCCATATACTGAAATCCAAGGGGTTATATTCTGGTCTGCGTGGTGGCCAAGGAAAGGGACTACCACGACCAATCCTGCGTTCAGGAAACAAGGTGTTTAAATGTTTCGTACTTCAAGAGTGTAATGAGAAGGAGCCCCGTCCTGCATAAACAACATGTTATGTCTCAAATTGAGTGGTAAATCATCGAGCATATCAATTAACTCGTTTTGTTGGAAATGTTAATAATTGTTACCATTTAATCTTTGTGGCAACTCGTATGGTCCTAGAAAATGTTCGCCAATGACCAATTCGTGTTGAAAATGCCGTTCTTTTGTTACATGAGGATTTTTGACGTCCCAAAAATGGTTATTCCTTAAATTGAAAATTCCAAGGCAAGTAAATGTGGCTTCATCTGTAAATAGAATCATATTGACGAATGTGTGGTCATTATCTTGTTTGTTCCGAATATCACGTGCAAACTGATGTCTTAAAGGGTAATCTCTTTGTAATAAATTATGGACAGGTGAAAAATGAAACCGACAGTATTTTTCTACGTGCAATACTTTTAGAATAGAAGTTTTACTCATTCCTGTTGCTGCAGATGGTAGCCTTGAACTTATTTGTGGATCGTTTACAATGCGAACTAGTATTTCGTCTTCTCATTAGGCGTAATAATTTACGGACGACCTAAATGATCTCGTTTACCAAGAAATGATCCATTTCCACCTAAATTCCTATACAGATCTTGATATAATCCATTACCAGTTTGCAATCTGTTGGGAAACCTTTGTAGGTATTCTCTTTGCGCAGCACGCCCATTGAAATTCTGTTGGCAATAAATAGCTAACATATCTCTCTTTTCTAGGTTTGAAAAATTATTATGCCTCGGCATTTTCTCAAATTAACTGGTAGTATTGGTCATAAATTTGTAATACTGAAATTGGAATGATTAACTGTCAAAACACGAATGATTAACTGACAGGAGTATTGTAGACATCGGCACCTACTATGTTAATACTTGTGATAATAAATTTGCTGACATCAGCGCCTACCAACGTTATTATTTGCACCGTACACTAACTAATGACGTTAGTTAGTGTACGGTGTTATTTGTGCTAATAAACAAAATAAAAATTATGTAGGGGGTTTTTAAAATGCGAATATCTCGAAAACTAGTAATTCTTGAGACTAATGATAGGTATACATTTTTGTCGCAAAAATGATGTATTTTTATTATTTTTCAATAAATTTTCAGGAAATAAATTATTTATCTACGCAGGAAAAATATTAGTTCACAACTAGGGTTAAAACTTTTCACCGACAATACTCGTGTCCTGAATAATTACAAATGTCACAAAAAATCATATTTTTTGTAGCTTCCTACATAAATAGCTATTCTTCAACTGGTGCCTAACAAACACCATCTAAAATAATAACTATCATGTAATTCTGAAATTAATGCAATTTTGTGAAGAAATTGTCCATTTGAAGATTTATTAAAGTCCACTGTCTTCAATATTTTGAGTGTTTGTAAGTTGTTAAATGAATACTTCTGAAATTTTATTGCAATAACATAATATGGATCCCTCCTACTTACAATAACCACATTATATCTTATTGGTCCTCCTATTTTCTGTAAATAGCAGATATGTACTTACAGCGGTAACAGCGCAATAGCAAAATTGACGCCCTAATGGCTATCATATATACGTAATGCTGAATATAAGAGACGCCCAATTGTCCATCGACTGAAAGGGCGCCATAATGTTTAGAAAATATACAGCAACGTTGTGTATTCCGTGCCAAAGTCCTTATATATATAATAGGTTTTATATATCTTAGGGATTCCGTCGTAAGGAGGGCTGAATTAAACTCTTATTTACTACCCAACGTTTCGAAAATTTTTATTTTCTTTTTCAAGGCTGAAATATGAACATTTTTTTGGTAGGTATATCTTTTGTAAAATAATTTTTAAAAAATTACGTGTAAAGTGAGTCAATAATTTACAAAACTAAACTTCTTATTCAGCAAGTAAAACATTCTTTGTATGTAAGAAATTTCATATAATACATTGAAGGCACTATTTTGATGTGGAATGTCAAAACTCAAGTGACATTTTTTAATATTTTTTAAGATTGATAGTTCAACATAGTTTTCTTTCAACATTATAACAGTGGAGTTACCTTTATCACTATTAGTAACAACTATATTAGAATGTGTTTTTAGAAATTTCTTTGTTTTATAGTATAAATTACGAAAGAATGAAATATTTAATTTATGGTTTATTTGATTAGTTATGATATTAGTTGATTTTGCTATTAATGTTTTTCTTAAGTTGTCATCTGATGTTTGTGATGTAATATATTCAACATCTGCTAGTAAATGTTTTATTTGAATATCTTTACCTAGAACTGGCTCTATACTAAATTTAGGACCCAAGGATAAAAAACATAAAATGTCATGTGGAATTTCGATGTTGGTGAGATTTTTTATCCATTTAGGGTTTGTATTTAATTTCATTTTAAATTCTTGTTCTTTAAGTCTATTTAATTTATTGATGTTATTATTTTTTATAGAATAAAAAATCTTATTGTAGGTTTTTGTTTGACGAAATGCAAAATTATTAAAAATATATTCTGATGTTGAATGTGTTTGGACACGAAGGGTACGTGAATTCAATGTGGACTGTATAGTTTGATACGTTACTTTATTAATTATATTTCGTTTAACAACTTGCAAAATAAAAATGATAAAAATGGCGGAAAAACTCATCTGACATATATGTATTGTCAAAAACTCACTACACACTATGTTTTTTCTTTATCTCAAAAATAAGGGCACGTTCCGGTCTTGGGACACACAAGGGTGCGTTCACATTGTTCTGGTTATCAGAACATCCTGCCCCCCGGTTGAAAGTCCTACTTTTAACTAACACAAAAAATCAACAGATAGGTATACAAATTAAATAGTTAACAATTAATACAAAATACAAAATTACAGTTTCCAATCAATCTTGATCGTTACAATAAGGCAATGGGCATAACTTTGTTATCGATCGAGTAAACACTCCGTGCCTTGTCCTTATCTTAACGACTCTAACCCTATTGTCTTGACCAGGAATAACTTCGATAACCCGTGCCAGAGGCCATTCTAATGGACGAGTTTCATCTTTTAATAAAACCATGTCATTTACCTTTAGGTTTTTAAAAGGTTTAAACCATTTTTGTTTGGCTTGCAACAAGTTTAAATACTCTTTGGACCATCGTTTCCAGAATAACTGATGGACCTGAGTGCATCGTTTGAATCTAGAGAGTCGATTTTCAGGGATTTCGGTGGAGTCCCTTTCGGAAAATGCTGTTAGACTTTCACCTATTAAAAAATGTCCAGGAGTCAGGCAAGTCAAATCGTTGGAATCAGAAGAAATTGGCTGTAAAGGTCGGGAATTCAAAAACGCCTCTATTTGTGACAAAATAGTAGATAACTCCTCAAAGGTAAAATGTGAATTGCCAACAATTCTATACAGATGATATTTTGTACTTTTTATGGATGCCTCCCATAATCCGCCAAAATGAGGGCTTCTGGGAGGAATAAAACTCCAAGAAATTCCCTTAGTTGTTAAAAATGTCTCAATTTCGTTTGAAGTTGATTTTTTATTGAAAAAATCGTGCAGTTCCTTCAATTGGTTGCTTGAACCCAAAAAATTTGTCGCATTATCGCTATAGATAACCAATGGATTTCCGCGACGGGATATAAATCTTTTTAAAGTTAGTATAAAGGCTTCAGTAGATGAACTGGAAACGAGTTCAATGTGTACTGCCTTTGTAACCATGCACACAAAGACAGAAATGTATGCCTTTATTAAAGTTGCTCTTCTTAAAATTGAAGATTTCACAAAAAAAGAACCACCAAAGTCAACTCCGACCTTTGTAAAGGGCCTGGATGGAGTTACTCGATCTCTAGGAAGATCCGACATGATCTGTTGTCTTGATCGGCCTTTGAAACGATAACAAGTTGCACAATTGCGAATAATCCGTTTTATCTCTAACAGACCTCCAAGAGGCCAAAAACTTAATCGAAAATTTGACATTACTAACTGTGCCCCACCATGACCCAATCTAAGGTGCTCTGCTTTTAGCATCAATGATACTACCAAATTTTTCGAAGGAAGTAGAACTGGATGTTTTTGTGCATAGGGCAGATTTGCGTAGGCCAGACGACCTCCAACTTTCATCAATTCATTGTCATCGAGAAACGGTGATAATCGAATAATGGCCTTGTTTGAAATGGTCTTATTGGATTTCAATGCTTGAATCTCAGTCGAAAAATTCGATTTTTGTAACACCTTAATAATAAACTGTTGGGATTTATCAAGCTCCTCAACCTTAAGAGGGCCTACAAATCCCTTGAATTTGTCCTTTGAATTATTAACAAAGCGAAAGACGAAGGCAATTACTCGTTGTAATTTTGAGTAAGAAGAGCTTCTTTCAAAAACAGAATTCCAAAAGGAAGATGTATCCTCCACTTTATGACCAAGTAAAACAGTTTTAGTTTTTCGTTCCTCCGGAATATCATGTAATGTTATTTTTGCCAGATCAAATTCCTCTAGTTCTAAATTGGGGCCACTCAAAAACGCCAGACCGTGAAACCACAATTTTGAAACCAAAATTTCATTGGGTGTCATTCCTCTAGATATCAAATCTGCGGGATTGTCAGACGATTTTACATATTGCCAGTGATAATTTGAAGCAATTTTTTGTATTTCCGATACTCTATTGGAGACAAATATAGACCATCTAGAAGGGTGAGATTGCAACCAACACAAAGTAATTTGGGAGTCTGTGTACAAGTGGATACCTTCAAAATGAAACTTATTTTCGAAGACGTTAATTATTTTTTTTATAAGCTTGGATAGAAGAACGGCTCCACAGAGTTCAAGACGAGGTATTGAAATAGTTTTTGTTGGTGCGACACGGCTTTTTGCACATACCAAATTGCAAGAAACAGTTTTGGTTAAATAAATTACTCTAATATAGATGCAAGCGCCATATGCCTTAAGGCTAGCATCGCAAAATCCATGAAGTTCAATTCTGAAAATGATATGATTAAGAAATAAATTTCTCGAAATTTTTAAAAGTCCCAGTTTGGGAATATTGGAAACAAATTCTGTCCATTCAGACATAAGATCTTCTTTAAGATTCTCATCCCAGTCGATTTTAGATAACCAAATTTTTTGCATTATAATCTTTGCTACAATTATAATAGGAGCAACAAAACCTATCGGATCAAATAGTTGCGCTATTTGGGAAAGAACTTCCCTTTTAGTAGCGACGACCTTATCAACAACCTTTGGTAGTGTAATGGAGAACTTATCAGAATTCGAATTCCATGAGATTCCTAGAACCTTATTAATGTCATTTTCGCATTTGATTTCATACATTTGAAAACTAGGAGAAATATTAGTTTTCAAAATTTCCTTAACAAATTCCTTAGAATTCGAACACCACTTATGAAGTTGAATATTTGCTGATTGAAGCAATGATACAAGCTGTTTGTGGGTTTCCTGTAGCTCCTCCAAGGAATCACAGGTGGCAAGTATATCATCAACGTATGTCTGATGTAAAATAGCGTAAGCAGCTAGAGGATATTTGTCTTTGTTTCGAATGGCAAGTTCTTGAAGAACACGGGTTGCTAGATAAGGCGCACTATTAGTGCCGTAAGTAACAGTAAGCAGCTGAATGCATTGTAAGGGTTGTTCTAAGTTATCACGCCATAAAATGTTTTGAAGAAATGTTTGTTTGGGGGAAACTCGAATGCAACGGAACATCTTGATTATGTCACTAATGAGAACAAATTTAGAAGTTCTAAAGCGGGTAAGTATATCAAAAAGTTCAGGCTGTACACGAAAGCCCTTTAGCATAATATCGTTTAATGAAAACCCACTTGAACTTCTCATCGAGGCATCAAACACTACCCTGAGCTTAGTGGTAGGGCTGTTGTCTCGAAGTACACAATGGTGCGGCAAAAAATACTTGTTTTCTCCATTGGCATTAAAAAGGTCGAGAGGAACATATCTAGCATGATTCAAGGAGATGTATTCATCAATAAATTTCTTGTATTTAAGAAAAAGATCAGTAGATTTTACAAAGCGTCGTTCGAGATTAAGAAATCGTTTTCGAGCCATATTAAAGGAATCACCTAGTTTTAAATGTTCATTTGGTCCTTTTAAAGGAAGTGTCACTTCAAAGGACCCGTTAGGAAGAATTCGAACTGTTTGACGAAATACTGTTTCTGCAAGTTCATCATCAGGATTAATTATTCTTTCATGGGGAGTAATTTCTTCCTGAGACCAAAATTGTTCAAGTAAAGTGTCAGCTGGGATTTGTGTAAATATACAAGTTTCGAATCGATGTGCGTTGTCAAGTTTTTCCTCATATGAGATAAATTGATTGGGGACAGGACCACCAATCACGAAGCCTAGATGTGTGTCAACGAGTGTCAAAAACCTTTCATGTAATCGAATTATACCTCCTTTTAACAACTGATAATAGACGTCTGCACCAAGCAGTAAATCAATGTGCGAGGGAATAAAAAACAAAGGGTCAGCCAAGTTGATATATTTAGGAATTGAAACAGAGTCCAAATTAAGCAAAAATGATGGTAAATGATTAGTTATTTTGTCTAGAACTGTACAAAGCACATCAAAGAAGTAATTTCTCTCAATGTTCGAGTGAATCGTCAACTTTACAATCCTATTTGAGTTTGTGACAGTGTTACCAACACAGTCAATTCGAATTTGTCTCATTTCAGGTGTATATCCAAGTTTTTGAAGTAAACATTCTGTCATTAAAGAGGTGGTAGCGCCAGAATCAAGAATTGCCCTAACATTTAGTGGGCAGCCATTTTTGTCAAACACAGTTACCATTGCTGTAGCCAAAAGAGTCTCTCCACTTAAGGCTGAAGTTGACAAGACTGTTTGTTGTATAGTAGATTGTGTGGGTGTTAGTCATAAATAATTATTATTCGAACTATTTGGTGCAAGTTGAGGTGTGAGTGGTTCTACTGCAGTTGAATTTTGATGGTTGGTTCGATGCTGTTCTGTTTGTTCAGAGTTTAAGTTTGAATTATTTTCAGACTGCGAAAATCGACTAACCGGATGAAACAAAGTATGATGCTTATAATTGCAAACTGTACAACCACGCGATGTGCAATTGTCAGTTACATGGTTGGGCATTAGGCAATTGTAACAAAGTTTCTTATCTTTAACAAAATTATACTTTTCAGAGCGAATTAATTTAATAAATTTTTGACATTTATAAATTTTGTGTCCTATAAAATTGCAGTATGTACATTTTGAATTATTAACTTGAGAAGAAAATACCTTTTGTTCTTCTTTATTGCTACCTTTATTTTGAACAAAATGAACCTTGTGATGTACTTTAATTTTATTAGCATTTAAATCCGGAATAGCAGACCGTTCGAAAATGATACAGCGTTTTTCAAGGAAATCAAAAAGTAATTTTAAAGTTGGGCGTGCGTTTGTACCCATTTCATAATCAAAGGCTTTACGGGTAGTTACATCAAGTTTCTGAGAAAACATATACACAAGAATTAGATCCCATTGATCTACATTGACATTTAAGTTTTTCAAACCGTCCATGTTTTGTTTTAAAAGAGTAACAAAATCTCTAAGTGACATGGAATTATTTTTACCTAAAACAGGAGCATCTATTAAATTTTTTATGTATGCGTAAATTATGTTCAATTCATTGTCATATCTATCCTTTAGAGTCTTAAGGGCTACATCGAAGTTATCACTGATCAATTGTAATTTACAAATTAAGTTTAAGGGTTCGCCTCTAAGATAAGTTTTAAGGTAGATTAGTTTTTCAATATTGGTTAAACTAGCATCATCTTCAATAAAGTTCTTAAAAAGCTCATAAAAACCGCGCCAAGTAGTAATATCACCAAAAAACATAGGAATATTCAACTGAGGCTTAGTTAAACGAGAAACACTAGAAGTAATATTAGGAGATCGTGAAGGGGAAGAAACATTTCCCAGTATTTTTAATTGATCAATCTTAGCTTTTAATTTAGACCTCAGGCCATAATATTTATTTTCTGATGTATCTCGCTCTTCATTATCATCAGTTTGTGTTGAACATTCAATTTCATCTTGATATTCACAAATTTTTGCAAATGCTTTTTCAAGTCCATCTAACCTAATTTCTAGCTCCTGTATAATAGTACTATCTGCATATTGAGTAAACCAGTTTTCAATTCTAGTCATACAGCCCTTTGCTGTGGCCCGTTTTCTAATAAAATCATCCATGATGAAATATTATTATAAACAAAGAAAGTCAATACAATATTGTAACTTAAGCTTGCAATAATAAAATATAAGATTTTTTATTACAATATTAAATTTTGAATTGTTATTGTGCACCAATTTTTCCAAAAGGTACCGTGTAAATGATGAATTCGCAAAAATATGTGAGCGTATTGTTAGAAACAGAGTTTGAACAAGCACTTACAACCTGTACAAAGTTAGGTAAGTACTACAAAGCGAGTACTGAATGAAAACTCAAATTCTAAATCAATGTTCAATGGTCAACTTCAAATTATCTCTACTTTTGTACTTTAACAAATGGAAAGAAATTGTTTATTTTCTTTTAATAATGTCACTACCACGGAGAAGGGCTCGGGATCAATTTACGAGTCATTCGAATTCCAACAGATCTGGATGAAACTTCAAAATGACAGACGCCCTGTTAGTAGTAGTTAATAAGACCTGCATAAGTTACCTTTAATAATCTTGATATTATGAAATATTTGAATATTTCCTCGAAGATTTTAAAGCAGAAAACGTTGCGACATGCGACAAAATCGGTTAGCTCCTACCTGGTTTTAAGTATTTTCTCTTCACCTTTTCCTTGCACTCTGTCTCAATTTCCAATAAGTAGCTAGTACATCCAAAGTCTCAAGATTAAAAATCCGGGTCGATGTGACCAATTCGTGTTTGGACACGAAGGGTACGTGAATTCAATGTGGACTGTATAGTTTGATACGTTACTTTATTAATTATATTTCGTTTAACAACTTGCAAAATAAAAATGATAAAAATGGCGGAAAAACTCATCTGACATATATGTATTGTCAAAAACTCACTACACACTATGTTTTTTCTTTATCTCAAAAATAAGGGCACGTTCCGGTCTTGGGACACACAAGGGTGCGTTCACATTGTTCTGGTTATCAGAACAGAATGTATATTTCCGTTTTTAAAAAATTCAAATTATGTTCAAGGTTTACAATTGTTTTTTGATTATTAGATATTTCAATATTAATGATTTTACTTCCTAACCTTAATATGAAATTGGTATTCTTCTTTATGTAGACATTTTGATGATATAAAAGGTCTATCAATGGAACAGTAGAATCAGTAATATGTTTCGGTGTGATTCCTTCTCGTCTACATCTTAGTAAAAAACATCTTCTATTGTGTTCCTTCGCTAATTTCATCTTAGTTTTTGACCAATCTTTTAATGATTTAATAGCACATTTACCATAATTGTTTTCGATGTTCTTGTAAAACCCCATTATCTATAATTATATATAGGATAGTCTTTGCCGACTAATTAGGTATAAAACCAGAAATATTGGGGAAACGGCAAGTTTATAAAAGTGAACTCTTCTTACTAATTTAACAAGCTTTCGGAAACTTTTATTTCCATTATTAAGTTACAGTTAATTGAGGATTGATATAAAATGGTAAATATATATTAAATGTTGAAATTGGTATTTGAATTTTTTAAAAAATATTGAAATATTGTCATTATGACAGATAAACAATTTCATTTTTTTCCTTTGTAATAAGTTATAAAAATTATGTCAAAAAATGGAGAGTGTAGGTTATGATAGTGTCAAATTATTATATAAGTTTTTTTAAAAAAATTATTTTTTGATCAAGAATTAAAATTTGAAATCTTATTATTATTCATTCGATGTTTTTAATCAATTTAACAAATTTCAACTACCTGATAATCATGTAATTTGCAGTTTAGATGTTATATCTTTATTTAGTAATGTCTATTTAGAAATTGCTCTAATAGCAATTGATAAAAAATGGAATGAAATCAGTCAACATTGTAAAATATCAAAAAAATATTTTCTAGAAGCTGTTACATTACTCTTTGAAAATACCTATTTTACTTTTAATTCCCAAATATACAAACAAACTTTTGGTACTCCAATGGGAGCTGCAGTTTCACCGATTATAGCTTGTTATGTAATGGATAATATGTTGGATTCTATTATACCATTATTACCATTTTTATAAAAAAATATGTTGATGACATTATTTGGTCAATACCAAAAAACCAAACCTAACTTAGATGAGGTTCTTTTCATTTTCAATAGCTATAATCCATATATTCAATACACTATGGAAAAAGAAGACAGTGAACAAAGTGTACCATTTTTAGACACAAAATTTATAAGAAATACTGATAATACATTATCTATTGATTGGTACATTAAACCAATAAGCTCTGGAAGATTAATGAACTATTGGTCTTATCATAAATATTCAATTAAAATTAACTTGATTAAACAAATGAAGAACAGAATAACCAAAATTTCAGATCCTAATTTTCATGAAAAGAACCTAAAAATTCTTCATAAATTATTTTTAGAAAATGGATACCCTAATAATTTAATCAAAAACACATTGTATAATCATTTTCCAACTGTAGACATTACAGAAAATAATAATACAACCCATAATACAGTAAATATAAATAAATATATATCTTTTCCATATATTAAAGAAATAACACCAAAGTTGAGTAGGATTTTCAAACCAATAAATAACATTAAAATTGCCAATAAAACATGTTTCACGATAAAATCTATTTTTACAAAATTGAAAGACAAAACTACGATTCTCAATCTATCAAATGTAATATATTGTATACCATGTAAAAACTGTAATAATAAATACATTGGCCACACCAGTCAAAAATTAAAAAGTCGTTTAAGTTTACATAAAAGTGATTGTAGATTACATCCTGAAAGACGTGCATTAGCAGAACATGTAATTGATAAAGACCACGTTATGGATTTTGATTCTGTTAATATTTTAGACATAAAAACAAATACTAAAAAAATACTTTTCTTAGAAATGGCTCATATATCTCAAGAACCTTATACTATTAACAAGAAGAGTGATCATAAGAATCTCAGTGATATTTATCACTACTTACTATCTATTGATCACAATAATAAGATTTAAAATTTTAATTCTTTATCAAAAAATAATTTTTTTAAAAAAACTTTTATAATAATTTGACATTATCATAACCTACACTCTCCATTTTTTGACATAATTTTTATAACTTATTAGAAAGGAAAAAAATGAAATTGTTTATCTGTCATAATGACAATATTTCAATATTTTAAAAAAAATTCAAATACCAATTTTAACATTTAGTATATATTTACCATTTTATATCAATCCTCAATTTACTGTAACTTGATAATGGAAATAAAAGTTTCCGAAAGCTTGTTGAATTAGTAAGAAGAGTTCACTTTTATAAACTTGCCGTTTCCCCAATATTTCTGGTTATATATATATATATATATATATATATATATATATATATATATATATATATATATATATATATATATATATATATATATATATATATATATATATATATATACGTCAAAAAATAATAGTTCAATACTATTAAACGCTTTACATAATTGGGAAAATTAATTTCCAAAGAGCAGACCGTCCACTAAGAAGCAACAACTACTTCTCGGGCTATATGCCCCGACAGACATTGAATTACACTTCTAAAGTAAACGGGGTTGGTTTATCTGTTAAGATAGAACCAACCATTCTGGTTTGCGATTAGAAGGAATAACATCACTTGTGGACCGGTTTCGGCGTTTTTGCGCCTCATCAGCACAAGGTAGATGCTATTCGTCCAGAAGCTCTGAGAGCATAATCCTGGACTAGAGACTACGTTGATACCACACTAATACTTTAGCCTTAGAAAAGGAAATGTTAAGAGTGCGATAACAGCGACATCTCTACATCTAATCACAAACCAAAATTCTATATCGACAAAAAACCATCTCGGTTTTGTAGGTATTAACTTAATTACAGTTACCTGTAAATAATTGTCATATTAGTAAAGCGTGATTTATAAACGTCAAAAAATAATAGTTCAATACTATTAAACGCTTTACATAATTGGAAAAATTAATTTCCAAAGAGCAGACCGCCCACTAAGAAGCAACAACTACTTCTCGGGCTATATGCCCCGACAGACATTGAATTACACTTCTAAAGTAAACGGGGTTGGTATATCTGTTAAGATAGAACCAACCATTCTGGTTTGCGATTAGAAGGAATAACATCACTTGTGGACCGGTTTCGGCGTTTTTAGTGGACGGTATATTAAATACTCCCCTGATCCCTTCTCCTTCTATGTATTTTAAAACATAACTGTTCACTCCATTCTCGTTGTCTATTATATGGTCCTTCGAAAGGAAGTTTCAGTTTTGCACATGTACCTCTATTTCTATCTGATACTCTTAGAGCACGAACGATCACTAAATATCCTCTCTCAAATTTTGTTTTTGTTTTCTTTCGTTTATTCATTCTGGCTAAATATTTGTAGGCATTGTTTTGTAGGATTTTCTTTACCCTTTTCAAAACTTCTTCATACTTTTTATCTTCTCCTATTTCCCATTTCCTTTCAGGTTTCATTCTTTTCATTAGATAAATTGGACTTTCCATTGTTACCGTATTTGGTACATCGTTCAAATAATTTTGGATTTCTTCAAGGTGATCTTCCCAATTTTCGTGGTTTTGATCTTTCAAAGCGATTCTCAAGAACTTTATTACCTCCCTGATATATCTTTCTGAGGGGTTTGCAGGCGGATGTCTTGTGCTTGTTGTCTTCAAGTTTATGTGGTTGTCATTGCAAAATTTCTTAAATCTATTGTTTATGAAATATGTTGCATTGTCTACTATGCATTTTTCAGGTTTTATAACCTCGTTCATGTAATTTGATAATTTTTCCATTATCACTTTACATTTTGTAGTTTTCGTAGGGTATAATTTTACAAATTTTGAAAATAGATCGACTACAATTAATATGTGAGAGTTCCCCTGCCTACTACTTATCAAATTACTAAGAAAGTCCATTGCGACTATTTCCCCACATTTGGTTGTTAAAATTGTCTTTGCAATGTTTTCATTTTTTATATTTTTACTTTTTCCTAACTGACATATGTGACATATTTTTGTACATTGTTTTGCAAGACTTTGGTCCCCCTTACTGATGTAGTTTTCTCTAAATAGTAACCATAATTTTCTGGACCCTATGTGACCATTTTGCTCATGCAAACTTTTTAATATTTTCTTTGCTAAATTTTCCTTCATCACAAAAACTTCTACCTCCCCATTTTTCTTTATTAACATGTTGTCTTTTAAATATCCCCTTTGTTTTTCTTTTTCCGTTAAATTTTTTTGGTCTTGAATTATTTTGTTTGAAGAAAATATCCCCTCTAAATCTTTCATGATATTTACCCCAATTTTAACTATTCTTTTATTTATATTATTCTCCCCTTTACTTTCCCTACTTAGAGCATCTGCTACTACATTTGTTCTGCCTGGAATATATTTGATTTCAAAATCATATTCTTGTAAAATTAACCCCCATCTATGTACTCTACTATTTCCAAATCTATTTTTTTAAATTGTTGTTAAAGCAGAATGGTCTGTCTCTATAATGAATTTTGCCCCAAGTAAATAAAAACTAAATTTTGTGATACAGAAAATTATACTCGCTAATTCTAACTCTGATACCCCATAATTTTGCTCATAGTTTTTCGTGACCCTTGACACAAAGCATATGGGTACTTCCATATTGTTTTGTACTTGCAACAACACACCTGCAAATCTCTCTTTGGATGTATCAGTCCGCAATATAAAGGGTAGCTCATAATTCGGGTGATACACTTTTAATTGTTTCTGGAAAGCTTCTTTCAATTCGTTGAAAGCTATTTCCCTTTCTTGTGTCCATCTCCACCTAATATCCTTTTTTAGGCAGCTCTATTAGAGGTATCTGTTTTTTACTTAAGTCCGGTATCAGACGTTTGAAATGGTTCATCATTCCTAAGAAACCTCGAAGAGTCTTCAAGTTTACTGGTCTCTTGTACTCTATTATGGCCTTTATCCTTTCTTCGTCCATCGTCATTCCGTTCTCATCTATTCTATATCCCAGAAAACATATTTCTCTCTGGTAAAATTTACATTTGTTCTGATTTATTTTTAGACCTGCTTCGTCCAATTCTTTCAAAATTATCTCAATGTGCCTTAAATGTTCTTCTTCATCATGTGAGAAAATTAGTATATCGTCTATATAATGTAATGCGAATTCTTCAAAATTATTCAATATTTGGTGTAATGCTCTAGGTAAGGCTGAACCCCATCAATAGAAAAACCCGTATAGTCTCTACTGTTTTCATCCAATTTTTGAAAATATTCTTGAGTTCGTTATGCGTCCAAATATCGCTTCTACATTCATCGGAGCCTCGTATTGTGGTACAGTGTATTGATTAATGTTTCTTGCATCTAGGCATAATCTCAATTCTCCACTTGCTTTCTTTACCACCACAATAGGATTCACATATCTTGTGTTGCACCTTTTTATAATACCGTCTTTTAACTTATTTTGTATTTCTAACTCTACTTCTTTTCTATATTTGTAAGGTATGGGATACGTTCTTACTCTGAAATTTTCTACTCCTCTTACTTCTATCTTATGCACATAGTTATTGGCCATTCTCATCACTTTTCGAATCAATCCTTCATATTTCTTTATTAAATTCTTCACCTTTCCTTCATATCCTTTATTTCCACACTCCAATTCCAATTCTTCCATTACTCCACTCCTTTCTATATTCCATAACATCTTATTATCCTCTTCAATTGCCAATTCTTCTAAGTTTTCCTTTTCAAATTCAATTCTACTTCCATCTATCTCTATCTCCATCTTTTCAAAATCGATTCTTGCCTTATATTTTGTTAATTCATCGACTCCTATAACTATGTCTGTTTCTAAATTGTTCACTAACAATAATTGCATTTCAACTTGTTTCCCATCCTTCAATTCGATCTTCTGTATTATAGATTTACTTACTTCACATAACTTTTTTCCATTTTCTCCTATTAATGTAGTTTTTGGTATTTTGATCAATTTTTTTCCATAATTTTTAATATTTTCTTCAATTAATTTTTCTTTAATTATTGACGCTTCATATTTTGACTTTTTTTTATTTATTTTTCCTTTTATATTTATTAACCCCATTATTTGTTTCAATTCTAACTCTTCCCCAAATTTAATGTTTTCCCTTGGATGTTCATATGTACAGATAATATTTTTTTTTTACATTTGGTATGTGCTCGATCCAAAATTTTGATTGGATTCCGCTTCTGTAACTATTTCTGGTTCCAATAATGTTATTCTTTCTGGTTGTTTTTGGATATTGTTGATCCTTCTTTGATCCCCATATCGGTTTCCTCTTTCTTCTGCACTTTCGTTTTGTCTTCCACTGTTGTAATATCTTCTCTGCTCCCTATTGTCATCTCTTTGTCTATATTCCTGTTGTCCATTTCTATTATTTCCCTCGTATTGTCTATTCCTATAATTGTTATTATTATTATTGTTGTTGTTATTATTGTATCTATTGTAATTTTTTTGATTATTATAATTTCGGTTATTGTTTCTGTTGTTGTTTGCGTTGTAATTGTTATTACTGTAATTATTGTTTCTTTCATATTGCGTATTTCTGTTATTATTTCTATTTTGTTCGTAATTGTTATTGCTTCTATTATTTTGATTATTATTCGATTCTTGATTGCTATTATTATTATTGAATCTATTATAGTTTCTATTTTCTATTTGATTTCTATTTTTGTTGTTTTCTAATTTGTTCCTTTCAATTCTTTGAAGGTAACTACTCAGTTGTTCAATATTCCTAATATTTTGAATGGCAATCGTTTCAGTTATCTCAAACTTGAAATGCCTTGAAATAAACAGAATAATTTCTTCCTCCGGTATGGGAGGATCTAGGAATTTCGCATTCATGAAGTTCTTCATGGCATAGTCATTCATACTATTGCCTCTTCCTGTCTCATATTTTCCAGAGTAGAGCCTTTCTCTTACCCTGGTTTGAGCATTGTTTCCCCAGAAGTATTGCATGAATAATGCCTCAAATGTTTCGAAATCATAAAACTCTTCTTCCTTGCTCGTGAACCATACTAGAGCATGACTATCTAGATTTTCCCGAATCATCTCCTTCATGTCTTCGTTGTTCCTATTGTTTTTCATTTTATTCCTCAAGATTTTTATAAATACCTTCGGGTGTATTTTCCTATTGTCCCCTTCAAATTTGTGTTCTCCTCTATTTCCTTTATAATTATTTATAATTCTGGTTTCCATCATGCCTTTTCTCTTGTCTTGGAAATTTCTGCCTTCAGCTTGATCGCATTCTTCTTGTGGGTAAGCCAGTCTTGCTTCCATATTTTCCAGTTTCTTGGTCATTTTTGCAGTTTCTTTCTGTTGTTCCCCACTATTTATTCTTACTCCTGTCTGTTCTATATTTCTTTTTAATGTTTCCATCTCCTTCTGGATTTCCCCAATTCTTTTTTCTGTTTTTTCTTCCCTCTGATTTTGTTTTTCGGTCCATGCTACTTCCACATCTTGTTGGAATTCAGCCAGGATTTTGTCCAATTTTCCTTCTAAATTTTGCATTCTTTGTTGGGTATCTTGTACTCCCATTTTGATTTCACTTACTTCTTTCTGAATTTTTCCTTTGAAATTCTTTTCTTCCTCTTCTATTTCTTTGATTCTATTAATTTGTAAATTTTCTATCTCTGTTATTCTTCCAATCATTTCTTCTCTAATTTCCTTTTTGGTAAAATCTATTTTGTTTTCCATGTATTGGTTTGATTGTTTTAGTTTCTTTTCCACTTGTCCTAATTTCTCTTCCATTAACTTCATTATTGATTCTTTGCTTTGTTTTATTTCTTCATTTGTTTGATCTAATTTTGTGTTCATGTCTTGTTTTATCTCTTCCTTTGTTTGTTTCATTTCTTCGTTAGTTTACATAGATCTCTTTCATATTGTCAAAGAGTGAGCGCAGAAATGATCTATGTATTTTAATGTAACTTGGAGCAGTTTTTATACTTAAAATAGATGTGCATAAATGATCTAACTGAATTTAGTGTTAGTTGGATCCATTTCACTCTGGATATTAAAAATAATTTATTTGTATCAGCTCAGGAACTGTATGTGCACAGGAACTGTATGTGCACAGGAACTGAATGTGCCCAGGAACTATATGTGCACAGGAACTGAATGTGCCCAGGAACTATATGTGCACAGGAACTGTATGTGCCCAAAAACTTGTAACGTGCCTACCTTCTTACACGTGGCTCCTGCCACAAGAACACGTCACTATGGCCACCCTTGATGCAAAATTCGGGTTTTTAAATCTCGGGCGCCAGATTATTAACGTGGTTTGCTCCACGGCCCCTTGACCCTTAGCGTCAAGAGTTCCAGATAGCCTCAGATGGAGGTTACGGAAAATTCCAGGGGTCTTGTTGAATTAAATTTAACTAACTAGTGAAAATCCGGAAATGCCAAATCTTGGTTCTCCAATCAATAAATTGCGGTTAATAATGAAAATAATAGGAATTCAAAACTTTGATCTATTAATACTCTGTGGTCTATTTTACGAATAATTATTTAGTGACAAACAAATTAACAGGGAAAAGAAAATGAGGTATGTATTACCTATATCTGGGATTTTAACGGACTTAACGGTCAGGTTATCAAATACGGTTCAAATCTACCGGGTTTAACGGGGTCCCTAATGCACGATTTAGATCTGCCGGGTAATCAGACAAATTGTGGTCAAGCCTCTTCCAAGTCTGATTAACCCTTGAATCCAAATGAAACCGGCAACTATTATTCCGACAATAAGAAAAAAACAAAATATAAATAATGATTCTACGAAACGGGAAAAGAACGATTTAGATCTGCCGGGAAATCAAACAAATTGTGGCTAAGCCTCTTCCAAGTCTGATTAACCCTTGAGTCTAAAGGAAACCGGTAGCTATTATTCCAAAAAAATAAAATTCAAGAACGAATTAGATCTGCCGGGAAATCAAACAAATTGTGGCCAAGCCTCTTCCAAGTCTGATTAACCCTTGAATCTAATGGAAACCGGTAACTATTATTCCGAAAAAATAAAATTTAAGAACTAATTAGATCTGCCGGGAAATCAAACAAATTGTGGCTAAGCCTCTTCCAAGTCTGATTAACCCTTGAATCTACTAAAGCCGGTAACTATTATTCCGAAAAAAATAAAATTTAAGAACGAATTAGATCTGCCGGGAAATCAAACAAATTGTGGCTAAGCCTCTTCCAAGTCTAATTAACCCTTGAATCTAAATAAAGCCGGTAACTATTATTCCGAAAAAAATAAAATTTAAGAACGAATAAGATCTGCCGGGAAATCAAACAAATTGTGGCTAAGCCTCTTCCAAGTCTGATTAACCCTTGAATCTAACTAAAGCCGGTAACAATTTTTCCAAAAAAAAATATTTTCCCACGAGTTAAACGGTACCCAACTATCGACACACAGAGTAAAAATATTCGTACTAGCATGAAATTAAAATATTATAATCCACTTGGATATCAATTTAATATAAAACTACTGACAACCAAAAGCATAAAATAATTCGAGAATCCACTAATAATTCATATCAGTTAATTAATATATAATAAACGCAGTAAATAAAATTCGAAATCAAATTACGGTCGACAAATCTTTATTTCCAGATAAGAGAAACAAAATAAAAAAAACCAAATTTCAGTTCAACAACAAAAGAAAAGAATAGCGGGTCGGGAAATTTCAAAGAATACATTTAACAATTTAATACTAAGCGGCGATACGGAAAGTTTAGAATACACAGTTTATTTGTTAAAATTGATTTACCTTAATAAATACAGCCTACACACACAATCGGAATACGGAATACACTAAATTTTCCACACTACGGTTTTTCGGTTTTCGGAAGAAAGTTGAACGGAGAATCACGAAATACTATGTTAGAGCCGGCATAAATCAGAGCGCGAATGAATAATCACCCCAAAAATGAATTGTTTGAGAATTTATATCCAAAATTTTTAGTTACATTCTTCGGCCGTAATGTGGTGTGGGAATCAATCGTGAAATTTATCTAGTTTCGACAAAAACTTGTGAGTATACTGGACGGCTTTCGTTTTAATTAAAATGTTGTATATACCAGGCGTCCTTTCAGTTGAAAAATTTAAATGTCGGAAATGAATAAATTGTGTAGAATTTGGATTTGCGTAGCTCGGACTTATACTAAAATATACAACGGTAATAACAAAAAAAAATAAATCAATGCGGTAGTAGAAAGGGTTGTAAAGTAACGAGTTATATACACCCTAGTGGTAAAATAAAATATATTACGGAACAAAATAAAAATTAAACTTGCAAAAAAAAATAACTCGTTAGCATAATGAGATATCTGTCCAGATAAATACATATAATAATTATAAAATACTTTATCTAATAGCTTGATGATTCGTTCTGGAAAAACGCTTATTTAATTTTAGCAAAATTACAACAAAAAGAAAGGAATGTCAAAAGTCTATCAAGTAAGTGAATTAAACTTGTATGAAAAAGGTGAAAATTTTAGTAGCCATTTTGTATATTAATTTAGACAGTACATATATTTTAATCTTGAAACATCTACATCTATATCTATATTATATAAAAAATTTATAACATACCAGTAATCCCAGTAAAGTTCATGAACTTTACCAACCCATATTTCTAAGAAACTTTTACTATTATAAACTACTGCACAGTTCCAAATTTTAATCCACTCTCTTTCGAGGTAATTGATAGAAAGCAGGCCGGAAACTCTCCAACACAGTCGTAGAGCCCGTACAGCCTGCAGCGAAACACTTTAGATTACTAGGGTCAGTAGCATATCACAGCTCGCAGGTATTATACCAATGAGCACGAGGTATAATGTAGATTTGCCGTCTTTCGGATGAGACGTAAAACCGAGGTCCCGAGTCCATGGATGTTGGGCTGGATAAAGATCCCTACCACTGGTTGGAACACTAATGGATTCGGCAAAATTTCCGGTTAGGGGTAGAGTGCTCCCGGAGTCGGTGATTAGCCTGAGTTGCAGAAATAGGCCGACGTTAAATAACCGAATAAAAAAAAACCTCTCCATTCATATTTATATACCTTCAACTTATTTTAAATTTCGTGCTGAAGTTAACATCCCGAACTATAATAATTATTGATTGTTGAACACTTGTCTATTCCACCAAAAGAAAATATTTGAATAATTTTTTAATAATATTATATCAGAATAGACTTGTTGGTTATTCCACCAAAAGATTAAATATAAGAAATTCTATTTTAGTATCGGCAAAGATAACGTTTCAATTCCATACGTTCAGAACATGCAAAACGTTGGTAAAATGCATGAAATGTACGCGAAAACACTATACCATTATGTGTCCTGACTTCCACAAGAAAAAAAAAAGGAATCTAAAAGGACACATATTACTGAAGAAAATACCTTGACAACAGTTGTATCAAAAATACTGCTACAAACAATAAATGTTAGGGTTTTTTCTAAAAATAGAAAATCTAAAATTGTAAGGACTCTGCTGGATTCTGGTTCTCAACGATCTTATATTTCAACACAATGCGCAGAAGAATTGGGACTTAAAAGGATTGAAGAGCAAAATATAGTTCAGGGTACATTTGGTGGAATTCAGGGGTCTCCAAAAATAAATTGATTATTTGGGGCAGTAATTGAAAATATAGAAAAATCCTTCAGCATCGAGTTATCTTTGTTGGAACAAAATAAAATATGTAAGTAAGTTCCAAGGCTTAATGATGAAAGGGTGATTAATACATTAAAACAGAAAAATATATGAAATAAATGATACTGCTTCCAAAAATTTCTAGATTAATTTATTGATCGGTGTAGATTTCTTTGGTAATATTATGACTGGAAACTTGGAAAATATAAATGATTTTTTAGTAGCTTTTGAAACCAAGTTTGGTTGGACAATAATAGGACAACAAAAATGCAATAATAAGCTGAATACGTTTTTTTTTTGGGCCGAGATGGGAAACTCATGTTCGAATGGGTCCAGGACCCAAACAGTGTTGGACTCATCCCCAAGGAGATGCCTACCAACCAAACCCACCTCAAACTCGCCGTTACCCCTGCCTCGGAATCACTACCCTAGCATACTTCGAGACGGGCGGCGGTCATTCGCACACTCTCCGCTCACACCGTCATCTTCTCCCTCCTATCACTCCTGCCTTTCATGCCATATAGAGTTCTTCTCTGCCCCTACTCCACTCACCTCCATCCATTCCTCCTCCCCCTCAACACTATCTCCACCCACCATGTTTTCCCAGTACACCTCCTCCCCTAGTTTCCTCTCCAACTTCTTCAGCACTTCCTTGTTCCTCCAGCATCTAAACACATGCCTCACATCATCCTCCACTTCACACCTCTCGCACACACCAGCCTCTCTTTTCCCAATCTTGCGGAGGTACCCTACTCTCGACCCATGTCCAGTGAGCACACACACACACACACACACACACACACCCACACACACACACACACCCACACACACACACACACACACCAGGGATTTGTTGGTAAAAACCACAACTTCTCGATTTTTCGAAAATCATTAGGAAGAATCATTGATTTTCTTAGCGGGAAGTTAGAAAGGGGATATCATTCAGTGGTTTTTAGATAAAGAAATTATATTTAAAGGGGATATGTTGAAGAAAGAACTGCTGGCTAATGTAAATATACATAAATATCGTTTCCTAAGATATACTGTTGACGAAATGGCAAAAAACCCGGAATATTGCAATACTTCGACTTATTCCTTACCATTGCGAGCTAAACCGTATAGAGTAAATATGGGCTCAGGTGAAAGGATTTGTGGCAAGGAAAAATACCACATATAAAATGAATGATGTCCGTACACATTTTGAAGAAGCTCTGGAACAAGTTAATGCAGAGAGATGGCGAAAAGGCATAGAACATGTAGTCAAAGAAGAGCAGCAAATGTGTAAATTAGACCATAGAGCCAATAGTTAATATAAAGTTCGGACAAGATGAACATTCATCAGATTTTTCATTTTCTGATAACTAGTAGTTCGTATTCGAGTAATATTAATAACCCCGTGCGTAAATAAGTTCTATAGTTAGTTCTAGTAAATCATAATGTTACGCGAGCTACTGCATTAATATGCTCACTTAGTGCCCCCAGTGAAATCCCCGTATGAGACGACTATGGCTCCTCCGCCCAATTTTCGAGAACCATCCAAAATACGAAACATCGAGAATACCCAGTGCATCCGCCAGAACGTCGAGATAATTCTAGAAATACGACGCGCGAGTATAAATAGGCCACGAGCATCGCTGCAGGCAATTAGTCAATCAGTCAGTGTTGATACCGAAGGAAAGTAATCGCGCCTCGATAAAGTGTTTATTAAGTGACTCTTATATAAATTATAATTAGTGTGTTCAGTGTATTACATAAATTATTAAATAAGGACTGAATTACATATAAATCTGTAAATATAAATTAATTGTAAATATAAATTAGAATAAACGTTACATTGGTGTCAGGTGTGGGGTTAAAAAAAATAAATAAATAAATAAATGTCGGACATGGAAAACAAAATGTCGGACATGGAACACAAAATTTCGACGGACATGAAGAATGAAATGACATCCATGAAGACTGATATTTCTGCCGTGGAAGAAAAGATTAAAAGAATGGAGCAAGAAATGAAACAAAAAATCAAAGAAATCGAAAGAAAGACTAGTATTAAACCGCATATTACAACTAGGCAAGCCCCGAATAACGACGAACTGGCAGAGAAAGTAGAGTTGAAACCGAAAATGGAAAACGACATCAACAGCCGAGTGAAACTGCCAACATTCGATGGTAAAACGTCATGGCCGAACTATCTTAAACAATTCGAGGCGGCATCAAAGGCAAACAACTGGAGTGAGAAGGAAAAAGCGTTAAATTTAACTCTTGCCCTTAGAGGAGACGCCATGGATATCCTCCAGACCATTCCAGTGGAAGAGGCCGAAGATTTTGAACAACTCAAAAAGCGATTGAACATGAGATATGGCCTGGAACACCTGGAGCATCTGTACCAATCGCAGCTGAAAAACCGCAAACAAAAACGCGACGAAACTCTGCAAGAATTCGAAGCAGACATTGCGAGGTTGGTGCGGTTTGCTGCAACGGCTGCTCAGGTTAGAGAGCACCTCAGGTGTAGATTCTGAGACCAAACTAGTATAAATTCAGAGAGTAGTCTTACCGGTTCGCGGGTAATTCTACTTGAAATTCAATTAAGGTGAAATAAAGATAACTTATGTAAATTAGGAAAGGTAAGTGGGCGCCACTCTGAATAATACTAGTTTATTTGTTATTCACCTCTGCATTATAGCGACAAATCCTGGAAGATTGGAAGGGAAAAAAAACTATATGAACAACGTTACTAAATTTACAAGTTGTATATTTTCAAACAAAATTAAATATAAAAAAAAAATGAATAGTCGACATATGTTGTTGTATGTTGTGTTGGAGAGCAAGAACTATTGTACTTTCCTGTTGTAGTGTCTCAGGTAAGGGTCCCGGTAAAGTTTCGGGTCCTGGTAAAGTTTCGGGTCCTAGTAAAGTCTTAGATCCTGGTAAAGTTTCAGGTCCTGGCACGGTTTCAGGTCCTGGTAAAGGTTCAGGTCCTGGTAAAGTTTCAGGTCCTGGTAAAGTTTAGTCCCAGGTAAAGTTTCAGGTAACGTGTCTCAGGTAAATGTCCCAGGTAAAGTTTAGTCCCAGGTAAAGTTTAGTCCCAGGTAAAGTGCACTCAAATGAATGCACTTCTAAGATAAGATAATATAAGCCAGAAGGCTTCAATAGCACATGTATGCAGGAAAGAAAAGAACGAAACCCCTTTGCCACTTGTTTAAATACACTAAATCATGTGAACGACAACCGACTTACGTCTCATGTTCGTGTCACGCTCATACGATTTTATTAATTCAATCGAGGGAAGTAAAGTGAACGAAATTAACGTTACACACCCTTACAACCCGAAAAAAAAATTTTTTCAAAAAAAAATTTTTTATAAGTGAAAATCATTGAGCTATTACGAGACTGAAATAAAGAAGATATTAAGAAGATATTGAACGATAGGAAGACTAAGAAGAAAGGAACGAGTCACTGCGATATTGAAGGAAAAGAATTTGAGGATTCTTCCGAATAATTAATTTAGAGAAAAATAAAGATACAAAAAAATGAAAGAAAGGGAACGGTCCAAAGTCTTCACCGGTACGCCAGGTGATTTTCTTTCTTCCTAGGCTCTTACCAGGGAGGTTGCCAGTTAGCGTCCACAGTAGCCATTGGTCATCGCGCAAGCAGAACATTAGGAAAAAAAAGAATCATCCCACAAACACAGCAGAAACCTTGAACGGTAAATTCTGAGAAAAGCGGAACCAGTACCAGGTATCTACATACCAATAATTTTAGAAATTTAATAGTAAGATGAATCACTGCATCAGTGGGTTCCCAAAGATAATGACTTAAGATAAGATAAGATAAGGAAAGAAATGAGACTCCCATCAGATACATTGATTATCCCTCAGTTAGATAAAAAAAAGATATGCATGAGTTATTATTTATAAAATGTTTCTTTATTTAATTACTACTATCATATGAATGGAAAAAAAAATATATTTTTGGAACAAATCCAAGGAAGTTTGTATTACTCCCTAACAGAATGTAGCTCCTGTCAAGCTAAAATGTTTTGGAACAATGCCAAGGAAGTTTGTATTACTCCCTAACAGAATGTAGCTCCTGTCAAGCTAAAATTTCCAATGTATTATACCCCATATAACGATATATGAAGAAAAATAAAAAAAAACCAAAAAAAAACTACTCATATATTTGGTCGGATATGTGCATCACCACAGTATCACCGATCAAGAAATCAACTTCTGCCTAATGAGAAGGACCTCGCGAGAGATGTTAAATCGCGTCGTGGTCTTCAATCTCAGCTTCAGATGAAATCCAAACCCGAAACACCATGACAATACAACATAACGTTCCTTAAATAGGAAAGCTTTTAAGATCGATAAACTAAATAATGAATAACAACAACCGATAAAAACGAAAGAAAAAAATTCAAAAAAAATTTTTTGGAACAAGCTGATACAGCAAGTCCAAGGAGGCTCGATCTAGCCCCCTAACAGAATGTAGCTTCTGTCAAGCTGAAATTTGGGGAAAAGAGAAATTGGCAACGGCATCCCACAACAGTACTGTTGGAAAATCCCCAGAGCGATATGTGAGCCACGTTGGCACAAACGCAGTAGCTAACCCCCCAAGTAGATTTAACTAAATGACAGCAGACCTTAGCCACCTCTGCCTCCCAGGCTGATTAACCCCCCGACGCTGAACCCTGAAACACATTCCAGACCGCTCTGAGCTCCCTCAACACCCACTGCTGAGAAATCCAACAAAAAATATAATCAAAAGGGAAAATGTGATGCAATAAAATATAGACAGATTGAATCCATGTCTATAAGTGAAATATCTAGATCAATCTTTCGGAATGATCATAGATAGAGGTATGTAATGAGCAAAATAGAAAAATTTTAAGTAAACAAGATATTAGGTAAGATATTGATTGAAGATAGGCAAAAAGAATTTCTGTAATGTAAGTTGACATCTCGAACATATTAACAAATAGATAATAAAAAAAATTAAAACACTTGAGATACTAAAAATCTTCAACATGAAGGTAATGAAAATTTTTAAGATAATTAAGATAAAGGAAATTTTAAAACAGTTAAGATATTAAAATTTCAAGATAGTTAAGATAATAGAAATTTTAGATAACTGAAGTAATAAAACTTTAAGCTAAGATAATAACTTCGATATCCCCTGATATGTCAGCAACTATGTAAGTTAATTGCAAAGTCAAATTGTCAATGGTCTTAAAAAAAAATATTTAATATACCCTTTCGGTATATAAATGCAGACAAGACACTTTGTCTGTAACGATAAGATAAGATAAGTACTATAAAATATATAGTACAGTAGACAAGTTACTACCCTTGTCCACTTAGATAAGATAAGATAAGATAAGATATTTATCGTAAACTACGATAATTAAGATAAGATAAGGTACTGAAGATATAATATCACCCCTAAAACATTTAAGGTATATCCGATATTTCTCCAAATCAATTAGACCCAATTCATTAACCTCTATGCATGTGCGCAAAAGGTTTATTACTCAATTTGATTTGACGGTGCAAAAAAAACTTTTTCAAAATTATAATAAATTTGAATATTTTAAAAATTCGAAAAATTCTCAACAGATTTTATATTATAATTCTTAGATTAGAATTCCATGCGGCTAGGAAAATATTTATTACACTACTCATTTATCCCAGAACACGAATGTTATTTGCTAATCAGTAGTAGGGAAAGAAAGTCATTATCGTTTTCTAATCAAAGAAAAGGAAAATCTCTATGATAAAAAGATAAAAAAAATATTCGAGACACCAACATACAACACAAATAGAATGAAAAATTAGGAAAGATATATTTATCTGATTACGTTAGGGCTGCTTCGGAATCATCGATATCAGAACACTCATCATCAGACAAGATACCAGCTTTAAGGTCTTTCATGTGCCATCGACCAATATTTTTTCCCGTTTCATCTTTTAATTCATACACTAAGGGAGAGATAACACGATATACGGTACATTGTGTATATTTCGGTAAAAATTTTGCGGAAATATATCTGGCTTTGTCCGATTTTGGGTAGTTCTTTTTCCAAACCCGATCACCTACATAAAACCTATGATCACGTTTGCGCAAATTATAACGTTGACTACTTTGTCGATATGCTGTTTGCAAGTTCTTTCTCACCACTCCGAAAAATTTAGGCATTTCTTGTGTATCCTGAATTCGGTGAACTTTGTCAGAAATGGTAACCTGATTATTTGCATTTTCTGCAATTTTACCATAAAAATTTCCCGAGACAGGTACATTTCGAGCAAAGGTAAGGAAGGAAGGGGTGAAGTCGGTAACCTCATGTTTCGACAGCCGAATTGCTTGAGCAATTTTATATATTTCTTCATCCCATGTTCTATGATCTTCATAACTATAAGATCGTATAGCTGTGACAATGGATTTGTTTACACGCTCAGTATGATTAATTTGCGGATGAAAGTTAGCATTATACCATATCTTTTGTACTGAATATTTTTCCATGAGATTTTTGAAAAGATGACTCGTGAACTGTTTACCATTATCACACGAAACGATTTGAGGTATTCCAAAAATGAGGAAAACATGATTTTCTAAGAAATCAACTATAGAACGAGCGGTAGCCTGACGTAAGGGATGAACCAATACGAACTTAGTGAACCAGTCAACTACAACAAGTGCGAACTGATTACCTTTGCGAGATCGGGGATATGGCCCTAAAAGATCACACGATACTAATTGGAAAGGGAAGTTAATATTACGATATTGTCCCATTAATCCTGCTTGGGGTAAGTTAGAGGGTTTGCACGATGCACATATTTTACAACGAGTGACATATTTATAAACCGATTTTCTAAGATTTGGCCAATAATAAATTTCAGAAATTCTCTCTAATGTTTTAAAAACACCGAAGTGAGAAGAAGTTGGACTATCATGAAAATAATGTAGAATTTCATTTCTATTTTTAGTAGGAACGACAATTTTCCAATCGGAAATATTACTAATTGGTCCAAATTTATTAAAGACATGTTTATATAATATGTTATTCTCAACTCGAAAACTTGGGTATTTTTCCGGAAAATCCTGAACATGAGAAATCATATCATTATACCATTTATCAGGATGCAAGGTAGATAAGTCTAAAATACTAACTTCAGGTATACGAGATAAAGCATCAGCAACTACAGTTCCGGTAGATCTACGGTGTACGATAGAAAAGTTGTATTGCGACAATTGCAATATCCATCTAGCTAAGCGAGGAGAAGGTTTTTTCATGTTATTCAACCAAACCAGAGAAGAATGATCGGTAATTACGGTGAAATGACGTCCGATAAGATAATACCTAAAATGATCGATCCCTAACAAAACTGCTAACAGTTCCTTTTCGGTAGTACTGAACTTCTTTTGACCCTTTGTGAGTTTCTTACTCATATAAGCTATGGGATGTTCGAGTCCATCTTCCAGTTGAAAAAGAACACTTCCTACCCCAACATCACTAGCATCTGTCATAAGGAAGAAAAGTTTGGTGAAATCGGGACTACTTAAGATAGGAGCGGTAGTTAAGACAGTTTTCACCTTTTCGAAAGCTTGATCTGCTTGGGGTGTCCAAGTAATGGGTTGGTGTTTCTTTCGCTCATTTAGAAGATCAGAAATTGGAGCAGATAAGGAAGAAAAATCTTTAAGAAACCGTCGATAATACGAAACCATTCCCAAGAATCTACGCACCTGAGTGGCAGTTTTCGGAACAGGATACTCACAAATAGCAGAAACCTTTTCAGGATCGGTACGAAGACCATTTTCATCCACTACATAACCTAGATATCTAAGGGAAGAACGACAAAACTGACATTTATCTAAATTCACCGTCAAGCCGGCATCTCGTAATCTCTCAAAAACACTCTGGAGAATTTCCATGTGTTTGTCAAAATCAGGAGTACAAATGATGATATCATCCAGGTAGTAAAAACAATACGGTTCTAAGGAAGGACCAATGACCAAATCGATCAAACGACACATACTAGCAGGAGCAGAGACTAAACCGAAAGGGGTAGTGACATACTCGAATAAACCTTTACCCTTAACTGCAAAAGCTGTTTTTTCCCGAGATGATTTCTCCAACGGAATTTGATAAAATGCTTGCTTCAGATCGATACTAGATATATAACGAGTATCTCGAAGTTGACTCAGTATAACTTCGATTGAAGGTAAGGGATAAGCATCTTTATTTAAAGTTACACTATTTAATTTACGTCCATCAAAACACATTCTGTATTTACCATCTCCCTTTTGAACTAACCAGATAGGACTACAATATGAAGATTTACTTTCCTGAATTACACCTAATTCAAGCAAAGTATCTACTTCCTTTTCCAGGTAAGCTTGCATTGCCTGAGGTAAGGGATATTGGGTTTGTTTAAAGGGAGGGGAATTTCCGGTATCAATGAAATGCTCTATCAAATGAGTTTTGCCGATTTTATCTGAAGGACTAATAGTCTTGAAGAGATCAATAGTTTGATTTAATTTACCAGTTTGATTAGGAGTTAAATGAGATACATCCCGAATTGTATTGACTACAGCCAACGAGAGAGAATTTACAGTTAAAGATAATTTAGAGAAATTTATTTTTACATTAAAAATCTTAAGAAAGTCCATACCGAGAATAATGTCATGTTTAACAGAAGGTATTAGATAAAATTTCATAAGCCTAGATATCTTGTCTGTGATGACATATGTTTCGATATAACCAAGAACGTCCTGCAACTTGCCATCTGCAGTAGATATTTTCAAGTTATCATCGTCTAAGATAGGTATCGATAAGTTATGAATAAAATCTAGTGCACGAGAACCAATCAATGAGATATTTGAACCAGTATCAACAAGGCAAGAAATTGTTTTATCAAAAATTATGATATCGACATAAGGTCGATTATCATTTTCCATGTTATACAACAGTGACCCTACATTTGCTAAAGACTTATGCTTCGAATTTGAAACTATTGAACTTGATCTTGAATTTAATTTATAGAAATTTTTGACAAATAAAAGCCATGAATTCCAGTCGGAGCGACTTACAGTAGGAACCTTTTTTAAGATAGAAGGAGAAATTTTCCTTGCAGAACTGGAATTTACAGGATTTATTTGAGATAGCCTCAATTTTTGTCTTTTGTAGGTTTTTCCTGAGGTTTTGGTTTTACTTTGGTGCTGGATTTTCCTGATGTTCCCGGTTTCTGAGCGACTGTGGTTGAGTGGGAAGTTCGACCACCGCTTTGTTCGTTTTTTGAACACTTTGGACATTTCGTTTTTACTGTATCAGGATGTCCACAACCAAAACAAAACAGTTTCCTAGGAACTTGACAGTTATAATACATATGACCTGCTTGTTTGCAATTCCAGCAAGTCCAGGTAGAAGATACTACAGATAGATTTTTTCGTGTTTGCTTAAAACAAGAATTATCCTTAAAAGAGGTACTAGGTATGCTCAAATCTGGTTCAAGTAAATATTGACTGCTTTTATGATTAGCTGTGAACTGTTGGTCCCAAGTTAATGTTTCCTCTAGTCGTTTACATTTTTCAGTCAAAATATCAACAGTATCAATATCAATTAAAGCTAATGGTTGTGCATAATGAGGTAAAAGATTTCTACGAATAATACGAATGATGGCACTTTCACTTGGTTTGTCATCAAGACGGTTGAACAAACCACACATGGCGTTAATATACAAGGTAACTCGTTCATGTTGACCTTGTTTTCTAGCTTTGATTTCCTCTAGTAAATCATCTTGGTAGTTATACGGTAAGAAATCGGATTTTAATTTGGTCACTAATTGTTCCCAATTCTGAACTTTGCATCTGTTAATAAGATACCAATTAAAAGCCTGATCACTAAATAAATCAGCTGAGCTAGAAAACAATTCAGCATCTGTGATACCTCTCGAAAGTTTGAGGCAATTTACGCGTTCTAAAAATCCAAGTACAGATTCTTTGGAATCTATTCCTGAGAATCTTATCCCCCATTTATGTACAGGTACAGGTTTAGAAAAAGAAAAGCTTTGACTTGTATTTACTGGAGTGGATTGTCTGTCTGAATCGATAACATTGATTTTGCTATCTAATTCACCTTCTAAACAAAATATTTCTGTTGTTAAATGTCTTTTTACTTGTTCTTGTTCGTCCTCCTCGCAAGTTACACGAGAAGTACGTTGAGTGAGGTGAGTTAGACGGCAAGTCAATCTTCTGTACTCGACATCCGAAGAAGTTCCAACAAAATCTTGAACCTTCTTCTTCAAGTCGGCAAAAGACATCTTAATACCTGTAATTTCGGTAATAAAAGGAAGTTCAACATATGAAATCGAACTCCTCATAGATACTTCCTGTGTTAGAACACCGCGTAATAATTTCCTCTTCTCTGTAACCAGTGAAGGGATTTCCAAGCCACGATAAGAAAGTTCGTAATCCAATTCATGAGATAAAAGATAATCAACATTTAATTTGAAAATTCGAGCCATTTTATTATACGTTAATTGACGGTATTAAAAATATAAGATAAAAGAGAAAAAACGAGTACTGTTGATATTGACGAAAAAGAAAATTTCATAGGTACGATACGTGAAGATATACGATAAAAATATAAAGATATGTTAGATAAACGATAATAAAAATAGATATTACCAACTCAACATATGAACGATATGATAAGTAAAAGATAGAAAGATAAATAATACGATAAGTGAAAGAAAGGATATTGCTTCTGACTTCAACTACTGTCCAAACTTCCAAGTTTAAAGATTTATTGATATAAAGCAGATGTGTAAAACAAGGCCCCACGTTGGGCGCCAATTTGCAACGGCTGCTCAGGTTAGAGAGCACCTCAGGTGTAGACTCTGAGACCAAACTAGTATAAATTCAGAGAGTAGTCTTACCGGTTCGCGGGTAATTCTACTTGAAATTCAATTAAGGTGAAATAAAGATAACTTATGTAAATTAGGAAAGGTAAGTGGGCGCCACTCTGAATAATACTAGTTTATTTGTTATTCACCTCTGCATTATAGCGACAAATCCTGGAAGATTGGAAGGGAAAAAAACTATATGAACAACGTTACTAAATTTACAAGTTGTATATTTTCAAACAAAATTAAATATAAAAAAAAAATGAATAGTCGACATATGTTGTTGTATGTTGTGTTGGAGAGCAAGAACTATTGTACTTTCCTGTTGTAGTGTCTCAGGTAAGGGTCCCGGTAAAGTTTCGGGTCCTGGTAAAGTTTCGGGTCCTAGTAAAGTCTTAGATCCTGGTAAAGTTTCAGGTCCTGGCACGGTTTCAGGTCCTGGTAAAGGTTCAGGTCCTGGTAAAGTTTCAGGTCCTGGTAAAGTTTAGTCCCAGGTAAAGTTTCAGGTAACGTGTCTCAGGTAAATGTCCCAGGTAAAGTTTAGTCCCAGGTAAAGTTTAGTCCCAGGTAAAGTGCACTCAAATGAATGCACTTCTAAGATAAGATAATATAAGCCAGAAGGCTTCAATAGCACATGTATGCAGGAAAGAAAAGAACGAAACCCCTTTGCCACTTGTTTAAATACACTAAATCATGTGAACGACAACCGACTTACGTCTCATGTTCGTGTCACGCTCATACGATTTTATTAATTCAATCGAGGGAAGTAAAGTGAACGAAATTAACGTTACATTGCCTATCCATCGGCACCGGAGAATGTCATGGAGTGTTTAGGGGTACAGACATTCATCGACGGAGTTCGTGACCATGAAATGCAGAGAACTCTACGCTTGGCTCGGCATAAGACACTGGTCGACGTACTCTCTGCAGCCTTGGAGTACGAAGCAGCTACACAGGCTTCCGGAGTATACGGCAAGGTGAGGGCTGTAGCAGACGAAGAAGTTGAGAACAAGCTCGACCAGATTGTCAAAATGATGAAAAGCATCTCAAATGGAAAACTGAAAGCCGTGAGATGCTGGAATTGTGGAGAAATGGGACATGAACGCAGTTCGTGCAAGCGACCGAGAACTGCTACAAACAAAGATGCCCAGCAGCAAAAACTAGGAAGGGTCGACCTTCAGAGGGCAGCTTCGACCCGAAGACCTTCCAAAGACCCCCTCTCTAGAAGACCATGCCCTGCAGAGTGCTCTCACTGCAGCAAAACAGAAGCTATGAAGCTGCGATTCGAAGAACCACGGTGACCACCGACGAATGGACACCAGAAAAGTTGGAAGAGGAACAAGAGAACGATCCCGACTAGAAGAAAATCCGACATTGGAAAAAGGAGAACTGTCGACCTACTTGGCAAGAGATTTCAAGGTACTCGCCAACGATGAAATCGTATTGGGCCCAGTGGGACTCGCTGGTTTTGGAAAACGGTTTGCTACAGCGAGTAATCGAGAACGATGAGGGTTCCGAAAGTAGAAGACAGTTGGTGATTCCAAGAACAAGGATAGCAGCAGTACTGCGGAAATTACACGACAGTCCGTCAGGAGGACATCTAGGTGTGAAGAAGACCCTCCAGAAAGTGCGAGAACGGTTTTATTGGATGCACAGTTCCGAAGATGTGAAGGACTGGTGTAAGAAGTGCACTACCTGTGCTACGACCAATGGACCGCACGGGAGAAGAAAGGCTCCTATGAAACAGTACAATGTCGGAAGCCCTTTTGAACGCATTGCCCTGGAAATTGCCGGACCGTTTCCACCGACAGCAAATGGCAGCAGGTACATTTTGGTGGTGATGGACTACTTCACAAAATGGGTAGAAGCGTATGCCATTCCAAACCAAGAAGCCGCAACGGTTGCCGACGTGCTTGTGAATGAGTTCATTTGCCGATATGGAGTGCCCCTGGAAATACACAGCGACCAGGGCAGAAACTTCGAAAGCCAGCTGTTCCAGGAAGTTTGTGAAAAGCTCGGCATGAAGAAAACGAGAACTACGGCTTTGCACCCACAGTCGGACGGGATGGTAGAGCGAATGAACAGAACTCTTGGCAAATACCTGTCTAAAGTAGTATCTAACCATCAGCGAGATTGGGACCAATATCTCTCGCTATTCGCGATGGCCTACAGATCCGCCATCAATGAGTCTACCGGCCAAACACCAGCAAGAGCTCTGTTCGGACGCGAAATGAGATTACCCTGCGACCTTGAATTTGGATGCAGACCCGGAGAAGACATAGCTGGTGAAGATTACGTGACCCAGCTGAGAAAAAGAATGGACGACGTACACGAGCTGGTTCGATCGAATCTCCAGATCGCTAGCGATAGGATGAAAAGCCAGATTCGGCCAGATTCGGCGTCACCACTGAGAGACGACAAGACCTGCTTACCGTTCCGGAGGAATACTCACTGGCAATAAACATCCCTGCCAGCGTAACCGATGAGCGTGGACTGGCATCTCTGTTTATAAAGAAGAGTGGCGCACGGCTTTTGGTAAACCAGTTACCAGTACCAGGTAAAGCTTTGAAGCTGCAAAATGGCTCCCGCTACAATTTCCACCTAGTGACGAGGAACACCTTCGACGAAAGACCAACGTACGAGGAAGTCTGGGAAGCATTACGAAGCCTGAGGGAGCATGTGCTTGAATTGAACGTGCATAGGCTAGCCATGCCCAAGATTGAATGTAGGCATTTAGATTGGCGAATAATCCGTAGCATGGTAGAAGTAATCTTCCGAGACACCGAAGTGCAGGTACTGGTTTGCGGCCATGGTCGGGAGACACAGCCAACGGAGAAGACGGTCGCATGTTACTTCCATACAACTGGAAAATGCAACAAGGGGACCAGTTGCCGATACAGTCATCTCGTTCCAGTTTCCTAGTTAGCTCCAGGAGGAAATGTCTCTTAAGGAGGGGGCAATGTTACGCGAGCTACTGCATTAATATGCTCACTTAGTGCCCCCAGTGAAATCCCCGTATGAGACGACTATGGCTCCTCCGCCCAATTTTCGAGAACCATCCAAAATACGAAACATCGAGAATACCCAGTGCATCCGCCAGAACGTCGAGATAATTCTAGAAATACGACGCGCGGGTATAAATAGGCCACGAGCATCGCTGCAGGCAATAAGTCAATCAGTCAGTGTTGATACCGAAGGAAAGTAATCGCGCCTCGATAAAGTGTTTATTAAGTGACTCTCATATAAATTATAATTAGTGTGTTTAGTGTATTACATAAATTATTAAATAATGACTGAATTACATATAAATCTGTAAATATAAATTAATTGTAAATATAAATTAGAATAAACGTTACAATAATATAAAAATAATTGAATATCATAAGTATTATTATAATTGACCCTGTAATGAACGTATTATTATTAATTGATATTGTATTATATGGCTAGTCTTTGTCGCAATCATGTTTTTAATTTAATATCATACCTACTGACAGTCCTACCTAAAGGTACGGCTATGCATGCAATTACAAGCGACCCGAAGATCGGCTTTGTACAGGGTTGGGTAGGCAAATAAAAGAATACATATTTGAATTATAATGTAAATCGTTCTAAGATTCTGGAGTTTTAGTTGCCCACCCGGTAAGAGTTTTGCATATTAAATTAGGTTTTATTACTTTTTGTTTATTTCAAACAGAATTTATTGTGCACTCAACTATTTTCCAAGCAAAATCATGCTCAAAATATTTAGACAGTTCAATCGATTAAATTCCTAGGACTTGGGATATATGAATAACTGTTGGTTTTCTCAAGGAAACAAAAAACAAATTATATAATCGTCACACGCGCTGCTGTGGCTCAGTTGTGTATGCATTATTCAAGTTAGCTTTCTTCCCCGGTATTTTACTAAAAATCAGAATGAATATGCCAAACTATGTACAAAACAATTTAAATGAAATCGAAATAAAAAAGAAAAAATGTGCAGTAATGGGGACAAATAAATGAACCCCCCTGAAACATTTTATGGTACGCCCATGGTAAATGGAAATTTTTAACAATATTTAATAGTATATTACACCACAAGGGCTTCGCCTCGGGCATCCTGACGCGCAGGACCGAGATTTCAACTTTTGGCCCATGTAGTGTATACAACTTTTCTTCATAGCCGGTTTATACGTAATTAATTAATTTTACTTTTTTCAACTTAAGAATTTTATCGTACGCATATGATACGAGAGGACGGTAGTTACAATAAAATTAGTAAAAAAAGTGTTTTATTTTAGTTGTTTGAGAAGGCAATTGGTGAAATGTACATTTGTGCTTATCAACAATGATGTGTGTCATTTGTTCAAAAATTGTAAGAATTCTTCAAATTAAAATCAAATGAAAGGCCATATAAAAAATATAAAATGTCACACCATTTTTGAAAAGCGTATTCTGTAAACTGCAATTTGTTATCTTGAACCTTTAATATGTGTGGATAGGTCTGTACATTATTTTTAAATAAAGGTATTATCAGTATTATTGTCTTTTGATTATATATGGATGATTGACGATGACCGCGCACTCCTTCGTGTCTAAATTAAAATTTGTAGTTGCCGCTGTAGAAATCTGCGGTTCTTACAACTGCTTTACTTCTACTTTAGTTCAGATGTCGCTAGCTGTATAATATCAAGTTTTCCACGGGTGATGGAGGTATTTTTATATCATGTACCTATTTGCACATAACAAAATTAATAAATAGAGAGAAACGTAATTACAATAAATTTAATTGAAAATGATTCATTTGTCAGGTTTTATTTTTCATTATTATTAGTTATCATACAGAGAAACGTTTTATATATGTAAAAAACCAGAAATTTAACAAGAAATGTTATATCTGTCATCGGAACTCAATCAGATTCCTTCATTTTGACAGGCTGCTATGACAACAACCTGAATTTTGGGATTTTTTTAATACCCACCAGAAAATATACCCCTTATGGACAATTTTTCGTCCAGGAAATAAAGTTTTGCTAGTTATGGTCAGAAAATGGACGTAAGCGTCAGAAAATGGACGTAAGGGTCCGACAATAGTAGATTACATACCCAGGTGTGAAGTGCTTTTTTTCTGTGGAGAATTGTATACTATTTAAGTTACAACAATAATTATTAATTTTTCATAAATACATAAATGTAGTAAACGTTAAAATTTCGACCTGTACACAATATCCACAAGTAGGCTAATCTCACTGATAGTTACAAATGATTTACTGCCCTGCGGGATAAAAAGTGGTACTTTGCTCCCTAGGTATGGTTTGGTTGGTAGGCATCCCCTTGGGGATGAGTCCAACACTCTGGACCCATTCGAACATGAGTTACCCATCTCGGCCCGAAAAAAAAAAAAGAAAATGTATAGAAACAACTATTTCCGATTCCTGTTTTTTACATTTTTCCAATTTCTGTTTGATAATACAGTCTGTCTTGATTTCGTTACTATTGCAACAATGTTTCGATTCATTATCAATTGATAGGTCGTTGACTTTTGATTTGTTGTTTATGATAAACTTGTTTTGTGAGTGTGAGCAAATTTGAAAATATAACTTCAGATCTTGAATGGTCCGACACAGAAAATGAAATTCCAGAAGAATAATGTATATGGTCAGTTTGTGCGGTAGTATCCAGTATCTAGTTTTAGTATCTGTCTGAAAAAAATATTGTACGTAATGCGACCGAAAATTAGTTTTTAGCAGATTTCTCCAAGCTTCCAGAACTCGCCCAAAGTTCGTTCTGGATTCAGTATGTTAGTTTGGCAATTAACTAACCAAAAGATATCATTCCACCAGGGTCAGCACAGCCAACTTCAAATATTATATCGCATTAAATTATTCTTGATTTTGCATGGGGGCAATTCATAAAATAAGTCACGCAAAATTTTACCTTTTCAGGACCACCCCTACCCTTCATCACGCTGTCACATTTTCTGCCTATCAATATTGCGTCACGGATTATGGACTCCCCCTACCTGTACATGATATATAGCAATGAATAGTGCACACACATATTTTGATATTTATTATTTGCAAAAATGTAACAGATGTCTTTCTATCGTAACAAAAAAATTGAATATGCTAAAACCGACAGGAAAGTTTGCAAAATTGCTTAATGAGCTGCGAACGTCACATTTCCTCAGATGCCTCCGACCCCCCTTGTCATATCTTATCACATTAAGCGACGGGATCATCATTAACTTCATTTAATAATTTTTATTTCTCTCTATGGATATTAAGACACGAGTATTAAAATTACATCACGTGTCACAGGGTACTGTCATAATGGACATGAGTGTCTTCATAGCCATTAAATCCGAGCTATATACTCTATTTTTTCCACTTCCATACATTAATTTTATCAAAAACGGGTAAACTTCAGAGAAATGCCAAATTCAAAAGATCTTAGATCTGTCGGTTACTATTGGATATAAACTTGTATCTTAATGGATATAACAAATTTTAGTGAGATTCTGATTTATACTTTTTTGCCTAGGGTAGAAGGAAAGAGAAGAAATCAAATTAAAACGATATACTTGCCATACAAAAATCGTAAAATAATATTATAAAAGCTTAAGCTTGTGTTTATTTCTAATTTCTCTAGTAGTATGCAGTTATATGATATAAGTAGATTGATGTTTGATTTATTTACTAAACATAGTTTTATAGAATCTGCGTGAATTTGAATATGTGGAATTGAAATCGCTACTATCATCAGTTGGGTTATATTTTAAAACAGTTTTTGGTATTAAATTTTATCACCGAATCTTCCGCGAATCTGGATTGGTCTCCCTAAATTTTTTCTCGACTTCGAATTTTTTTTCCTTAACATGTAATGGATGAAACTTTGACAGAAATTATAGTCTTCAATTTGTATCATCTCTTTCGTGGATTTGGAAATTTTGGCTTTGAAAAGTTCTACTACTTTCTGATCAAACTTTGGGAAGTAATTTTTAACTGGATTCGTATACGTTCCATTGGGTGAAATATCTATAAATAGCTATTTTGAATATCTTTTAGATTATGAATTTTGGTGTTTATTTCATATTTCTATGTAAAACAAATTGTTAACTAGGGTATTTGCAGGTAGGTTTTGGTGGTTTTATCTATACAGGGTGGACCGGATTTATTTGACGTATACATAGATCTTGTAAACCGCAATAGATATCGATTAAATAGAGGAAAAGATTGGTATGTGGATGGGAAATTAGATGATTCAAAAAAATTTAAAATATCTCGACTAGTTCCGGAGACTTGCCAAATTCAACAATTGATTTTGAAATTTAATGACAATGAACATATAATGATGTATCTTTCAAATGACACTCTAAGGTAACAATAAGTTACAAATAAATTTAAAAATTCAATCAAAAATCATTAATAAAAGTTGTTCAAAATGACGCCCATTCTGTGCAATACATAGAACGATTCTCCTTGACATGTGAGATGCAGCTGCATGAATCATTTCGGGTGTAATTTTTCGAAATGCATCTACTATTCGTTGACACAGTTCTCGTATATTATTTGGCATATTTTCGCCGTGAACTTCGTTTTTTATGAAGCCCCATACCAAATAATCTATTGGGTTGAGACATGGGGATCGAGGAGGCCATCTTGTTGGCCCGATGGTACCAATCCAATTATCTCCAAAATATTCATTTAACTACTGCAACTCTTCTCGCATTGTACGCACCACAGCCATCCTGAATATAGTAATCAAGATTTGGTCTTGTTTCTAGGGACATCTCATCGAATACATCCACCAGGAGCTCTAAATATCGGAACTGGTTTAAATTACCGTCCACAAATATTGGTCCAATTATTTGATTATTGATTATACCACTCCATACATTTTGCGAAAAACGGACTTGTAGCCTAGCTTCCCTTATTAAATGGGGGTTCGCAGTGGCATAAAAATGCATTATTCTTGGATTGAATATTCCACAGTTAGTAATTGTACTTTCATCAACCCAAAGTATCTTTTTGTTGAAATATGGATCACGGCGTAATTTTCGTCGCGACCAACAACAAAACGTCATCTTTCCTCCAAAATCTCCAGCCTGTAGTGTCTGGACTTTCTGAAATTTATACCCATGGTTTTTATGTTTCTCCAAGACTCTTTTTTCTCCGTGGATGTACCTACTGCACATTCTTTACTTATTTGTTTAGACGAATTTTCAGGGTTAATGTAAATCTGAGCAAGAGTATTAACTTCGTTAACCGTATCTGGTACCTGATATTTGGTACTCCTTTTTCTAGCACTGCCACACTCATAGTAGAGGAGACCGCGGGAGGTCGACCTTCACCCATCTGAAAACCAGATGAGACCTAGTTTTTATGAAATATTTTCGATTTACAAACACGACTATGATAGCTTGCCTATCGAAAAGTGTTACTTACATTTTTTTACAAAATAATCGAGAAAGGTTCCTAATCTGACATATTGATTCAAACAAAAATGTTTACTTACTCCACGATTATGGACAAAATTTTCAAATTCTTCTTTATATTTGTTACTTAACTTTATTATAACACGTGTAGTGATAACCAACCAAATCCATCGATTTTTTGGTTAGCTGGATATTTCCATATTTAAAGTTATGTTTTTTTACGGAAAGCCAATTTTACGGAACTTATTTCAAATGAATCATCATTAAAAAAAATGATATATTTTTTTTGAATTACACAAAAACGCTTTTTACTCATCCTTCTCAATTAAAATACCACTGAGCACGTATTGTCACAAAATATTTTTCTACAATAAATTCCTGTCAGTTCGGTGTATGGGAGCATGCGCAATGGGTCACATCCAACAGACTGGTCGCACGCAGCTGGCTATGTTGCGTCCTGTTCTATCACACGGACTTCGGACACACTGCTTTCTCTCTCGCACATATTTAATCGCTCCGAATTTAAAACTTTAAAGCATGGCAATAATATTCTATCATTGGTTTTTTGCAGGCAAGCCTATACTGTTATTTTTGTGATTAAATTATCTTTCTTCTGATACCAATTTTTATTGGTTATCATATCGGTGAAGTAATCTAAATTGACTTACCTGTTCATACCTGCTTGCCAGATAGCTATGAACAGAAATCAGTAGGCAAGCCTATTGAGGCATATTCTCTATGTTAAAAACTACTCAAGGTAGCCGAGATAAAATTCGTAATAAAAAACGATGAACCAATAATTAAGCAAAGAATGATTAGCAAAAACTACTGCAGCAGGATTAAAGTTATTGAAAGGGTGGTTGACTATAGCTGTGGCTGAATTTATTGTAGCTATCAACATACTTTTTGGGTTAGCAGTACCAAACCTCTAGAATGAACTGAAATAGACACTTTCATTGTGAGCTTGAGATCAAAAGCTATGGGGTAGAAACTTTAGGCAATGAAATTGTGAACAATGAAGAAGACGTAATTGGCACTATTTCTCATTCCATATGGTAATTTTTAGATACCGTAGAAATTCAAGAATAATAAACCTTTTGGACCCTTACTTTGTGGAGTCTACTCATATTACTTTTTTAAATGGAACTAAGTGTTTCTAATTAATTCCACTATTTAATGAAAAATTTTGATAATTATTTCGATATTGACATATCATCGTCAGAATGACAGAAGTTACATTTTATGTGATGCCTACTTGATGTTCAATATTTTGGCTAGACCAAATAGTGGGTGACCTATCTTGTGATTGACTTATAATATATATGAAAAGAAAAAAGATGAAGATATTATATTACAAATATTAAAGCATAGGTATTATTAGCCCTATGGGAACATCATATATACTTAATTTGTTTGATGTATGTATTAATCAGAACTATTTTACTTTTGATAATAAGGTATATATTCAAAATGAAGTTTTACCAATGGGAAGCCAATTTTAGCAAACATTTTTATGGACAGTTTAGAAAGAAAAATCTTTGAATGTAAGATTTCAAAAAATATATTATTTTGGTATAGGTATGTAGATGACATATTAGCTTGCTTTGTAGGTAGTGAACGACAATTAGATATATTGTTCAATCACATTAATAATTTACATCCAGAAATTAAATTTACATTAGAAGTTGAAGAAAATAACTCAATGAATTTTCTTGATATTAAAATTCAAAGTCAATAATATACTTGATTTTTCAATTTACAGAAAACCAACACATACTGATGTGACTATACCATATAATTCCAATCATCCCATGTCACATAAATTAGCAGCATATAATTCAATGATACATAGAGTATTTTCAGTTCCTATGAACAAATATAATTTTGATAGAGAAATTAATATAATTAAACAAATAGCCACATCCAACGGTTATCCATTACATATAATAAATAAATTAATTAATAAAAAAAAGAAAAAGTGGCATTACAATTAACATTTCCTGAAAAAACTAGGGAAATACAAACTTACAAATCCATCACATATGCATATTTCTAATAATATTTCAAATGTAGCATCTTCTCCAACAAATACAGCAATTTCTTTTAAAACAGAAAACAATGTGAGTAAAAAAATTGTTAAATGTAAAAACAAAAAAACCCCCATTAAAAAAGTCTGGAATATATAAACTTAAATGTCCAGAATGTAATGCTGTCTATATTGGTCCAACAATTCGAAATTTTGAAATTAGATACGATGAACACTCACGAGCATACAGATTAAAACAGGCAGATAAATCACATTACGCAAAACATCTTCTTGACACCAAACATTCATTATCACCCAACACAGAACTAGAAGTACTGCATATTTGTGATAAGAAACAAGAACTAGATTTCCTTGAAGAACTAGAAATAAGAAGACACTTAAGAGACCCACAATATGAAGTTGTCAATGAACAGATAAATCTAGGGAGCTTTCCACTATTGAATTGTCTTTGTAAAGATCAGCAGATATAGTTTTCATTGGTTTCCTATATCATTGCACAATTATACTGATCTTAAATGGGAAAAGATATCCAGGACATAGGGCTTATATTTGTAATATCATATCTTCTTCTTTTTTCTATTCATATATATTAAGTCAATCACAAGATAGGTCACTCACTATTTGGTCTAGCCAAAATATTGAACATCAAGTAGGCATCACATAAAATGTAACTTCTGTCATTCTGACGATGATACGTCAATATCGAAATAATTATCAATATCTTAGAGTTTCCATAATTTTTTCATTAAATAGTGGAATTAATTAGAAATTAATATGTAGATACAATTAAAATATCATTCAATGTTCAGGATAGATAATTTCATAAAAATTTAAAAACATAATTACAGTCAAAAATATATTATATAGACTATTTTTCGACTTTAAATTGAAATAATTTAAAAAAATTCAATTTAATTTAATAGAAATAAGCATAATTTGGTGATCGTCAGTCCAGTCTCTCTAAACGGGACTGGAAAATATATGACTCTATTTCACTTTGAGTATTGTTTCCATTTTTGAAAAATATTATAATTCCATAGTTAGCCCTTACAAATAAGGATAATTTTACTGAAGGTATATCATTTACTAAAATTCGAAGACAAATTTGTAATTAAAATTATCATCATTTACAAATATTCAGTTGTATTGTAGTGTTTTTAGAGTAAGAGGAACATTCTTAGCATTTCCTTTACTGGGGTTAATATATTGATGTGGTTTCAGCGTTGTCTCCAGTCCAGTATTATTCTCTCGGAGCTTTTGGACAGATGTCATCTACCTTGTAATAATGGGCGTAGCCCATCTCGGCCGATTTAATAAGGTACCTGACAGATCAATTTTTAATGACTTTAGGAAAAACCCATCTTGGCCAAAACCACTTTCAGGTAGAAACCCACGACAAATTTCAACCCCTAATCTATGCAATCAATTTCTTTGAATATTCATCAATGGTGGCAGAGTAATGAACACTGGTCAGTTGTGATACATTTATCCTGAATTGTAGAAAATAGTTATGTTTTATTTTGATTCTTGACCAGTACGTGTAAAAACAATTTAAATTTAACTTCGGAAAATGGCAACATTAATTGTTCATCCAGAATTTAAAGAAATGACGAGTCAACGAGAAAAACCACTCTTAGTGATAAATAACTTTAAATTTAAACAACAAAACCGGAAATTAGCATCCGGGGAGACAAAATGGAACCTAACCTAACCTAAAAACAAATTTTTTTTGCTAAAAAAATTGAAGAGTATAAAAATAAAACCTAACCTAACCTAACCTAACCTAACCTAACCTAACCTAACCTAACCTAACCTAACCTAACCTAACCTAACCTAACCTAACCTAACCTAACCTAACCTAACCTAACCTAACCTAACCTAACCTAACCTAACCTAACCTAACCTAACCTAACCTAACCTAACCTAACCTAACCTAACCTAACCTAACCTAACCTAACCTAACCTAACCTAACCTAACCTAACCTAACCTAACCTAACCTAACCTAACCTAACCTAACCTAACCTAACCTAACCTAACCTAACCTAACCTAACCTAACCTAACCTAACCTAACCTAACCTAACCTAACCTAACCTAACCTAACCTAACCTAACCTAACCTAGCCTAACCTAACCTAACCTAACCTAACCTAACCTAACCTAACCTAACCTAACCTAACCTAACCTAACCTAACCTAACCTAACCTAACCTAACCTAACCTAACCTAACCTAACTTAACCTAACCTAACCTAACTTAACCTAACCTAACCTAACCTAAAAACAAATTTTTGTTGCTAAAAAAATTGAAGAATATAAAAATAAAAAGATTTCAAAGTTGTCTTATGTTAAAATATTATCATATTATCATTCATGTATATAACTTAATGTAAACATGTATAAATTGTAATATAGCTAGCTATTATATTTATATGTAGACATTAATAAAATCTAATCAATAAAGTGTATTATTGTAACAAAGGTTGGCCGAGATGGGCCATTCCAAAACAGGTCAATTTTAGACTCTGGCCGACTTGGGCGATTTTTATTCAGTATAGCTGCCTGATCGGCCGAGATGGGAATCGCCCCTAATAATGAGGCGCAAATACGTCGAAACCGGCCTGCAAGTGATGCTGTCCCTTCTAATTACAAATCAGAATGGTTGGTTATATCTTGCAGATATACCAACCCCGTTTAACTTAGAAGTGTAATTCAATGTCTGTCGGGGAATATAGCCCGAGAAGTAGTTGTTGTTTCTTAGTGAACGGTCTCTGTTCTGTGAAAAATGTTTTTCAAAAACCTTGTAAGGCGTTATAATAGAATTAAACTATTATCTCCGACATCTATTGATAACTCGACAATGACAATTTTTACAGAAAACTGTAAATAAGTAGATTTCAATTTGAATTGGACAGATTGCCACTCGTTTCACATAGTTCTTTTTACAGCTGACAACGGCATTTGTCAGTTTTGTGTTCATTTATATAAAACAAGAAGACCCGACAGACGTTGTCCTGTCTTAACATATAGAAGACCCGACCGATGTTGTCCTGTTCTTCAATAAGATATTATGCAAGCGGTCGTTTCCTGCCCGCTCAGTGGAGTGTCAGATTAGTTTATTTCAAACTTCTATAAATGACATCCTTACAATTAGCTAATTACCAAGTAACGATACCTATACAGAAATTTTAAATTTTAATTTACCGCCATTTTTTGTTCAAAGTAGATTATTTTTTGAATAATGTTTTCCCGTGCAATTTTCCCATATTTTAATAGTTATTCTGCTATTCGGGACGGAGACAAATACAACAAATCGAAAATCATCAAAATCGGTCCAAGAGTAGCTCTTGTTTATTTAAATTTTAATTTACCGCCATTTTTTGTCCAAAGTAGAATTTTTTTAAAACAGATTTTTACTGTGCAATTTTCCTAATAAAAAATATCCTATCTTCGTCTCCTGGTTCTAAGCTACCTCCCTACCAATTTTCAGCCAAATCGGTCCAGCCGTTCTTGAGTAATGTATAGTGTAAATAATACGACTTTTTTTAATATACTTTTATGCGATTATATTATTATTAAACTATTTTGAAATTTTAAATTTGAAAATATAAGAGTAGATAGACTAAGACAGTTCAGCGACAAGTATAGGGAAAACAGTGTGTTAGAGAGAGAGAGTCATGGAGGCAATGTGTGTGAGAGAGAGCGCCGCCGTGCGCATCGTTCGCCATTTTTAGTCTGCTTCGCGCATCATGAGGCATCATTTGACTTGAGTGCGGATCGAACCGCCAACCTACGCGTCAATAGCAATTGATTTAACACAGTAGACCATGAGCTCTCATGTTTATTCTATGCGAAGAAAGGTATTACATGCTGCAATACGGTCGCGCGCGCACCGTACGCTAGGCGCCGTAAGTTGTGACGTAATCGAGACTGATCCGTTGCGATGATAACAGGCGCGCGCTAATATACCTGGGGGCTTAAAAGTAACTTATGTTGAAATATTACCAACGAATTTCGTAATATACCGGGGGGCTTAAAAGTAACTTATGTTGAAATATTACTAACGAATTTCGTAATATACCGGGGGGCTTAAAAGTAACATACTATATAATATTTGAAATATGCGTGGCACGTCGCGTGCTACGTCAAACGCAACTTGTCACGTGTGAACGTTAGGTACTACGCCAAACGTCACGTGCTACGTCAAACGCCACGTGTCACGTCAAACGTCACGTGTCACGTCAAACGTCACGTGTCACTTCAAACGTCACGTGTCACGTCAAACGTCACGTGTCACGTCAAACGTCACGTGTCACGTCAAACGTCACGTGTCACGTCAAACGTCACGTGTCACGTCAAACGTCACGTGTCACGTCAAACGTCACGTCAAACGTCACGTGTCACGTCAAACGTCACGTGTCACGTCAAACGTCACGTGTCACGTCCAACGTCACGTGTCACGTCACGTGTAGCGGCAAACGTTACATACTACGCCAAACGTCACGTGTCACAAGCTACGTCAAACGTGTGGGCTCATTTGTAATATGGCTTCAGAAGAGTACAGTCATCGAATTGAAGAGTTTATTAAGAAAATTGGTAAATTAAATGAAGAAATTGCACTTTATGAGGATAAAAGTGAGGTTATAAGGCAAATAGAGAATCTCAGTTTATCTGGTGGGGAAGAAGAAGAAGAAGTACGACGGGTGTGGAGCAGTCTTAGTATAAACTGGTTACCTAAAGAGCTAGCATGCAGACAATTACCACAAATTACTTATCCGTTAAGACGTATTCAACCATGTTCAATAGAACAGAAGAAAATATAAAAAATGAAATCAATAATGTTTTTGCTATGTCATGTGTAATATTAGTATTTGTCTTTGTTTTAATTTTAAAAATTATTTTAAAAATTGTGAAACGAAAATTTGAATCTTCATGTAATATAAAAGTTGATGAATATACAGAGTGTTTCAATAAAAAACCCATGTTACTTTAAAAAAACTTTATTTATAATGGTAATACAGTATTTGAAAACCAGTGACTGAGGCGTTGTACATTTCTTTCGGTACACGAATATAGTCCAGAGGTGTGGCAGGGATTTGGATCATGAACAAAGTTTCCTGTTGCACAAGGCGTGCCATCAAATTTGCAAACGTCAATAATGTGTGGAAAAACACCAAATACGTGACATTTCTTCAGCAGAAATTCCGCTTTTTGTTGTCCTCGAATGTAAATATAGTCTGCAGCATACAATAGCTTGCTTTCCAATATTTCGTTTACTTTGGAATATTCTACATCTCCTGAAGAATATCGAATGCCATGTACCTTCCTTTCCAAGTATGATGTAGTCTTTTTATCATCGTTACTTAATGTGGAGAACGGTTGCGGCGGCAAAAATATGTAATGCGAACTTTTGAAGCCGATTTCTATGGTGAGTTCTTTGGCAACGAAAATCCCATCTACGACAAAGCCTTGAATGTCTACAAATGCTACTCTCATGTTGGCGCCTGCTCGAATACTAACTCTGATCAGCAACTAGTTTAGGCTTTTAACAATTTCGGTGAGGGGGAAGTATTCCATGACGCAATCGTGAATTATGATGCAATAGACTTTGGTATTTTCGGGAAAGCCTATGTTTGCTTCAATGTCGAGTTTCACATCGACTGTGGACGCCTTCATGCTTTCCTCCTGCTTCGAACAATCGATAACAAACAATGCACGACGTTTGAAAGAAGAATAATCCAGCAGGGGGCGCTTCTGTGTGGAGTTTGCGTAGTTGGGATAGAATTCAGTATAGTTAAAATATGCCTCATTGTAGTCAGTTTTACCAAAGTCCAATTGCATTCTTTCATTAGGCCAATATTCACCGTTAAGTGACAGTCTTATACTTTGCACGTCGGCATTGTCAAATAAAGTCGGGTCAGCTGTACCCACGTTACGTTTATCGGTTTGAAAGAAAACAATAACAAAACGAGGTCTTTCAACTGAAGTGGATGTTTTAACAGCCCAAACTTCACGTCTTGCGCCCTTAGTAATTGCAGGCAATTCGTGTAACTCCCACTTCCTAAATGGAATAACTATAGGTTGATCTTTTTGAATGGATTTCATGAGATTCAATTTTATATCGTCATTAGGAAAGATATGTTTAACTTTTAGTTCAATGGTTGTAATGTTAATTTTAGCAGTTGTACTAGTGAGCGTACCAGAGACATTCTTTTCCGTGATATATATGCAATCATTATCGTTTCGTGCTCGAACTAATCGTATCGTTTGACGCCCACATGTAATCATGGGATAATCGTTGAAAATGTTGAAAATATGTTTGAGAGGAATTTGAAGGTTGAAGGACTTGTCGCTGACATTCAGAATGGGATCTTTCGGGTAATTCCAGCCTGCTATAGCCATATGATTGGAATCTTCTTGGTTATAACAAGTCATGGCACGTACGGCACTTATTATTCCAGGATCCCGAACTGTTTCCATTTCTCTGGCACTTTCACTGTACGTACATGAATCGAATAGGAAGGCTCCAACATTATTTGCTAATTTTACATCACCAGCTCCATGTGTTTCAAGCGACCCTTTAATGCACAACAAAGTATCGCTCATTGCAAAAAACGAATCAACTTGATTGATGCTAAACTCCACAATGTCACTGCAATTGAATGATTTTATGAATGGAGCATAGGTTCTGTATTCGGCCTTTCGAATTGAATCGTCAAACATCGGCTTACGATATATATCAAACATTGAAGGCATGTTGTCGTTTTGACGAAGCCGTTTTCCATACATGGTTGTCATTTTTCAATTTAAACCCCAGCGATTGCAGAACCAATTTGTTTGCGAACGTGAGCTGTTTCAGCTTTGGCGACTGCTTAGCTAATGAAGTTGGAAGCTCTGCAGTCTGTCTTTTATGATTGATTATTAGCCCCATCTGCTTCGCACTCTAAGCTCCAATACCAAAGTACTAAGTTCTCCACGAAAGTTTACAGGCTGACCGTCTTGGTCTACGGCTATGACAGTGATATTGGTTATTTCACGTTGAGGTATAACAGGTAAGTATAGTAAATTATGAGGAATTTCGTCAATGGAATATCCTGGATCTACTTGTATGACAAATTCATAGATAGTATGAGCAGGTCTGTTTGCATCGAAGGCTCCAGTGGAAATGTTACAATCGAAGCGGATACTGGATACTTTAATGATTTTGACGGGCAGATCTGAAGAGTGCATTTTGTTGGCGTCGAGTATTTTCGGTGAAAATCCCAATATTCTTCCAAGACTATCAGCTTCCATGAAGGAAATTTTGTATTTACTGCAAATTTCACATTTCAACGTATTGTGATTGGGTTTTAGTGAAAATACCGGTCTAGTTGAATTGCTGCTAGCACCCAACTTATCACTGATAAACGCTTCAAGATCAGCAATTTCATAACATCCAGTGGGAAAATTAAAACTTTGCAACTTGTTATTGGCATCGTAGTAGTAAAACATGCAATTTTCAATGTTTGGTATACTGTGATAGGAATGAAAAGATCGTAGAGCTATTTCATAATCATTCTTAGGATCGAGCACAATAGGCGTAGGAGGTTGGAAAGTGAACACGTGATTAGTGCTGTTTACTCTCAACAGCTGTGACATGATGACTAATGAAATTCGGGAGATGTATGAATTTAAATAACACACACACGACATGTTCAATTATTTATTTTTACAAAGAAAACATGTGGCTTGAGAACTCGGAGGGCCGTCACAATGCGTCGTCCAATCGGGTCGGTTGTAATGGATGAAACAAGGCAGTCGTATTTGTAGTTCAAAATTTGCTCGATATTCATTGGGAAGTTTATGCCACATATCAAGCAATTCACAAGGCCTTACACACTCTATTAGATGCTCAATGGGAAAGTGCTTTAGTTCTTCGGCAGTGAAACTACCCAATGTTTTTCCATGGTAGATATGTTGTAGTAATAGTTCCGTCATTGTTGTAGAAATTTCAAACACAAATGACCGCAATTGATTTGATCGTAGTTTTGATATTGGGTATTGTTGTAGAAAATTCTCGCACTCTTTCCAAAATATTTAACAACTTCTTTCGGCGGCTTCAAGTTACCAAATGAATCGAAATACTCTACATTGTTGTTTATCTTTCTGTAAGCTACCCAATGACTTCCGCTATTCTTAGAGGTATCCAAATTAACCACTGCGCATTCTTGTTTTCGGGGACCGGCTTTGGGGAGAGTGTCTCGCATGAAAACTCCTCGAAAATGTGGTATTTTACGCAATTTTGCGTAATGTGTTATGTCAAAGTCGGATAGTGCGTGATTGGGTAGCTTTATTAGTTTTTTTGCTTTTTTAAATACAATCCAAAACCGCCTTTTGGATACTTTTTCAGATACAGACCAGATCCTACACGTTCCATAGCCTTATTATGACGTACATCTTCATCCAATTTCTTTTGCGCATGCTTTGCGTCAATAACAGTTTTAGCAATCCCAGCAGCACCACCTGACAAAGCTCCAAGTGCCGAAAGGCCAGCAAACAAAGGGATGAGTGGTAGGAAACCTCCGGATTTCGCTACAGGTATCACTCGAGGAACCTCGACTTCTTTTTTCCCACCAAATTCTTTAATAAGTGCTTTGGCTGCTCGTAAGGCGAACGTTGCGGTGTCTTTCAAAGATGCCCCTTTTTTCATGGACTTTCCCACTTTTAGAATGACATCTCGATGGAAAGAACGACGTTTGCGGCGACAACCCATCCCCAGCTTTCTTTTCACCTTCATTCCGCCTGTCACAAGTAATGCAGCAGTTTTCTCTGCCAAAGAAGCGTCTTTTGATTTGACGCGAGCCCAAGCTTTATCTTCAAGTATCTGATCGGCTTTGTGCCGTTCTTCGAGAGACTTATTCTTCCAGTAAGAAATATCGTGTTGTTTACAAGCTGCGTCCAAGGGGTTAATGCCTGGATCTCCACGATCAAGACGTTTTTCCAATTTTGTACCGGCTACCCAAAAAAAAAACAATTAATTTTTTACAAAAGGGGTGGGGGGAGAGTACTTACGTCCACAGTACTGATAGCTAGGTAAGTGAAGTTCAATAGGTAGTTTATTGATGAGAGAATTTAAGAGACCTTCTCCTTCAAACACCAACATTAAGACTGATACGCGTAAGTGGCGCTACACCTATATTTATAGAGTAGCACTACGAAAAAACGGCACACACTATGAAGATAATTCAACAAGAGCAGACGATACCCATTGAAAATCTAGATTTCACCTCAACGCCATCGATCGGCAAACATGGTAAATTGTTACCAAATTCTTTCCGTGCCATTATATGCGGTCCCAGCGGGTGTGGAAAGACGAATGCCGTGCTGGCGCTCCTATTCAATCCGAATGGCGCGAAATTCAAAAACGTTTATGTTTATTCAAAATCGTTATTCCAACCAAAGTACCAATTGTTGCAAGAAGTTATAGCACAAGTCAAGGGCGTTGGCTATTTTCCATTTAAAGACAACGAGGAAATAATAAGTCCAGATAAAGCTCGGCCTAATTCTGTCTTTTTATTCGATGACGTTGCATGTGATGGTCAACAGAAAATTCGTGAATACTACTCCATGTGCAGACATAAAGATATCGATGCTGCATATCTTTGTCAAACATACTCAAAAATACCGAAACAGCTTATACGCGATAATTGTAATGTAATTGTGTTATTCAAGCAAGATGAGGTGAACTTGAAACATATATTCGACGAACACGTATCTCCAGACATGACATTTGACACATTTAAAAATGTGTGTTCAACCTGCTGGTCTGACCGTTATGGTACTTTGGTCATTGTGAAGGATTTCACCTTCAACGATGGCAGGTATCGCAAAGGATTCGATAAATATATAAAATTGTAGCGCATGTCTTTAGTCTGCACCAATATGTCTGACGATAAGGTTACTGCTGCTGCATTGCGCAAGAAAAAAGTGTCTGAACTTGCCAGATCGATTCGCAAAAAATACTTGGCGTTGAAATTAGGTAAATCGGAGCAAGATGAGTCTATTAATAAACTATTCAAGCCGATATCTAAACCACTTGAAGAAATTGTGCAATCCTCAAAGACATTACAAAAAACGATTACAAATTTGAATCCAAAAGAGGAAATAAAAAAGGAAGAACCTGATGATGTGTTTACACCTTTTCTCGAAACGGAACCGGTGGCCGAAACCGATGAATCCGGCACACGTTCTGAATCTCCAGAAGAGATGCGCCCCGAAATTTCCCAGGAAGCTTTCGCAGACTATTTAGACCAATATCCTGCCATCAGTCATCAGTTCATTGAAGATTACTTCCAAAAAGATGATAAAATCGATAAAAATTATGGTCCGATATACAATGATGAAATCGGTTGGTTATTAGGCAAACGTCGAATTGCGTTTGATGGAAAAACCGGTAATATAAACATACTTCCTGATAAAAACAAAGAAGGAAGATATGTTATTGGAACGCCAGGCTTGTATGAACTTCTATTTTACCGAGACCCCAGTTACAATGATCAAGATTTACAGAACTATAAAAATCTTTTGGCAAAAACTGAAGTTCACTTAGACACGTTAGATCGTCTCAAGGGCTCAAGTACTGAAAAATATCACCACATCATAAAACCTTTATTCAAAACAAAATCTCTAACGACAACGAATAGATCGTCCAAGGTATTGACTCGTCTAAAATCGATTCCTTCGGCAAAAGGAAAAGGTATCGATCGTTTAACATATAATGATAAACCTATGGAGTATATTTATTGGGACGATGCCAGAGTTTGACATCTGAAGCGCCTCCAATTTATAGCGTGTGTGTGGCCTTTTACATCATAAAACATCAACTCCATTAATCCAGCTGTTATGTTTTTCGTCTAAGCCTAACCATTTCACGAACAGTTTCTTGCCTTTACGTCTAAGAACTTTTTCCACCAAGTAAACGTCCGGATTCGATGTTTTCTGTAGTTCTTCGTCATAGAAGCAGCCGCTGATTGGTGTCCCTTGCATGTCTTCAAGTAAATACGTAGCAGGATTGGTAATTTTAACTTTGGTGATTTTGAATAGTTCTGTAGTCCAATTGGGTGTATATCCTTTTTCAAAGACATGTTTTGCCTTGGATATGCGCACAATGTCGCCAACTTTAAATTTTCGTGGACCGGCTATCTTTAAATGAGTATAGGTGTTATTCAAAATAGATTTTTCGTTGGATTTGTTGACTTGAGAAGGCTTATATTTTGTTGTGGAATGTTTTGTATTGTTGTAGTCTTGAGTAATTTTAGGTAGAATGTCCAGCCATTTGTGGGTGCCATTTAAACTGAAATACTTGTAGAGTTTTGATTTTAGCGTTCTTATAACACGCTCTGCCATAGAAGCTTTCATTGTACTAAATACGCTATAATGATTTATGCCATATTTTTTCATTAAATTTTGAAATTTGCTGTTGTAAAATTCCTTTCCCTGATCAGATTGCAGATTTTTTGGCATTCGTCTAGTGTGAGCGAGAATGTCTGAGAATGCCCGAGTGATTTCCTCTCCGGTCTTCGTCTTTAGTGGGCGTGTCCACACAAACTTTGAAAAACAATCAATAACGACTAGTATCATTTTATGATTCCTATTTTGTGGAGCAAAATTTCTCATCTCCGCCAGATCCATATGCCAGAGGTCGTCAAGGCCCTTAATGATAGTGCGTCTCCGAGGGAATTTTTTCCGTATCGGTTTGTGGAGCTCGTTTACAAGCTGAATTTTTTCTTTAGAATACATATTATTACGTACTACCAGCTAGCTTCAGCTCCAGACTGTTAATGCGGTTAACGGTATTCGTATTCATGGCCTTAATATTGTCTACAATGCCCGAAACGTTAGTTTTCATATCAGAGACGGATCTGATATTTTCTGTAATTTCTTTTTGTAACTCACGTATGCCTTCAACACACATGTTAATAGAAGCAGTGAATTCTTTTCGAATAAATGCTTTGGCTGTGGTAATTAAATCGTCAACGTATTTCTTCGTAGCCATATCCCTACCTGCTACAGGGGGATTTCGCGAAATAAATACATCAATTTCGTTAGTTTTATTTTGTAAGTTGGTAATGTGCGCCTGTAATATGGGGATTTTTGTCTTATGAAGCTCTTTTCTTATTTCGTTCAATCCTACTGCTAAATCCTTTATATCACGGTCTTGTTGCTGCAGCACCACACCATGTGTTTGAATTAATGGTGACTTGATAGTACGTAGGCCATTCAATTGAACATCAACATATTTTTTTGTTGCAGCGTCACTATTTGTTGTCGGTTCCTTAACATTACAAATTTTCACATTTTCAATATCAATATTACCGTCCGGTGTATGAGGAAACGTAATTTTCGCTGGTAAACGCGCATAAGGCGTTTGATGTCTATGTCCGAATTTATCGACAGGCATAATTGAAATGAACAAGTTTCAGCTTGTATTATTCTATTATATCAGCCTCCTTGAGCTCATTGATAATTGCTACTATTTCGTTGTCGTGTGACGTATTACCTGCCTCTTTTGAAGAAATCAACAATTTCAAACGATCCACCAATTCATTGGCATCGTCCCAATAAATATACTCCATAGGTTTATCATTATATGTTAAACGATCGATACCTTTTCCTTTTGCCGAAGGAATCGATTTTAGACGAGTCAATACCTTGGACGATCTATTCGTTGTCGTTAGAGATTTTGTTTTGAATAAAGGTTTTATGATGTGGTGATATTTTTCAGTACTTGAGCCCTTGAGACGATCTAACGTGTCTAAGTGAACTTCAGTTTTTGCCAAAAGATTTTTATAGTTCTGTAAATCTTGATCATTGTAACTGGGGTCTCGGTAAAATAGAAGTTCATACAAGCCTGGCGTTCCAATAACATATCTTCCTTCTTTGTTTTTATCAGGAGGTATGTTTATATTACCGGTTTTTCCATCAAACGCAATTCGACGTTTGCCTAATAACCAACCGATTTCATCATTGTATATCGGACCATAATTTTTATCGATTTTATCATCTTTTTGGAAGTAATCTTCAATGAACTGATGACTGATGGCAGGATATTGGTCTAAATAGTCTGCGAAAGCTTCCTGGGAAATTTCGGGGCGCATCTCTTCTGGAGATTCAGAACGTGTGCCGGATTCATCGGTTTCGGCCACCGGTTCCGTTTCGAGAAAAGGTGTAAACACATCATCAGGTTCTTCCTTTTTTATTTCCTCTTTTGGATTCAAATTTGTAATCGTTTTTTGTAATGTCTTTGAGGATTGCACAATTTCTTCAAGTGGTTTAGATATCGGCTTGAATAGTTTATTAATAGACTCATCTTGCTCCGATTTACCTAATTTCAACGCCAAGTATTTTTTGCGAATCGATCTGGCAAGTTCAGACACTTTTTTCTTGCGCAATGCAGCAGCAGTAACCTTATCGTCAGACATATTGGTGCAGACTAAAGACATGCGCTACAATTTTATATATTTATCGAATCCTTTGCGATACCTGCCATCGTTGAAGGTGAAATCCTTCACAATGACCAAAGTACCATAACGGTCAGACCAGCAGGTTGAACACACATTTTTAAATGTGTCAAATGTCATGTCTGGAGATACGTGTTCGTCGAATATATGTTTCAAGTTCACCTCATCTTGCTTGAATAACACAATTACATTACAATTATCGCGTATAAGCTGTTTCGGTATTTTTGAGTATGTTTGACAAAGATATGCAGCATCGATATCTTTATGTCTGCACATGGAGTAGTATTCACGAATTTTCTGTTGACCATCACATGCAACGTCATCGAATAAAAAGACAGAATTAGGCCGAGCTTTATCTGGACTTATTATTTCCTCGTTGTCTTTAAATGGAAAATAGCCAACGCCCTTGACTTGTGCTATAACTTCTTGCAACAATTGGTACTTTGGTTGGAATAACGATTTTGAATAAACATAAACGTTTTTGAATTTCGCGCCATTCGGATTGAATAGGAGCGCCAGCACGGCATTCGTCTTTCCACACCCGCTGGGACCGCATATAATGGCACGGAAAGAATTTGGTAACAATTTACCATGTTTGCCGATCGATGGCGTTGAGGTGAAATCTAGATTTTCAATGGGTATCGTCTGCTCTTGTTGAATTATCTTCATAGTGTGTGCCGTTTTTTCGTAGTGCTACTCTATAAATAACGGTGTCGCGCCACTTACGCGTATCAGTCTTAATGTTGGTGTTTGAAAGAGAAGGTCTCTTAAATTCTCTCATCAATAAAGTACCTATTGAACTTCACTTACCTAGCTATCAGTACTGTGGACGTAAGTACTCTCCCCCCACCCCTTTTGTAAAAAATTAATTGTTTTTTTTTTTGGGTAGCCGGTACAAAATTGGAAAAACGTCTTGATCGTGGAGATCCAGGCATTAACCCCTTGGACGCAGCTTGTAAACAACACGATATTTCTTACTGGAAGAATAAGTCTCTCGAAGAACGGCACAAAGCCGATCAGATACTTGAAGATAAAGCTTGGGCTCGCGTCAAATCAAAAGACGCTTCTTTGGCAGAGAAAACTGCTGCATTACTTGTGACAGGCGGAATGAAGGTGAAAAGAAAGCTGGGGATGGGTTGTCGCCGCAAACGTCGTTCTTTCCATCGAGATGTCATTCTAAAAGTGGGAAAGTCCATGAAAAAAGGGGCATCTTTGAAAGACACCGCAACGTTCGCCTTACGAGCAGCCAAAGCACTTATTAAAGAATTTGGTGGGAAAAAAGAAGTCGAGGTTCCTCGAGTGATACCTGTAGCGAAATCCGGAGGTTTCCTACCACTCATCCCTTTGTTTGCTGGCCTTTCGGCACTTGGAGCTTTGTCAGGTGGTGCTGCTGGGATTGCTAAAACTGTTATTGACGCAAAGCATGCGCAAAAGAAATTGGATGAAGATGTACGTCATAATAAGGCTATGGAACGTGTAGGATCTGGTCTGTATCTGAAAAAGTATCCAAAAGGCGGTTTTGGATTGTATTTAAAAAAGCAAAAAAACTAATAAAGCTACCCAATCACGCACTATCCGACTTTGACATAACACATTACGCAAAATTGCGTAAAATACCACATTTTCGAGGAGTTTTCATGCGAGACACTCTCCCCAAAGCCGGTCCCCGAAAACAAGAATGCGCAGTGGTTAATTTGGATACCTCTAAGAATAGCGGAAGTCATTGGGTAGCTTACAGAAAGATAAACAACAATGTAGAGTATTTCGATTCATTTGGTAACTTGAAGCCGCCGAAAGAAGTTGTTAAATATTTTGGAAAGAGTGCGAGAATTTTCTACAACAATACCCAATATCAAAACTACGATCAAATCAATTGCGGTCATTTGTGTTTGAAATTTCTACAACAATGACGGAACTATTACTACAACATATCTACCATGGAAAAACATTGGGTAGTTTCACTGCCGAAGAACTAAAGCACTTTCCCATTGAGCATCTAATAGAGTGTGTAAGGCCTTGTGAATTGCTTGATATGTGGCATAAACTTCCCAATGAATATCGAGCAAATTTTGAACTACAAATACGACTGCCTTGTTTCATCCATTACAACCGACCCGATTGGACGACGCATTGTGACGGCCCTCCGAGTTCTCAAGCCACATGTTTTCTTTGTAAAAATAAATAATTGAACATGTCGTGTGTGTGTTATTTAAATTCATACATCTCCCGAATTTCATTAGTCATCATGTCACAGCTGTTGAGAGTAAACAGCACTAATCACGTGTTCACTTTCCAACCTCCTACGCCTATTGTGCTCGATCCTAAGAATGATTATGAAATAGCTCTACGATCTTTTCATTCCTATCACAGTATACCAAACATTGAAAATTGCATGTTTTACTACTACGATGCCAATAACAAGTTGCAAAGTTTTAATTTTCCCACTGGATGTTATGAAATTGCTGATCTTGAAGCGTTTATCAGTGATAAGTTGGGTGCTAGCAGCAATTCAACTAGACCGGTATTTTCACTAAAACCCAATCACAATACGTTGAAATGTGAAATTTGCAGTAAATACAAAATTTCCTTCATGGAAGCTGATAGTCTTGGAAGAATATTGGGATTTTCACCGAAAATACTCGACGCCAACAAAATGCACTCTTCAGATCTGCCCGTCAAAATCATTAAAGTATCCAGTATCCGCTTCGATTGTAACATTTCCACTGGAGCCTTCGATGCAAACAGACCTGCTCATACTATCTATGAATTTGTCATACAAGTAGATCCAGGATATTCCATTGACGAAATTCCTCATAATTTGCTATACTTACCTGTTATACCTCAACGTGAAATAACCAATATCACTGTCATAGCCGTAGACCAAGACGGTCAGCCTGTAAACTTTCGTGGAGAACTTAGTACTTTGGTATTGGAGCTTAGAGTGCGAAGCAGATGGGGCTAATAATCAATCATAAAAGACAGACTGCAGAGCTTCCAACTTCATTAGCTAAGCAGTCGCCAAAGCTGAAACAGCTCACGTTCGCAAACAAATTGGTTCTGCAATCGCTGGGGTTTAAATTGAAAAATGACAACCATGTATGGAAAACGGCTTCGTCAAAACGACAACATGCCTTCAATGTTTGATATATATCGTAAGCCGATGTTTGACGATTCAATTCGAAAGGCCGAATACAGAACCTATGCTCCATTCATAAAATCATTCAATTGCAGTGACATTGTGGAGTTTAGCATCAATCAAGTTGATTCGTTTTTTGCAATGAGCGATACTTTGTTGTGCATTAAAGGGTCGCTTGAAACACATGGAGCTGGTGATGTAAAATTAGCAAATAATGTTGGAGCCTTCCTATTCGATTCATGTACGTACAGTGAAAGTGCCAGAGAAATGGAAACAGTTCGGGATCCTGGAATAATAAGTGCCGTACGTGCCATGACTTGTTATAACCAAGAAGATTCCAATCATATGGCTATAGCAGGCTGGAATTACCCGAAAGATCCCATTCTGAATGTCAGCGACAAGTCCTTCAACCTTCAAATTCCTCTCAAACATATTTTCAACATTTTCAACGATTATCCCATGATTACATGTGGGCGTCAAACGATACGATTAGTTCGAGCACGAAACGATAATGATTGCATATATATCACGGAAAAGAATGTCTCTGGTACGCTCACTAGTACAACTGCTAAAATTAACATTACAACCATTGAACTAAAAGTTAAACATATCTTTCCTAATGACGATATAAAATTGAATCTCATGAAATCCATTCAAAAAGATCAACCTATAGTTATTCCATTTAGGAAGTGGGAGTTACACGAATTGCCTGCAATTACTAAGGGCGCAAGACGTGAAGTTTGGGCTGTTAAAACATCCACTTCAGTTGAAAGACCTCGTTTTGTTATTGTTTTCTTTCAAACCGATAAACGTAACGTGGGTACAGCTGACCCGACTTTATTTGACAATGCCGACGTGCAAAGTATAAGACTGTCACTTAACGGTGAATATTGGCCTAATGAAAGAATGCAATTGGACTTTGGTAAAACTGACTACAATGAGGCATATTTTAACTATACTGAATTCTATCCCAACTACGCAAACTCCACACAGAAGCGCCCCCTGCTGGATTATTCTTCTTTCAAACGTCGTGCATTGTTTGTTATCGATTGTTCGAAGCAGGAGGAAAGCATGAAGGCGTCCACAGTCGATGTGAAACTCGACATTGAAGCAAACATAGGCTTTCCCGAAAATACCAAAGTCTATTGCATCATAATTCACGATTGCGTCATGGAATACTTCCCCCTCACCGAAATTGTTAAAAGCCTAAACTAGTTGCTGATCAGAGTTAGTATTCGAGCAGGCGCCAACATGAGAGTAGCATTTGTAGACATTCAAGGCTTTGTCGTAGATGGGATTTTCGTTGCCAAAGAACTCACCATAGAAATCGGCTTCAAAAGTTCGCATTACATATTTTTGCCGCCGCAACCGTTCTCCACATTAAGTAACGATGATAAAAAGACTACATCATACTTGGAAAGGAAGGTACATGGCATTCGATATTCTTCAGGAGATGTAGAATATTCCAAAGTAAACGAAATATTGGAAAGCAAGCTATTGTATGCTGCAGACTATATTTACATTCGAGGACAACAAAAAGCGGAATTTCTGCTGAAGAAATGTCACGTATTTGGTGTTTTTCCACACATTATTGACGTTTGCAAATTTGATGGCACGCCTTGTGCAACAGGAAACTTTGTTCATGATCCAAATCCCTGCCACACCTCTGGACTATATTCGTGTACCGAAAGAAATGTACAACGCCTCAGTCACTGGTTTTCAAATACTGTATTACCATTATAAATAAAGTTTTTTTAAAGTAACATGGGTTTTTTATTGAAACACTCTGTATATTCATCAACTTTTATATTACATGAAGATTCAAATTTTCGTTTCACAATTTTTAAAATAATTTTTAAAATTAAAACAAAGACAAATACTAATATTACACATGACATAGCAAAAACATTATTGATTTCATTTTTTATATTTTCTTCTGTTCTATTGAACATGGTTGAATACGTCTTAACGGATAAGTAATTTGTGGTAATTGTCTGCATGCTAGCTCTTTAGGTAACCAGTTTATACTAAGACTGCTCCACACCCGTCGTACTTCTTCTTCTTCTTCCCCACCAGATAAACTGAGATTCTCTATTTGCCTTATAACCTCACTTTTATCCTCATAAAGTGCAATTTCTTCATTTAATTTACCAATTTTCTTAATAAACTCTTCAATTCGATGACTGTACTCTTCTGAAGCCATATTACAAATGAGCCCACACGTTTGACGTAGCTTGTGACACGTGACGTTTGGCGTAGTATGTAACGTTTGCCGCTACACGTGACGTGACACGTGACGTTGGACGTGACACGTGACGTTTGACGTGACACGTGACGTTTGACGTGACACGTGACGTTTGACGTGACGTTTGACGTGACACGTGACGTTTGACGTGACACGTGACGTTTGACGTGACACGTGACGTTTGACGTGACACGTGACGTTTGACGTGACACGTGACGTTTGACGTGACACGTGACGTTTGAAGTGACACGTGACGTTTGACGTGACACGTGACGTTTGACGTGACACGTGGCGTTTGACGTAGCACGTGACGTTTGGCGTAGTACCTAACGTTCACACGTGACAAGTTGCGTTTGACGTAGCACGCGACGTGCCACGCATATTTCAAATATTATATAGTATGTTACTTTTAAGCCCCCCGGTATATTACGAAATTCGTTAGTAATATTTCAACATAAGTTACTTTTAAGCCCCCCGGTATATTACGAAATTCGTTGGTAATATTTCAACATAAGTTACTTTTAAGCCCCCAGGTATATTAGCGCGCGCCTGTTATCATCGCAACGGATCAGTCTCGATTACGTCACAACTTACGGCGCCTAGCGTACGGTGCGCGCGCGACCGTATTGCAGCATGTAATACCTTTCTTCGCATAGAATAAACATGAGAGCTCATGGTCTACTGTGTTAAATCAATTGCTATTGACGCGTAGGTTGGCGGTTCGATCCGCACTCAAGTCAAAATTTTTTTAAAATTAAATTCGCCTCATGATGCGCGAAGCAGACTAAAAATGTGCACGGCTCGGGGACTAAAAATGGCGGCCGCCTCATGATGCGCGAAGCAGACTAAAAATGGCGAACGATGCGCACGGCGGCGCTCTCTCTCACACACATTGCCTCCATGACTCTCTCTCTCTAACACACTGTTTTCCCTATACTTGTCGCTGAACTGTCTTAGTCTATCTACTTATAAGTTTATGGATGAAACAGTATTTTTATGGATAACCCTGTATAACCTAATGAAAAGTATCCTATGTCCTTCTCCTGGTTCTAAGCTACCTCTCCATCAATTTTCAGTCAAATCGGTTCAGCCGTTCTTGAGTTATAAATAGTGTAAATAACACGACTTTATTTTATATATATGTTACAGTCAATTTGTGAAAAGACGCCGTATATATACCGCGCAGGCCGTTTATATACAGACTGCCCAAATCAGACCGTTTATATAAAAAATATTTATTTCATAAATCGACTAGTCATTATATAAACAGCGTCGGCCGTATTATACTGCGTACTTATTTTTAGGCAGGCCCAAATATTATTAATCTATGGCAAATAAAATAATTATTTCTATGCCCCACTATTTAGAATTTCTGACTTGGTTAAAACAGATCATTGATTAATCTATCGAGAAGGGCAAGGAAAAGCATTGAAGTAGCCATTTTTTTAACACTGTATAGCTTCTTCAATGATTTTCCTTGCCCTTCTCGATAAAAACTACAACTATAAAATCTCCTAACGGTTAAAAACAATGAACAAAATAAACTGACTAACTTTTTATGCGCGTTTTATATAATGCCTAGTCAGTATATAATTTCTGCCGTATTTCATATATAGCGGAGTAAATTCAGGCAATACATATAACGGCTAGACAGTATATATAATACATAATTTCATATATTGACTGTAACATATTTTTTGCGTTTGTTTTCTATTGTTTTATTTTTCACATAGTATCATATCCCAACCAATTTAACTGCGATTTTTATTATTTATTCAGTTTGATTCAGTTTCCATGTAAAATCCTATTTTCATTATACCTTACTGAAAACCCTATCTTAACAACATGCTTATTTTGGGTACCGAAAATGACCTGTTCCTGTGTGCTAAAATGCGTTATTGTTTATGCCCCTTAGCAACACTAAACAACAATTGTATTATGACAGCAGATGTCAGTGTTTTGAATTATAGTATAGTATAGTAAATACTGACTAGTGTTTGTTTTCAGAAAGGTATAATGAAAAGTATCGTGCTTTTCCTTGCACGACTTCCTGTTGCGCGCACACGGGAAAAGCCTATTTTCTGGATTCGTAATGAAATATACTATTTTGTAAATATTTTTACATCAAGTATCATATAATAGTATAGTAATTTATATATATTTATAAAAATTTCTGCTAAATCAAAGAACTTCTGAAAATATAATAATGTTCTTGATTTGATAAAAATATACGTTAGTCTTCATTTCTGGAGAAAAATGAAGCACTTTTGATGTATTTTTTTGGAATTAATATTGTGGTAGGCTGGTAATTTTAATGAAGGAAAGAATTACCTATAACGATGCCTTAAGACACCCACAGTAATAATGTATGTCCAGATATTATAGGATAATTGCCTCCTGGATTGTTAGTGCCTTTATTATTTTGTGTATGTTTGTTGAATACACAATTTTTCATCTTTGATATAAAATTTAATTCCAATAGTATAATAAAAAACTGAACATTCACATGGTTCGCTTGGCATCATATGTATTTGATGCCGCTTTCAGACCGGCAATTTATAGAAGAAGAACTGAAACCAATATAAAAAAAAACAACCTAGATGTAATTGATTCTTAAATTTTTGCAAACTATAAAGTCCTTAGGTACAGATAAATAGGTATTATATTGTATTTAAATTCTGCTATAAGCACAGGGCAATGGAAAGCCTTTCGTTGGTTGGTAATCATTGAGATTGGAAGCGAGAACCAATAACAAACACACATTGAGATTATATTATATGTGTAGATATATTGTAAAAACATTTCAGGGATCCAACAAAAGTAACACTCTTGAACTTAGGACTACTAGACAAATAGTTGAAATATCAAATGAAATTAAATATCAACTAATTGAAACTTTCATATCATAGTTTTTGTTTAATAACTCAAGTGAGTTATCAACTGAGAATATGTTTCAATACGTGGAACTAGAAAAACTTGAATAAAAGTAGAAAGCTTAAGATCTGGATGATTGGTTAATTTACCATCGAGACCTATGGGGTTATTAAAGTATTGATATCTTTATGTTTTTAAATCTTTTGACAGTTTCCTATATTGGTAGAATTGAGTGAATCTTCAAGCTTTATCACAATACTATTAAACACTGAAATATTTCTCTTGGGAAATTATATCTTTTTGTCGAATTGAAGTACAATGGGCATGGCTTTTTATATTGTCCAATTTTATTTAATTAATTTTATATCTGCTTTGTCAGCTTCAAACCCCTTTCATTGATGATAAAAATAGTTATTTAACCAACAAGTGTAATAATAAGGGCTATTAACAATCGATATATTTCAACGAGCTCGTTTTGCTCGAGCGTTAATGTTTGATATTGTTACCGTCCTTTTAGTACCTACTCGTGTTAGTTACAAAACTTTTTCGTCGACAGTACAAGTTGTATCTTTTTTCCCAATTTTTAAGAACTATTCAAATGTCACTGTTTTACGTTAGTTTTACATCTTTTTTTAATAGTATATTACATAACGAGAGTTGTAAGAAGCTTATTACATGCGAGAAAAAAAGTTGCGCAGTAATTTTACAAGCATGTAATGAGCTTACACCTCAAGTTGTGTACTATACTTCCTCTACGATTATTTTCATTTATAAACATAAAAAACCTAACAAGTGACTTTTATTTATTTAACAAAATTCGGAAACAATTTAAATTAAACATTTATTCATAATAATTAATTGTAAAATATTGGCAATTATTTATAACTACACCCTTATCCGTGTTTGGAGCTAGTTCAATAATACGCGCAGAATGGTGGGATGACGTAAAATGTACGATGTGTTCTTTTTGGACATTGGTAGTTTCAGTGTATCTAAAGGTCTGTGAATTACTTTCAATTGAATTAATAATTCTATTGGCTATTGACGTCTCATTATTTATTGACTCATCGACATATACTTCGGCTGCTGTTGAAGATTTCCATCCGCCATGTCGCTTAAGAGTCATTAAATCACCACCTGCATCAACCAAAAGAGTGGCAGGAGTTTGTCTTTCTTAAGCAGCGACCTGTATACATTTTGGGATCTGGTAACTGGTAACTGGTAATATTCGGCTATTTGTTCAGGAACACTGCCTATTTTGTTTAATCCTATCACTTGTTTCGTACATTTACCTCTTTGATAGTTAAGGAAAATTTGGTTTTTTGCGGATCGCTAAATTGTGGTCCAATCTCTATAATATTGTTGTGCAGATTTTATAGAAATTTCCGGATATTACCAAAGATCTATATACTTTGGTTTTCGTATCAGGTATTTTTACCAATAACATGGTACTTAAATCATCAATGTCACTAATTTTGAGATTTTTTCCTACAACCTCCACATATTCCAACAATTGCAATAACCTTTAAATAAAAGTATTTTGAGTAGTTTTTTTTTTTCGTGCCGAGATGAGAAACTCATGTTCGAATGGGTCCAGGACCCAAACAGTGTTGGACTCATCCCCAAGGAGATGCCTACCAACCAAACCCACCTCAAACTCGCCGTTACCCCCGCCTCGGAATCACTACCCTAGCATACTTCGAGACAGGCGGCGGTCCCTCGCACACTCTCCGCTCACATCGTCATCTTCTCCCTCCTATCACTCCTACCTCTCATGCCATATCGAGTCCTTCTCTCCCCCTCACCATGCTCTCTACTACTCCACTCACCTCCATCCATTCCTCCTCCCCCCTTAACATTATCTCCACCATGTTTTCCCAGTACACCGCCTCCCCTAGTTTCCTCTCCAACTTCTTCAGCACTTCCTCGTTCTTCCAGCATCTAAACACATGCCCCACATCATCCTCCACTTCACACCTCTCGCACACACCAGTCTCTCGTTTCCCAATCTTGTGGAGGTACCCTACTCTCGACCCATGTCCAGTGAGCACTTGTGTCAAGAAGTAGTTCACCTCCCCGAATTTCCGGTCCATCCAATCTCTCCTATTCCCAATCGCTCCTTTTAGCGCGCCCTCATACTCCTTCCACCTTCTCTCCATTTCCTCCTCCATCCATTCCCGTACCTCTTCTTTGGTCGCACCCCTCCAGCGTTTGCTCCTAGCTCTAGCCAACACGTTCAATGGGTAGGACTTTGCCAGCACCGCTGCTGCCAGTCCACCCACTGTCTTGTACCCCTGCACCACCCTCAGCAGTATCCCTCTCTGCACCCGCAGAAGTGGCCTAACCCTCGCATTCACCCCCGCTCTTTCACCCCACACCTCCGCACCGTACAGCATACTCTGCTCTACCGTCCTACCAATTACCCTTTACCATATGGGTTTTGAAGGATAATTGGCTATCCAACCACACCCCTAGGTATTTCACAGACTCCTCCATGCGAATTCTCCTTCCCTTAACCATCACCCCCACTTCCCTTGCCCTGCTCCGTCCCTTCACTAGCAACCCCACCGTCTTATCTTCCGCCACTTCCAGTCCGCACCGCTCTATCTTCTCCACAATCTTCCTGCACATTCTCTCCGCCTTTCTTTCTATCTCCGCCTCTCCCTTTGCCGTACATACCAGACACACATCATCCGCATCCCTCTTCACATACTATCCCACAAACCTCATCAAACACACACTTCCAGAGCGTCGGTCCAAGAACCGAGCCCTTAGGCACTCCAGCCTCCATCTCATATCTCCTCCCTCTGGAGTCTACAATCACACGCCCCGTCAGGTAGTCCTCCACCAGGTTAACCAACCCCTGCTCCACTCCAAGCCTCGGCAACGCGCTCAACACTGCCCGTTTGCTGACACTGTTGAACGCGTTCCCGACGTCGAAGAACACGAGTAGGGCCAATTTCTTCTTCCTCCAGCTGCCCTCCCTAGCTCTTTCCACCAAACCCATCACCTTGCTCAGTGCCGAGATGCAAGATTTCCCCTTCGTGAACCCGTGCTGGTTTACCCTAAAACCCCCATTCCTACCAACTTCCTCCTCAATCCTATCCCTTATTATCATCTCCATCAATTTACTCATACCACACAGCAGGCTGATAGGCCTATATTCCCCCGCCCGCATCCCCTCTCTACCCGCCTTCTTCAATAGTATCACCCTGGCTACCTTCCATCCTTCCGGGAACTCCTCCTCCCTCAGCACCCTGTTGAATAGTTCCCAGAAGTACTCCCTATTGTCATCCAACAGCCTCTTCACCATATCACCCCTCAGGCCATCTATCCCTGGGGCTTTCCTCACTTTAATGTTTCTCACCCAATCCTCTACCTCCCACTTCTCTACCGGCCTTATTCCCCTCATTTTCACTGCCCCCCTTGTATCTTGGATTTCCTGAATTCCTGAATATATATGAATCGTAAAGTATAGGGACAATTTTTTAGACCGATTGATCAGTTTGGGGACAATTGTTGACTTTGGCGCCTGACCTCAAATTTTTATCTCAGGAATTGGTTAGTTTGAGGACGTGTCCCCAAACTTATTTTAAAGGAGGAAAAATGGTTAGTTTGAGGACATTTTTTCAAAAATAGTTTGTATTTAACTTTTAAAGAGACTATTTAAATTCCTCATAGTTTATATGAGCAGAAAAAAAGTTAGGAAGGTATGGAATTAATGCATTTGAATCGCAGTATTTAAAACCAGTCAGTGCACAGAGAGGTTATGTTTTATCATGTCACTATTTTTTTCGTACCTACGCATTTGTGCTCATTTTAATTTATTAAACTGTGACATATTTCTCTCACTATGTAATGGGTTATTCGAGATATAAGACCTCAATATTGGTAAAAAGGAATTGAAAATAGAAAATGTCGATCCCATTATTTTCATCTAGCTCGCGAGTAAACTTTAATAAATATTACTATACCCTTCAGGAAATGGAAAAAGTGGATTTTGGTGAAAAAGTTCAACAGGGCTTCGACTACGGGAAGTTCTAGTTTGACTGGTCCCGAATTGGGGAAAATAGACGTGTCCTCCTCAGGTTGGAAATAGTGGAGTGGAGGATGGAAGGTGTGAAAATTGATGTTACTGCTATGAATTTAAATATGCTAGATTATATCAGAATTATGCCAGAATGAATTTATGAATACATGCATTTATAATATTTGGTTGTCATCGAAAACTGCAAACAATGAACTATTATCGTCCTATTTTTTGCGATTTAATAAATGGTACTATGTATTTTATTACTGAAATGTAACCATCTTAATACGCTTCCCAGTTACCCGTTTTTTCGATTTGTTGAAAAATTGCATTCCCTTTTTTAAATAAACAATCACCCCGTCATTTTTATTATATTTGAATTGATGTATGAATTGTATAATGAGGTATATTTTAATTCTGGTGTGAAAATAATGATTTTGTCTAAAAAAAATTCTATATCCTATTATGTCTTATAAAGAACTAAAGTCCCCAAACTTCACAGTATATTGCAAACTTCCAGAAAAACAAACATTTTCCAAAATTTTCATATTTATATTGATTGTAACATAAATGTATACTCATGTATACAACAAAAATGGGCGGTTGAAAATGTCCCCAATCTTTACGATTTACATATATATATATAATAAATTACCGAAAGCTCAGAACAAACTAAAAAGAGTTCACTTATTCACATTGCCGCATCCCCCACAATAATAGTTAGACATATATATATATATATATATATATATATATATATATATATATATATATATATACTGAAAAGCGATAAACGCATGTGATCGTTGCTGATCAATTAGGACACAAACAGACAAATACTATTGAGGTTAGCAGCAAAATATATACATAACTTATCTTTTCACATACGGAAAAGGCTTTTTAAAAAAGATTTATTTATTGAGATAATACAATATATGTTACAAGATCGAAAGTAGATTCTAGACTGACTAAGAAGTTTAACAATTGCTGGTATTAAAAAATATAAACATAAGCAAAAACAAAGTTCACTGAAATTTAATATACTGACTAAACAATTTATTTATGTTACACTAAGAAATATAACTATATAACACCTCCCCCATTAGAATGAGGCTTCTTCTGGAAGCTGAATTTTCTTTTGTTGAAGTTCTATGGGTTTTTCTTCTAGCACCTTTGTCTTCGGTTTTTTCTTCAATAGTAGCCAAATAATAACTAATGCTATACCAGAGTATAGAATGATGGTCCATACGCTGGGAATATGCAGATTGAATTTTTCTTCTAGTATTGGTGTCAATTCTTGAGACGATATTTCCTTCAATTTCAAATTTTTTAAATTTAAATCCATAGGAGACATATTAATTTCGTTGAAGTTTGTCTGAAGTTTATTTAGTACGAGAGGTTGACCAAAGGTTTTCTCTTGAAATGTAAGTTCGTTATTTTGAAAAATGATTTTACAGGGTGAATTTTTTATTAAGTAAATTCCTCTCAAATTTTTAATTTCTGTGTCTTGTGTACATTTGATTATTAACCTTTCTTCGATTAGAAATATTGCTAAATACTGGTTTATTTCTGGAATAACTTCTAAATGATTTTCTAAAATTTTGATTTTTGAGTATTCACAGTTGGTAGTGTTCCCTGTTAATAATATTTGTTCTTCGCATAGCTGTTTGTTATTGTCTTGAAGATAGGAAGGACATTGAAAAGTTTTACTTCGTGTACAAATGTCGTTTAGAGGTTTTATCTGATTTTCATATTTTAACAAATATTTTGAGCTTGGTATTATTGTTACGAATTCTGATTCTAATTTAGTGGGTGTTGGTAATAAATAAAATAGTTCAAACTCAATATTAAAATCAATAGGAATAGATAAAAAGTATTCTATTTGATTTTTTCTTAGTCTACATGTTATATCTAAAATTGATTCGAAGTTTAAAATATTCTCATATTTTAATTCAAACGGAAGTTGCAATTTGTAATATGAAGATATTTTTTGCAATTCTGTAAATAATTCTTTCGACGTAATTATACTAGGGTGTAATGTTCTTAGTTTGCAGAATGTTAAAGAATTTTCTACTGTTTGCATTGTTTCTAAAATTACGTTATAAATAATTAAAAGTTCGTTAATCATATCTTTAAGATAAATGAGGTTCTCATATTCGGCTTGAAAGTCTAACATATCTTTTATTTCCAAGATTTTTGATTTGAACAGTATTTCATTATTTTGTATGTCTTGAATAGTGTTATTAAAATTATTTATTATTTGATGACTGACACTATATTGAATTTTAATTTGATTTTCGAGATTTGCTTGATTTTGTTTCAAATGTTGAATCTATTCTTTCTTCGTCTTGAGAATCGAGGTTGCCGGTTATGGCTTTTATCAAAGAACCAAATCCATTTATTAAGCCTCTTTTGTTTCTAATTGTTGTGGAGTGAATATTTAAATTTTCAAATTTTTCATCAATATTATTTTGAACATTTTGGATAAGATTAACAAGATTTCCAGTCTGTTGTATGAAAAATGTGTTATTTGAGATGTCACGTGTAATATGTTTAAAATGTTTATTCAAAGAATTATACTCTTCTAGAAATGGGTTCAAGTTATAGAAATGCACAAATGTATGACTTGATTTTTGTAGTTTAGCAGGGCCAAGATTAATTGGTAAAATTCCTAAATTATGACTGATGTCTTTGATTTCTACTGTTGCTTGTCCGATTGAGACGAATCTGTAATAAAAGTATATGGTTTTTGTTTAGGTCGTTTTATATTTGATAAGTGAATATCTTCAGTGGTATTGACGTGTCTAGTTACAATTTTTGCAGTTTTATGATTTTTATTAGTACTTTTAATCTGTTCAGGTCGGTATTTATTTTTTGTTTTACTTTGAATTTGTTTATTTTTGATAAATACCTTTGTAGGTATTGGGTTTGGCAATTCTTCTCTATTTTCGTTTGCTTTTGAGATAACTTTGTCTTTAGTCTCTTGTAATTTTGTGTTTATTCTAGTATAGAGTAATTTCATTTTTTCTCTATGATTATGAATATAATTATTAACTAGCTGCCTATCAATATCTAAGTCAAAAGAAGAATTAATTTCTAAATGTCCCGTTATAATTTCGTATGGTTTTAGCTTGGTTGCAGAGTGGATGCTGTTGTTATATGCTAAAAGTGCATAATTAATTTTTATTTCAATGGGTTCTTTCTTAAATTCATTTTGATTATTTAGAAGTCTAATATGTTCAATAATTGTCGAGTGAAATCGTTCGGCAATGCCGTTTGATTCCGGATGCTGTGAACTTATAAAGTGTATCTTTATTTTATGAGTGTCTAATAAATCTTTAACTACGCTATTTTTTAATTCTGTTCCGTTATCAGCTATTATCTGATCTGGTATACAGTGGTAGGTGAAATATTTGATTAAATTATTAACAATTTCTATGCCTTGAGCGGAGTTTAGTTTATAAAGTTGTCCGTATTTTGAAAATGAGTCTATGATAGTTAAAAATTTTGTGTTTTCTAGGGTTATAGTATCTAAGTGAATTATTTGAAAAGGTTTAACGGCTGTCGGGGTTACGTTAAAAAGCGGTTTCAAAGGTTTCCTATCATATTTTGTTGCTTGGCATATTTAGCATTCGTTAATATAGGTTTGAATAGACGATCTTTGATTTGGCCAATAATAACGTGTTTTTATATTATTTTCAGTTTCGTCTAACCCTCTATGATTTCGTTTACATTCATGATAATTTTAGATGACTTCTTTTACGTTTAAGGGAATATCGATTAATTCTTTGTTACATTTAATAAATGAAATTTGTGAATTTTTAAAATAAGTTTGTAAAACTGTACTAAATTTTTCATATAAAGGATCTTCAAAGTAAATATGATATTTTAATTTTGGTACAACATAATCTTTTACAAAATTTATAACATCTTGTTCAAAATTCTTTTTGAAAATTGTACGAGAATTCTTTGTTTTAAATCATATAGCTTAATAATCGTTGGTGCTGCGGGTTCAAAATTTACTTCAGAGATTAATATTTGATTTTTTCCTATATTTACTGAAGATTCCGAAATTGGTATTCCTACTACAGGATTCTCTATGTTAGTGTGAATAGTATTGTTATCATCGTCAATGTCGTCGTTTATTTCTTCTGCTTCTACGATAAGTGACTCGGTTTCTACATTATTAATTTTAGAAGTACTTGCAAATTTGTCATTAAATTTTTCCATATAGTCTAGTGAATTTTTGGGGTTATTTTCAGAAGAATTAACTTCATTTATATTTAGTTGTATGCGTGTCAGACAGTCACTATTGGTGTTTAATGCACCTTTTTTGTAAACTATATCATAGTCGTACTCTTCGAGTTTCAGACGCCATCTAACTAATTTAGAACTGGGGTTTTTTAAGGAAAATAGCCACTGAAGCGGCTTGTGATCAGTTACGATAGTGAATTTTCTCCCAAAGAGATAGGGGCGAAAATATTTTACGGCCCAAACAATAGCAAGGAGTTCCTTTTCAATTGTTGAGTAATTTACTTCAGAATCGTTAAGTGTTCTACTAGCATATGCTACAGGTAAATCAGATCCGATTTTTCCTTGGCTAATGACAGCGCCTAGAGCGAAGTTGCTCGCATCTGTCGTGAGATTAAATGGTTGAGAAAAGTCCGGATATTGCAATATGGGATCATTTATTAACATATTTTTACATAATTCAAAGCAATCAATATAATCAGTATCGTTAATGTTAATTACGGCATTTTTCTTTAAACGGTTAGTTAATGGTTTGGTTAATTTTGAAAAATCTGCAACAAATTTCCTATAATATCCAAGTAATCCTAAAAACGCTTTAATTTTTTTGATAGTTTTTGGAATCGGAAAATTTTGAATGGCACTTATTTTATCAGGATTGGGCTTGACGCCTTCTGGAGTTACGATGTGTCCCAAATAAGCGACTTTTCTTAAAAATTCAGATTTATCAATTTGTATTTTGAAATTAGATTCACGTAATCTCTTAAATACTTCTTTTAAATTATTTATGTGCTCTTGCAAGCTTGTACTAAAAACTATAATGTCATCAAGATATACTAAACATTTTTCGTTTTGAATACCTCTTAAAATGTTGTCCATTACTCTCTGAAAGGTTGCAGGGGCTCCTTTCAGACCGAATGGCATTCTCAAAAATTCCCAGTGGCCATTTTCTGTGGTAAAGGCCGTTTTTGGAATATCTTCTTGAGCCATCTCAATTTGGTGAAATCCAGAGGCAAGATCCAAGGTAGTAAAGTACTGACAACGACCTAGTTTGTCTAGTAGGGTAGTTATATTAGGTAGGGGGAATCTATCTCCTAAGGTTATTTCATTAAGCTTGCGATAATCTACTACAACTCTAAATTTTGGTTTACCTGAAGAATCTAATTTTTTTGGAACAACCCAAATGCTACTTGACCAAGGTGAGCATGAAGGTCTTATAATATTTTGATCTAACATATTTTTTATCTGACTTTGAACTTCCTTTCTATATATTTCGGGATACCTATATGACTTAGAATAAATAGGTAACTCATTGGTAGTTCTTATTTGGTGTTTAATTTTACTTGTAAATGTTAGCTGATTACCGTCGCGTGAAATATGTCGGAATACTCTTTTATTAATTTAAGAATAGCTTCGCGCTCTTCTTTGTTCATGTGTTCTGTACGAACCTTCGTTATATCAAATTTAAATCTTTCCGCATAAATTGCATTAAAATTTGGACTGATGTTTTGTTCGTATTCGTCGAACAATTCTACTTCTATAGGAGCACTTAAATCTACTTTAAAATTTGACTCAGACGGATTTAAAATAGTGCATAAAGCCTGACTATATTCCGCTTTAGTAAGACATTCCAGAATTTCTGGTTTTCCTATTTTTGTATAAGGTATAATTATATCGCCATTATTGGTATTTTCTATATTTAATTTAATTATTTGTTCTGTGCGTGGAGCCACTACTATACAATTCGTGTTCTCGCAGTTTATTTCAAAATATTTTATTTTAATTTTACTATTGGCCGTAATTAAAATATTATTCACTAAATCGATTGTTGCATTTAGTTTTTTAAGATTATCTAGCCCTAATAAGCAATCGAAATGATTGTGAAATTTAAATATACAATATTCTTAACTCTTAAATTTTGTTCGGGAAATATAATGTACGGTAATTCACTTTCAGAATAAGTTAAATTAAATAGTTCTACGTTTCTGTTGTGTCCGAGGCTGCTTCCTCTAAAAAACGATTTTCATCTTCAATATGACATTCAGTATTGTCGATATTATGTAATTCTTCAGAAATGAAATTTCTTCTTTGATTTGTAAATTGTTTTTGATTTTGCCCATTATTTCTATTTTGAGCGTTGAATGGATTATAGGTATTCGCTGTAGTTATACTCATTGGAGTGGGTTTCTGGATAATTTTGGTTTGGATTCGGTTTGAAAACGTTAGTATTTCTAGTTTGAATATTTGTTGCTCTACTTGTACTAGGTAAATTATTTGAATTAAAACCTCTGTTAAATTGTGTCTGAGCTGGACTATTACTAGTGTTAAAATTTTTATTAAATTGAGGCTGATAATTTTGTGGTGAATTTGGAGTATATGTGGGTCTTTGTATTTGATTATTTTGGAAATTATCTTTGTTTTGTGGTACAAAATAATTTTTTGGCCTAGGTTTAATAAATGAATTTTTTGAATAGTTATTATTATTATTATTATTTAAATATATTTGAAAGAAATTCGTTAGAACATTTAAGGCTGTGTTCAAATCACTAGGGTTTTTGGTACGCATTAAAGTGCCTAACGGTTCCTTTAATCCACGTAACAATACTCTAAGTGCTAAGTTTCTAAAATAATTGCCTAATATGACTTGCTCGTTGGCATTTGATCGTGTCATTAATAATGATATCTGCAAGTTTAAAAGATGCTGTATTCTGTTATAAAATTCAAAAGGTGATTCATTTCCTTGTGTTAATTCCGAAATTTCTATGCTTAGCGTGTAAACATCTCTTTTATCGGCGTAAGTATTTAATAAAGCATCCTTCAAATTTTGCCAATTACTTATACTACATGCAGAAATATTTATCGCTGCTTGACCTTTAATTTTAGATAAAATGCTAGACATTAAGTATTCATTTTGAAAATCTCCTGTATCTACCGGATTATAAAATTTATTTACTATTTTTTCTGAAATTTCTATAAATCTAGGTAATAAGGCATTATCGCCGTGGAAATCTGGGATCATATCCAAATATTCCTTTTTTAATTGTGGTACTACGTTATCTGTAGGCATTTTAAAATTTGTATTTAAATTAATTATGGGTTTTACAAATTTAAAATTTATTTCTTTACTTAAATTAGTTTGTGAGTCAGAATCTAAATCAGAATCAGAATTTTCAGAGCTTCCTGAATTAAATAAATTATTATTATCTCTATACGACATAAGGTACTTACATTAGAAACAGGACTGCTTTCTCCATCTAGTCGAATTTGTAAGCAGGGAATTGACAATATTCGTTTGGAATTCCTCTTCTTAACAGGTCGAACTATCTTCTAGTTGAGCTACTCAGTTCACTCAACTAAGAGTCCCAAATTTCACTTTTTTAGGTATGTTAACAAATCGTTGAAACGAACCGTGAGTTATTTACGCTAACGCCCGTTTAACATATCCTACTGACTGCGCCACTTATCTTTTCACATACGGAAAATGCTTTTTAAAAAAGATTTATTTATTGAGATAATACAATATATGTTACAAGATCGAAAGTAGATTCTAGACTGACTAACAAGTTTAACAATTGCTGGTATTAAAAAATATAAACATAAGCAAAAACAAAGTTCACTGAAATTGAATATACTGACTAAACAATGTATTTATGCTACACTATGAAATATAACTATATAACATATATATATATATATATATATATATATATATATATATATATATAACAAGATGAACATCATGAACATACACCTATTTTTCCGATAGCTGGCGCCGTATTACAGCTGAAACATTTTTTTTTCAAATTTTGAGAGATGATGATTTTAGAAAGATGGTTAGTTTTGAGATAAGTTTGGTTGATATTTATCATTTATTTGAAGGATAATGAACCATTCAATTTGATCATTGAGGATGCTGAACAATTTTTTTCACACATCAATTAATTCTTTAAAAAAATCACCTCCTCAGTTGTTCGGCCTCTATAAACACTGCTGACAACGAAAATAGTTGCTGCAGGTGTAATTCCAAATCAAATTTTGAATATACTGCTAAATAAGACTTTGGTTATCAGAAGCTGTTTCCCATTTTCAGAAAATTTGAAAATTCTACTAATATCGCTTCCCGACCAACTAACGAGAGATCAAAGTGAAATCGCAATCGCTTCTTATCAGCTTGATACATTTATTAGATTGGATTTCCGTTTGAAATAATGAAGTAGATTGATTATCGCGAGCGAAGCGCGAATTGCGAAACGTCGATCCGGAGCGCCTTTTTCACAGTATGTTGATAGCTGTTCATTTAATTTTTTCATAACTGATTTCAGTTAAGCGAAAGTTGAGATAAATTTCTAATTCAGAGATAAGATTGGATTTCCGTTTGAAATAGTGAAGTAGATTGATTATCACGAGAGAAGCGAGCGCGCCGGATCGACGTTTCGCAATTCGCGCGAATTGCGAAACGTCGACCCGGCGCGCCTTTTCACAGTATGTTGATAGCTGTTCATTCAATTTTTCCATAACTGATTTCAGTTAAACGAAAGTTGAGCCAAATACAGCACCAGCTATCGGAAAAATAGGTGTATGTTCATGATGTTCATCTTGTTTATATCTTTTATGCCACAATCATGAAATCGAAAATATTTAGCAACTAATTCAAGTGGCTAAATATCTAATGGCTGAATATGCTATGAGGTACAAGCTGTACGACTAAGAGGAAACAGACCAAAACTTATATGTCAGTCATGTTACATGAAAATGTATATCAATATCAGTGTTTTTTAAATGTGTGTGTGAGAGGAATATCGTAAAAAGCAATTATAGCGTATTTAACATTGTGTAGAAGTTATAATGCATCATTTTAAAGCAGTTATAATATGACAATAAAACCAGTGCAGTGCTGATCTGATCTGAACTCATCTTCAAAAATTCATAACTCGTTTTTGGTAAGAGAGCGCCGATTTCTTTTTCATTTTCGTGTTCAGCGACCTCGAATTAATTTTAAAAAAAATATTTCATCAAAATCCGCGTTGGTTCACTAAACTAGACTTTTACCAGAAAATGAATTCACATTATTTGTTGTACGCCAATCCATAAATTGCTGATATACCTTTTCATTCCTTCCTCTTGATTTTTCTGGTAATAGGTTCTTGATAGTGTTCGCATCTAACTGCATAATATTGAGTGATGTTCTACTAAATTCATCTTCACTATTCGATGAACTCATTTTATTATATATGTATTTTGTATTTAAATTCACTATATTTACACTGACAGATCATTAATTTGAATCTGTCAAATAACGTCTATTAATTCGTTTCCACCAACTGACTTAAGTTCATTTTCCACTTTGCGTCAAATCGCAGCAACTTGTTGCTGGGACAAATCGCTGAGAGAAAAAGTACAATCAGCACATCGATAGTTTGTTGCTGCGACTCCAGGCATAGGGGAAACGTTACGTGTCGCCAACTTCGTTAAAAAATTGACAGTTCTTGTTTCATAACCTCACAGTGTGAAAAAATTAGCGGGTGAAAATAAAGCAAATATGAGTATATAGTTTCTCTAGAATCTAGTCTTGAAGTTAACAGAATGGATGAGGAAGACATTGAGGGGATTGCTTTAGTAACGGTAATCAGTATTATAGCCTGTGTTGCTCTACTAACTGCGAGAAGAAAACGTAGAAGAAATCCTGTCCGTTGGTGGACAAGATCCTGGATTTTAAAAAGAGACCACCGAGGAGCCCTAAGATTAGTCAATGAAGAATTTGTGGAGTGTCAGGACGATGACAGTTTTATGAACTTTCTTAGAATGGATAGACGTTCATTTGATAAGCTGCTTTGCCTTGTTGAAAATGATATTGGAAAGAAAACAACTTTAATGCGATCAGCCATCTCGCCAAAAAATAGATTAATAATGACGTTAAGATTTTTAGCAACTGGAGAGTCGTACCAAAGCCTTCATTATACTTTCCGAGTTGGTGTTACAACAATTTCAAGAATAGTTCCTGAAGTATGTATGTCAATTCGTAGAAGACTCTATGGTACACGTTATTTAAGGACCCCAACAACTGCTGCTGAGTGGCTGGAAATAGCTGAAGAATTTTACAGTAAATGGAATTTCCCGAACACTTTGGGATCTATGGATGGGAAGCATATCGCATTTCGAGCTCCTATACGTGCAGGGTCAACATTTTATAATTATAAACATGAAAACAGTATAGTGTTTTTTGCAGTAGTTGATGGAAAATATAAGTTCACCTACATTGACTGTGGAACTAATGGCAGAATTTCGGATGGAGGGGTTTTCCAAAAAAGTACATTGGCTCATGCCATAGAAAATAATGACCTCAACTTTCCTGAATGGCGACCACTTCGTGTTGCTAGCAGATGCTGCTTTTCCATTAAAAATTAATATTTTAAAGCCATTTTCTCTCAGAAATATGTCTTGGGAACAAAGGATCTTCAACTACAGATTGAGTAGAGGTCGTAGAATTGTAGAGAATGCTTTTGGAATTTTGTCAAATAGATGGCGGGTTTTATTAACAGTCATTAACTTGCCAGTTGAAAAAGTTCAACTTATAACAGAAACCTGCTGTATCCTACACAATTTTCTATTGACTGAGAATCCAATTACAGATGAACCAGAAATAAATGATCGGTATAGATTTGTTTATGGATTGGCACAACAAGGAGGTAATAGGCCGCGGGAAGAAGCCCTCAATATTCGAATTGAATTTATGACATTTGTTAATCGAGAAGGTGCTGTACCATGGCAAAATGATCTTGCTTGAATATTTATCAAATCATTGTTACTTAGATTTGAGATTTATTTTAAATTTACAGATTATATAGGCAATACGATTCAATTTGTTTATTTTCTGTAGCTTTTAGATAACATTCCTTTTTTTTAGTTTGTAATGTTTAGCTTTATATATGCTTTAATTAATAAAACATATTTTTATAAGCTGTAAAATTTTATGTTTTCTAAAAATAAAATAGTTTACCATTATTAACTTGATATTTTATTTTTTCTTTGGTTTCATCAATTATTTTTTTTCCTTCCTGTTTATGACCAGGGACAAAGTCCATTAGCCGATTATGTTTTAGTTATTTATTTATTTTTTAATAGGGACGAGTAAGTAGGAATCCCAACCAAATTTTTTGTCCGTACATGATATAGTAATACAATATATCTAATACATATATAATAATGCCACATACAATTTTTTTCCCGTTTATGTATTTTATCTTTTCCCATATTTTTTTTCCCCATTCATGTATTTTATCTCTTCCCATATTTTTTTTTCTCTCCTGTTTTTATTTATTTATTTATTTATTTTTTTTAATTTTTTATTTTTTTTTTATTTTAATTTTTTTTCCCCCAATGATTTAGGATTTGACAGGGACACATGTCACGCTTAGGGGCCTATCAAAGCGTTTTTAATACATCACTGAAAGGCCTCGGATTGAAAGGGTTACAGTTGGGATAGAACATAGGATTACTTACAATGATATGTTACAATTAACAACGTGTTTATACAATAAATTATACATAGCTATATCCGATGATTGTAATAATTGCTGTAAGTTAAATGGTCTTACCAATTTAATTCTTGAAGAGTAAATATAATTATACAAATCATCTAAGAATTTGAGATTTTTATCCTCATTTAGGTTACAGTTCCATATTATGTGTTCCTGAGATCCCTCTTCCCCACATTCACATAGGGAACTATCTGACAGTTTCATTCTTTGTTTATAAACAGGTGTTAAACAATGATTAAATCGAATTCTGCAAATTGTTGATATATCTTTTTTATGGAAATTTGTTCTCTTGAACCAAGGTTCGTGTTGTATAGTTGGTTGAATATTTTTATAGTAAAGACCTTTCTGAGATGTGTTATATAATTGTTGCCATTTCTGCATTACACTTTTCTTGATCAATGGATAAATATCTTCAACCGGACATTTATATACCCCATTATACATATATTCTCTATAATTTTTTGCAGCTTCATCGACTATTTTATTATAGTTTATTCCACAATGTGCCTTAATCCAACATAATGAAATATTTATTCCTCTGGAAGACAATTTGGAGATAAGCTGTATAATTTCGACTACTATGTAACTGAGACTTCCTTTAATTTTTTTTGTGATGTTTTGGATCGAAACAATTGCACTCTTGGAGTCCGAAAATATTATATATCTGTCTACTATTTCCTCTAAAGAATTGATATATTTAAGTGCTTCTAGAATCGCAATTAGTTCAGCAGAGAATATTGTTAGTTTGTTATTTATTATTATTCCCTTTCTTCGGATCATACAGTGCTACTGAAACATTTATTTGAGTTTTTGATGCGTCTGTAAAGATAAAATAATGTTCAAGGAAAAACTCTTCAACATCATATAGGAACATACGATTTCTTATTGCAAATGGGAAATTAGAGTAATCTCTTAGATAATACACATTCAAAGATTTAATATCTTCCCAATTTATAGAGTAGTATGGTAATTTATTTGAGATGTAAATGTCTTCCTGTAAATTTTTTATATATGTGTATGAGGATACTAAGGGTATCGTATTTTTCTTTTTCCAATAATTTGCAATCATATCTTGTATAAATAATTCGTGAATTTTCATCAATATGTTACTATTTTTTGAGGTGAGTCTTAGCAGAAATTTGTCCATAAGGTACTCTCTTCTGAGATTTAATGGTGGTTCTGTACATTCTACAGCTAGGTTTGATATCGGAGTGCTTTTCATAGCTCCTAAACACAGACGAAGTGATTTATTGATTATTCTGTCCAGCTTTTTCAAATGAGTTTCGGCCGCTTGAGAATAGAAAATGGATCCATAATCTATAATTGATCTGATGAAAGATTTATATAACATAAGTGAAGTATTTGGTTCAGAACCCCACGTGGTATGGCACACGGCTCTTAATATATTGAGTCCCTTATCTGCTTTTGTTACAATATGTTGGATATGTTCTTTCCATAACATCTTTCTATCTAATACTACCCCTAAATATTTTACTGTCGACTGTACGTCAAACATAGTATTTTTTAATAATATTTGGCTCGGTATATTATGTTTTTTGGAAAATATACACGTTTGGGTTTTTTTAACTGAGATAGTTAACCCTTTATTAAAACAATATCTTTCTATTTGTTGATATAATGTATTCATGGCAGTTATACCTTGTGAAATTTCCGATCCTTCTGAATAGAGGCAAACGTCATCTGCAAATTGTAGAATCTTTCCTTCATGCGAGATACTAGAGTGCAAATCAAATGTATATATTAAGTATAAAATTGGACTCAAAATACTTCCTTGTGGTAAGCCTATATTAGAAATTCTATTTCCTACTATTTCGTTATTAACCTGTAGAAATAATTTTCTGTTTGTGTAAATTGATACTACTTTTTTATTGAATTCACCTAGAAGTCCAATTTTTTCCATTTGTTCGCAAATAATGTTTAATTTTACATTATCATAGGCACCTTCTATATCCAGGAACATCGATATTAACGATTTTTGTTTTGAAAATGATAAATTAATGTCCAAAACTAAATTTGCGATGTTTTCTAACGTGGATCTTGATTTTCTGAATCCATACTGAGTTTCTGATATCAATTTATTTTTTTCCAACCAATTTTCCAATCTCATCTTAATCATTCTTTCGAATGTTTTAAGAATACAAGAGCCTAATGATATACCTCTATAGGAATCTGGGGATTCTGGATCTCTTTTCGGTTTTAATATCGGAATAATAATATATTCTTTCCAATCATCCGGATACTCACCAGTATTCCAAATTTGATTAATTAAATTTAACAGATACATTTTTTGTTGTGTAGGTAAATAATATAACATAATATAATGTATGTTATCTATCCCTGGGGCTGTGTTTTTGTGATTTTTTAGACAGACGTCTAATTCCCATATTTCGAAATTTTTTGATAGATAACTTACTTCATTTACATTACCAGTGTGATCAAATAGATTTGGTGAAACCCAGGGTGGGGCTAACTTATCAAGAAACCTTTCGGACCATACGTCGTTAACGACTATATTTTTTGGAGAATTATATACATTCTTAATTTTTTTAACTTGTTGCCATATCTCAGTGATAGGTGTATTTCTGTTTAACTTATTACAATATTCTTTCCAAGATGCTCTTTTACTTTTTAAAATTACTTTCTTTTTATGGGCTTCTGCTTTCTGATAATTTAAATAATTTTCATAATTTGAATTTTGTTTATAAAGTAAAAAGGCATCTTTCTGATTCTTTATTGCAAGATCACACTCTGAATTCCACCATTTTTTGTTAAATTTGCTGTTGGTTAACCTTTTCTTCTTCGGAATTGATATGTTACAAACATTAATTAGTTTTTCGACAAAAGTAGTGTAGGCATTTTCCACAAAATTTAATTCTACATTTTCGTCATCAAATGAAGAAGAAAATGTATCCCAGTTAGCTTGATTTAAATTCCATCTTACTCTTCCCTTATTGCTAGCTGTTGGCTCTAACTCAAAAGATATTTGAATTGGAAAATGATCAGATCCTAAAGATATTTGTTTTACATGCCAGTCAAATGTCGACGATATATCATTGGAACAGATTGTTAAATCTATCGCGGATTTATTTTTGTTGTAAGGTCCCGTTATCAAAGTTTCTGTTCCATCATTTAAAAAACTTAATTGTGATTCTTCTATAGCTTCCAACAAACTCTCGCCAGCCCTATCATTCTGGTCACAACCCCACGCCCTGTGGTGGCAATTAAAATCTCCTCCCACTATAAAGGGTTTTTTTAGACTATCAAAAAAGGTTTTCCATTCATTTTCAGAAATATTCAAATTAGGTTTGGCATATATTGAATATATGTTCAATTTTTTCCTATTTTTAAATTTTACTGAGACTGCTACGCACTCTACCGAACGTATTTTATAGAATTTGGGAACGTCGATAATTTGAATATTTTTTTTCATTAAAATGGCTACCCCACCGTAGCCATCATCTCTGTCTTTTCGAAATATGTCAAAATCTGTAAAGTGTATTACCTTATTGTCGCCTTTTAACCACGTCTCACTTAAAAGTGCTATATTAATATAATTTTCAAAAATATATTTCTCAAAATGGCCTTTATTGTGTACAATGGACCTGGCGTTCCACTGTACAACATTAATTTTATTCATCGTTTGAAAGAATATGATTTAATTTTTTTTTTAAATCGTCAAAGACATTTTGATTTTGAATCGAAACGGATTTTTTTTTTAAATTTCAGCAAAAGATTTGGTGATGGTTGGTTGGAATTTGTGGATGATAATTGGGTTTATTTTTGTAATTTTGATACACTGGTTGACTATTGCTTATATTTGGTATGGATATTATATTACTATGTTCATCTGAATACCCTGATCTATTTGATGGATGAGTTTCGTCATTTCTCCTACGTTTAGCAGTAATTGTATAATGTGAACTTTTATTAGGACTTCGTGTCACTGTGGAATAACTATTATCGTATTTACTTTTGGCTTCAATATATGAAATATTTTCATTTACCATGCAGTATTTTATTGTTTTTTGTTTGTGAGGTTCTAAACAATATTTTCTTTCTGTTGCTAAATGATCACCATTACACAAAATACATACTCCTCTTATAGCCCTACATTCGGTTTTTTCGTGTTCATCCCCACATATTGCGCATCTTAACCTACCCCTACATTGGATATTTATATGACCGTACCTTAAACATTTTTTGCATTGAATCACCCTTGGAATATACATTTCTACGTCATACAACATTTTTTCTATTATTATTTGATTGGGTATCATTTGTCCCCTAAAGGTTACAATTATTGTAGTTGTAGGAATTAATTCATCGTTTATTTTACGCATCATACTTTTGACAAAATTTATCTTAAAATTATTTCCAAATCTTGGCCTAATTATCTCCTTTAATTCTGATTCACTAATATCTTTATCAATATTTTTAATGACACCTTTTTTAGAGGTAAAGAAAACCAGAATATATGCTTCGTATTCTTTATCTGGACTTCGATTCTACTAATTTATTTGCACTTAAATAAGAATTTAATTCAACCTTTACTTTGTTCATACCTGTAACTGATATATTTAGGATATTTTCTCGTATATCTGGTTCAGCATTTAATATTATTCTAGCCGTAGCAATTTTATGTAGCTTACCAATATTTCCAATTTTATTTTGAATAAATACAAAAAAGGGACCTTGATCATTTGATGAATATTTATTTATTGGTTTTTTCTGCTGTAACTTTATTGAACTATTATTTTCGTTTTCATTTATTTGACCCATCTCCATTAATCTTGAATCATAGTGATTTTGAATGCGAACCTCTCAACTCGCCGCACTCATCATTGCTAATTACACCAGTTCTCGCACTCACAGACACCTTATCCGTTTGAATGTTTAATAATAACTTACTGTCCAAAAGCCCGAAGTTCTGTATATTCTTTTCGATTAACTTCCTGTTTACTCTCATTTTTGTTTGCAATACGATCCAATACACTAGTGGCATTGCTCATAACTTTTAAAGCCTCATGTTCTACAAGATCTTTTTTAGTTTTTATCCGTTGAGATCGAGGGTGATGGTTTTTCTCAGGGGTACTTTTGTCGTCCACATAGATTCCACCATGTATTAAGTCATCTGCAGATCCTTCGTATACCACTTCTAGATTTTCAGATTCTGCCAAAGAATTTCCAAATTTCTTTTTTTTCCCAATAACTTCAGGATCTTGGTTTTCACGATCTAATGTAGATGACGACTGCCTTACAACACTGGTATTTATTAAAAACTTCAGCAAATCATAGCACCATAGCTTGGGTATATAAATATCACTGGCTCCAGCGCCACTCACAATACTTTTTTTTTCTTTTGCATGTTCCTTAAAAAATTGCGTTCTAAGGTTATGTATTTTTTTGTTTGTCTTCTACTGAAATATCACAGCCGCTATCAAAAAGTACTGCTTTAATGTGATTTATTGTATCAGTTCTTTTATTTTTCAATTTATAGTTTGGATCATCTGTCCTGTACAAGTTTGGATACTGTTCATATGCCGTGATCAAGATTGTTGTTGCATCCCGATCCCAAATGTAAGTGCCAGTCAGGTTTTCGGTCATGGCTTCTAAAAATAAATACAGGGGGACAATTTTAAAACTTATAATGATCACATTTCTTTGAATATGCAACATTTTTAGAGACAAAACTCTTTGATTTTGTTTATAAGCCAAGCTTTAACAGATAATATTTTGGGGCTTCAAATACATAGTATCAGATTGATCTTATCACTACCACCCACAACGTATTTTTAGAAATCATACATACACTTACCCTTTAATAGACTTGACCGCTCAAAATTGTATGCCAAAACCAAATGATTACAAAAAAAATCACGTTAAAAAACAATTTTATTTATATAAAGGTTATCTATGATTGACAGTGACAGCAATGTCAGAGCGGGGCAGCCAATAGAAATTTTGGGTTGGTGCGACAAAATCCACCAGAAAAGTTACGCTCGCTCGAAAATAGAGCAAGTTCTAATTCATGCGGCCGACGCGCCCAACTAAAAAAAAACGCCAAGTTGCATGCAACGTTTTCGAGTTGCAGCGTCAACTCGCACCGTGGAAAATGGACTTAACAAGGCGTATATGATATATTGCACATTTTATTGAACTGAAGCGTAATTTTTTTTTCGTTGACCGTTTAAAAATTTCGATATTAATGAATTGTTTTATTCAAAAAAGGATGCGTTAATGGACGTCATTTACGCACTCTTTTTGTGATTTTGAAGTTTTGATGACATTTTGATATTAGATCATATACCAATATCATCATGACATTCTACGTCATTGTTTATTAATAGTCATTTAACCAACAAGTGTATTAGTGAGGGCCATTAACAATCGAGATAATTTTCGAGATTGTTAATTGCCCTTTTAATACTCGTGTTAGTTACAACGCTTTTCCGTCGACTGTATCAGTTGTATTCGTTTCTCTCAATATTTAAAAACTAAAAATATTTATTTGTTTCATAGGTAAGTACTGTCAAAAATAAATAATGACATTGAAATGTCACAGAGAAGGTCGCTAGTTCAAATGTCACTGTTTTCGTTTTTCTTACATTATATTTTGGATGTTTCATTACTAATATTATTATATTGAATTTACTGTTTGGACCCTCACTTTGTGGAATCTACTCATATTAATATTATAAATGAAACTAACTGTTTCTAATTAATTCCACTATTTAATTACAAAATTTATGAAAATTATTAAAGGATATTGATAATTATTTCGATATTGACATATCATCGTCAGAATGACAGAAGTTACATTTTATGTGATACCTACTTGATGTTTAATATTTTGGCTAAACCAAATAGTAAGTGACCTATCTTGTGATTGACTTAATATATATGAATAGAAAAAAGAAGAAGATATGATTTTACAAATATTAAAGCTTAGGTATTAGTGATGGTAAGACCCGGCTCATTTTGGTGACCCGGGTCTTCCAGATCAATCATTAAAATGACCCATTCTTGAAGATTCGTTTATATGACCTTGTTTATTTGTTCCATCGTTTCATGATGTGAATGAAATGAACGGCATAAATTATTATGCAGATTTTCATATTCATTTATTTATTAAACTTCACATCTGCTTATGAACCTTCATTAGAGTGGATGAATGACTGAATTTGTAAATAACAATCCAAAAATTGAAATAGTTTGTATTTTTTGTCGAATTAAAATATAAATGTACTACAACAGCGGTGGCTTGGTTCAGTTCATTCGAACGATAGGGTCACAGAACGTGATTGAGCCAATCACGGGTCTTGGAACTGATTCGGTCTTTGAGAACGGGTCGTTCGTGACCTTCCCATCCCTATTAGGTATTATTAGCCCTATGGGGATATCCTGGATATCTTTTTCCCATTTAAGATCAGTATAACTGTGCAATGATATAGGAAACCAAGGAAAACTATATCTGCTGATCTTTACAATTGTTACTTAAGAAGACAATTTATTAGTGGAGAGCTCCCTAGATTTATCTGTTCATTGACAACTTCATATTGTGGGTCTCTTAAGTGTCTTCTTATTTCTAGTTCTTCAAGGAAATCTAGTTCTTGTTTCTTATCACAAATATGCAGTACTTCTAGTTCTGTGTTAGGGAAATACAAAATTACAAAACCATCACATATGCTGGTAATATTTCTAATAATATTTCAAAGATAATACCTTGTTCAACAATATCCTTCAATAATTTTCATAAATTTTGTAATTAAATAGTGGAATTAATTAGAAACAGTTAGTTTCATTTATAATATTAATATGAGTAGATTCCACAAAGTAAGGGTCCAAACAGTAAATTCAATTAAAAAATCTTCGAGAGAAGAATTGACCCAACTATACAAGAAGTTACTGAAAAAACGTTGCACAGCATCTCAAAACATTTGGTTTAACCAAGAATGCCTTAAGAAAGAAGTGATACCAAATTATGTAAACATAAAATGCCACACAAAAACACCTCAAGCCTTAAAACCCGTAAAATGTGCTCAACGAATCTGGATTAAAGAGGAGAGTAAAAAATGGTTTAAAATAAGAGACTCCTTAGATATATACTTAAAAATTGTTCATTCTGAACTCACATTCAAACTTCATCCACTTGAATTTTTCTGTTTAGATGACAAAATCAGAAAAAGTGTCAGCATTATGAAGCACAAGAAATACAAGAAACAAGAAGGAAAACTACAACAGCTTGAGTACATAAAACATAACACTCAATACACTGAACATCATAAAACTGTAAGTACTTACACACCAATACACTTTGCACCACGATTCGAAAACCTTTCAGACACTAACTTTACAAATAGTGAGATATAATTTTTAAATAAAGGTTTAAAATACAGCATACCACCAAAATTCACAAATAGTATTAAAGAAATTTTAGCTACAGAGTCAGAAATAGCTTTAAAATCTCAGTCAAATAGTTTTCTTTATGAAAAATTACAAATTGCTAATTTGATTAAAAATATGAAACCTTCAAAGGTTAAACGTCAAACAAAAAATGATATTTCAGCATTAAATTCAATTAAACAAAAAGTAGAAGATTATAACCTCACAATAACAAAATCTGACAAAGGAAATGCCACTGTCATTTTAAAATCCGAAGAATATAAATCTAAAGTTAATAATTTTATAGAATCTTCTGATGTAAAAATTCTAAGGACTGACCCAACAAAAAAGTTTTCTAATAATGTTAGAGAGATTGTCAATAGTTCAAATTATGTTTTCAATGATTATGAGAAAAAATACATGATTAATAAAAATCCTCAGTCTCCACAATTATATGGAACTGTTAAATTACATAAAGTATCGAAACCAATTAGACCTGTAGTTTCTTACGTTAATACTCCTAATAATAAGTTAGCTAAAAAACTAAACAATATACTTAATAGCTATGGAGGTATATCTAAATACTCAATTGAAAATTCAATAGAACTAATCAAAAAATTAAAAACATACAAATTACAAGATAACTCTAAACTTATTTCATTTGATGTTACCAATATGTTCTCTAAAATTCCTCCTAAAAAATGCATAACACTTGTTAAAAAATTACTAGAGGATAAAAATATTAATCCAGGAATAATATCAGATATACTTAATTTGTTTGAAGTATGTATTAATCAGAATTATTTTACTTTTGATAATAAGGTATATATTCAAAATGAAGGTTTACCAATGGGAAGCCCCATATCACCAATTTTAGCAAACATTTTTATGGACAGTTTAGAAAGAAAAATCTTTGAATGTAATATTTCAAAAAATATATTATTTTGGTATAGGTATGTAGATGACATATTAGCTTGTTTTGTAGGTAGTGAACGACAATTAGATATATTGTTCAATCATATTAATAATTTACATCCAAAAATTAAATTTACATTAGAAGTTGAAGAAAATAACTCAATCAATTTTCTTGATATTAAAATTCAAAGAGTCAATAATATACTTGATTTTTCAATTTACAGAAAACCAATACATACTGATGTGACTATACCATATAGTTCCAATCATCCCATGTCACATAAATTAGCAGCATATAATTCAATGATACATAGAGCATTTTCAGTTCCTATGAACAAATATAATTTTGATAGAGAAATTAATATAATTAAACAAATAGCCACATCCAACGGTTATCCATTACATATAATAAATAAATTAATTAATAAAAAAAAAAAGGAAAAAGTGGCATTACAATTAATATTTCCTGAAAAAACTAGGGAAATACAAAATTACAAAACCATCACATATGCTGGTAATATTTCTAATAATATTTCAAAGATAATATCTTGTTCAACAAATACAGCAATTTCTTTTAAAACAGAAAACAATGTGAGTAAAAAATTGTTAAATGTAAAAACAAAAATACCCCCATTAAAAAAGTCTGGAATATATAAACTTAAATGTCCAGAATGTAATGCTGTCTATATTGGTCAAACAATTCGAAATTTTGAAATTAGATACAATGAACACTCACGAGCATACAGATTAAAACAGCCAGATAAATCACATTACGCAAAACACCTTCTTGATACAAAACATTCATTAACACCTAACACAGAACTAGAAGTACTGCATATTTGTGATAAGAAACAAGAACTAGATTTCCTTGAAGAACTAGAAATAAGAAGACACTTAAGAGACCCACAATATGAAGTTGTCAATGAACAGATAAATCTAGGGAGCTCTCCACTAATAAATTGTCTTCTTAAGTAACAATTGTAAAGATCAGCAGATATAGTTTTCCTTGGTTTCCTATATCATTGCACAGTTATACTGATCTTAAATGGGAAAAAGATATCCAGGATATCCCCATAGGGCTAATAATACCTAAGCTTTAATATTTGTAAAATCATATCTTCTTCTTTTTTCTATTCATATATATTAAGTCAATCACAAGATAGGTCACTTACTATTTGGTCTAGCCAAAATATTAAACATCAAGTAGGTATCACATAAAATGTAACTTCTGTCATTCTGACGATGATATGTCAATATCGAAATAATTATCAATATCCTTTAATAATTTTCATAAATTTTGTAATTAAATAGTGGAATTAATTAGAAACAGTTAGTTTCATTTATAATATTAATATTATTATAATTTTGTAGAATAATAAAATAAAAACGATATGTAAGTCAAAAACTAGAAGTATTCTATACTAGGATTCATTTTTTGAAGACGTTATTGTATGTTTGGTTGCCTACACCATAGGTAACTGATTTTTCTAAAGTGGAGAAAAACAGTTTACAACTTTTATTTTATTTATTCATCATATTTATATTTATAATTATATATATGTTCACATTCGAAATATTACAGTTATGAAAACTAAATGGAGACACATTGGAATTTTTATGGTTTTGTGAGTGAAGCTTACTTCTCTACTTTGTATATTTTTCACAGAATTTATTTCAGCGTCGGTAGATTGAGTGGTATAAGCATGTGTTGAAGTTTCACAAAGAATTTTTTTAGCTGTATTTACTTTATTTTGTAGAGAATTCTCAATATATCCTTCTGCCACAGCAGTAGATTTCCAACCACCAAGTCGTTTAATAGCTGAAAAATCTGCACCGCTGTCTGAAAGTATCGAGGCAGAAGAACACCGGAAACAATGTCCCGTATGCGGCTGCTCCAATTTCAAAAAAGTAGCTATAATGGACGGCATCTTCGAAAATGTATTTACACCAAATTGGCTGCATAGAACATGCACCATTTTTATAGTAAATAAAAAAGCGTTTGTGTTGTGTATCTTCTGGCCTCAATGAGATATAGTGCTTAATTAAACTGAGAAGGGTTTTCTGGTCATTGTCTACTATGGTTAATATCCTGTAGTGTGTGTTTTAGATGCTTTAACTTTTACAAGATATTTTGATCCTAAATTTTGAATGTCATTGGTTTGTAATTTCAATAATTCATCTTTTCTCATTGCTCCAGATACTCCGAAAATTAAGGCAACCTACAAAATGATTTATTACCCAACTATTGAAATTTTAACTTTTTCAAATTTACCTTTGTCACTAAATACAGGTTGTCAGGAGCATCAGAAATAAATGCTTGTACATGTTCTTTCTCGAGCACTTTTGACTTTTTCGGTATATATCCTTCGTTTTTCCTTTTGATAAACATTATTATTTTTGTTAAATTTGGTAGTATCTATGTTATTTTTTAAAATCAAAGTCGATTTAAGCATTGAGTATTTTGGCCATAAACTTGCAATTAGGCCGTTCTTTGCAATATCTGAGAAATATGCCAACAAAACCGTCTCTGAATAATGATTTACTTGTTTCTCATTGCACCAAGATATAAATTCGGCATACGTTTTTTCATACAGACTTCTGCTCTTTTCTGGCAGTAAACTAGATGATGCTGAATTAGCACTTTCTGCAACTTCTGGCGGAGTTAATGTAAAATTTTCATCCATTTCTTGGGAGAATTCAACGCTAATTATAAACACAAAACACTGTAGTACAAGTTGTACTCTTTTTCCTTGTACTCACAGCTTGTACTGTCAAAATTAAATAATGACATTGAAATGTCACAGAGATGGTCGCTGGTTCAAATGTCACTGTTTTCGTTTTTCTTAAATTCTTTTTTGGATGTCTTAACACTAATAATTATTATAATTTTGTAGAATAATAAAATAAAACGATAGGTAAGTCAAAAACTAGAAGTATTCTATACCAGGATTCATTTTTTGAAGACGATATTGTATGTTTGGTTGCCTACACCACAGGCTACTGTCAATATAAATATAATGTATAAGATGTGCGTTGGGTTGCCTGCAGAAAATCGTTGATTAATGTAGGTAAATCATGCATTAATGGGGGTCATTATTGTATGATTTTGTCTAATTTTGAGAACGTTAATAGTATATGTTAATACACGGTCGACGGAAATAGTTACTATTAACCAACAAGTGTATTAATATGGGCTATCAACAATCGAGATATTTTAACGCACGAGCAAAGCGAGAGATGTTTGAGATTTGAAGTTGTTAATCGCCCTTTTAGTTACAAAACTTTTCCGTCAACTGAACAAGTTTTATTCTCTTTTCTCAATATTTAAAAACTAAGAATTTTCATTTGAATCATAGTAAAGTACTGTCAAATATAAATCATGACATTGACATGTCACAGAGGTCATCAGTTCAAATGTCACTGTTTTCGTTTTTCTTAAATTATTTTTTGGATGTTTTAACACTAATAATTATTATAGTTTTTTAGAATAATATAATAAAAACGATAGGTAAGTCAAAAACTAGAAGTATTCTATATTAGAAGTTAGCTTTACTGCTTTTTCCGTCGACCGTGTATTAACATATGCTATTAACGTTCCCAAAATTAGACAAAATCATACAATAATGACCCCCATTAATGCATGATTTACCTACATTAATCAACGCAGGCAACCCAACGCACATCTTATACATTATATTTATATTGACAGTTACCTGTGGTGTAGGCAACCAAACATACAATAACGACTTCAAGTATAGAATACTTCTAGTTTTTGACTTACCTATCGTTTTATTTTATTATTCTACAAAATTATAATAAATATTAGTGTTAAGACATCCAAAAAATAATTTAAGAAAAACGAAAACAGTGACATTTGAACCAGCGACCATCTCTGTGACAATTCAATGTCATTATTTAATTTTAACAGTACAAGCTGTGAGTACAAGGAAAAAGAGTACAACTTGTACAGTGTTTTGTGTTTATAATTAGTGTTGAATTCTCCCAAGAAATGGATGAAAATTTTACATTAACTCCGCCAGAAGTTGCAGAAAGTGCTAATTCAGCATCATCTAGTTTAGTGCCAGAAAAGAGCAGAAGTCTGTATGAAAAAACGTATGCCGAATTTATATCTTGGTGCAATGAGAAACAAGTAAAACATTATTCAGAGACGGTTTTGTTGGCATATTTCTCAGATATTGCAAAGAAATGCCTAATTGCAAGTTTATGGCCAAAATACTCAATGCTTGAATCGACTTTGATTTAAAAAAATAACATAGACATTACCAAATTTAACAAATTAATAATGTTTATCAAAAGGAAAAACGAAGGATATATACCGAAAAAGTCAAAAGTGCTCGAGAAAGAACATGTACAAGCATTTATTTCTGATGCTCCTGACAACCTGTATTTAGTGACAAAGGTAAATTTGAAAAAGTTAAAATTTCAATAGTTGGGTAATAAATCATTTTGTAGGTTGCCTTAATTTTTGGAGTATCTGGAGCAATGAGAAAAGATGAATTATTGAAATTACAAACCGATGACATTCAAAATTTAGGATCAAAATATCTTGTAAAAGTTAAAGCATCTAAAACACACACTAACAGGATATTAACCATAGTAGACAATGAACAAAAAACCCTTCTCAGTTTAATTAAGCACTATATCTCATTGAGGCCAGAAGATACACAACACAAACGCTTTTTTATTTACCATAAAAATGGTGCATGTTCTATGCAGCCAATTGGTGTAAATACATTTTCGAAGATGCCGTCCATTAAAGCTACTTTTTTGAAATTGGAGCAGCCGCATACGGGACAATGTTTCCGGCGTTCTTCTGCCTACATACTTTCAGACAGCGGTGCAGATGTTTCAGCTATTAAACGACTTGGTGGTTGGAAATCTACTGCTGTGACAGAAGGATATATTGAGAATTCTCTACAAAATAAAGTAAATACAGCTAAAAAAATTCTTTGTGAAACTTCAACACATGCTTATACCACTCAATCTACCGACGCTGAAATAAATTCTGTGAAAAATATACAAAGTAGCGAGGTAAACTTACACTCGCAAAACCATACAAATTCCAATGTGTCTTCATTTATTTTTCATAACTGTAATATTTCGAATGTGAACATATATAATTATAAATATAAAAATGATGAATAAATAAAATAAAAGTTGTAAACTGTTTTTCTCCACTTTAAAAAAATCAGTTACCTATGGTGTAGGCAACCAAACATACAATAACGTCTTCAAAAAATGAATCTTAGTATAGAATACTTCTAGTTTTTGACTTACATATCGTTTTTATTTTATTATTCTACAAAATTATAATAATATTAGTGTTGAAACAATGGAACATCCAAAATATAATGTAAGAAAAACGAAAACAATGCCATTTGAACTGTCGACCTTCTCTGTGACATTTCAATGTCATTATTTATTTTTTTCACCACTAGCCTCTAAACCTAACTTTATTGACTTTTGTTGAGGTAGTAAAGTTGTTCATTATTAACCAAGGTAGAAAAATACAGAGCCTACTTGATTAGAACTAAATCTCAATCCATTTGACAGAATGTGAGGTTAACAAAAAAGGACCGTTCGGCAATTAACTCCGAAATGGAGAATGATAGGAGTGGCGCAGAAGTAGATTTCTCGTAGAGTAAAAGGATCATTTGTTACCGAACTCTCAAACTGTCAAACGAGGGACATCTTTCAACGTCAAACTCAAACAAATGTCATTCGGTGTAATATTTTTGTGGTTATATTTTAGTCTATTTATAAAATATGAATAATTATTACTTCGCAATTGTAAACTATGTAACCTAAAATGCGTATGAATTTTATTTTTTGGCTGGTAATCGAAATGCGCATATTCACTCCTAAAACCCCACCTCTCCGAGGTGGTACAAACTCTTTTCACACCACTCCACAGTAAACGAACGATCTAAAGACTGCTCCTTTTACTCGTTCTGTGATAACCGAACGGTTTAAAGAAGGGAGGAGTGTACTGAGTCAATGGAGTAGCATTGCCGTCGGTTCGTTGTTTTTGGATCACTATTTCAAGTATTGACATGCTTCAAATTACTAATATAATAGAATAATTTAATAAGTTTGTTCCAATATCCTGACCAAGATCAGGATTGACGATTAGTTCATTATATTCTATAGACTCTTCGTCCTATAACTCATACTGGGGAATTGGCGAAGAAGCTCTAAGGATTAGGGCTAGTACGAGAAAGGCCCGGATGCAATTCCCGCTCTAGAACAATATAATTTTTATAAGTATGAATACTACTGAATTTAAATTTGTCATATTAAACACACATCTGTTATAAAAGCGGGTTCTTAAGTTTTTTGAAACTAATATTTTTTTTCTCAAAACTATTTTAATGTAATAGTTGAAAGAGTATTATTTATTTGTTTATCAAGTGATTCATAATATCTTTGATGATAATAGAATATAGGTATAGTTTCCAAAGCCTACGTAAAATATTTTTTAGATAAGTCGATATACTGTTTTCAACTACTTCGATAGCAACATTTTTTGTACTATTTGTTGATATTAATCAGAATTGGATGTCATTAATACTAATTGAAAAATTATTATACCGTAGGAGCGCCGGATAGTTAGTGGGAGTCTTCTTCAACTTTAATAGGCGGTAAACCTGTACCTAAAGAGTTGATCATGCTTTAGTGGACACGCAGACTCCTGAGAGTAACAACTTACCAATCACAATAAAATATTTACGTGAAGACTGTGGTTGTCGACGAGATAGAAATATTTACAAATTTTGATGAACATTAATAAATATAAAACAAGTGTGTGGAGTTGTCAGTAGTGTTAGTTGTTGTTTATTCATTCACAATTTTTCAAAAAATATTGGTAAGTTAAAGAAATATCTTAATAAGGTGTCTAATAACTTGCTCAAGTTACGCCGTAATTATTTTTTAAAGACAGCCAGTAAATTGGTGGGTATTAAATTACAAAAAAAAATATTTACATTGGATTCAGTTAACGTAACATGTGTTGAAAAATTGCATGTGCTGCGAGAATCCGTGAATTTGTTTCTTTTTTACTCTTTACATGTTAGGTAAGGTGATTGAACTTTTTATTTTCAAATTACTTGGAAAATGTGCCGCGAAAAAATCACCTATCATACTAAACAATATGGTTTTTGAGGATACACTCAAAACTTGATTCTAAAAACGTAACTGCTAACTCAAGTTAAACAATGAACAATATTCCAAAATTTACATTTATTAATAACTGTTTATCTACTTTTCACATCATGTTTATTCACATTGTATGTGCTCATCAGAACACTTGACAGAAAATCCTTTCTATATTATTGATAATAGTAAATATTGAAAGACAATGGAAATAAACACATTGACACCGGAATATTTTTTAAATAAATTTTAAAATTGCTCAACTTATAATATTCACCTCCCAAACTCAAATTTTTAGGTACCGGCTAAGAATAAAACCAATATATTATTTTTCTGTACATTCCTTGTGGTACATTAATTTTGGTTTGTTTTTACTAGTAATTGAACCACAAACAATTTCCATTATTTTTATTTTGTACGTTTCGGTAGCGTTCCAGCTGCTGTTATCAAGAATTATTCTACACTTAAGAAACTCGACAACTAGACAATCAATGAAAACATTTTGACGTTTAACACTGAAACGATAAATAGACAACATCCTGTATACCACGGTTTATTTAAAAACCCTGTAATATTACAAATCACACAACTATTTTGTTAACCACGGTAAATTTTTTTTAAAGTTTTTTGGTGCAAAGTTATTTTTATTTTTTGTTAACACCGAAAACTGCTCAAAATTATACAGTATTGTAACAAGACCTTCATATTCAATAATTTCATATTACAAAACATCAAAATAAGAATTAGTATTTTTTTGTAGTCCCCTTTTTAAAAATGGGCAAAAAAATAAAACTTCACATTAAATATAAATGTACACAACATTTCTAAATAACATTTCTCTTGTCTCAAAATCAAATGTTTGAAGGCTCCTCGTATATTACGTGTCTTTTACTATATTTTGTTAGTGCATGTTTGGTTTTAGAGGATGCACAAACTTTTACCTTAAATCCTTAAATAAATTTCACATATGGTTCATACTTTGGGGATGACACTGTATAAATAATTTGTAGAGACACTATTTAATTGCGTTTTTGTCTAATAGCGATAACAGCAATTCGTTTGAATTGCCGAATAAGAAATTAATGAAAGTATTTCGCTCAAAAAAGATAGCAGCCTTCAATTTAAAAGAAGAGTTGATGGAATTTGTCCGTTTTCCCTTACGTTTAATTTTGAAAATGAACTTTCCCAAGCTTCAACTGAATATTTCCCAGTAATCAATATTCTATTATTTTCTGAATAATTAACAGTCTATTTGGGCTTTGCTTGTTTTACGACTTCGTGATATTACTTCAGGATAAGTAAAGAAAAACAATAAAACAAATAAACCAGATTTCTCGAACAATGTATAGGTTTAAATGAAAAATAGAAATAAATCTTCTTTTTTTCTTGTGGAATGCCGAAATAAAGTGTGGCCAGTAGCTACTGCTAACGCGCTACTGGAAACAACATTGCTAATGACCAAACTATGAGTCACTCTTGCCATGATCGCTTAAAAAGAATACACAATTTCTTGACCATATTGCTGTATGCTATAACCATAACAATATTGTTTATACAACAATATGTAAGCAGAATAGCACTGAATAAGCCATAAGGCCATATTGCAAAGATGTCTTCTACTTATCTCCACCAGACAATGGGTTTTAAGTTTTGAATCTTAAGTATTTGGTTTTGAAACTGCTGCATGGAAATATTGGATAAAATTGGCGAGAAGCAAGAGCCAACAGCACGATTAGAAATTAGTTCATAAAACTATCATTGAATTGAAAATATGTTTTGTTATAATTTTAATAATTCTATTATTGCCGCTACGTTTCATTTGGTTCTTTTTTAAATTTCTCATTCAGTGGATAGAAAATAAATCAATTTGTTATAAAATTTGATTTCTTATGTCGTTAAATGTATTTCATACTCAATAAAAGCGGCGGAGGTAACTGAGCAATAAAATATCGTGGTTACCTGAAATTTGGAAAAGGTGCTTTATACCTATAGGTGAATTGGACGGAAGCCAGTAAACGAAAAATAATCAGTGATCAGCGAAGGTGAAGTGGATGGCCAAATTATATTCCTGATTGCTGAGAAGGGTCTTTAAGGTTGTGGAGATTTCCATTATTATCAATTACCATTCACAACTCTTTCCGTGTCATATAAATATTTATTAGTCAAACATTTGGTTTACAATGATATGGGTAACCACTAGCTAGTTAACTATTTACATTAATATTATACATCAAAAATTTATATACATTAATCAATAGTTTTCTGCGTTGACCCCAGTTGACCAGATATCCCACGTTTATACCTTATTCCCTCTATTGCGGCTCCTTGCAAGGTTGCATTATCCGCTTGTTTTGATAGATTATGATCCATAATCGATTTGTCCGAATTAAACCGTTTATATTTTCTCTCTCTCTCTCTCTCTCTCTCTCTCTCTCTCTCTCTCTCTCTCTCTCTCTCTCTCTCTCTCTCTCTCTCTCTCTCTCTATCTCATTCCTCTTCATTTATTTATTATGTGCTTTTGTTGTTTTACCAATTTATGTATAATCTTTACAAAATATTCACAAATGTTTACAGTATATACATGAGTTTATCAGTTCTGACAATTTGGTAGGAGCTCTATTGGCAGATTCACATGCAAGATGCTGTAACCTTTGTATCTTCTTGCGCGTGATGTCCTTATTTTGTTTCTGATGCTTTCAGGTAAACAATGGTTGTAATAATTTATGGCGATTCTTGTTATGAAATCATTTAAGAATGGTATTTTGGTTTTTTTATGTATCCATGTATTCTTTGGATAACGATTGTATGCCCCCTTTCAATATCGCCATTCTGATGCATTTGTGTTGCACAACTTGTATACGATTGAATAAATATTTGCTTGTTGAGCAAAATACAAGGTAGCCGTATATCATTGTCGGTCGGATAACCTGCCTGTACAAAAGTAGTTTGTTCTTTACGGCTATTCCGACAGATCAATGGATACAGCTGCCGCATTGCCAGTTTGGCTCTCGTTACTTGATTTTCGATATGCAGGTTGTGTAATGTGTTCGGTTGTATTACATAACCAAGGTATTTCACCGATGATTTTGGTTCTATTGTTTTGCACAGAATATTTAGTTTGCTTATTAGATAGGTTTTCGCACTGAATTTTCCCTTTAGGACCATATATTGAGCTTATATCAGCTTGTTTTTAACAAGATACGGAAATATTTTATTTCTGAGATGAGTTTAAACTTTTTTGAGTGCAAGTTCTGCTGTCCTCGCTGTTTGTGCCAGACGCACATTATCTGCGTATAAGGCAGTTAGCAGAGGTTGTTAACTGGAAAGTCAGAAGTGAACAGCGAGTACAGGGTAGGTGAGATTACCGAGACTTGCTACCTCTGCTTTCGTGACATATAGCCCTACCTCTGCACTACCGATTTTCATGAAGTATTTTCTATCGTTCAGATATGTGTTCAGTAGTGATACTAAATGGCCTGGAATGCCAAGTTCTGTCAGCTTGAAAATTAGTCCAGGGAGCCAGACCCAATCAAAGGCTTTTTGGATGTCACGAGATAATATGTATGTATGTATAATACTACGAGATACTAAAAAAGAAGGTTGTTTTCTTCTAAAGCCTTCTCTTGCGTAATTTATTACTCCTATGAGCTGTGAAGGACATCCACGATCTGCCCTAAATCCGAATTGGAAAACATTAAATACTTTGTTTTTCAAGAAGAGAATGGTAAAATAATTATGGAATTTACCCATCTCCTTGAAAAATATCCAATACCTTTCAATGTGTATTAAGTTTTTTCATTGCCGAGATAGAATGGAAAATTTGAATTTGTTGTCTTCCATAAACGTATTTGTCCACGACTAGTTGATAATTTTCACATTTTACTTGTGCTTCTTCAAGTATAATTACGTTCATTTTTCACTAGAATAGGTGTGGTTAATGAACAGGTCACATGACACGTATAAATAGGACTTATATCGAAGGATACTTGAATACAAATGTCACAATATAACAAATAAAACTTTCACCGCGTACAGGATTGGAACTCTACGCCTAAAAATCTTCATTTCTACAGTCAGACCTCTATACCATTGCGCTTCGAAGACATAAGAATTTTTCAACCAAGCTGTTGTAAATAGGGCGTTTTATATGCAGTCAGCTTTTTATCTAGTTTCGATGATTTATATCAAAACTGAAAAAGTGACGTTTCAAATAATTTATAGCGGATTGCAGAAATTTTAATTATTATACCCAATTTAAGATGAAATTACTAGAGAATTTGATATGTAAAGCTAATCAGACACTAACATGAATGTTACTCCGCCAAATAGAAGAGAAGCAGTACAAATAGTCCCGTTAAATTTTTTGCCAGAAAAATTGAAAAAATTATTTTTTAAACATGTAAGTAATAGTCGTAGACAAAATATAGCATATTATAATGGCTATTATTCATTGAGGTGTACTTGTTTAGTTTTTAATAAGAGGTTTTAAAATTGGATTTTTTTCCATTTTTGTCAAAATAGTGAAAATGACACATGGGTCGTTGAGTATGCCAATGGTTTAAATACTGATTTTCTTGCTTTGCATTGGTTTTGTAATATTTTTATCATATTTGTAAAAGACAAATGGATACGATACGGACACACAAAGAACGTGGAATTAGTGGATTCGTATATATGAGCGAAGTTTTGTTTAATTGTGTTTTTGAAAATCAAATACTATGGTTTATTCCATTGCGGATAGGGTTTCGCTTTATTTTATGAACAATAAGTGTACAAATGTAACTGCTCAATTATTTAATGAAAAATATCAAGATAAACAGGTCAGTAGGAAGTAGGTTCTAGAGTTAGTGAAAAACTGTCAAGAGACTGGAAATGTAGCTAATAAAAGATAATAGACTGTCTATAGTTAATGAAGCTAGTGAACTTGCAGCTTTGGGACATGTTCATTAAGTACAAGGCAATTAGCATCTGTGTCTGGGATCAATTGAACTAGCATTCAAACCATTTTGAAGAAGAACAAATTCCATCCGTATAAATTACATTTAGTGCAGGAACTTAATGAGGATGATTATGACCGCCGTTTGCAATTTTGCGAAATAATGAGTAAGCAGCGAACGATCCACAGTTTCTTTTTAATACCTGTTTATCCGATGTTAGTTTTTTATGAACGGTACTGTAAATCGTCATAATTTCCGCTACTGGTCTGATTCAAACCCAAGAATTCTCCATGCGGTGCATACATAGCAACAGCAAAAATTAAATGTATGGGCTGGCATTTTCGGTGACCGGCTGGTAGGTCCATATTTTTTATCTGGTAATTTGACTGGCGAAATATATTTGCAATTACTGGAAGATGCTATTGACCCTACCTTGACCGATATTATGACCCTTCCTTGACCGATATTATTGAAAATGACCAACAGTATAGTGAAGATCATTTAATGTTTCAACAGGACGGTGCTCCTCCGTATCATGCTTTGATTGTTCGTCACTATTTAGACCAAACTTTTCCACGGCACTGGATTGGGAGAAGAGGTAGCATTGAATGGCCTCCACGGTCACCAGATTTGTCACCCCTTGATTTTTTTGTGGGGATACCTCGAAAGTAAAATCTACAAAACTCAACCAGACTCTATCGAAGATTTTCGTTAAAGAATTGTCGAGGAGTGCCATCGAATCACTCCGGAAATTCTTCGGAATGTGCGAGAACGTCTCCAACAAAATCTTTATTATTGTATAGACGCGGGTGGTTATCAATTTGAACATTCAATTTAACTAAGAAGTAAGTAAACAACTAAACATAATTTAAACTTTAAAATGTGATTTATTAAAAAGTATTAGGCCGAATTTAGACTGTTGTGAATATAATTGAAAGGGCTTCAGAATGATATCTTACTCGACCCCTAATGCCATTTAAATATTTTGAGGTGATGCTCACCCCCGCTAGGGGGTAAAAGTAGCGAAGTAAAAAATACCAGAAAAAAGTGTCCCCCTTTGATCAAAAATCGACGGGTTATTTTATTACCTATACATTTAAAAGTGCATATTTGAAAGAACGGAAATTGAAATGAGCCCAGCTTTAGACTTACGTTGAGATTAGGATTGCAGCGTCTCTCTCTCCCAATTTACTTATTAATTTTAGAGAATCCTCAATTTTCTTCACAGTTTACCTAATAAATGTTTACTTCCCGTCCAGTTTACCTCCGTCAAACAAAAGCACTGAATACGCTTTGAATATGTTAAAATTCATACATGATGAATATCCCTAAAAATATGAAGAGTCGTTTTCGATTACGGTTTCATTGGTTCCAGTACTCTGTTATTATATTATATTTATTAACACTTTTATATTCGAGTTGTGAGTATCCGTCGTAATATGTTTGTCTTGATAGCTCATGCGATATTACTGACATGACAAATAAAGAATGTTTTAGGTGAATTATGATCGCTTTTGAGTGAGACTCCTTTTTCAAGTTTCCTTTTTTTTATTTTGTCCCAGAAAGTTTTTCTTTTCGATTATCGGACATGCAAAAAATCTAGGGTATGATATAATGATGAGTCAACGTTCGACATACTTTCCGTAAAGAACTTATAAAGTAGGCGTATATAATCCATGTGAGTTAAGCTGTTTCTCGACAAAGATTGCCGTTTACAAAGAAACGATCTAGTCGATTTTATGTTAATATGATCATGAATATATTGAAGCAATTTTCCCTGAAACCCCAATGTTTGTTTATTTTGAACAAAAAATCGTATTTCACCGACTTCTGACACAAATGGCAACATTGAAAAAGTAGGGTGATTGCTAACGCACTATAAATTTCTGCGATTTCTTCTGTGGTATTGTAACAACAAATACATATGTGTTACATAGATACGGTCACTATAACATGTGATTAGGTAACAATTTATTTATAGGTGTTAAAGATAATTGTTTAATACTATTATAAAGCCTTACAAAGTTTTCGGAAAATATTTTTCAAAAACTTTGTAAGGCGTGAAATACCTATTAAATTATTATGTTTGACACCTATTGATAAAACGCTTTACTAAAATATGACAGATTTTAAAGGTAACTGTAATTAAGTAAATAACAATTGGTTTATTGGATATTGGTTATTGGATAGATGCCCCCATAGATAAGTACCTACTGAAAACATTGACCGACTTGGTTTTACAATAGATCTCACAACTTTTTGTGCTAAAATGTTTTTGATGGGATTTCACTTCTTTTTCGGTATTAATCGGCTCCCCGTTCATCGCACTCCCGCATCGCAGATCTAATCACTACAATTGTTCGTAGTGGCTGGAAAGGCTACAGTGGCAGTTTTCCAAATAATTAATGAATATATCAACGTACTCTTAGGGTGTAAATAAAAGAGGCATATTAAATTGGTATGTAATAACAATACATAAAATATTATAGGTCTAATACCTTATTGGCAGATAAAGCAATATTCACAGATTCACGTATCAAATCATGGCAAACTGAATTAACATTAAAAAGATATTTTCTTGATTATTTATTAGCCAATTTTTAACACTTTCCACAATAAAGTAGTTTTCGACAGGTCACCAACTACCTTGACCTTCCTACTCATTGACCCTACAAGATATTTTTTAGTTGGTATTGGGGATGTTCACATAAAATGTTGAACATAAATGTCTGCACCTATGAATTTTTTATTCAAAATTAGAAGCAAAAAAAACTAACATTCAAATTAGTAGTAAATCAAGCGTATCATGTATCATTGGGATACTGTATGAACTAAACACGCCCCTTAGCTTTACTTTATGCTGGTGATCAAATTAGATTAATTTTTGCAGTTTCATTAACGATAATTGATAAGAACTATGTTTTAAGAAAGCAAATATGAATATAACTAAATTTATTAACTTTATGTTGTCGAAAAACTTTTGCATACTTTGCATGTATATTTTTATACCATACCAAAATGGAGTCACATCAGCTAAGCAACACATTTAAAATGATTTTCACTGCACTTTTTTCACGCCTCCGTTCTTTTTGCACCCACTCTACAATGAATATACATCTTTGTTTCATCTTTGATTCAAATTGTTGTGGATAAACTGCTCCACAAAAGTTAGGGAAGTTCACAAATATTGGATTTATTTTGAAAACTATTAACTGTTTTATTCACCAAGGTTTTTATGTAATATATTAAATGTTTACTTGCTTATCTGACTAGTTTTTTGTTTCCAAGTTGATACGTTTTTAGGTTTAAGGCGAGTTGATTTTTTTTTATTTTCAAGAGTTTTACATCAGTTATGGTTTCCAATTTATTCAGTCAACTGTGATTTAAAATTTAGAATTTTGTTTTGACGCCTGGACGTAAACTTGGTGAGGATGAAGCTAGTAAGACTATTGGTATGATTGAGGGTCGTCTTCAGTGAGAAGTTGCAGACATTTTCAAAGTAAGTGAAAGTGTCATTGATATCGAGCAACTGGAAACGTGAGAGAAAGAACTAGAAGTGGACGACCAAGGGCTACCACCCCCGCACGTTATGTGACTGTGTGTACCCGTAGAGACCCTCTGAGTACTTGTCGGATCATACAATCGTCTTTTGAATGCTTCTGGTGCTTCGGTTCCAATTTAATCAGTACTTCGGAGATTACACGATGTTAACTTACGTTCACGACGACTTTTGAGAAGAGTTCCATTAACACAAATTCATATGCATGCTCAAATGGCATGGGTTAATGAACATGTGAATTGAAATGCTCGATGGAGGTCCGCGTTGGTCACAGATGAGTCGAGGTATGGACGGTTTCGTATGGCATGATCGGGTATGAACTCTTCCTCTTGTATCCAGAAATCGAAGATTAGTGCAGGAAGCTCATCCGTTCAGAGGTGGTATAGCTGTTGTTTGGCGACCATTTGTTTTAATGGTCGTACACAATTTTTTATGCTCGATGGGAACATGACTGCGCAGATTTACGTACAACAAGTTATTAACAATGTTATACGTTGGTTTCATGCTGCTATTGGACCAAGTTTTCTATTTTTAGACAATAATGCGATCGTGCAAGAATAGTCGAAGACGCTTTGGACTTCCATGGTGTCTCGCATTTGTCACTGACCCCTCGATGGCCCCACCTCAATTCCATCGAGCATGCTTGGGACCAGCTACGAAGAGCCTTAAATTATCATGAACCACCCCACATATACTCTAAGAACTTTTACCCCAACTTTGCAAACAAATCGATCAAGGCTACTTCAACGACCTTATTTAAAGTATGCAGACTAGTTGTTTGGCTGTAATTGATAGTAATGGAAACCATACTCGTTACTTACGTATGTAATTTCATTTTTAATGAAATTAAAAAGGTATACAATCTCAAATTGTTATTTTTGATGTTTAAAACTGCGAACGTATTGCGCAAAAGGGCAAACAAACGCTTACATAAAAAACATTCAATTTGAAGCATATAAACACTTGGAGACCAATAATTCACAATTGTGCATATTTTTGGCTACTTAATTATAATTTCAGTGAACATTGTAATTTTCTCTCCGTCCAAATCATTATTTTTGGTTCTCCCTGTATTCCAGACAGTTTTAAAAATTTTGTCCTTCCATTAACAGACTGACATGTTTTAATTGTTGATTTTAACCAATCAGAATGTGATTACGTGATAATAATGCCCTAGTGCACGATTATCTTATAATTGCACAGTACTGGGTGCCCAAAAAGTATCATCTTACTATTTTTATAGCTAAAATTTATCCAAAAGGAAGAAGTCAGCATACATGTTTGTCGCATCTGCAACTGATCTTGGACAAACTTTATTTATTTCTTTTTATAAAAGGAAACGTCAATAACCCACCGTACAGGGTGTCAGAATTTTTTTGAATATTTCACTCATACATGTTGTATCAATGCAACGAATGCTAAAATATTAAATGGAAATTCAGCGGAAATTCCACGTTGCCATGACAACCCAGCGAAAATTCCACGTTGCCATGACAACTATTGTCAGACAACGTTAAAATAATAAACGTGAAACGTCAAGAGTTTCTTAGAGGTCATGAATCGATTCGGAGATATAATAGAACGGGAAATTGACAAAAATGTATTACGTTACTGTTTCAATAAATAAATAATTTGTTTTTATTGAGATTTTTAAGTTAGAGACGTTACATTATCTATCTGAATATAGTGGAGATATACAGTAATTTGTATTTTTATTCGAGAAATATTCTCCCTAAATACCGCTTGTGCTTAAAAATTAACCGAATAATTCCCATTCAAGCTTGTTGTCGAATTCCACTCGTTCTTCGAACTCGTGGAATTATTAACAACAAGCTTTCATGGAAATTATCGGTAATTTTTAAGCACTCGTCGTATTACCCCCGAATATTAAAAAAAAATCCAAAAATCTTTATTCCACCCTGTCTTAGAATTAAGTCCTCTTCAGGGTTTGATTTGAAAAATAGCAAGTGAATTTAAAGGACGCGGGATGGGCAGCTGTGACTGTGCACCCATAGGATGGCCATTTGGTTAATTTCCATAATGAATCGCGGTTCCGATCACTGCAGAAATTAAGATGCAGGGAATAACCACAGAAAACCTGCATCCATCATCCCGGTAAGGAAGGATGTGGGTAAATAAATTAAAACGGAAGTTTTCTATTTTTGGAAGTTTTTCATAGTTATTAAATTGTCTCTGAAACTGAAAAGTACTCGAATCAATACACTGAAAAGTGCTGTGGTGGTTGCACTGAAAAGTGCTTTTTGTATATCGTCGGTGCTCCTCCTACTATGCTGCTGGTGCTGCTGGTTGTGGAACATTTAGAAGCTTCTCCTTTTTGTTTCAATAATTTTCCCCCAATTTATTTTGTTCCTTAATGAGAAAATATTTCATGAAATATGAACCGTGCAATAGAAATATAATATATCTATAACTTCCTTGGCTCTCATTCTATCACTATCGAATATTCTTTCATAAATTATAACAAATTTAAAATATCTGCATAGTTAAGGGATAGAATATTTTTCTAGCTCTTATAGAATTTTGCTTCTTAGAGAGCAGCATAACATGTGTTCACAAAACTTTTTATCATTACCGCAAAATTATTACATTTCTAAAAATATTGAAATATATTATGTGTTTTTCATGATAAAAATATATTTATCTTTTTTCTTTTCAGATATCCACAATAATCGAAATCATGATTCAGTTTGATGATGAAATATGTCATCGATTAGGACTTCTAACAGAAGTTGAATTAGCGTATCAAGACGAAAATAATAATAAATACAAACAGAAAACGCACACCCACGAAAAGTATTTACTCAGACCTCGATTATTCCGTAGGAAGCAGGACTCTCTGTCTACAGACGAGGAAGGAAACTATAAAAATAAAATTAACAAGAAGTTTAAACAGAAGGCCGCACCCTTGAGCAAATACCGTCGAAGAAATGCTAATGCTAGAGAAAGGACAAGAATGAGAGAAATAAATAGAGCATTTGAAACGCTACGAAAGGTGGTACCTCAGATGGCACATCAGCAGCAACAGAACGAGAAGTTAACGAAAATAACTACTCTGAGACTAGCCATGAAATACATTTCTACCTTGTCAGAGGTATTGTCCAATGAAACATCTTTATTAGATTCCAATGATTTCGAGAGATTTTTATTAGAATCCGATGGAGAATCATTAAATTTTAAAAGTGATGCTTCGAATCATTCCAACATGTCACCGGACTTTACAGTTGAGTTAAGTAATGAATCGTTAAACGAGATGGATTTTCCTCCACTTTCAAGTGACATTTCTCAACAATTAACACAATTTGATTCATTATTATTCGATACCTTTTAAAAAATACCGTATACTTGAAATATATACACAAATATAGGCTAATGTATGAAACATCCAATTATTTGGAATTAGATTGATGTTTGATTAGTAGTGGATCTGATCAATCTTTAAGTGTTATTTATGTTTTTTCGTTTTTCCAGGATTAGTTAATTACAGTGGAATTTGTTTTTTGAAACTAATTATTCTGTGAGTATATCTTATAATGTCAAGTGAAAACTTCTTTAGACACGGTGAGAGATTTTTGGTAGGGGCAAAACTTATGGGCTCACGTCACCGTCGTCTCCGATATGCTAATGTGACGTAGTGCGCCTCGACTGTGTCATGTGCGTGTTAAGCGATTTTTGGTGTGGGCAAAAGTTATAGGTTCGCGTCATCGATATGCGACATGCTAATGTAACGTGCGATGGCTCGACTGTACCATGTGCGTGCTGGACTTTTTGGATGGGTAACCATAATATTTTCAGAAAGGGTTAATTTTTTACTCAATATTTTCTTCCATCATAGGCATACCCTGAAATTTTTATAAGGGATAAAGTTATTTGTGAAAATTTCTATCTACCATAGACGGATCGTGAAAATTTTAGGTGTTAATTTATACGTGAAAATTTATTTTCATCATGAGCGTACGATAACATTTTATGGGGACTAATTTATTTGTAAAAACTTCTATATCGTGGGCAATTTATTTGTAAATTTCGTACGATGTATTCTTCATGATGGATTAATTATTTATTAAAAATTCTATATCATGGGCGTACGATGAAATTTTTAAATGCGGTTAATTGATTCATATGGGCAAACGATTAAATTTTTATTAGGCATTAATTGATTTGGAAAAATTTCTATATCATGAGATTACGATAAAATATTTGTAGTGCGTTAATTTATTTGTAAAAGTTCCAACTTACCATGAGCGTGCGATGAAATGTATAAAATAGATTCATGTATTTTATGTTTTCACTTCTGTCGGCAGTCCATCTCTACAAATATTGTAGGTTGTTACTTTGGGTGGGTAACGACCGTAGAAGACTAGCCGTCATGTTGCGATTTTAAAAAATATATGAGTTAGGGTATAATTTGACGTTAATTAACATTTTTTCGAGTGTCACCAAGTTCATAGTTATGAAATTTAAATCTGTCTATATACACTAGGATTTTTGAGTTGTCAATTGCCGTTACCCACTCAAAGCATCAACCTAAATATTGTTCAAAATAGTTGGTCAGTTAAATCGTTGTTTATTTACTAAATCCAAAACCCGTGTAAGTTCACCGAATAGAGTATACATCAAAAATATTAAGATGCTCCGGTCATTTAATATTAATAATAAAATTTACAGGACAGGTCCAATATGCAACAAAGTTTGTTCCATATTGGAAAATAACATAAGATCTGAAAACATCGCAAATATCACCTGAAGATCGTTTAAAAACCACTACTAGTTAATAAATATCTCCACACTATTCTTTTGAATTAACGGAATAATTTAGTTTTGGCATAAAAGATTAGGATATATCCACTTTTAATTTCAATTTACTGTACAGGGTGTCCCAAATTGGTGTGTTTTGCAGGATATCTCGTAAAATAGAAGAGATAGAAGAAAAGCAGTTAAGATGTTATGACTTCTTTTTTTGTTGAAGTAACGATAGCCTTATTAAATCTCTAGTAACTCCCTGCAGTTGGAAGATACAGGTGGATTATTGAAAACTTTCGAAAACTACAAGATACTATAACTTCTTAATTAAGAAAAATATAAAAAAAACCTTATGAAAACTTTTGATAGATATAATATTAAAGAGTTCAGTGGCGCACAGAATTTTTTTGTTAGGGGGCTCACTAAGGAAATATAATGCAAACTTATGTTGTTTTAAATGGGACACCCTGTATATTTTGCCGTTTTTCGTTTCCTTTTTTAACTCTCATTCACCTGATATGACATATTATATATCTATTTTCAATGGTTGGAGCTACAGTGCAAATAAATCATTTATGGATGTTATCAGGTGAAACACCCTTAAAAAATTGAACACTCAGTAACGAAATTTAACATTTCATTATAAGGATACTGATGTGTGACAATTTTATTTATCAAAATTATAATTAATAAAAAATAAAACCAGATTAAAAAAATAAAAACAATAAACTTATGAAACAACAAAAAACATTGTAACAACTAATCTACCTATAACTAATTTTATTAGAATGTAAAAATTACATTGAATGTTCAAAATGCTCTCCGTTTTCATCAATTAAAACGTTTTTCGTTTAAATAATCTCCAACCAATTCAGCATTACCAAAAATAAAATCAGTGAACTAAAAAAAGTAGGTAAATATAGCTGATTATTGGTTTTAAGTACCTATATTATTATTAATTTGAAATTATTGAATCCGTTTTTTGGTGAATCACATCACGAAATAAGACGTCTGTATTTTCTTACCGATTTCACTTCAGGGGATCAGGAGAAAAGGCATATTCGGCTTTAACGTTAGTTGTTTTGTCAAACATAATAAATTAGTTTATCATATATTTGATGATAAACTAACTGCTGCTGGATATATAGATATCCTGGAAATAAACTTACACCAACTTTTGAAGGAAGAAGTGTTGGCTGATAGGGACACATTTTGGTTCCAACAAGATGGAGCATCTGCCCATAATGCTCTATTCATTAGAGATTATTTAAACGAAAAATTTCCTGATCGGTGGATTGGTACTTATGGACCGGTTAGGTGGCCCCCTCGTTCTTCGGAAATAAATCCTCCTGATTTTTTTATTTGGGGATTTGAAAAAAATAATATTTACAAGACTAACTTCGAGAGTAGGGAAGATTTATTACAAAATATTCATGCCGCATTTAGAAAAATAAAGCCAGTGTACATTCTCAATTGTGTACGATCAGTAAGAAAAAGGTGTCAATTATTATTACAACGAAACGGAGGACATTTTGAACATTTAATGTAATTTTTACATTCTAATAAAATTAGTTATAGGTAGATTAGTTGTTACAATGTTTTTTGTTGTTTCATAAGTTTGTTGTTTTTATTTTTTTAATCTGGTTTTATTTTTTATCAATTATAATTTTGATAAATAAAATTGTCACACATCAGTATCCTTATAATAAAATGTTAAATTTCGTTACTGAGTGTTCAATTTTTTAAGGGTGTTTCACCTGATAACATCCATACATGGTTTATTTGCACTGTAGCTCCAACCATTGAAAATAGATATATAATATGTCATATCAGGTGAATGGGAGTTAAAAAAGGAAACGAAAAACGTCAAAATATATAGGGTGTCCCATTTAAAACAACATAAGTTTGCATTATATTTCCTTAGTGAACCCCCTAACAAAAAAATTCTGTGCGCCACTGAACTCTTTAATATTATATCTATCAAACGTTTCCATAACGTTTTTTTTATATTTTCCTTAATTAAGAAGTTATAGTACCTTGTAGTTTTCGACAGTTTTCAATAATCGCCCTGTATCTTCCAACTGCAGGTAGTTACTAAAGATTTAATTAGGCTATCGTTACTTTAACAAAAAAAAAGTCATAACATCCTAACTGCTTTTCTTCTATCTCTTCTAGTTTACGAGATACCCTGCAAAACACACCAATTTGGGACACCCTGTACTTGTGATACTGCTACTGTAACATCTTATGAAATGTGTATTTTATACAAGTGATGATGTTATTAACTCCTTAATTTTTTTCATATTAAGAGCTTAGCTGTTAACAAAAATGTATCATCTTCATATTAACAAATTACTTGTTCCAGCTTTTACTCCGTGGAGTCTTTTGCATCGGCAGAAGTAAATTTCTACAATTTATTGATTTTATTTGATATATCTTCATATTTACATTGTTTAATCTATAGTCTTTTGAATTTCCTAAGCCTTTTGTGCGACAATGTCGTAAAGTCTTGATTCTATCACGAGAATTGAATTCTTCTAGGCTCGTGAAATTTTCACCGTGATGACCTCATTTGACAAAAAAATAACCTGAGAAATAAGTGGCATTTCTTTGTACTTGTCAGTGTAAACTGCGGAAAGCAATCATTATCCCGTCGTTGAAGTATTAAACACAAATTTGATAATTGTTTTCTTCATATCGTCAGAATGAACAGGTAATTTATGACAAATGGCACGTACTAATTTATTTATTGTTTTTTGAAGTACCATATTGAGTGATAACACTGTTGGTGCAAGCACGTTTTTATTTATTCACTGCAAGTGTACAATATTCCTAGATTAATTCGTTTGAATACAGTAAATCAAAATTGACAAAGCCAATGTATCACGAGCTGTTTGCTTAGCTGAAATTAATTCATGCATTATTTAATAATTTATTTCTTATTGATATTATACTCTGTTTTTTATGATCTTTTTACAAATAAATACAATATTGCAGAATGTCTCTGTTTTATTCATTGTAAATGCTTTTTTCCCTTGAAGGCGCTCCTCGATTTCATTCTTTGCAACAATATTTCGCAAAAGGAAAATCATCTCACCTTCGTAATTTCAATTATAATTATTAATTGTGGATATCACTAAAAACGTTGACTAGGTATTTTGTATTAATTTGATTAGATAACTTACAAACAAAAATAAATAAATGTAATATTAAAGAAATACAGTTTTCTAATAAGTGTTTAAAATTAGCACCATCTACTTTTAAACATTTATTAATCCTTTTCATTAAGTTACGTCTCGTAATTCTGGAAATATGGTCGGGTGTTGGAGAATTGAAAGCAAGTAAGACTCTCTGCATCATATCTTCCTTTGTCGTAACAGGTTTGAAAATACCTGATTTTTAATGAAACCTCAAATACCAAAATCTGAAGTGGTCAAGTCAGGAGAACGAACTGGCCAACGAAACGGACCCTGATCCAATCCATCTATCATCATACATGTCATAAAGATGCTTAGAAACAGGCCAAAAGTTATGAGGAGATGCTACATCTTGCTGATACCAAGCTGAAGCCGACTCTCCATTTCTTTAAAGTTTGTAACGCCGGTCGTATGGCTTCTCCTAAAATGTGGCAATATCTTTCACCATTTAAATTCTCATCATAAAATTTTAATGCTAAAATTTTATCGTCTATCGTTGCACAAAAAACATTGAAACTTCAACTATCTTGGAAATAATGTTCTCTACTAACATGTGGATTTTCATTAGACCAAAAATGGGAATTACGTCGATTAAATAATCCATTTTTGCTAAACTTTGCTTCATCACACCATATAACTTTTTTTATGAAGTTTCCATCCTCTTCGGTCTTCATTAAAAACCATTCACAGAATTCTACTCTTCGAGGAAGATCACATAATTGAAAGTGTTGCACCAAATGATATGAAAATGATGTAAATTTTTTTATTTCCATTTTATTTAAATTGTTTTGTACACAGTTTTTCATATTAATTTTAATTTTTAGTAAAATGCCGCGAAGAAAAGCTAACCTCAATAATGCATATACAACAGCCACAGTGACGGGTGTGACGTTTTTATGGTTCAACAAAACAAACAGGAATTCCATGATAATTGACAATTGCAATAATTTTATGATAATGGACTACCTAAGTCTGTCGTCACTAGAGGTGTGATCATGAAAACCTTTCCAAACAAACCGAGTGCGCGTGTAAATTGCCATAAGAGATTTTTAATTTTCCGTTTGCTGTTAATATAGTTATAAATAAGAGTGATCGTTATTAGAAATAAGTAAAAAGTGATCAGTTAAAGACTTTTTTACAAGAAAATCTGCAAGGTAAGGTTTGCAAAGCATTTTTAAACCAGTGTAAACACAATTGGGGTTATGTTGTCGTTTTGTTGATGCTTAATTTATTTGTTTATTTTTATATATTTCATTGTAGATATGGCTTCAAAGCATGTGTTGAAACTTTCTAGCAATAATGAATTCCTAGATGATGATAAAATCATTAAAAGGGGTGAAAATGCTTTAGAGTCAAACCATGTGAAGACAATGCTATTTGATGCTGAGTTAATGGTAATCAGAGGCGAAGTCCATGCCAGTATGAAGGATAAATTATACCACGTTGAGGTAAATTAGCATACACCTAAACTTTAAATCTCATCCACATGTTTTCAAACTTATTATTTATTATTATTATTTGTATGTATGTAAATTGGGGTGACATTCACTGAGACCTAAAAGATCTATTGTGCCCCCTTACTTCTACTTAGTTCCTGAGGAATGTCTCAGAGACTAGTAGCTCCTTCAGTCCTATTTCCCGGAGGAATTTTAGGATATCTGCAGGCTTTAACTTAGGTAAATGTCCCTCTTCTATTCAGTAATCTCCAAGGTGTTGTGCCCTACGATTCTGAATTGCTGTGCAGTTCGCAAGTATGTGGATGGAGGATTCTTCTTCCATATCACAGAATCTACATTCTTCTTCCTCCACTATTTTGAGCTTTTTCAGGTGCCCATTCAGGCGACAATGTCTCGTAAGGATGCCTGTTAAAACTCTTAGTGCAGTTTTCCTTTGACTTATGCATTCATTTAATCTCAACAGGTTGTAGTCCCCAGGAGAATCTTTGATTGCCTAAGTCCTACTAGATCTACATTGATCCAATGGTCAGATCTTCTCTTTTCTTCGGCTTTGCCTATTTCTTCCAATATTACATTGGAGCTGATACCGCAAAAGGGTTCCGGCCCCCAAAAGGGTGTTCCAGTCCCCCTCTTTGCTAGTTCATCTGCTATTTAATTTCCTTCTATCCCTGTGTATCCTGGAATCCACAGTAAGGTGACTATATTGTTCTCGCCTAGTTCATTTAGTTTGCCTAGGCATTCCCACACCATTTTGGAACTGATAACACAAGAGCTCAGTGCTTTAATGGCTGCTTGACTATCCGACATTATGATAATCCTTTGCCTTCTATATCCTTTATCCATATTGAACTGGGCACACTTTCTTATGGCGTGAATTTCGGCGTGAAATATACTCGATGTTTTTCCCAAGCTTTCAGAGTGTTTGGTTCCTGGCCCGTACACTCCTATCCCAGTTCCTTCTATTGCTTTTGAGCCATCCGTGTACCATTGAATGGCATTCTTTCCAAGTCTGGTAATGGTATTTGGATCCCATTCCTTCTTGTTGCTTAATTCCGTAACGAATTTCTTTGAAAAGTAATACTTTTTCATCATACCATCTTGTGGCATGTCCCAGGTTTTTTGATTTCTAAGAAGTAAGGAGGTGGTTTTTTTTTTAATGATTCCCTCTCTACTTAGTCTGTATCTTGTTGTTTCTGCAACACTTTCCACCACCATATGTATTGGTGTGAGGTTGAGAATAACTCCCATGGCTGCCGTTGGGCATGTTCTCATTGCACCTGTAATGCACATACAGGCTAGTCTTTGAATTTTTGAGAGGTTTTCTCTCGTTGTCAATAGGCTAGTTCTACTACTCCACGCAATGGCTCCATAAGTGATAATTGGTCTCACTAGGGCAGTGTGCATCCAGCTCAGGATTTTTGGGTTGCACCCCCAATTTCTCCCTGCCAGATTCCTGCACACCATTAGAGCCATTTTTGCTTTGTATATAATCTCTTTTTCGTGTTTGTTCCACAGGAGTTTACTGTCTAGAGTCAAACCTAGATACTTGACTTCCTGTATCCATTCAACCTCGCTCCCATTAAGTTTAATGGTTTTGAGGTTGAGCTTTCTTTTCTTAGTGAAGGCTATTAAGACGGTTTTGGTAGGGTTGATGCTGAGTCCCACTTGCCTACACCAGCTACTTGTATAGTTCGATGTTACAAAGGGTATTTTCGAATTTTCCCCTGGCTGTTATGACAATATCATCAGCATATCCTTGGCAGGATATTCCGAGGTCAGTCAAACCACACAGGAGTTCGTCAACCGTCAGGCTCCACATTAATGGGGATGCTACTCTTCCCTTTGGACATCCTCTGGTTGTACAGATGGAGACAATGTCTTTGCTCGTTTTCGATTACGGTTTCATTGGTTCCAGTACTCTGTTATTATATTATATTTATTAACACTTTTATATTCGAGTTGTGAGTATCCGTCGTAATATGTTTGTCTTGATAGCTCATGCGATATTACTGACATGACAAATAAAGAATGTTTTAGGTGAATTATGATCGCTTTTGAGTGAGACTCCTTTTTCAAGTTTCCTTTTTTTTATTTTGTCCCAGAAAGTTTTTCTTTTCGATTATCGGACATGCAAAAAATCTAGGGTATGATATAATGATGAGTCAACGTTCGACATACTTTCCGTAAAGAACTTATAAAGTAGGCGTATATAATCCATGTGAGTTAAGCTGTTTCTCGACAAAGATTGCCGTTTACAAAGAAACGATCTAGTCGATTTTATGTTAATATGATCATGAATATATTGAAGCAATTTTCCCTGAAACCCCAATGTTTGTTTATTTTGAACAAAAAATCGTATTTCACCGACTTCTGACACAAATGGCAACATTGAAAAAGTAGGGTGATTGCTAACGCACTATAAATTTCTGCGATTTCTTCTGTGGTATTGTAACAACAAATACATATGTGTTACATAGATACGGTCACTATAACATGTGATTAGGTAACAATTTATTTATAGGTGTTAAAGATAATTGTTTAATACTATTATAAAGCCTTACAAAGTTTTCGGAAAATATTTTTCAAAAACTTTGTAAGGCGTGAAATACCTATTAAATTATTATGTTTGACACCTATTGATAAAACGCTTTACTAAAATATGACAGATTTTAAAGGTAACTGTAATTAAGTAAATAACAATTGGTTTATTGGATATTGGTTATTGGATAGATGCCCCCATAGATAAGTACCTACTGAAAACATTGACCGACTTGGTTTTACAATAGATCTCACAACTTTTTGTGCTAAAATGTTTTTGATGGGATTTCACTTCTTTTTCGGTATTAATCGGCTCCCCGTTCATCGCACTCCCGCATCGCAGATCTAATCACTACAATTGTTCGTAGTGGCTGGAAAGGCTACAGTGGCAGTTTTCCAAATAATTAATGAATATATCAACGTACTCTTAGGGTGTAAATAAAAGAGGCATATTAAATTGGTATGTAATAACAATACATAAAATATTATAGGTCTAATACCTTATTGGCAGATAAAGCAATATTCACAGATTCACGTATCAAATCATGGCAAACTGAATTAACATTAAAAAGATATTTTCTTGATTATTTATTAGCCAATTTTTAACACTTTCCACAATAAAGTAGTTTTCGACAGGTCACCAACTACCTTGACCTTCCTACTCATTGACCCTACAAGATATTTTTTAGTTGGTATTGGGGATGTTCACATAAAATGTTGAACATAAATGTCTGCACCTATGAATTTTTTATTCAAAATTAGAAGCAAAAAAAACTAACATTCAAATTAGTAGTAAATCAAGCGTATCATGTATCATTGGGATACTGTATGAACTAAACACGCCCCTTAGCTTTACTTTATGCTGGTGATCAAATTAGATTAATTTTTGCAGTTTCATTAACGATAATTGATAAGAACTATGTTTTAAGAAAGCAAATATGAATATAACTAAATTTATTAACTTTATGTTGTCGAAAAACTTTTGCATACTTTGCATGTATATTTTTATACCATACCAAAATGGAGTCACATCAGCTAAGCAACACATTTAAAATGATTTTCACTGCACTTTTTTCACGCCTCCGTTCTTTTTGCACCCACTCTACAATGAATATACATCTTTGTTTCATCTTTGATTCAAATTGTTGTGGATAAACTGCTCCACAAAAGTTAGGGAAGTTCACAAATATTGGATTTATTTTGAAAACTATTAACTGTTTTATTCACCAAGGTTTTTATGTAATATATTAAATGTTTACTTGCTTATCTGACTAGTTTTTTGTTTCCAAGTTGATACGTTTTTAGGTTTAAGGCGAGTTGATTTTTTTTTATTTTCAAGAGTTTTACATCAGTTATGGTTTCCAATTTATTCAGTCAACTGTGATTTAAAATTTAGAATTTTGTTTTGACGCCTGGACGTAAACTTGGTGAGGATGAAGCTAGTAAGACTATTGGTATGATTGAGGGTCGTCTTCAGTGAGAAGTTGCAGACATTTTCAAAGTAAGTGAAAGTGTCATTGATATCGAGCAACTGGAAACGTGAGAGAAAGAACTAGAAGTGGACGACCAAGGGCTACCACCCCCGCACGTTATGTGACTGTGTGTACCCGTAGAGACCCTCTGAGTACTTGTCGGATCATACAATCGTCTTTTGAATGCTTCTGGTGCTTCGGTTCCAATTTAATCAGTACTTCGGAGATTACACGATGTTAACTTACGTTCACGACGACTTTTGAGAAGAGTTCCATTAACACAAATTCATATGCATGCTCAAATGGCATGGGTTAATGAACATGTGAATTGAAATGCTCGATGGAGGTCCGCGTTGGTCACAGATGAGTCGAGGTATGGACGGTTTCGTATGGCATGATCGGGTATGAACTCTTCCTCTTGTATCCAGAAATCGAAGATTAGTGCAGGAAGCTCATCCGTTCAGAGGTGGTATAGCTGTTGTTTGGCGACCATTTGTTTTAATGGTCGTACACAATTTTTTATGCTCGATGGGAACATGACTGCGCAGATTTACGTACAACAAGTTATTAACAATGTTATACGTTGGTTTCATGCTGCTATTGGACCAAGTTTTCTATTTTTAGACAATAATGCGATCGTGCAAGAATAGTCGAAGACGCTTTGGACTTCCATGGTGTCTCGCATTTGTCACTGACCCCTCGATGGCCCCACCTCAATTCCATCGAGCATGCTTGGGACCAGCTACGAAGAGCCTTAAATTATCATGAACCACCCCACATATACTCTAAGAACTTTTACCCCAACTTTGCAAACAAATCGATCAAGGCTACTTCAACGACCTTATTTAAAGTATGCAGACTAGTTGTTTGGCTGTAATTGATAGTAATGGAAACCATACTCGTTACTTACGTATGTAATTTCATTTTTAATGAAATTAAAAAGGTATACAATCTCAAATTGTTATTTTTGATGTTTAAAACTGCGAACGTATTGCGCAAAAGGGCAAACAAACGCTTACATAAAAAACATTCAATTTGAAGCATATAAACACTTGGAGACCAATAATTCACAATTGTGCATATTTTTGGCTACTTAATTATAATTTCAGTGAACATTGTAATTTTCTCTCCGTCCAAATCATTATTTTTGGTTCTCCCTGTATTCCAGACAGTTTTAAAAATTTTGTCCTTCCATTAACAGACTGACATGTTTTAATTGTTGATTTTAACCAATCAGAATGTGATTACGTGATAATAATGCCCTAGTGCACGATTATCTTATAATTGCACAGTACTGGGTGCCCAAAAAGTATCATCTTACTATTTTTATAGCTAAAATTTATCCAAAAGGAAGAAGTCAGCATACATGTTTGTCGCATCTGCAACTGATCTTGGACAAACTTTATTTATTTCTTTTTATAAAAGGAAACGTCAATAACCCACCGTACAGGGTGTCAGAATTTTTTTGAATATTTCACTCATACATGTTGTATCAATGCAACGAATGCTAAAATATTAAATGGAAATTCAGCGGAAATTCCACGTTGCCATGACAACCCAGCGAAAATTCCACGTTGCCATGACAACTATTGTCAGACAACGTTAAAATAATAAACGTGAAACGTCAAGAGTTTCTTAGAGGTCATGAATCGATTCGGAGATATAATAGAACGGGAAATTGACAAAAATGTATTACGTTACTGTTTCAATAAATAAATAATTTGTTTTTATTGAGATTTTTAAGTTAGAGACGTTACATTATCTATCTGAATATAGTGGAGATATACAGTAATTTGTATTTTTATTCGAGAAATATTCTCCCTAAATACCGCTTGTGCTTAAAAATTAACCGAATAATTCCCATTCAAGCTTGTTGTCGAATTCCACTCGTTCTTCGAACTCGTGGAATTATTAACAACAAGCTTTCATGGAAATTATCGGTAATTTTTAAGCACTCGTCGTATTACCCCCGAATATTAAAAAAAAATCCAAAAATCTTTATTCCACCCTGTCTTAGAATTAAGTCCTCTTCAGGGTTTGATTTGAAAAATAGCAAGTGAATTTAAAGGACGCGGGATGGGCAGCTGTGACTGTGCACCCATAGGATGGCCATTTGGTTAATTTCCATAATGAATCGCGGTTCCGATCACTGCAGAAATTAAGATGCAGGGAATAACCACAGAAAACCTGCATCCATCATCCCGGTAAGGAAGGATGTGGGTAAATAAATTAAAACGGAAGTTTTCTATTTTTGGAAGTTTTTCATAGTTATTAAATTGTCTCTGAAACTGAAAAGTACTCGAATCAATACACTGAAAAGTGCTGTGGTGGTTGCACTGAAAAGTGCTTTTTGTATATCGTCGGTGCTCCTCCTACTATGCTGCTGGTGCTGCTGGTTGTGGAACATTTAGAAGCTTCTCCTTTTTGTTTCAATAATTTTCCCCCAATTTATTTTGTTCCTTAATGAGAAAATATTTCATGAAATATGAACCGTGCAATAGAAATATAATATATCTATAACTTCCTTGGCTCTCATTCTATCACTATCGAATATTCTTTCATAAATTATAACAAATTTAAAATATCTGCATAGTTAAGGGATAGAATATTTTTCTAGCTCTTATAGAATTTTGCTTCTTAGAGAGCAGCATAACATGTGTTCACAAAACTTTTTATCATTACCGCAAAATTATTACATTTCTAAAAATATTGAAATATATTATGTGTTTTTCATGATAAAAATATATTTATCTTTTTTCTTTTCAGATATCCACAATAATCGAAATCATGATTCAGTTTGATGATGAAATATGTCATCGATTAGGACTTCTAACAGAAGTTGAATTAGCGTATCAAGACGAAAATAATAATAAATACAAACAGAAAACGCACACCCACGAAAAGTATTTACTCAGACCTCGATTATTCCGTAGGAAGCAGGACTCTCTGTCTACAGACGAGGAAGGAAACTATAAAAATAAAATTAACAAGAAGTTTAAACAGAAGGCCGCACCCTTGAGCAAATACCGTCGAAGAAATGCTAATGCTAGAGAAAGGACAAGAATGAGAGAAATAAATAGAGCATTTGAAACGCTACGAAAGGTGGTACCTCAGATGGCACATCAGCAGCAACAGAACGAGAAGTTAACGAAAATAACTACTCTGAGACTAGCCATGAAATACATTTCTACCTTGTCAGAGGTATTGTCCAATGAAACATCTTTATTAGATTCCAATGATTTCGAGAGATTTTTATTAGAATCCGATGGAGAATCATTAAATTTTAAAAGTGATGCTTCGAATCATTCCAACATGTCACCGGACTTTACAGTTGAGTTAAGTAATGAATCGTTAAACGAGATGGATTTTCCTCCACTTTCAAGTGACATTTCTCAACAATTAACACAATTTGATTCATTATTATTCGATACCTTTTAAAAAATACCGTATACTTGAAATATATACACAAATATAGGCTAATGTATGAAACATCCAATTATTTGGAATTAGATTGATGTTTGATTAGTAGTGGATCTGATCAATCTTTAAGTGTTATTTATGTTTTTTCGTTTTTCCAGGATTAGTTAATTACAGTGGAATTTGTTTTTTGAAACTAATTATTCTGTGAGTATATCTTATAATGTCAAGTGAAAACTTCTTTAGACACGGTGAGAGATTTTTGGTAGGGGCAAAACTTATGGGCTCACGTCACCGTCGTCTCCGATATGCTAATGTGACGTAGTGCGCCTCGACTGTGTCATGTGCGTGTTAAGCGATTTTTGGTGTGGGCAAAAGTTATAGGTTCGCGTCATCGATATGCGACATGCTAATGTAACGTGCGATGGCTCGACTGTACCATGTGCGTGCTGGACTTTTTGGATGGGTAACCATAATATTTTCAGAAAGGGTTAATTTTTTACTCAATATTTTCTTCCATCATAGGCATACCCTGAAATTTTTATAAGGGATAAAGTTATTTGTGAAAATTTCTATCTACCATAGACGGATCGTGAAAATTTTAGGTGTTAATTTATACGTGAAAATTTATTTTCATCATGAGCGTACGATAACATTTTATGGGGACTAATTTATTTGTAAAAACTTCTATATCGTGGGCAATTTATTTGTAAATTTCGTACGATGTATTCTTCATGATGGATTAATTATTTATTAAAAATTCTATATCATGGGCGTACGATGAAATTTTTAAATGCGGTTAATTGATTCATATGGGCAAACGATTAAATTTTTATTAGGCATTAATTGATTTGGAAAAATTTCTATATCATGAGATTACGATAAAATATTTGTAGTGCGTTAATTTATTTGTAAAAGTTCCAACTTACCATGAGCGTGCGATGAAATGTATAAAATAGATTCATGTATTTTATGTTTTCACTTCTGTCGGCAGTCCATCTCTACAAATATTGTAGGTTGTTACTTTGGGTGGGTAACGACCGTAGAAGACTAGCCGTCATGTTGCGATTTTAAAAAATATATGAGTTAGGGTATAATTTGACGTTAATTAACATTTTTTCGAGTGTCACCAAGTTCATAGTTATGAAATTTAAATCTGTCTATATACACTAGGATTTTTGAGTTGTCAATTGCCGTTACCCACTCAAAGCATCAACCTAAATATTGTTCAAAATAGTTGGTCAGTTAAATCGTTGTTTATTTACTAAATCCAAAACCCGTGTAAGTTCACCGAATAGAGTATACATCAAAAATATTAAGATGCTCCGGTCATTTAATATTAATAATAAAATTTACAGGACAGGTCCAATATGCAACAAAGTTTGTTCCATATTGGAAAATAACATAAGATCTGAAAACATCGCAAATATCACCTGAAGATCGTTTAAAAACCACTACTAGTTAATAAATATCTCCACACTATTCTTTTGAATTAACGGAATAATTTAGTTTTGGCATAAAAGATTAGGATATATCCACTTTTAATTTCAATTTACTGTACAGGGTGTCCCAAATTGGTGTGTTTTGCAGGATATCTCGTAAAATAGAAGAGATAGAAGAAAAGCAGTTAAGATGTTATGACTTCTTTTTTTGTTGAAGTAACGATAGCCTTATTAAATCTCTAGTAACTCCCTGCAGTTGGAAGATACAGGTGGATTATTGAAAACTTTCGAAAACTACAAGATACTATAACTTCTTAATTAAGAAAAATATAAAAAAAACCTTATGAAAACTTTTGATAGATATAATATTAAAGAGTTCAGTGGCGCACAGAATTTTTTTGTTAGGGGGCTCACTAAGGAAATATAATGCAAACTTATGTTGTTTTAAATGGGACACCCTGTATATTTTGCCGTTTTTTGTTTCCTTTTTTAACTCTCATTCACCTGATATGACATATTATATATCTATTTTCAATGGTTGGAGCTACAGTGCAAATAAATCATTTATGGATGTTATCAGGTGAAACACCCTTAAAAAATTGAACACTCAGTAACGAAATTTAACATTTCATTATAAGGATACTGATGTGTGACAATTTTATTTATCAAAATTATAATTAATAAAAAATAAAACCAGATTAAAAAAATAAAAACAATAAACTTATGAAACAACAAAAAACATTGTAACAACTAATCTACCTATAACTAATTTTATTAGAATGTAAAAATTACATTGAATGTTCAAAATGCTCTCCGTTTTCATCAATTAAAACGTTTTTCGTTTAAATAATCTCCAACCAATTCAGCATTACCAAAAATAAAATCAGTGAACTAAAAAAAGTAGGTAAATATAGCTGATTATTGGTTTTAAGTACCTATATTATTATTAATTTGAAATTATTGAATCCGTTTTTTGGTGAATCACATCACGAAATAAGACGTCTGTATTTTCTTACCGATTTCACTTCAGGGGATCAGGAGAAAAGGCATATTCGGCTTTAACGTTAGTTGTTTTGTCAAACATAATAAATTAGTTTATCATATATTTGATGATAAACTAACTGCTGCTGGATATATAGATATCCTGGAAATAAACTTACACCAACTTTTGAAGGAAGAAGTGTTGGCTGATAGGGACACATTTTGGTTCCAACAAGATGGAGCATCTGCCCATAATGCTCTATTCATTAGAGATTATTTAAACGAAAAATTTCCTGATCGGTGGATTGGTACTTATGGACCGGTTAGGTGGCCCCCTCGTTCTTCGGAAATAAATCCTCCTGATTTTTTTATTTGGGGATTTGAAAAAAATAATATTTACAAGACTAACTTCGAGAGTAGGGAAGATTTATTACAAAATATTCATGCCGCATTTAGAAAAATAAAGCCAGTGTACATTCTCAATTGTGTACGATCAGTAAGAAAAAGGTGTCAATTATTATTACAACGAAACGGAGGACATTTTGAACATTTAATGTAATTTTTACATTCTAATAAAATTAGTTATAGGTAGATTAGTTGTTACAATGTTTTTTGTTGTTTCATAAGTTTGTTGTTTTTATTTTTTTAATCTGGTTTTATTTTTTATCAATTATAATTTTGATAAATAAAATTGTCACACATCAGTATCCTTATAATAAAATGTTAAATTTCGTTACTGAGTGTTCAATTTTTTAAGGGTGTTTCACCTGATAACATCCATACATGGTTTATTTGCACTGTAGCTCCAACCATTGAAAATAGATATATAATATGTCATATCAGGTGAATGGGAGTTAAAAAAGGAAACGAAAAACGTCAAAATATATAGGGTGTCCCATTTAAAACAACATAAGTTTGCATTATATTTCCTTAGTGAACCCCCTAACAAAAAAATTCTGTGCGCCACTGAACTCTTTAATATTATATCTATCAAACGTTTCCATAACGTTTTTTTTATATTTTCCTTAATTAAGAAGTTATAGTACCTTGTAGTTTTCGACAGTTTTCAATAATCGCCCTGTATCTTCCAACTGCAGGTAGTTACTAAAGATTTAATTAGGCTATCGTTACTTTAACAAAAAAAAAGTCATAACATCCTAACTGCTTTTCTTCTATCTCTTCTAGTTTACGAGATACCCTGCAAAACACACCAATTTGGGACACCCTGTACTTGTGATACTGCTACTGTAACATCTTATGAAATGTGTATTTTATACAAGTGATGATGTTATTAACTCCTTAATTTTTTTCATATTAAGAGCTTAGCTGTTAACAAAAATGTATCATCTTCATATTAACAAATTACTTGTTCCAGCTTTTACTCCGTGGAGTCTTTTGCATCGGCAGAAGTAAATTTCTACAATTTATTGATTTTATTTGATATATCTTCATATTTACATTGTTTAATCTATAGTCTTTTGAATTTCCTAAGCCTTTTGTGCGACAATGTCGTAAAGTCTTGATTCTATCACGAGAATTGAATTCTTCTAGGCTCGTGAAATTTTCACCGTGATGACCTCATTTGACAAAAAAATAACCTGAGAAATAAGTGGCATTTCTTTGTACTTGTCAGTGTAAACTGCGGAAAGCAATCATTATCCCGTCGTTGAAGTATTAAACACAAATTTGATAATTGTTTTCTTCATATCGTCAGAATGAACAGGTAATTTATGACAAATGGCACGTACTAATTTATTTATTGTTTTTTGAAGTACCATATTGAGTGATAACACTGTTGGTGCAAGCACGTTTTTATTTATTCACTGCAAGTGTACAATATTCCTAGATTAATTCGTTTGAATACAGTAAATCAAAATTGACAAAGCCAATGTATCACGAGCTGTTTGCTTAGCTGAAATTAATTCATGCATTATTTAATAATTTATTTCTTATTGATATTATACTCTGTTTTTTATGATCTTTTTACAAATAAATACAATATTGCAGAATGTCTCTGTTTTATTCATTGTAAATGCTTTTTTCCCTTGAAGGCGCTCCTCGATTTCATTCTTTGCAACAATATTTCGCAAAAGGAAAATCATCTCACCTTCGTAATTTCAATTATAATTATTAATTGTGGATATCACTAAAAACGTTGACTAGGTATTTTGTATTAATTTGATTAGATAACTTACAAACAAAAATAAATAAATGTAATATTAAAGAAATACAGTTTTCTAATAAGTGTTTAAAATTAGCACCATCTACTTTTAAACATTTATTAATCCTTTTCATTAAGTTACGTCTCGTAATTCTGGAAATATGGTCGGGTGTTGGAGAATTGAAAGCAAGTAAGACTCTCTGCATCATATCTTCCTTTGTCGTAACAGGTTTGAAAATACCTGATTTTTAATGAAACCTCAAATACCAAAATCTGAAGTGGTCAAGTCAGGAGAACGAACTGGCCAACGAAACGGACCCTGATCCAATCCATCTATCATCATACATGTCATAAAGATGCTTAGAAACAGGCCAAAAGTTATGAGGAGATGCTACATCTTGCTGATACCAAGCTGAAGCCGACTCTCCATTTCTTTAAAGTTTGTAACGCCGGTCGTATGGCTTCTCCTAAAATGTGGCAATATCTTTCACCATTTAAATTCTCATCATAAAATTTTAATGCTAAAATTTTATCGTCTATCGTTGCACAAAAAACATTGAAACTTCAACTATCTTGGAAATAATGTTCTCTACTAACATGTGGATTTTCATTAGACCAAAAATGGGAATTACGTCGATTAAATAATCCATTTTTGCTAAACTTTGCTTCATCACACCATATAACTTTTTTTATGAAGTTTCCATCCTCTTCGGTCTTCATTAAAAACCATTCACAGAATTCTACTCTTCGAGGAAGATCACATAATTGAAAGTGTTGCACCAAATGATATGAAAATGATGTAAATTTTTTTATTTCCATTTTATTTAAATTGTTTTGTACACAGTTTTTCATATTAATTTTAATTTTTAGTAAAATGCCGCGAAGAAAAGCTAACCTCAATAATGCATATACAACAGCCACAGTGACGGGTGTGACGTTTTTATGGTTCAACAAAACAAACAGGAATTCCATGATAATTGACAATTGCAATAATTTTATGATAATGGACTACCTAAGTCTGTCGTCACTAGAGGTGTGATCATGAAAACCTTTCCAAACAAACCGAGTGCGCGTGTAAATTGCCATAAGAGATTTTTAATTTTCCGTTTGCTGTTAATATAGTTATAAATAAGAGTGATCGTTATTAGAAATAAGTAAAAAGTGATCAGTTAAAGACTTTTTTACAAGAAAATCTGCAAGGTAAGGTTTGCAAAGCATTTTTAAACCAGTGTAAACACAATTGGGGTTATGTTGTCGTTTTGTTGATGCTTAATTTATTTGTTTATTTTTATATATTTCATTGTAGATATGGCTTCAAAGCATGTGTTGAAACTTTCTAGCAATAATGAATTCCTAGATGATGATAAAATCATTAAAAGGGGTGAAAATGCTTTAGAGTCAAACCATGTGAAGACAATGCTATTTGATGCTGAGTTAATGGTAATCAGAGGCGAAGTCCATGCCAGTATGAAGGATAAATTATACCACGTTGAGGTAAATTAGCATACACCTAAACTTTAAATCTCATCCACATGTTTTCAAACTTATTATTTATTATTATTATTTGTATGTATGTAAATTGGGGTGACATTCACTGAGACCTAAAAGATCTATTGTGCCCCCTTACTTCTACTTAGTTCCTGAGGAATGTCTCAGAGACTAGTAGCTCCTTCAGTCCTATTTCCCGGAGGAATTTTAGGATATCTGCAGGCTTTAACTTAGGTAAATGTCCCTCTTCTATTCAGTAATCTCCAAGGTGTTGTGCCCTACGATTCTGAATTGCTGTGCAGTTCGCAAGTATGTGGATGGAGGATTCTTCTTCCATATCACAGAATCTACATTCTTCTTCCTCCACTATTTTGAGCTTTTTCAGGTGCCCATTCAGGCGACAATGTCTCGTAAGGATGCCTGTTAAAACTCTTAGTGCAGTTTTCCTTTGACTTATGCATTCATTTAATCTCAACAGGTTGTAGTCCCCAGGAGAATCTTTGATTGCCTAAGTCCTACTAGATCTACATTGATCCAATGGTCAGATCTTCTCTTTTCTTCGGCTTTGCCTATTTCTTCCAATATTACATTGGAGCTGATACCGCAAAAGGGTTCCGGCCCCCAAAAGGGTGTTCCAGTCCCCCTCTTTGCTAGTTCATCTGCTATTTAATTTCCTTCTATCCCTGTGTATCCTGGAATCCACAGTAAGGTGACTATATTGTTCTCGCCTAGTTCATTTAGTTTGCCTAGGCATTCCCACACCATTTTGGAACTGATAACACAAGAGCTCAGTGCTTTAATGGCTGCTTGACTATCCGACATTATGATAATCCTTTGCCTTCTATATCCTTTATCCATATTGAACTGGGCACACTTTCTTATGGCGTGAATTTCGGCGTGAAATATACTCGATGTTTTTCCCAAGCTTTCAGAGTGTTTGGTTCCTGGCCCGTACACTCCTATCCCAGTTCCTTCTATTGCTTTTGAGCCATCCGTGTACCATTGAATGGCATTCTTTCCAAGTCTGGTAATGGTATTTGGATCCCATTCCTTCTTGTTGCTTAATTCCGTAACGAATTTCTTTGAAAAGTAATACTTTTTCATCATACCATCTTGTGGCATGTCCCAGGTTTTTTGATTTCTAAGAAGTAAGGAGGTGGTTTTTTTTTTAATGATTCCCTCTCTACTTAGTCTGTATCTTGTTGTTTCTGCAACACTTTCCACCACCATATGTATTGGTGTGAGGTTGAGAATAACTCCCATGGCTGCCGTTGGGCATGTTCTCATTGCACCTGTAATGCACATACAGGCTAGTCTTTGAATTTTTGAGAGGTTTTCTCTCGTTGTCAATAGGCTAGTTCTACTACTCCACGCAATGGCTCCATAAGTGATAATTGGTCTCACTAGGGCAGTGTGCATCCAGCTCAGGATTTTTGGGTTGCACCCCCAATTTCTCCCTGCCAGATTCCTGCACACCATTAGAGCCATTTTTGCTTTGTATATAATCTCTTTTTCGTGTTTGTTCCACAGGAGTTTACTGTCTAGAGTCAAACCTAGATACTTGACTTCCTGTATCCATTCAACCTCGCTCCCATTAAGTTTAATGGTTTTGAGGTTGAGCTTTCTTTTCTTAGTGAAGGCTATTAAGACGGTTTTGGTAGGGTTGATGCTGAGTCCCACTTGCCTACACCAGCTACTTGTATAGTTCGATGTTACAAAGGGTATTTTCGAATTTTCCCCTGGCTGTTATGACAATATCATCAGCATATCCTTGGCAGGATATTCCGAGGTCAGTCAAACCACACAGGAGTTCGTCAACCGTCAGGCTCCACATTAATGGGGATGCTACTCTTCCCTTTGGACATCCTCTGGTTGTACAGATGGAGACAATGTCTTTGCTCGTCCTCGTCTCTGCTACTCTAGTCGTGAGCAGTTCCGACATCCATTTGGATGTTGTGCTGTCTACAACTCTTCTATATAATGCTCTTTTGACAGCCTCATGAGGAGTATTGTCAAAAGCTCCTTCTATATCCAAAAAGGCGCATACTACGGCTTCTTGGTTGTCTAGAGCACCTCGGATATCCTCCGTCAGTTGTACTAGTGCAGTCTCCGTAGATCTGCCTGCCCGGTAAGCATGCTGATGCGGGTGGAGAGGTAGTCTCTCTAGGATTTCCGCTCTAATGTAATTGTCAATAGATTTTTCCATCGTTTTGAGCACAAACGATGTTAGGCTAATTGGTCTGAAGGATTTGGGGTTTGTTGTGTCCCTTTTTCCAGCTTTTGGAATGAAGGTTACTATTGCCCTTCTCCATGCTTCTGGTATATAACCCAGTTCTAAGCTGCTTCGACTGATCCTAACCAAATGTGGTAGAATTTCGTCTTGTCCTTGCTGGAGCAATGCTGGGGAAATTCCATCAGCTCCCGGTGCCTTGAATGGTGAAGAGTTGTTCATAGCCCATTTTAACCGTTCGTTACTACAAATGTGCTTAGCCATTGTAGTACTTTGTAGTATCTCCCCTATTTGGGCTACTCCCAGGAAAATGAGTTTCTAGTAAGAGTTTCACTCTTTCTTCCTCATTTTCGGTATATTTACCGTCCGGCTTCCTCAAAGCCATATCTGTGTTGACCCTACCTTTTGCCATGACTTTGTAAAGTCTTGCCGCAGCAGGTGTTGTGTTTATATCTTCACAGAATTTTCTGAAGCTATTTCTTTTAGCTTTTGTAATTTCCTTATAGTAGGTGTTTCTCACCTCGGTGTATCTCTGCCAGTCTCCGGTGAGTTTTGCTCTATTAAAAAGGTCCCGGGTTTGAGATCTTAATTCTGACAGATGTTTATTCCACTCTGCTGCTTCGTTGTTCTTGAAGAGGGCAGCTCGATTCAAATGCATCGATTATTGCCCTGTTCAGGTCCTCAAGCTCATTTTCCAGATCGAGATGGTGCTTAGCCCTCCCTTTTCTCTGGATATGTGCTAGGTTTTCTTCCAGACAGGTGTTATAGTTGTCCCAATCTGTTTTTCTTGGTTTTCTTCTGGGGCTCACCTCAGGTTTGCCTAGTTCTAACTTGAATGTTATGATGCTATGATCGGAGAGAGATGGTTCGCCCGAAACTCTCCAATCTTTTACTATATGTTTTAGACCCTGTGTTGCCAGTGTGACATCTAAAACTTCTTGCCTTACCCTTGTTACAAATGTGGGGGTATTCCCTATATTGTGAATATTAAGGTTTTTATTAAGGATATATTCTAAAAGTTGCTCACCTCTCTGGTTGGTATTGCTACTGCCCCAAACAGTATTGTGTGCATTGGCATCACATGCTAAGAGTAGAGGTATTCTCTTCTCTTCACAGTACTTCACCAGCCTTTGTACCTCGGGGGGTGGTGCTATCCCGTCTCCCGCAAAGTGACATGATGCTATTACTATCTCCTTACCCTCTTTCTTGTGTTCGAAGAGTGCTCGAACTAGAACGAGGTCTCGAGTCATGTATTCTGAGAGACAAAAATAGTTAATATTGTTCCTTATCATAATACATGTTCTTGGTATATCACTACCTGATTGATATACTATTTTAGCATCTTTACATGCTAATCCTCTTATCTGGTTATTATTGACCCATGGTTCTTGGATCAAACACATCCCCCATTGGTCCTTAGTGAACAATCTTGTGATCACCGCCGAAGCTCCTTTGGCGTGGTGAGCATTAACCTGAGCTAAGTTAATCCCCGCCATCCCGTTGGTTTTCAGGTTGGGTATTACCCTCTTTCGTCAGGGTGATGTCCCCTTCTGTAAGAGTGCTGTCCCCTTCCTCCGACCCAAACTCCATTCCCTCCTCGGACAGCGGCGACTCCTCCCCAAGGAGTTTAGAGATGTGTAGGCTTTCTACACTACTCGAATCTTCGCTGGCCTTGGAGGAGATAGAAACCTTCTCAGGGTTTCTTTCCTCTTCTTTTCTGAGGCCATGTACGAGGATTTTCCCAAACCGGTGATGAATGGTGAACCCGTTGTTTTTGATTTTTTGACAGGATAGATTGTCTATTCCTGCCCTCAAGACTAGGCCGTTGCCCTCTTCTTTAAGGTTGAGGACCTTCCACTGGTCGGTTACCAAACCTTCATTCTGTGCTTTTATCAAGCGAAGAAGTTTTCCTTCCTCTACGCCTTTGCTTCTTGGGAGAAAGATCGTAGCGGTGTGCATTTTTGGGATGTTTTCTCCCTGGAACAACCATCAGTTCTACTCTCTTCCAACTTTTCAGCTGTGGTATTATCAACTGGAGCCATTCTGCAGTCTGTGGTGTTTCACAGTCGATTAGACCGACTCCTGGTCTGAAATGAATGCCAGTAAACTGGAGCTTATGCTCCCATCCAGCATACATTTCTTCTATTATTGCGTTCTCCAGCAAGGTTTGGTCGTCCGCACTGAGAGTGGTCTCAGGATACGCCCTAGGGAGAACCGCCATTCTTATTATTTTAGCTGCAGCTGCATAGCTGCCAGCTGAAGAAGGGATGGCTATTTTGCCCTCCTTTTTCTTCTTCACCTGTACTTGCGGTGACTGGGCTGTCGCCTCTTCCCGCTTTCGTTTTTCTCCTTTAGGAGGGATGTTCTTCTCCTCTCCTTGTTTTTTGCGCTCTGGGGCTTTCTTTCTTGCTTCCTCCGGTGCAAGTCCCTGCTCAAGAAAGCGAAGATACCATCTCACCCCCGCTCCACTTAGTCCACGCCTCAGTGGATCGTCCCTTCCTCCGGGTTTGCCCAGTTCAGGAAGGATGGGGGTTTTTCTACTTTTTTTCCAGGATTTTCCCCGAAAACTCTCAGCAGTTGAGGAGGTTGAGGGTATGGGTGCCCCTGATGTTCTCCTCTCCTGTTTGTCTATGGTTTTTTTTTGGCACTGCGGATACATTGCTCCGACTTGTGCCCGGTTGCGGTGCTTTCCCGCTCAACTTTTTTTTTCTTGTCCATGGATGATCCCACGAGTAGCTAGGGAAGTATAAGGTCCACTCCCGCAGAGCCCCGCATGCAGGAGTAAGGGTGTTTAAACTGGATGTCCCCAGGTATCCAGAGTCCGCATATTAGCGATCAAGCTTCACCTTGACCACGCAGTCCTCGGCATATGCTGTTCCACCTTGACTTGAGGGGTATTTTATTGTGGTCTCCTTCCACTTGGCCAGCTGTTTAAAGCAAGCCCCCACATCTAGTGAATTATTATTATTATTTAAAAAACTCTAAACAAACATAACCTCAACTAAGTTTACACTGTTTTAGAAACGCTTTGCAAACCTTACCTTACGTGGGTGATCACTTTTTACTTCTTTCTGATAACGATCACTCTTATTTATAACTGTATTAACAGCAAACGGCAAATTAAAAATCTCTTATGACGTTTTACACGCGTTATAGATTTGTTTGGAAAGGTTGATGGGAGGAGCCTTCTGCTGTGACGTCAGAGCTTAGGCAGTCCATTGGAACAGTAAACGGCAAACGGCACCTGTTATTAGGAGTTAATCGCACATATGTCAAACCAAATAAAATTATTATAATTTTTTTGGTTATCAATAGTCGTCTACACAAGAGGTTGTCATTCAACTGAGAATACAATTATTACTTGTAATCTCCCTAGTGCTTGAATTATTGACGGACATTTTTTGAGTACTTACATGAATTTTCTTGAAAAATTCATGTAAACTTCATATAATAGCCTTCTTGGTGTGCGTCATTGATTGTAAATGTCTTTCTAACACATTACGTTGGAAGAAATGGAAAAAAAGGCAGGTCTGTGATTAATCCTAATCAAAATATCACATTGTACAAACGTTAACCCTAATCTTTGACTTACAAAAATTTGATTGGTTGACGTTTAGATTACGCGCAAACGCGACCTATCAATCGGGCGAAATTACATCCTCCAAAATACGATGCAGACGTTCCTTTCGTAGCGGCAATGTGTTTTACGTATTTTTCTAATGTCCCACTGACAGTTCTCGTCAGGTCTGTACTTTGTTGTTTACGGTGAATTATTATTTATGAAAAGTGAATATTAATCTTATTGAACACGATGTATAATTCTTTTGCAGGACTATATTACTATATTTACTAATATTGAATTATTTTAATATGTAAATTAGATATACAATTTGTTTTATTTTGCAGTGTTTTGATATCCCAAGTATTATTAATTTCATAGCCTTTCGGCTCGTTGATAGCCGGTCGGTTGCCGGAGTCAGCGAGGTTGTCGGAGCAATAGTTTGCTCGTGGAAACCTGCCTGATATAAACCGTATCTAGTGGAAGGTGGTTGATGAGGTATATTCACTAGATGTGGGGGCTTGCTTTAAACAGCTGGCCAAGTGGAAGGAGCCCACAATAAAATACCCCTCAAGTCAAGGTGGAACAGCATATGCCGAGGACTGCGTGGTCAAGGGGAAGCTTGATCGCAAATATGCGGACTCTGGATACCTGGGGACATCCAGTTTAAACACCCTTACTCCTGCATGCGGGGCTCTGCGGGAGTGGACCTTATACTTTCCTAGCTACTCGTGGGATCATCCATGGACAAGAAAAAAAAAGAAAAAGTTGAGCGGGCAAGCACCGCAACCGGGCACAAGTCGGAGCAATGTATCCGCAGTGCCAAAAAAAACCATAGACAAACAGGAGAGGAGAACGTCAGGGGCACCCATACCCTCAACCTCCCCAACTGCTGAGAGTTTTCGGGGAAAATCCTGGAAAAAAAGTAGAAAAACCCCCATCCTTTCTGAACTGGGCAAACCCGGAGGAAGGGACGATCCACTGAGGCGTGGACTTAGTGGAGCGGGGGTGAGATGGTATCTTCGCTTTCTTGAGCAGGGACTTGCACCGGAAGAAGCAAGAAAGAAAGCCGCAGAGCGCAAAAAACAAGGAGAGGAGAAGAACATCCCTCCTAAAGGAGAAAAACGAAAGCGGGAAGAGGCGACAGCCCAGTCACCGCAAGTACAGGTGAAGAAGAAAAAGGAGGGCAAAACAGCCATCCCTTCTTCAGCTGGCAGCTATGCAGCTGCAGCTAAAATAATAAGAATGGCGGTTCTCCCTAGGGCGTACCCTGAGACCACTCTCAGTGCGGATGACCAAACCTTGCTGGAGAACGCAATAATAGAAGAAATGTATGCTGGATGGGAGCATAAGCTCCAGTATACGGGCATACATTTCAGACCAGGAGTCGTTCTAATCGACTGTGAAACACCACAGACTGCAGAATGGCTCCAGTTGATAATACCACAGCTGAAAAGCTGGAAGGGAGTAGAACTGATGGTGTGCCAGGGAGAAAACATCCCAAAAATGCACACCGCTACATTTTTCTCCCAAGAAGCAAAGGCGTAGAGGAAGGAAAACTTCTTCGCTTGATAAAAGCATAGAATGAAGGTTTGGTAACAGACCAGTGGAAGGTCCTCAACCTTAAAGAAGAGGGCAAAGGCCTAGTCTTGAGGGCAGGAATAGACAATCTATCCTGTAAAAAAATCAAGAACAACGGGTTCACCATTCATTACCGGTTTGGGAAAATCCCCGTACATGGCCTCAGAAAAGAAGAGGAAAGAAACCCTGAGAATGTTTCTATCTCCTCCAAGGCCAGCGAAGACTCGAGTAGTGTAGAAAACCTACACATCTCTAAACTCCTTGGGGAGGAGTCGCCGCTATCCGAGGAGGGAAAGAGACTACCTCTACTCTTAGCATGTGATGCCAATGCACACAATACTGTTTGGGGCAGTAGCAATACCAACCAGAGAGGTGAGCAACTTTTAGAATATATCCTTAATAAAAACCTTAATATTCACAATATAGGGAATACCCCCACATTTGTAACAAGGGTAAGGCAAGAAGTTTTAGATGTCACACTGGCAACACAGGGTCTAAAACATATAGTAAAAGATTGGAGAGTTTCGGGCGAACCATTTCTCTCCGATCATAGCATCATTACATTCAAGTTAGAACTAGGCAAACCTGAGGTGAGCCCCAGAAGAAAACCAAGGAAAACAGATTGGGACAACTATAACACCTGTCTGAAAGAGAACCTAGCACATATCCAGAGAAAAGGGAGGGCTAAGCACCATCTCGATCTGAAAACTGAGCTTGAGGACCTGAACAGGGCAATAATCGATGCATTTGAATCGAGCTGCCCTCTTCAAGAACAACGAAGCAGCAGAGATGCACCCTGGTGGAATAAACATTTGTCAGAATTAAGATCTCAAACCCGGGACCTTTTTAATAGAGCAAAACTCACCAGAGACTGGCAGAGATACACCGAGGTGAGAAACACCTACTATAAGGAAATTAGAAAAGCTAAAAGAAACAGCTTCAGAAAATTCTGTGAAGATATAAACACAACACCTGCTGCGGCAAGACTTTACAAAGTCATGGCAAAAGGTAGGGTCAACACAGATATGGCTTTGAGGAAGCCAGACGGTAAATATACCGAAAATGAGGAAGAAAGAGTGAATCTCTTACTAGAAACTCATTTTCCCAAAAAGGGGAGATAGTTCTCTCGAAGGTCATAACAGACCTTCGAGAGAAAGCACTACAATGGCTAAGCACATTTGTAGTAACGAACGGTTAAAATGGGCTATGAACACCTTTTCACCATTCAAGGCACCGGGAGCTGATGGAATTTTCCCAGCATTGCTCCAGCAAGGACAAGACGAAATTCTACCACATTTGGTTAGGATCAGTCAAAGCAGCTTAGAACTGGGTTATATACCAGAAGCATGGAGAAGGGCAATAGTAACCTTCATTCCAAAAGCTGGAAAAAGGGACACAACAAACCCCAAATCCTTCAGACCAATTAGCCTAACATCGTTTGTGCTCAAAACGATGGAAAAAAGCTATTGACAATTACATTAGAGCGGAAATCCTAGAGAGACTACCTCTCCACCCGCATCAGCATGCTTACCGGACAGGCAGATCTACGGAGACTGCACTGGTACAACTGACTGAGGATATCCGAGGTGCTCTAGACAACCAAGAAGCCGTAGTATGCGCCTTTTTGGATATAGGAGCTTTTGACAATACTCCTCATGAGGCTGTCAAAAGGGCATCAAATCGAAGAGGTGTAGACAGCACAACATCCAAATAGATGTCGGAACTGCTCACCACTAGAGTAGCAGAGACGAGGACGAGCAAAGACATTGTCTCCATCTGTACAACCAGAGGATGTCCAAAGGGAGGAGTAGCATCCTCATTATTGTGGAGCCTGACGGTTGACAAACTCCTGTGTGGTTTGACTGACCTCGGAATATCCTGCCAAGGATATGCTGATGATATTGTCATAACAGCCAGGGGAAAATTCGAAAATACCCTTTGTGACATCGTACAAAAGGGTCTGAACTATACAAATAGCTGGTGTAGGCAAGTCGGACTCAACATCAACCCCACCAAAACCATCTTAATAGCCTTCACTAAGAAAAGAAAGCTCAACCTCAAAACCATTAAACTTAATAGGAGCGAGATTGAATGGAGACAGGAAGTCAAGTATCTAGGTTTGACTCTAGACAGTAAACTCCTGTGGAACAAACACGAAAAGGAGATTATATACAAAGCAAAAATGGCTCTAATGGTGTGCAGGAATCTGGCAGGAAGAAATTGGGGGTGCAACCCAAAAATCCTGAGCTGGATGTACACGGCCATAGTGAGACCAATTATCACTTATGGAGCCATTGCGTGGAGTAGTAGAACTAGCCTATTGACAACGAGAGAAAACCTCTCAAAAATTCAAAGACTAGCCTGTATGTGCATTACAGGAGCAATGAGAACATGCCCTACGGCAGCCATGGAAGTTATTCTCAACCTCACACCACTACATATGGTGGTGGAAAGTGTTTCAGAAAGAACAAGATACAGACTAAGTAGAGAGGGAATCATTAAAAAAAACCACCTCCTTACTTCTTAGAAATCAAAAAACCTGGGACATGCCACAAGATGGTATGATGAAAAAGTATAACTTTTCAAAGAAATTCGTTACGGAATTAAGCAACAAGAAGGAATGGGATCCAAATACCATTACCAGACTTGGAAATAATACCATTCAACGGTACACTGATGGCTCAAAAGCAATAGAAGGAACTGGGATAGGAGTGTACGGGCCAGGAACCAAACACTCTGAAAGCTTGGGAAAAACCCCGAGTATCTTTCAAGCGGAAATTCACGCAATAAGAAAGTGTGCCCAGTTCAATATTGATAAAGGATATAGAAAGCAAAGGATTATCATAATGTCGGATAGTCAAGTCAACCATTAAAGCACTGAGCTTTTGTGTTATCAGTTCCAAAATGGTGTGGGAATGTCTAGGCAAACTAAATGAACTAGGCGAGAACAATATAGTCACCTTACTGTGGATTCCAGGACACACAGGGATAGAAGGAAATGAAATAGCAGATGAACTAGCAAAGAGGGGGACTGGAACACCCTTTTGGGGGCCGGAACCCTTTTGCGGTATCAGCTCCAATGTAATATTGGGAGAAATAAGCAAAGCCGAAGAAAAGAGAAGATCTGACCATTGGAAAAATCTAGTAGGACTTAGGCAATCAAAGATTCTTCTGGGTGACTACAACCTGTTGAGATTAAATGTATGCATAAGTCAAAGTAAAACTGCACTAAGAGTTTTAACAGGCATCCTTACGGGACATTGTCGCCTGAATGGGCACCTGAAAAAGCTCAAAATAGTGGAGGAAGAAGAATGTAGATTCTGAGGTATGGAAGAAGAAACCTCCATCCACATACTTGCGAACTGCACAGCAATTCAGAATCCTAGGGCACAACACCTTGGAGATTACTGGATAGAAGAGGGACATTTACCTAAGTTAAAGCCTGCAGATATCCTAAAATTCCTCCGGGAAATAGGACTGAAGGAGCTACTAGTCTCTGAGACTTTCCTCAGGAACTAAGTAGAAGTAAGGGGGCACAATAGATCTTTTGGGTCTCAGTGATTGTCACCCCAATTTACATACATACATACATTATTAATTTCATAGCCTTTTCGAATTTGGCTGAATACGAACCTGATGATTTTATTTATCAAATTAAAGGTTAGCTATATGTCAAAATAACAAATGAAATATCGACATACCCAAAACCCAGATATACGTCACACCAAAAAGGCTGTTATATGCACTATACAAGACAAATTTCCCGCAATCAAATCAAGCACGCGGGGGATTCCACAGGAAAATTTTGCGCCAGAATTATTTATAAGGAAACCATTAGGCAAATATCAAGACGTCATCCATAAATAAATAGAAGCTTATGTGTAACGCGAGTTTTGTCGTTTGTTGTTATTTTAACTGTCATTAAGACTGAGTGGATTTTTTTACTTTGGAAAGAAATGTAGCGATTTCGGAAGGAGTTGATTGATTTCATACAATGTTCTTAGTAGGTTTCAGGAAAATGTCAATATTGACTCGAAATGAAAGTGGATACATTCGTATTGCGGGAGATGATAGCTGTCATGTGCCGGGAAATTTCCAATAATTAATTTTACGTCTACATGCTCATGTGGATGAAAAATTTTCAGATATATTGCTGGTTACCATAGCAACAATGTCGAAAGAAAGCATCTGATCGGTATAATGATGACTAGTATAAAATTTTCATTGTTGTTGTTAGAAATATTCAAGATCGCTGGATTTATTTGTTAGTTTGTGTAATATTTTTACTATGGAATAATTTGTTTAATTTAGTAGTCTGTCAAGTTTAATTATAAAAAGTTATTTATATTTTGAGTTTTCGAATATTATTTAATATAATGATATAATATTCTTTCATTAAAACAGATTAGTGAAATCCATATCAGGTTATGGGCCCAGTAGTTGTAAAAGACAGTCTTTGTATCACAAGAAAATAAGTAGCTGTAGTGGAAGCATTCAATTATTGATTCGTCTCTTGAAAGTTCAAGATTTGGAGTTGCCAAATTAAATAATAGTATATTATTCAACAAGCATATAATGATGGCTATTATTCACGATGGTGCGTCTATAGCGCGAGCCGCAGGCGAGTGACATAAGCACCCAAGTGAATAATAGCCATTATATGCGAGTAGAATACTATATTTTGTCCACGACTATTAATTACAAATATAAAAAGGAATTAGATAGGCTTTCATATATTATTTTCTCGATTTTCCTGGCAAAAAATTCAAAGATACTATTTGTGCTTCTCTTATGCTTGGCGGTGTAACATTAATTTCAGTATCTGATTCGTTTTTCATGTTAAATTTTCTAGTAATACCAATTTAAATTCAGTATAATAATTGAAATTCTTGCAATCAGCTATAAATTATTTAAAACGTCACTTTTTAAGTTTGGACAGACATAGAATTGAAAACTGCATTTAAAACGCTCTATAAATTATTATGTCTTCCTAGCGGAATGGTGTAGAGGTCTAGCTTCGAAAATAAATAATAGGCGTAGGGATCGAATCCTGGACGCGGTTATATTTTTATTTGTTAAATTGTGACATTTGTATATAAAAAACCTTCAATATATAGGTCCTACTTATCAGTATCATGCGACCTGTTCATCATCTACACCTATTATTCACTAGTGAGTAATGAACGTCATTATACTTGAAAAAGCACACGTAAATGTAGACATTATCAAATAGTGGACAAAAATAATTATCAACCATGGAAATTCAAAATGAAGATGTTGTTGATAATAGAGGGAACATGGAAAGTTGTCGATAGATCAAAACCAAAAAAACCAGATGTGGGACATTCTGCAAAAGGTTCATGAAGGAGCTAACTCAACCAATAAACTCTATCTAATGAAAAAGTTATACCAAACCAAACTCGACCCAGGACTAAATAAGTCGGAGTATATAAGAATAACTCTGGAAATGCTGGAATTATTAAGCTGTTGGAGAAGAAGTCAAGGACTTTCATGTGGCAGCACTTCTATTGGGTGGTCTCCCAGAAAATTTCAAAACTTCACTTACTGCGCTAGATGCTCGTCCTGATGATGAGCACACTCTAGAATATGTAATGGATGGGTTCAATAAAAAACAAGGTACTAGCACTGAAAAAGATAAAGAAAATTGTAAATCTTGCTGGCTAGGGGGAGCACGAGATGAACACAGTTCCATTTAAATTGATACATTTTATTATGAGAAAGGTTAACACGATTAGTTTGATACAAGTCAAAAATGATGAAATGCGAAGAGAGTCTAGGCTACTACATCTGCACCGTTCGAGTTGTGTAAACTGAATGCCACACGAAAGCGTTTGCTTTCCCCGTCTCGACTTACGATGGCTCACTGGTTTTGCGACGTAGTGCCAGGAAAGGTGGAACTGGTCAGGTGCAGGGTTGGCGTAGGTCAGGCGGACAGTTACAAACTGCAATAAAGGCATTTGACAAACAAAAGAAAAATCAATGCGACAGATTTGACAACGATTGTCTTATCTATAAGAAGAAGGGTCACATTTCGTAAAATGAATATCCAAATAAGCGATGACAACAAGACTCAGAAAATTGATAAAAACGCAAAAAGTGCTGTAGCTGTGGAAGAATATTGTTTCTGTGAAGGTGATCAAAATTGGAGCGAATTGTACATAAGCTCCTGAGCTTTCAATCATATGATTAGTAACAAAGATTTCTTTGTCAACCTCCGGAGTGGCGATTGAAATAAAATTGTGGTTGCCAACGGACACAGTGGAATAGACGGCCACATCATAACATCTAATCCTGAAAGAAAGCTATCCAAACAAGAAAGTACAGTGAAGTACTTAGTTATTTTTGTTTCCGCTAAAAAATAGCCTTCCAAAAATATATCTCAGAAATTGAGAGTAAATTACTTTTCACGAATGCTTCAATATGATTTGATGTTTTTTATAACAAAGTAATTACTTTGAATTAATTCAGATAAACAATATGAGATTGTTTTGTTATCAATATAGAATTATTGAAAATGGGAAAAGAACTCCGACTTTAATAAAAGATCCGCTAATAAAGTATCCTTCAAGGCGATTCCAAAAGTGCAATATTGCAGAGCGCTTTAAGTGAAATCGAAAGTAACACAGATCTGAATAAATTATATCTCGAACCTAGGAGTTTGAAAAATTTGTTTTCACTCGCAGTTTTGCATTAATGGCACAAAACATCCAGTTTATGGTGACAGATCCGTAAAAATAAAAGAACTTAATTCAAAAGTTCTTTGCCTTTATTTAAAAAAAGTACAGGAATCCTGTGTTTTAGATTGGGAACTGCATTCGTACGTTGCAATAACTCTCTACTCTGCAAACAGATCAAGTGTGCAAAACCCGCAATAGGTAAGTTTAATAGTTTCTGAGTTATAGCTTTATAAACAAATTAACGAAGCACACATCAGGTAGACATGACATCAAATGTAACTTCTGTCATTCTGGCGATGATATGTCAATATCGAAATAATTATCAATAAGTATCTTAGAATTTTCATAATTTTTTCATTAAATAAGTAGTGGAACTAATTATAAACATTTTGTTTCATTTATGAGAGTAACTTTTGATCTAATTAATAATTTTTGCGCAGTTGGTTTCATTTTGTTCGTTTTTCGAAGGCGAAAAAAAAAGTATTATACATTTCTCCTGTTCAATCAACAGCAAAAACGATATTCACGAAATGTAATTGTACTATGAAATATTACACTATTGATATATAAACAATGTCGTGCAACGATTTGCATTCGCGGGTTGGTACTATTTTGTTGTACGTATTTTTTGCGACTTGTACACAAACTTTCAAGGTTATTTATTCCAGCGATTATCGCAAAAGGGCGATTTTTGATGTATAATGTCTGGACTGCAGAGTATATTTACAAAGATCAAGCTGTTTCTTCTATATCAGAGCCCATAATATGAAGAAAAATTATATTATACAGTTACACTTGATACCTATATGATGAAAGATAGAATCCTCAAGACTTCAGATTAAAAACAAAATGAAAAATTAATAAGGTCATCAACTAGTAATTTATCTAGGGAAGCCTTGCCACTTAAAAAAAAGTAGACAAGTAGCACGCTCTCCTTTTTTCATTTATCTTGTTTTATTTTGAGTCTAATTAGGTAAAGCAACCGATGATTAAGTGGAAATTATAAGTATCAAATGAGACGTAGGTGTTGAAATGTTAAGGTTATTTTATAGTCGATGCAGTTTTGTATTACTATATAAAGGCAATTACTTCAAAGTGAATTGGTTTTTATTTATGGCCGTGTAGTAATAGTTACTACAAACACATTTTGTATGATAATTTGCCACCGTTTGTAGTGTTAACTGTTTATATTTTGTCAAGAATATAAAGTCAAATATTTGGTTCACAACTATTTTATATTTCATAATTAGCACGTAAGACAAGCACATATATTTTGAAACTCATCATTAATATCCGTTGTTACTTTCCGATCTATCGTTATTGTTTTTCATAGTAAAGTGCCATGTCATTTTTTTTTTGGACTTCATTCACAAACTGAATTCATTAATTTTTATTGTTTCTTGGTCAACTTAACTTGTATAACGGATAAATAGGAGTAAAGAAATAGGAAAGGTAGGCAGAAACTTGACCATAAAGGATATCGAGGAGGATTGAAAAATGTGGTGCTGCGGAGGCATTTTACTTGTGTACATATACAGGGTATTCATTAGTGCGATAACGCTCAATATCTTGTAAATCCTCGAAGATATTCGAATAAAATTTTTAGTGATTGTGGCCAGCCTAAAGGCTCATATTTTAAAATAAGTCGCAATTGTACAGCATGTTCCGTGTGACACCCTGTATTTTACTCCAAATTTCAACTCTGCTTGACTTCTTCATTGCAATGATATAAGTTTATTATTATTATTCATATTATTACATGATAAGGGCAGAGAATCAAGTCCTATTTTACCCCTAATGATTTACAGAATATAAATAAAACAATAACTGACACTAAGCCTAAAAAACTAAAGATCGAAAATATAGGAGTCTATTTGATTTTTTAAACTATTAACATTTTCTGAATTAATTATTTGCTGAGGAAGAGCATTCCAAATATCAAAAATTCTGTTACTCATAAAGTTTTGCCTATAACGAGTTCTAAAAGGTTCTTTTTCAGCTTTAACACATTCATCTCCGGCAACGCACGTCGCGCGTTGTTGTAAATTTTACCGTGTGCCACTAACGCGCCTGGCGCGGTCCCGACCTATTTCTTCATATTTGCCTAAATTGATGGTACCATGTTATGTAGAGTATTGAAAATATAATGGTACATGAAATAAGAAGTAATTCGTTTCAGGGAATACTTGGTTTCGTCTACGGCAATGCCGATCGCGCGTTAATGTAAATGTTACCTTATGCCAGTAACGCGCCTGGCGCGTTCCCAATTTATTTATTCCGATTTTCCTAAAACGAAACTAGGCAGTCAGTGGCATGTTTATTATACTAATATAGGGTGTTTAATTGATTTTATGTACTTATTTTAATGGAATATTCTAATTTTAAGGGATATAGTTTTAATTTCTTGTATTCAATTCATTTGTTCCATTCATGTTCCATGCATTTCGAGTTTTTGTTGTTTTTTAAAAATAATTGTTACGTTTGCACAAAAATAAAATAAATGTAAAAATTATTATCGAAAATCGAAACGCGCCCAGTGCGGCGGCGGCACATGGTACAAAATTTCAAACCATAAGCCAGCGCCGCGTCAGACGCGGTCATTTTTTATTTTCATTTTACACGAAAAAAAATTAATAATCTGTTTATCTAGATACAGTTTAACATTTAACAATAAAATATATCACAATGTTTTGCAAAAATCGTACTGGCATTTAGATATTATTTGAAAATTATACCGGAGATGAATGTGGGAGTGCTCACGAAGACGGTCGTCTAAATGAAGGAGGAAAGCTGCTTGAAGGTCGCCGAAGTTGAATTTCAAAATTCGAAAGGAAAGAATAAGGACACTTTGGAGACGTCTTTCTTCGAATGTTGTATATGCATTTCTCCACCCGGCGTATTCAAGTACGGAACCTTGTGGAATACCGCTAGTTACGGATCTTTCCTAGGAGAATTCTGACTTTGACTCTGAATAACCGGTTTGTTAGGAAGGCTGAAAACCATTTGTTAAGAGTAGCTCTCATGCCAAGGTTATCGAGCTTTAGTAGAAGTCTACGTTTTGGCACTCTGTCAAAGGCTTTAGAAAAGTCAAGGTAAATTATGTCTAAAGGATGTCTGTTACTTTTTAGGATCCCATTTATTGCCTTTTTTAAATATTGGGGTGATTGATGCTAATTTCCAGGTCAGCGGAATACAGCCTTATATAATAGTGTGTGAGCACATTTTTTAAGAAAGAATGCAGGCAATCCATCTAGACCTGGGGAGGAATCGGTTTTAAGATGTAACAGGCGATCTAGAATTTGGTTTTGAGGAAAGGTGATATTCTGAAGTGATGCTTCGATACGAGGTACTAACAAGGCTGGTAGTGCATCATCAGGTGGTTCGTTTGTAGAAACGTTAGCGAAAGACAAAGCAAGAATTTCAGCTGTTTCGTAATCAGAGCATAGGCTTCCATCTTCTTGTTGTAAAGATGGGGTGGCAACTTTTGAGGAAAGAGATGTGCGAGTGTATTTATAAAACTTTTTGCTGCTACCACTGTTGACAATGTTTTTTTCATAGCTTTGTCTAGAGCTAGAAAGCTGCTGTTTCAGTCGGTTAGAGAATCTTCTATATGTTAGGAAGTCAGAGAGATTAGAAGATTGTTTATATTTCTTTCACAAGTTACGCTTGTGTTTCAACATCTGTAGAAGTTCCCAGTTAATCCATGGTTTTAGTTTGTTACGGTATGCTCTTCGTTTGGTAGTATTCTCCTCGAGACATTGGGTTGTGATAGAGTGTAATTTGTTTCATATTGATGTACAATTGTTTGAGTCACATAATACTTCATCCCACTCGATTTGAGACAGAGAATGATTGACTTTGGCATAATCTGTTGACTTAAATATCGAATAGTTAAGTTCTTTACCGGGAAGGGGTATGTTCAGTTGAATTTTTGCAGTTAAGACAGCATGATCGGATTTTCCTACCGGAGAACATACTTCCAGACATGACATTAACTGTTCATCATTTGTAAATACGAGGTCGAGAGTCGATGGAAAGTTATTGATTCGAAAACGGGTGGGTTCGTGTATGAGTTGCGTTAAATTGCTGTTTAGAACAAAATTTATAAAAGCGTTTCTCGAGTTTATACCTTCAGGAACATTTACTACTGGCCAAACGATATCTGGAAAATTAAAATCTCCAATAATTATGACGTTTTGCAGAATAGAAAGTTCTTCGATATTTTCCAAAAAGATAATATCATCGACAAGCTGAGTGTCGCCTGGACGGTAAACGCAAATAAAAAGAAATGAGGTAGAACGTTTGGAAATTTTTGCAAGAAGAATATCTCGCAGCGCCACTGCTATAGTTCGACTAGTTACTCAAAAATTGCGCGTTATATTTAGCGATAAATATATGCAAACACCACCGCCGGCACGGTTTTTCCTATCAGATCTGTAAATAGTATAGCCAGAAATATTATTAAGAGAGTCGGGAACTGAAGGTTTGAAGGTTGTAGTAGTTTATACAGTGTATTCAAAAGTTCTGACCACTTGTTCCTGAAAATCGTAGTGAGTTCAGCACTCGTATACTTTAAACTACACAATTTGAAGTTAATCTTTTACAGCCGTACGTCTGTAATGGCATTCTAGTATTATAATTCACTAGTCCTGCTTCCATATCTGAGAAACCGTATACAGGGCGAGTCCAAACTCGAATACATCGGTCTCACAATTTTTTTATATGTGTCACCTATATTTTATATCGGTAAATGAAAGTTAATAAACTATACTTCTAATTTGATCAAGTATTCCCTTTACCCAAACTAAATAGTATTTGTGATATTTAGTTAAATTAGAACCTCAACATTATTAGCGTTCTTAGTAATTAGGTAGGTAGTAAGTAGGTTCTGAAATATTAACATTTACATTTTCCTAATTCGTTTGTCAACAAAGGTGGTACTACATGACGGAGCTCCTGCTCATCATAATGCGCTCATTCAGAGTCAATTGAATCATGTGTTTCCTGATTAAACGAGCAGGACCAGTTTTCTGGACACCAAGATCACCAGAGTTAAATAAAGTTTATTTTTTCTTCAAAGCCTGTGCTGAAGATCAGGGTTACAAAGTACAGCAGACGACAGGAAACGTAGAATGAGGCAGGCTTTTCAAAATGTTAATGCCCAAATGCTTGGAGATATAAGTCGATCTACCATATAACCATCTTCAAGCCTGCATACATTCCAACTGCTTGGAAAAGTGCCCGAATTGTCTTTATTCCCAAACCAGGAAATGATGAATCCCAGGCCAATAACTCAGTCTTCTTTCATATTGGAAATAATTGAGAAACTTATTGATAGGCATATTAGGGAAAACTCGTTGAAAGGGCACTACATTATAACCAACTTGCCTATCAATCAGGAAAATCCTGTTAAACAGCCTAACACCAACTGATGTCGAAAATTGAGGCTGCCTTATGAAATCAAGAAATAACTCTTGGAACACCTCTTGATTTAGGAGGAGCGTTCGACCATACCTCTTTTGATTCCATGATAGCTACTGTTGCAAGGCGTGGAGCAGACGACACCACATATCTGTGAATGAAAAACAAGGCTTTTCAACAGGTCAGCAACGACAATCTTATTTGAAGATCACCTTTGCTGTGGGACCTCGTCATAGGCGAACTACTGGAGGAATTGAACAGGAAGGGGCTGTACTCCCAGGGTTATGCAGATGATCTGACAATACTTGTACTGGGGAGATACCCTAATGTTAAATTGGATCTGAAAACTGGTGAGAAATAGTGTAGGAGAGAATGCCTAAGGGTGGACCCTGCAAAAACTGAGATCATTCCCTTCACCAGAATAAGGAAGTTTAAGAGACACGCCTCTTCAACGTGCATCTGTGTCTCAGCCAAATGGTCAAGTATCTGGGTATAGCTCTGGATGCAAAACTAACCTGGAATTCACACCTTCTTGACAAAACCAATGGAGGGAGCATGGCCCTAATGGCTGCTAACCGGGCGATAGGAGACCCATGGGTACTGAATCCACGGATCGTCCACTGGCTATACACAACTGTGGTGAGACCCATGGCAACTATGGTGGCCAAAAACAGATCAAAGGAATTTACCTAATTATAGTTACCTGTAAAAAATGGTCATATTTTAGTAAAGCGTTGTAACAGTAAATAGCTGTAACCTGAAAGGGCACCAGCTCGAAGGGCTCCGGCTAGAGACTCCTCTCAAGGGTGATTCGACCCCAAGTTTATGTGACACAAGGATAACAGAAGGGTTGTACAAATTGAGGGCGCCACTACCTTTTTGACGATAAAAAGTACTAAAAAACTAAGGTGGGAAAGGTAGAAACGCCTTGTAAAATTTAAATAAAAGTTAATAAAGAAAAGTTACTAAAAATTACCCCAGGCGGTATCTCCCTCAACTTTTATAGTTGAGGATTTATAATTAAATAAAAAAAGAATTAAAAACAAATTTATAATTTATTCTGCCACAGGAAATGAACAAGGAATTTGTACTTTTATAGTCAGGTACTTAGCTTATATGAACTGGTTTCATGAGGAAGATAGTCAGGTCTTGATCTGAACTGATGTGTCCTGGTCTAGGGCGGTATTTTGATCTAGGGCTGTATCCTGGGGTTCTATCCTTGGCTAGGGCTTATATTATAGCCTAGGTCTTGGGGTTGTATCCTTGGGTTATATCCTTGGGTTATATTCTTGGGTTATATCCTTGGGTTATATCCTTGGGTTATATCCTTGGTTTACATCCTTGGGTTATATCCTTGGGGCTGTGCTTACCATAGCAAAATTCATAAAATACTTGAAGATATGAAAGATAACGAAAGATGGTCTTTCCCCTTAGGCAGTCGGTAACGAAGAGGGGTGTTTCTCGTGGAGTTGGAAAAAATGGAAGCGTCCGTTGGCAGACGTCAATTGTCTTATGGTCAGGGTTAAGGAATTTGGGATCACAGAACTATAATTGGAAGTGGCTAGTAACGACGAGCGCTTAATAGGATAAAAGGAGGGGTGAAGTATCATTGCAAAATCTATGTATCTTAGGTAAGGTAAGGCAATTGTCAAAGGTAAAGGTAAGGCAGTTGTCAAAGGTAACGGTAAGGCAGTTTTGTCATCTTGTGATTATCGTGTAGTTATGTCATCGTATAAGGCAAAGCATACACTGAGAACGAAAGGTAACGATAGGGTGCGATAATTTCTCAGTGCAGGCGAAACGATAAGATAAGGTACGGTAGGGTGTGTTTTGATAAAACGCTGGGATCTCAGATACGCACAGCGAAAAATTCCAGGAAATACCAAACCAATGTCTCCGGGGGAGACACAAAAATAAACACGGTGAGTGATGTCAGCCTAAAATTGATTTAGAATGCAATTCCGTCGGAATTCTAATTAATTCATAAATCAGCCTAATTTTCACCGAGCAAAGAGTGAAGATTTGTCATAATGACGTCACCAGGGGTGAAATACTACGTAACCTAGCAAAATATTATTTGGCAGGGCGACAACACTTATAGTGTTCCACAAGGAACGGTTCTAAAATATACGATGACGGTAGGTAGTTCACAGCAACGCAAAAGTAATACGGCAACGCAAAAGGTATGTTAAGGGAGAGAAAGAAATACATAGATACTTTGAATGGTTCACGGTAAAAGAGAATTGAAGATATATGGAGTGATTCTGAAAGCTAAATCGAGGTCGAAATAATGGTACGTGTGGGTAGGAATGGTTTGTGGCGATATTATAAAAAAAAAGACGATAGATTCTTATCACGTGATCAGACAAAAAGGTATTCTGGTTTATACGCCGAGAGCACAGGAAGAGGGCAGAAACAACAGCGCCCGATCGACATTCGGTGAGGTTGCCAGTTAGCGTCCACAGTAGCCATTGGTCATCGATCCGAAAGTCAATCCAGCTACAGGCATTCAGTCCGTTGATATGCTCTCTTTGTTAAATCGAAGTGTGGCCAATCTGGTAAAATAAGGAAAAAACACTAAAAACTACGGAAGTGCTGCCATTGAAGGCAAGGAAAAGGAAGAGGTTGCTATAGAAGCCAGGATGAAGATATAGAGCGACAAAGCAGTCATTTTTCAGACCTATTATGTTTGTAAACCCAGCACAATCCGCCACTCAGCAAAGGCCAACCCAGTCCAATTGGGACCTAACGTCTTACGGTACGTCAATCGATACTAGTTATAAAATGCAAAATTACCATTTATTTGTTTGAGAAACGGTAGGAAAACTCGGGGCAACAAAAAGACATATAACAAAAAGGGGGACCAAAAATTTGAATGACGTAAAATCCATTTCCGCAATGGAGAGCTCCCACGGTGTCTAGCCGGTATTTTTATGTTTTGTAACAGAATGAATGATATGCGGGATAAGAAAAGGAGCCGTTTTGTTCGGACAACGGTATAAACTCCAAAGTAGCTTGGTCTACTTCCTTTTCTATGCGGAGGGTGAAAATGGTTGGGAACCAAGTTGAGTATGGGTTGAGTAATCGGGACGGTAAGTAACACGGTTGCCTAAAAGAAAGAAAACGGAAAGAGAAGAGAAAAAAAAACAACTCTAGTGAATCGTTTTTGTAGGAGAACGATAGCGAAAATCCATGAGAGTGACTCGGTTGCCTAAAGTAAGGAAGTAAGGAAAGTAACGAAAACGGAAATAATAAAAATAATGGTCAACTAAAACTCAATTGTACCGTTTTTTTAGGAGAACGATAGCGAAACTCCAATAGATGGCGCGGTTGCCTAAAGTAAGGAAGAAAACGAAAACGGAAATAATAATGATAAACTAAAAACTCGATTGTACCGTTTTTTAGGAGAACGATAGCGAAACTCCAAGTAAATGGAACGGTTTCTGAAGTAAGTGACTCTACGTTAGTTATAAAAAGCAAAATTACCATTTGTTTGTGAAACGGTAAAAAAACTCAGGTAGCAAAAAGTTAGGTACTTGACAACAGGAGCCAAAAATTTTAATGGCATAAAATCCATTTCGAATAGAATGAATGAAATGTTATACTAGATTGACTGTGTCAATATTATCGTCTTGTTCATTGTCTAAGTCATCTGGAAGGTTTTCGTCAACGTCAATAAATTGATTTTTCAGAAGCAGAAACATGCCAATTTCCAAGATCATTACCTGAAAGGTTTCTGAGATTACAAACAAGTCGAGAAATTACTTTATGGACAATACATGGAATAAATTTAGGGGCAAATTTTGCGAAAAGTTATTATTTTTGGATGAAAGTACATAATTCTTTTTCCATAGGCGGTCACCGATATGATATTCTACATCTCTTTTTCGTAAATTATAATACTTTGTATTTCTGTCATGGGCTTGCTTGAGTTTTTTGCGTACATCAATAAAAAGTTTCGGGAGGGTTTGTAGGTCGTCAATGAGTTGTAATTTGTCTGCATTATTGATTAAATTGTTAGCATTCTCGGAAATTGCACCATAAAAATATCCACTTAACGGTACGTTTCTGGCAAAATTCAAGAAAGCGGGAGAGTAACCTGTAACGTCATGTTTTGCGGTTCTTATTGCTTGCGCAACTTTATGCAAAGGTGCATCCCAATTTTTGTGAGAGGAATTGTCATGAATGTAACAACGTAAGGCAGACACTATAGTTTTGTTTGTCCGTTCTGTATGGTTAGCTTGTGGGCGATAGCGTGCATTGTAGAAAATTTTTTGTACTTTATATTGATCCATCAAATTTTTAAAGAGGGAAGAGGTAAAGACTGTGCCATTGTCGACGGAAAATATTTGTGGGACTCCAAAAATAAGAAAAACTTGATTTTCGATAAATTTAACAATACCAGCAGCTGTGGCATACTGCATGGGGTGGACGAGACAAAATTTAGTAAACCAGTCTGTTATAACGAGAACAAATCTTTTGCCGTTTTTGGATCTGGGGTATGGACCTATTAAATCAGCTGAGATCCATTGCCAAGGGAAATTAATGTCTTTATACTGGCCCATTATACCAGCTTTAGGTAAATTTTGGGTTTTGCAGGAAGAGCAAACGGGACATTTATTGATATAACGAGATACAGTGCTTCTAAGTTTTGGCCAATAGTAGATTTCAGAAATTCGAGCTATGGTTTTGGAAATGCCGAGATGTGCACTAGTTTGATCGTCATGAAAAGTCTTTAGGACATCAATCCTGTTTGGGGTAGGTACTACAATTTTCCTATTGGAAAAATTACTAGATATAGGGTTTGGGGAGAAGACATGTTTGTAGAGGATTATTTTCTACTTTAAAAGTGGGGAATGACTCGGGATTATTATTGACTTTATCAATCATAGAGGTATACCAAGTATCTGGCTTGAAGGTAGTGACATCAATCACTGAAATATCTGGAAATGAATGGGAAAGTGCATCACTGACAACCATAGTGGTTCCTTTTCTATGTTTGATTTCAAAATCAAACTGCGATAGTCTGAGTGAAGGACGAGCTGAACGTCCAGAGGGGTTAGAAAGTTTTGATAGATACTGTAAGGATGAATGGTCTGTTTCGAGTGTGAAATGAGTTCCTTCCACATAACCTCTAAATTTGTCTACACCAAAAATTACACCTAAAAGTTCTTTTTCAGTGGTACTGTACTTTCTCTCGGTTTTGTTCAATGTACGGCTTGCATATGCGATAGGGTGTTCGATACTATCACATTGTTGATATAAGATTGCACCAAGTCCGGTGTCACTAGCGTCAGTCTGTATAATGAATTCTTTCGAAAAGTCAGGGCTAGAAGTAAGTCGTTTTTTGACTTCGATAAAAGCATTTTCAGCCTCAGGGGTCCAAGAAATTGGTTGTCCTTTTTTTCTGCCATGAAGAAGGTCAGTTATTGGGGAGCAAACGGTAGAGAAATCTTTGATAAATCGGCGATACCAGCCAATTAAGCCAATAAGTCTTTTGACTTCGGTAGTGCTTTTGGGAGCAGGGTAGTTAAAGATAGCGGAAACTTTGTCTTCGAAGACCAGCTTTGTCGACTACAAAACCAAGAAATTTAAGGGAATCTCGACAGAATTCACATTTTTGAAAATTTACGGTAAGGTTTGCCTCTTTAAGACGAAGATTTAACTTATTAAGTATCTCTAAATGAAGTTCGAAGGTAGGGGTAGCAATAATGATGTCATCCAAATAGCAAAAACAGTAGGGCCTTAAAGAAGGGTCTATGACCATGTCCATTAGACGTGCCATAGTTTTTGGGGCGTTAATTAGACCATAAGGAGTGGTCGTAAATTCAAATAAACCTAAGCCATAGACAGCGAAAGCAGTTTTGTGACGAGAAGATTCAGTAAGGGGTATTTGCAGAAAGGCTTTTTTCAAATCAATGGAGGTAAGAAATTTAGCGTCTCAGAGTTTGCTAAGAATGACGTCTACTTGAGCCATGGGATAGGAATCAGGAGTGGTTACTTTATTTAGCTTTCGGCCATCGAAGCAGACGCGGCATTCTCCAGACTTTTTTGGGACTACCCAAAGGGGTGAACACCAAGGGGAGTTCGAAGGTTGTATGACATTTAATCGTAGCATCTCGTCGACTTCTTTTACTAAAAGTCCTTGCATGACTGGGGATAGAGGATATTGGCGTTGAGCAATCGGTTTTGCATCACCAGTGTCGATATCGTGTTCGACAAAATTCGTTCGACCAATTCGGTCAGGAGGGGCAAGAGAAGAGAATAAGCTTATAGTTTGCTCAAGTTTTTTCTTCAATAGAGAGAGTAGAAGCAGATCGTATTGTGTTAATAACACAAGTGGAAGATAAAAAGGAGTATGACAAATCATGAAAACTCATGTCTATTTTGAATAAGCTCAAAAAGTCCATTCCTCAGATAAGGTTATGAGTTATTGACGGTATTATCAAGATTTTGATTGTCTTTGTAATGTCATTAACTGTCATTGGTTAGGAAATATAGCCCATATATTGTTGAGGTACACCGTCAGCGGTGGTAATATTTAAACAAGAGTCATATTGTATAGGTAAATGTAAGGAATGCAACAAAGAGAAGCCCTGATTTCAAAGAACAGTAGAGTTACTGCCTGTGTCGACCATAGCTAAAACGGGTAGGTCTTAAATTTTCACGGTAAGGTAAGGTCTGTTATCATTAGGTTTTTTGGCAAATAAGGGACAAGTATTACTGGAGATTGAAACAGTGCTTGGCTGTGTTGAAGGTAAGGCAACTGGCATGTCTCAGACAGGTACGGGAGTTGTATTGTCAGTAATCGAGAAGTTTTTGTCATTATCTTTAGTTTTCTGGATGTCGCAAGTGTTCGGTACGGTATTTGTAATTCGTTCGATAGGTAAAGGTAATGGTTTGTCTGTATTTTTAGAATGATTGGACGCTAGGAAACGTTTAACAAAGATAAGATAATTTTGCCATTCAGCAGCGGAAGTTGAAAAAGTTAGTTTTGGTTTGTTGGGGGGTTGTGATTATTTGAAGATCTGTTTGGAGGTCTGTTCTGTCTTCTGGGGTTTTCTGGCTGGGATGTAGTTGATTTTGCTTGACTGGACACAGTGGCCAGATTCGGTGGACCAGTCTGCCTTGAGTTTTTTTGAATGCATTTACGACATTTTGGTTTTGTAGTGTTTTTTGCACCACAACCGTAGCAAAAGATAGATTTGGGCGAGAAACATTGAGAATATGAGTGACCAGTTTTGTCACAATTCCAACAAACCAAGGGAGTCAATGCTGAAACGTTTGCGAGAGTTGTTTGTCTTTGATTCGACGAGGAGGAAACATAAAGGGACGATAAATCTGGTTCGAGCAATCTATGATTATTATAAGATGGTGATCTATATCTGTCTGACCAAACACGGGATTCCTCAATTCTTTTGCACAACTCGGTTAGTTCGTCAACTGTTTGGGGGTTATGAAGTGCTAATGACGATATAAAAGAAGGTAAAAGGTCTACCAATCTTTGCGACACGAGTACGTTCGTCAACAACACTAGACAAGCGATTAAATAATCCTATCATTGAAGATATGTATACAGCAACCGGTTCTTTAGCACCCATAGTGCGATTAGAAATCTCTAACTCTAAATCAGTCTCATAACTATATGGAAAAAAATCAGCTTTTAATTTGGCAACAATGTCTTTCCAGGATTGAAATTTACTACGATTATTGAGATACCATGTGAAGGCATTGTCTTTAAAAAGTTCACATGACTGCAAAAAGAGCTCATTTTCAGTAACTCCTCTAGAAATTCTAAGGACTTCAACTTTTTCCATAAATAAATGGAGTGATTCATTTTTACCAGTGAAGAAAACATTCCATTTGTAAACTGGATCATGTTTTTGATGGGGGATTTCAGAAAGAGTGGGGGAAGGAAATGTGTTTGAAGGTAAAGTGTCTTCAGTTCTATTGTTGGTGGGAGTTGTTTTTGTCGCAAGGTCGGCTTCTAAAAGTATTAGCGTATTCGTCAAGGCTTGTTGTGTTAGTAATTGTTCATTACTTTCGGCATTTAATCTGTTAATTCTACTTGTCAAATGTGTCAGTTTTGAATTGATTCTGGAAAAAACTGGTTCATTTTTATTTCCACTAAATTGATTGATAATGTCTGTTGAGTCATTGATTGTTTCTGTAACTTCTACTATATCGTCCTCAAAAGAATATGAATCGACTGGGGACGAAAAACTTCTATTAGAATTTTCCCTAGCAAGAAGACCTGTTAAAACTCTGCGTTTCTGTTCGACAGTATCCGGAACAGGAATATTTCGGATTTGAATTTCATATGAGAGTTCAAGTGACTTTAAATGATTGGCCTATATCTTGAAAATGTTTAAAATGAGAGAAAAAGGAATAAGAGACGGTATCTAAATCAACAGTACTAATCAAAGCGAAAGCAAAGGATCTAAAATCCGAGTAAACATAAATGCCTGGCAACGAGATATAGATATGGAAACTGTATGTACGTGAACGACTGTAGATATAAAAACAACAAATACTTGTTGCCGTTAGATGTCAATTAAAATAAATGTAAGGAAAGTACGCCTCTGTAGGATGGCTTACCCTTCAGATACCTACCTGCCACCCTGAGCGAGGGACGAAAAGAGATGATATCGAGACTATCCAGAGATAGTTGGGTTGTTATTGTGAAGTTGAGGGTTACATTATTTGTCTGTTAACTAATAAAGTGTGTATTGAAACGAATAGGTTTTTTAATGTAATAAAAAGTGGGTGTAACATAAACAAATCCATAATAACTCCATAAAAGTATAAGTATCAAAATATATAACTGATCAAGATCAAAAATGTATCATAAATTGTCATTAAAATTTTTGTAGCACATCACAATCTCTCTGTTATCAAAAAAAACTGAACTGCAAAATATTTATATTTAACGATAAATTATTAATTTGGAAAGACTGCACTTTATATTAACAATATAGACAAGAAAAAGTAAGAGAGTTTAAAGATAAATTGTTACTTTGGCAACACTGCACTTGATTAACAATATTAAAAATAGGTGAGATAATTATTTCAGTTTGTGTAACTCGACACAATTCAACTGAACAAGATACAAACGGTAAGATATTTCAGTTTGTGTAACCAGACACAATTCAACTGAAAAAGATAATTTTACTATGCAGATACATGAAATATAACAAGTTATCAGAAAACAAACACCTTAAGAATTTACTTAAAACGTGGCAGCACTGCAAACAAATCAGATGGACTTCCTCTTTCCTAAAAAAATCAATAACAAAATTCCGTTCTCCGGACAACAAAAGATTGTGCTATATTACGTTATCTCTTAAAAAACTAAACCCAGAGACTATTCGTTATCGTAGACCAAAAAATATTTTAAATAAGGCAGGTAGTTAAGATAAAATTAAAAACGTCCAGGGTCGGTACAAGATAGTTACCTACTTGAAAAAGTAAAATTTAAAAAAAATTAGTTGTTGAAAGCCAAAATTCTAAATTGAAAGGTACAAAATTTTGAAAAGAGAATATGCAAAAGTTGAATTGGAACAAACTAAAATATTTTCAACCCAACTGTTACACTGTGCAACAAACACAATGAGCGCCCATTTGTAACGGTAAATGGCTGTAACCTGAAAGGGCACCAGCTCGAAGGGCTCCGGCTAGAGACTCCTCTCAAGGGTGATTCGACCCCAAGTTTATGTCACACAAGGATAACAGAAGGGTTGTAAAAATTGAGGGCGCCACTACCTTTTTGACGATAAAAAGTACTAAAAAACTAAGGCGGAAAAGGTAGAAACGCCTTGTAAAATTTAAATAAAAGTTAATGAAGAAAAGTTACTGTTCCCGCGTAACTCAAAATTAAATTGAAATGAAAAGTGGACTGTACTTAAATGAAAAAAAAAGAAACTTACCGATCTGCTGTTGTCGAAACCTTCTAATCTGCTCTCACTACACTCCAGAAAAAAGGGGTTTAGAGAGCAAGGATGGAAAAAAGGAATATCAGGGGGAGTAACAACCACGAGCAGTTAATTTGACATTAACCGAATAAAACTTTCGAATCTTAAATTTTTTGGTGTAACCTTTCGGGCGACCGTATATTGAAATATATCGTTTCGAACTGGATTTTGTTCGGTACTACTGTACTACCTTGATTATTGTTAGCAGAAATAATTCTTGGCCCATTACCGTGTTGTCAAACTTATTTCCTTTAATTTCTTCAATTATGAAAATAGCGTAAACATACCGCCGACCCTGAAAAATAGTTTTTCAGCCAAATCGAGAAAATAAAAAAAAATGCGTATAATATATATTGAGTAACATACCCAATATAACCCGAAGTAAACATTTACCCATATACCTAAAAACCAATAATACGTGTTGTTCCTATTTCCTATACATCAAAAAAAAAATTATTGACTGTAAGACCACAATAATAATAATAACCCAAGAAAAGCAAAAACAAAAAATAAAAATAAATATTAGAATCCAACCGTTTATTGCGTCGGCAAAGGACAAATCCTTATGACCGGTCGCGAATATACACCCTTATTTGTCTTAACAGTGACGTGTCTTACCACTCCGTCATTACCTGGGTGAACCTCCCTAATTATTCCTAGAGGCCAATGTAGGGGAGGAGCGTTATCCGTTTTTAAAAGAACTAACGCCCCGGGTAAAATGTTAGCTTGAGATTTATTCCATTTTTGTCGAATTTGTAACGTGGTAAGATATTCTAATCTCCACCGTTTCCAAAAATCTTGAACCATACGGTCAATTAACTGGAATCTATCCAATCTCCCTAACGGAATATTATCCAAATTTTCTACAGGAAGACCATTTAAGGGGGTTAAGGTCAAAAAATGGGCCGGGGTCAACGCCTCCGGTGCAGTAGGATCAGATGACAAACGACACAAAGGACGTGAGTTCAATAAAGCCTCTATTTGCGTTAATAAGGTATTAAACTCCTCATAGGTAAGCAACTGATCACCGACCACCCTGTAAATATGATTTTTAACCGACTTAACGTTACTTTCCCAAATACCACCTTCTTGAGGATTTAAAGGACAAATATGTTTCCACTGAACTCCCCGAATACCTAATTCAGTTTCAAACGCATTCATGTATTCCGCGGAATTAACAAGTTCATTAATTTCGCAGAGCACTCGCTTGGCTCCAACGAATGTCGTACCGTTATCCGAAAACATAGTCTGGACCGGGCCTCTACGTGAAAGAAAACGTTTAAACGCTTGCATAAAGTGTTGAGTGGACAAAGAACTAAACAGCTCTAAATGTATTGCTTTAACACTCATACAACAAAACAGACTAACATAAGCTTTATGAATAGTTGCATTTTTTCTTTTACCCAGGGTAATTTTAATTGGACCGAAAAAATCCACCCCGGTGTTCAAAAATGCCCTAGCTTCTTGTACCCGAACCGTGGGTAAATTTCCCATTATTGGTTCCAAATTTTTTGGCCTTAAACGAAAACACCGATTACATTTATAAATTCTACTCCGAATTAAATTTCTTCCTCCTATTATCCAATATTTATTTCGTAAAAGGGCTTCGGTTAATTGAGCACCTGTGTGTAAGTTAATTTTGTGATAAAAATCAACCAGATTCTTGGTTAAAGAACAGTTTGCAGGTAACACTAGGGGATGTTTTTGATCAAAACTTAAATCCGAATTGCAAATGCGCCCGCCGACCCTAAGCAACCCATCCTGCATGAAGGGATGAAGACGTTTTAACTTTGTTGAACTTTGCTTGATTGCTGTTTAAAAGAACAAATTCCGAACTAAAATTTTCCAACTGGATTAATTTTATCAAAGAAAGTTCTGCCCTTTGAAGGTCACTAGCTAAAATTATTGTTCCCTTTGGAAGAATTCTTAAAAATCTCAAAACGTAAACTGTAACTCGTAAAATTTTTAACCAAGAAGATATTTTATCTATCATGTCCACTAAGGGATGCGATTCCCGCTTTTTTTCATTGGACATTAAAACATTTAAATTTTCCACCGGAATAGCCGAATTATTTTGAGCGAAACATGGCCATTCATTCTCCGAAAGTTTTATCCAAAATGGTCCTGTTAACCACATCGAATGATTAAGCAACTGATTAGGCTTCAATCCTCTGGATAGACAATCCGCCGGATTTTGACCTCCCTCAATGTGGTACCAAAAAACGTTTGGCAGGTTCTCCTTAATCTGCGCAATCCTATTGGCAACAAAAATATCTTTCAAATATGGAGTCATTAGCCACGTAAGGACAGTTGACGAATCCGAAAAAGCCAAAATTTTTGAAATTAAAATCATATCTCTAAAAGTTTCAATGACATGCTTTAACAGCTTTGACAATAAATGCGCTGCAAGAAGTTCTAGACGTGGAACTGTTAAATTTTTGGCTGACGAAACTTTCGATTTCGAACAAATAAGTTGGACTTTAATTTCATTACTTTCGCGACACACAGTCCGTGCGTAAATTACTGCCCCATATCCTTCTAAACTCGCGTCTGCAAATGCCAAAATAATTATGGGTTGTTGACTGACAACACCTATATGACGAGGCACTTTAAAATTTTCCAATAATCTCCATTCCGACCGTAATTCCTCCCAACATTGAACAATGTTGGTTGGGGGAGATTCGTCCCAATCTAGCTTTAAAAGCCATAATTTTTTAACCGCAATTTTTAAAAATAAAATAAAAGGAGCTATTAAACCAATAGGGTCATAACATTGTGCTATAGCCGATAGCATCGTGCGTTTAGTGCATTTCTCGTCAGGAATTTTTACTCGAAAACTAAGGGTATCGCTTTGTGGATCCCACTGTATGCCTAGAATTTTATTATCCGTTTTGAATGAAACCGTATCCGAAAGCCGCTTTTCTATAGGTACATTTTGCATTAAAATACTTGAATTAGATGACCATTTTACTAAATCAAAACCGCCGGCTTGAAATAAATTAATTGACTCAAACAATAATTGGCTAGCTTCCGATTCTGAATTTACACTACAACAGTAATCATCCATATATAGGTCACGTGATACAAACTTTGCTGCGAGTGGAAAATTTTCCTTTTCATCCTTAACTAATTGCTGAACCGTTCTTAGAGCTAAGTAAGGAGAAGGCTTTAAACCGAACGCCACTACACGTATTTCGTATACCTTAATTTCATCATCCGGATGAAATCGCCATAATAATCGCTGAAAACGCCAATGTTCTGGTAGTACCTTAATCTGCCTATACATTTGCCGTAAGTCTGAAGTCATAGCAATTTTAAAAAGCCGAAAATTAAGCAATAAAGTTACAATATCGGTTTGTAATTTTGGACCGCTATATAAAATGTCATTCAATGAAACGTCATTGTCCGACGGGGCGCTTGCATCTAAAACCACCCTTACGGGCGTGCTTGTGCTACTTAATTTAATTATAGGGTGATGCGCGATGTAATAGGAAGAACCGTCTTGTCCGCCAGATTGTACTAACCCCATATGACCTTGATTTATAAAATCTTGCATAACTTTATTGTATTCGAACCTTAAATTCGGATCTTTTGCCAGTCTTTTTTCTAAGGATAGCAATCTAACCTGCGCACTACCCCGCGAGTCTCCTAAAGCGTCCGGAGAAAGTTTAAAAGGTAAAGCTACCGCATACCGACCGCTTTTATCCCTTTGATATGTATTACAAAAAATCTTTTCGCACTCTTTTTGTTCAGGTATTACAAGCTCCCTTGTTGGTACTTGTTCAACTTCCCATAACCTTGTAAGAAGTTGTTCGATGGATTGCTCTTCCTGAAGAGTAAAAAATAACGATGGGCTTAACGTGCCTTCTAAAAGAGGAATTCTTCCCATAACAACATAACCGAAAGTTGTTTGAATGGCAACCGGACCGCCCGTAATTCCCTCGATTTTCTTTTCTTTTAAAATATTTGCAAATAATTCAACCCCTAATATACCGTCAATCTCACCGGGTTCATTGAAATTATTATCCGCTAATAAAACATTTTTTAAATCTGGTAATGCGTTTAAGTCTACCGGTGACTTTGGCAATCGATCGGTAATTTTGTCAATCAAAAGCGTTTCAACTGTATACATATAATTTGAATCGTAACGCGAGGACAAACAAAGTGACGTTTTACCCCGAATGGGCTGATTATGACCTCCCAGACCTTGAACCGAAGAATAATATTTATTAATTTTTAAACCCAGCGTTTTGCAACATTTAACCGTTAGCAAATTTACCTCACTTCCTGAATCTAAAATAAACCGGGCCGTATTATTAGGAATGGGGCTGTTCACTACTAAAACCACCACCGTAGATAACAATGAAGTATAATTGAAATTATTACTTTTATTATTTAAGGTGCTACATAAAACATTATTTAGTTCTCGTGGGTTATTCAATGTTTGATTATCCCGCTGACTTGAGCTTGGACCTGCGCCTGCATCTAAATTCCCATTTTGACGCGACGATTCCAATTTATTTTCCGTGTTTAGTTCCGCCCTTCCCGTATGAAGTAAAATGTGGTGTTTTCTTGAACATATAGAACAGCTCCGATCTGATAAACATGACCTAACCCCGTGGTTAGTAGATAAACAATTAAAACACCAATTTTCATCCCGAACCGTTTCATATCTCCTAGAAGGTGAAAGAGTTTTAAATTTCTCACACCGACCTACATAATGCCCCGGTTTTTGGCAAAACGCGCATACATTTTTTACGCTTTTATTTTGGTTAATTACAAATGATTTTGCCGCCTTATTATTTGAAAAGGAACCGCTACCACCGGCGCCGCTGCTAGAAGGTTTATTAAGATGTAATATTTTTGCCTGTTTTTTAACGAAGTTTATTAAATCATTATACGTAGGAATATCCGTATTGCCCTGACTAACCTCAAAGGCTCTCACCGTATCATAATCCAACTTTGTTAACCCGTGATATAATAAAATAAAATCCGCTAAATCTGGCAAACTTGATTTTTTCAAAGCCGATACCGCTACATCAAAACGTTCCAAAAATATATTTAAATTTTTTCCTGACTCCGAATGCAAAGATTTAAATTCCAAAATTTGCTGTAAATAACTATTTGCTAAGTACCGTTTATTTTCATATTTATCTACAAGAGCCCTATAAATAATCTCATAATTATCAGCCGTAAGAGATATTCCGGCACAAACTGCTAAAGCCGAACCGCGTAAATGCCCTACTAAAAAATGTATTTTATCAAGATCTGTTAAAGCCCTATTATCATGTATAATACTTTTATATAAGGAATGAAAAGTTTCCCATTGGCGTATTTCACCCGAAAAATCCGGTAATTCTACTTTAGGAAGCTGGGGACGGTGATCTGCCACCGTAATTATTTGTGATGCAGTAGGTGGAGCTGCAGACCCAGCCGCATCTTGCTTCGGTTGCTCTAAACCTTTGGCCGCTAAATGAATATAACTACAAATTTCATTTACCATAGGAATAGCCTTATAATCGGGATCATAATCCGCTTTTAATTCAAAACAGAGTGAATTAATCGAATCTAAAATATTTATAAAATCATTCTTTACCGTGTCTACGCTAAGGTACATAGCATTAAATTTTTTCTTATTTGGTTCAATTTCTAAATTTTTTGAAAGATCATAGAGCGTCTGTAAAATTGCAAAAAGTGTCTCTTTTTTTGCTATAAGCATTTTCAATTGCCTGTCTGTCGTAGTCATTTTAATTTACTTTAATTTCAATAAGTATTTAAGCCGACAGAAATCCACCTATTAGAAAAAGGTAAAACCCTTAATCCCATCAAAAAAATGATTATTTCTTAAAAAATTATTTGAGTACCCACTTTAACAAATTCTTCTACCATTAGCTGAAAACCAATTTTTCAATAAAACCCGAGCAATAATTTTTATGAAGCTGTATTTAAATAACCTGTAGTTAATACACCCAAAAGTATAGCCGATATAATGTTTTCTTTTTATTATTAAAGAACCAAATAACAATGGAAACCGATTTTACACCGAATACAATCCATTTTGACCAGGTTATGAAAAACCAAAACTTTTGAAGAAATACAATAACAACCGACAACACCGCAAATGCCCGAATTCCGATAGTCAGTTTTTTCAGCGAGCGAAAAAACTGAAAGCCTGAAATGCTATTGACTGCTACACCAAACAAACGTCAATAAAAGGATTTAAGTATATATAAAAAAAAAAAAATTTTTTTTTTCTGATTAATCCGGATCGTTAAGGATCAAATGTTCCCGCGTAACTCAAAATTAAATTGAAATGAAAAGTGGACTGTACTTAAATGAAAAAAAAGAAACTTACCGATCTGCTGTTGTCGAAACCTTCTAATCTTCTCTCACTACACTCCAGAAAAAAAGGGGTTTAGAGAGCAAGGATGGAAAAAAGGAATATCAGGGGGAGTAACAACCACGAGCAGTTAATTTGACATTAACCGAATAAAACTTTTGAATCTTAAATTTGTTTGGTGTAACCTTTCGGGCGACCGTATATTGATGTCCGTATTTATAAATAAGACTCAAGGCTAAGCACGACCTTAAGCATTTATGTTTGACTCTCCTTCCATGTAAAATGTGTCAAAAACTAATGCTCAAGCCCGTGCTCAGCCTTGAGTCCTGTTTATAAATACGGACATAAATATATCGTTTCGAACTGGATTTTGTTCGGTACTACTGTACTACCTTGATTATTGTTAGCAGAAATAATTCTTGGCCCATTACCGTGTTGTCAAACTTATTTCCTTTAATTTCTTCAATTATGAAAATAGCGTAAACAGTTACTAAAAATTACCCCGGGCGGTATCTCCCTCAACTTTTATAGGTGAGGATTTATAATTAAAAAAAAAGCATTAAAAACAAATTTATAATTTATTCTGCCACAGGAAATGAACAAGGAATTTGTACTTTTGTAGTTAGGTACTTAGCTTATATGAACTGGTTTCCTGAGGAAGATAGTCAGGTCTTGATCTGAACTGATGTGTCCTGGTCTAGGGTGGTATTTTGATATAGGGCTGTATCCTGGGGTTCTATCCTTGGCTAGGGCTTATATTATAGCCTAGGTCTTGGGGTTATATCCTTGGGTTATATCCTTGGGTTATATCCTTGGGTTATATCATTGGGTTATATTCTTGGGTTATATCCTTGGGGTTGTGCTTACCACAGCAAAATTCATAAGATACTTAAAGATATGAAAGATAACGAAAGATGGTCTTTCCCCTTAGGCAATCGGTAACGAAAAGGGGTGTTTCTCATGGCGTTGGAAAAAATGGAAGCGTCCGTTGGCAGACGTCAATTGTCTTATGGTCAGGGTTGAATAATTTGGGATCACAGAACTATTGGAAGTGGCTAGTAACGACGAGCGCTAATTAAAAGGATTTATTCTGTAAAATCGAAACAGGTCGATAGACATGCTACAGCGTGTTATTGATAGATGTAAAGGGTAATAGTTTAATACTATTATAACGCCTAACAAAGTTTTTGAAAAATACTTTTACAGAACAGACCGATCACGAAGCAACAACTTCTTCTCGGGATATATGCCCCGACAGATATTGAATTACACTTCTAAGTTAAACGGGGCTGGTATATCTTGGTATAACCAGAATGGTTGATTATATCTTGCAGATATACCAACCCCGTGTATAACCAGAATGGTTGATTATATCTTGTAGATATACCAGCTCCGTTTAACTTAGAAGTGTAATACAATGTCTGTCGGGGCATATAGCCCGAGAAGTAGTTGTTGCTTCTTAGTGAACGGTCAGTTCTTTGGAATGTACTTTTCAAAAATTGTGTAAGGTGTTATAATAGTAACAAACTATTACCTTTGACATATATTGATAATACGATGCACTAAAATATGACAATTTTTTTTACAGGTAACTGTTATTAAGTAAATACCTACAAAACCGAGGTGTTTTTTTGTCAATATAGAGTTTTGGTTTGTGGTTAGATGTGGGGATGTCGCTGTTATCGCATTCTTAGCATTTTCTTCACTGAGGTTATTGTGTTGGTGTGGTTTCAACGTGTCTCCAGTCCAGGATTACTTCTGGACGGATAGCATCTACCTTGTACTGATGAGGCGCAAATACGCCAAAACCGGTCTACAAGTGATTTTGTCCCTTCTAATTACAAACCAGAATGGTTGCTTATAATTTGCAGATATACCAACCCCGTTCAACTTAGAAGTGTAATTCAATGACTGTCGGGGCATATAGCTCGAGAAGTAGTTGTTGCTTCTCAGTGAACGGTTCTTTGAAAAGTATTTTTCTTAAAACTTTGTTGGGCGTTATAATAGTATTAAATAATTACCTTTGAGATCAAAGGAAAGTCAAACTGAAGCTATCTAAAATGCATTGCCTGGGTGCGATGAGAAGCAGTCCGACTGCGGCAATAGTAGCCATTCTCAATATTCAGCCTCTTGCTTAGCATACAACTGGCATATAAACGGAGGAAACTATATGTCGGTTGTGAATGGAAGAAGAGGAAATAGCGGCACACATTATCTTCGAATGTGAAGCTCTGCCTTATTGGAGTTCTAGAGTACCCAAGGAAGGGTTTCCTTCAAGAAGGACCTAATGAAAAGACTAAGGGATTCTGGGTATAGGTATCAATCAATCAATCCTGCCAAACGCAAAGAACAGATGTGATTTTATGTCCATCTAGCCTAATTTACCTTTATCCAATAGTTCCTCCTAAGGAAGTTAGCGTTGAAGATGACCCTGTTAAGTCAGTATTTTGAGCAGATCTAAAAAAACCTGTGATGAATTGTTTACTACAAACCCGCGTTTTTTATCGCCATCACATTGTTCAACGTGAGAAAGAAAAAAGGTAAATTTGGTAAAAGTATTTGTGTATCAGTATTTTGACAAATTTTACATGTTATTCGAAGACTATAGGGTATGTGCCAAAAAAAATTATATTCCAATCCTGATAAACAACAAAATTTCAATTATCGGTTTCCTATCACTCTCCGTTGAATAGAATCACCAATCAGGATTTGGAAAACATTTTCCAACAATACAAGCAGGTTCTGGTGATAGGCGACCTCAATCGCAGACATCCTGAATGGGACCGGTTCAGCGACAAACCAACTACGAATGGAAGAGTTCATCGAACATTTTGCGAAAATACAGATTGCAATGTCTGTTATTCCTCGAATTCTACAATCTAATCCTTTACGGGAAGAAAATCGAGTACATTAGACATTGCAATCGGTTAAAACATTAACGGAATTAAAAGACTAAGAACACTCTCCGCTCTGAAATCGAATCACGACCCCATACAACTAATTCTTAAGATACACCACAAGGGGAATGTTACGGATACGACGTTTTTTGACTTTAGAACAGAAGTTACATTTTATTTAATATATCAATAACTTTTTAGAATTTTCATCAACTTTTTCATTAAATAGTGGAATTAATTAGAAACAGTTAGTTTCATTTAAAATAGTAATATGAGTAGATTCCACAAAGAAAGGGTCCAAACAGTAAATTCAACATGACTGAATTATAGAAAGAAGTTAACACGGACATCACACAACATAGAAATGAAGAAGGGAACACTTACCTTGAAAACCTTAACTCAAGGGATGGTTACCTGAGGTGTATAATGAAAAAACTACGAAATACGGAAAGGATTGGCCAAAATCAAAGACAACGGACTTACCATCACAAACCAAACTGAAATAGCAAGAATGTTCGGAGAACACTTCCAGAAAAATTAAACAAACGATTTGACGTCTAACGAAGTGCATAAGGGAATTTTAAGGGGATTTGATTACTGGTGGAATGAGGAAATAGAGGAACTGTGGAGGGAGTGTAGGAAAGAACGAAGACGGATGCTGAGGGGAAGAGGAAGCATAGAGGGAAGAGAGGGATACAAAGAGAAGAAGAATGAACTGGAGCGTAGGGTGGAGAGGGAAAAAAGAGGGAAGTGGGAAGAGATACTGGGGGAATTGGAAAACAATCCATGGGGAAAGGCGTATGAGATAGCGGTGAAGAGGATGGGTGGAAATAGCAACGAGGTGCTAGAGGAAGATTAGGAGAAGGAGATTATAAGGAAATTGTTCACAGGGGGGAAGGAAAAGTGGGGGGCAGAATTCGAGATATCCAGGATACTAGGGAAAATGAGGGGAATAAGGCCGGTAGAGAACTGGGAAGTAGAGGAGGGAGGGAAAAATATTGAAGTGAGGAAAGCCCTAGGGATAGATGGCCTGAGGGGTGATATGATGAAGAGACTGTTGGATGACAATGGGGAGTACTTCTGGGAACTATTCAACAGGGAAGTTAGAGTTTCCGGAAGGATGGAAGGTGGCCAGGGTTATACTGATGAAGAAGGCGGGTAGAGAGGGGAAGTGGGCGGGGTAGTACAGGCCTATCAGCCTGCGGTGTGGTTTGGGTAAATTGATGGAGGGGATAATAAAAGATAGGTTTGAGGAGGAAGTTGGTAGGAATGGGGGTTTTAGGGTAAACCAGCACGGGTTTACGAAGGGGAAATCTTGCATCTCGGCAGTGGGCAGGGTGATGGGCTTGGTGGAAAGAGCTAGGGAGGGCAGCTGGAGGAACAAGAAATTGGCCCTTCTCGTGTTCTTCGACGTCGGGAACGCGTTCAACAGTGTCAGCAAACGGGCAGTGTTGAGGGCGTTGCTGGGGCTTGGAGTGGGGCAGGGGTTGGTTAACCTGGTGGAGGACTACCTGACAGAAGGAGGAGGTATGGGACGTAGGCTGGAGTGCCCCAGGGCTCAGTTCTTGGACCGAAGCTATGGAAGTGTGTGTTTGATCCGGTTTGTGGGATAGCATGTGAATCGGGATGTGAGATTACGGTGTATGCGGACGATGTGTGTCTGGTATGTACGGAAAAGGGAGAGGCGGAGATAGAAAGAAAGGCGGAGATAATGTGTAGGAAGATTGTGGAGAAGATAGAGCTGTGCGGACTGGAAGTGGCGAAAGATAAGACCGTGGGGTTGTTAGTGAAGGGACGGAGCAAGTCAAGGAAAGTGGGGGTGATGGTGAAGGAAAGGAGAATTCGTATGGAGGAGTCTGTGAAATACCTAGGGGTGAGGTTGGATAGTCAATTATTTTTCAAAACTCACATGTTAAAGGCGGCAGAGAAGGTGAAGAGAGGGCAGCATGGCTGGGGAGATTGATGTGTAATGTGAAAGGGCCAGGAGAGTGCAAGAGGAGGGTAATTGGTAGGACGGTAGAGCAGAGTATGCTGTATGGTGCGGAGGTGTGGGGTGAAAGAGTGGCGGTAAATGCGAGGGTTAGGCCACTCCTGCGGGTGCAGAGAGAGATACTGCTGGGGGTGGTGCAAGGGAACAGGACAGTGGGTGGACTGGCAGCAGCGGTGCTGGCAAGGTCCTACCCATTGGACGTGATGGCTAGAGCTAGGAACAAACGCTGGAGGGGTGCGACCAGAAGTACAGGAATGGATGGAGGAGGAAATTGAGAGAAGGTGGGAGGAGTATGAGGGCACGCTAAGAGGAGCGATTGGGAATAGGAGAGATTGGATGAACCGGAAATTCGGGGAGGTGAACTACTTCTTGACACAGGTGTTCACTGGACATGGGTCAAGAGTAGGGTACTTCCACAAGATTGGGAGTAGAGAGACTGGAGTGTGCGAGAGGTGTGAAGTGGAGGATGATGTGGGGCATGTGTTTAGATGCTGGAGAAACTAGGAAGTGCTGAAGAAGTTGGAGAGGAAACTAGGGGAGGCGGTGTATTGGGAGAACATGGTAGCGATAATGTTGAAGGGGGAGGAGGAATGGATGGAGGTAAGTGGCATAGTAGAAAGCATGGTTAGGGGGAGAGAAGCACTCGATATGGCATGAGAGGTAGGAGTGATAGTTAGGGAGAAGACGACGGTGTAAGCGCAGAGTGTGCGAGGGACCGCCGCCCGTCTCGAAGTGTGCTAGGGTAGTGATTCCGAGGCGGTGGTAACGGTTTCGCTCGACATCCGCAAAGCTTTTGATTTGGTTTGACTCCCCGGACTTATATTCGAACTTACTGAAGTTGGTATTCCGGGATACTTGGTATCACTTTTATTATCATATCTAAATACAAGAAAATTTTACATGAAAATTGGAAACGCTGAAGCAGGATTTTACGGAAGCACTTCTCACTGTACTCGCAGTTTACTGAGGACCTCCCAGTTAGTAACACACTACTGACCGCATTATATGCAGATTATGTCTGCTTAGTACAAACAGCGAGAACAGCTGATATTGCTTTTAAAAATGTTGAAAATCACTTGAATAATGAAATAATCACGTATCTTGTCAAAAACAAGCTGTTTCTTAATTCTTCTAAAACGCAATATATGGCCCTAAAAGTTAAATTCAGGGCGAAAACCTACCTTTTCAAAAGACTCAAACTACAAAACACCATAATTGAACCCAATGTAAAATATTTGGGATACATTATTCAACCAAACACTGCATTTGCACGCGGATCTTCCAATGGAGCTTCTGCCATGAAAAAACAAATACATTGTATATTATTAGAACACCAATAAAATGAAAATTGGGAAATGAATGAAGGTGGACAGAGAGACAGAATGGGAATTTAAATAAGAAAGAGAGAATAATTAGTGGACTGTACGTATTAAATATTTAAACATTTTATAAATTTTAAGAACATTTTAATCTGAAATTTAAGCCTTTAATATGTGACTCTGTTTTTCGCAAGCTTTTCAGAGATATAACATCACAATCTCTAAGGCAATGCAAGCTATTTAGTTGGGTCGTATCGATTGCATATCGTAAACAACAAAACGTATGGATAATGCTCTTTTGCAAGTAGCCGTTATGGAGGATTTTGAGTCGAATGTAGGAATGACTAGCGGAGCCAGGACATCGGCGCATTTGCCGCGCACTATTCATTTTTTCGTTGTTGAATAATGTAAATAGTTTATCTACATTATTGTAACACATACATTTTTGATGAAATGAAGATATATTGATATGATATTTTGTGTTTTATAATTTTTTTATATTTTCATTGTACCCGGAATAATTTCAAATTTGGCAATTTTAATTTACTACACAGTGTACTCACCTTTTTTTTAATGGAATCTCAGCTTCTTAGGGTTTGGGTTCATGGGTTTAATGTGTAAGAAATCTAATTACTGTTTTTTATTATGGGCGCCAAAATTCAATGTTATTTAAATAAAATTTTTAATAAAGTTTTTAACAACTGATTTGGATTTAAATACTTTCCTGAATACGGTCCTGTGTACTCACCCTGAAAGTGCCCCAGTGATGTGTAACAGGTGTTCAATATAGTTGTACCAACTGATAAAAAGAATTACTTCGAAATAATACTTGGGATGAAACAATTTTAAATTTATTTTATGAAAATTAATTTTGTGAACATAAATTAGCAAGATAAACGTTATTTCTTACATTAAATAGGAAAATAAACTTAACTAAGATGGTCTTTCACTCAACAATCACATTCATTCAATGAAAATTATTTTTAATACATGCAATTATGCAACTTTTTATACATTAGTGTATTTACAGTGATACCGTTTTAAATAAGCCAAAAAGAAAAGCAAAATGGACGATACAGTTGTATCTGAATTTTTTTATTTGTTTTATTTAAGGTCGCATGAACTTCTAAGGTTATGTGCGACCACAATAGTTATGTCCTTAGATTAAATTTAGTTTCCACTTAAATTATCTAAATAGAACAGCTTATTGTTAAATATGAATGTCTTTAAAATTAATGTCTGTTAGGAACCGGAATATATCTCCTTTACTATATTCTCCATCTAACATATCTTGCAGATTGTTGGGAACCTTATATTTTATTCTTTCCTGATTGTGGTCCTTACATTCTAATAGGATATGTTTTACCGTTAGAATATTTTGACAGTTTACACATTGTGGTACATTACTTTTTGTAATAAGATGTAGATGAGTTTTTCGGGTATGTCCTATACGTAGTCGTGACATAATTATTTGCTTCTTCCTGGAGAATATACATGTCGGTTTTTTGAATGGCACTTTTTTCACTTCAACTAATTTTTCATTACACTGTAGCCACTTTCTTTGCCACGCACTATTGACACTATTGGTGAAGTAGGATTTAAGGTCGTTGGGAGTAATTTTGTTTATTATAGTACATTTGTCACTATTGATGGATTCTTTAGCAAGGCGATCTGCAGCTCCGTTTCCAGCTATTCCTATATGTGATGTTACCCAAATAAAAACTATCTTGCTGTTTCGTGAGGTGGATTCATGTAGTTCTCTATTAATGTCTAGATGAATTGGATTATCTGAGTATAGCTTCTCAATATCGTGTAACGCACTCATTGAATCTGTGATAATTGTACTGTGTTTCTGACCAGTATCGTTGTAGTACTTTAGTGCTTGAAGGATGCTGAAAAGTTCTGCGTTGAAAATACTGTTATTTTTGTGTAGTTTATATTGGTCTTGGTAGGTCGAGGTTGTAACGAGTTATTTTTTGGCACCGAATCGATGTTCACTTTTATTTTCCGTCATATTTTATTTTTGCCGCTGTTTTATATAACTCGTTACTTACTTTCCGACCCCTTTCCGTTACCGTATTGGGATTTTATTTTATTTTCTGCTTAAATGGTTTTTATTATTAATCCGGAGGTACGCAAATTCAAATTCCATCGTATAAAATTTATCCGTTCAGTATATATAAATTTTAATTTATTCCGAAGGACCTGCAGTATAACAAAAATTTTTTGTTCAACCTAAATAAATTTTACGACCGTTAATTACAATATAAATAGGAAAGCAACGATTGCTTCGGGATCTTGATCTTCATCTTCTTCGCTCTTTTAAAATACGTCCGTTCGTGAACTATTATCCGGTCCTGTGCGACGAAACCGATTTACTCCGGGAGTGAAATACCTAGAAAAAAAGGACAATTGTGTGTGCTGCTAGCTGTGCCTACCGTCCGAAACCGAGGCCTTATTTAAAAGGTGAAGATTTTGTTTTATAATTCGCCGTATTTTCGAAATTCGTACCTCCGAGAAAGTAGAAATATTTTGTAAATTCTGCTTTGGATTTGTTTTCTGCCGTTTTGGTTTTTTTTCCTTTTCAAAGGAAAACCCGTATATATAGTTTTTTTTTTGTTTCTTTCTTTCTCTCTTAACCACGAAGTGTGGAAAATAAATGTTGATTTGTTGTATTAGAAGTGAGTTATTTATTATATTCCTAAATTAATTGATTTTAGTTATTCGCCGGTTCTCAATTGAATTTACTACTTGAGTTTTTTTTTCTTTACAGGTCGTTTATATACAATTAACACTTGTGAGGATTGTGATATATTAATTTTTTCGGGTCATTTATTATTATTCTGTGTGTCGGAACTCGTGTCTATTTTAAATAAAAATTTTTATGTCCGTTTTTTTGTTTAAAGTAGTTTGCCGGTTTACTTTAAATCCTAAGGGTTGCTCGAACTTGGAAGTGGCTCCGTTACAACTCGTTCGATTACCTGGCCGATTTAAAACGTTCTTTCCCCGTCTCGTGATCAAATCACTTTTTATTTTATTTTGATAAATCGTAGTTTGCCGGTTTAATTTAAATCCCAAGGGTTACTCGAACTTGGAAGTGGCTCCGTTACAACTCGTTCGATTACCTGGCAGATTTAAAACGTTCTTGCCCCGTCCCGTGAACAAATATTTTTTATTTTATTTTTCTAAATCGTAGTTTGCCGGTTTACTTTAAATCCTAGGGGTTGCTCGAACTTGGAAGTGGCTCCGTTACAACTCGTTCGATTACCTGGCCGATTTAAAACGTTCTTTCCCCGTCCCGTGAACAAATTTTTATTTTATTTTGATAAATCGTAGTTTGCCGGTTTACTTTAAATCCTAAGGGTTGCTCGAACTTGGAAGTGGCTCCGTTACAACTCGTTCGATTACCTGGCCGATTTAAAACGTTCTTTCCCCGTCCCGTGAACAAATATTTATTTTATTTTGATAAATCGTAGTTTGCCGGTTTACTTTAAATCCTAAGGGTTGCTCGAACTTGGAAGTGGCTCCGTTACAACTCGTTCGATTACCTGGCCGATTTAAAACGTTCTTTCCCCGTCTCGTGAACAAATAATTTTTTATTTTATTTTGATAAATCGTAGTTTGCCGGTTTAATTTAAATCCCAAGGGTTACTCGAACTTGGAAGTGGCTCCGTTACAACTCGTTCGATTACCTGGCAGATTTAAAACATTATTTCCCCGTCTCGTGAACCCATTTTTATTTTATTTATTTTGATAAATCGTAGTTTGCCGGTTTAATTTAAATCCTAAGGGTTTCTCGAACTTGGAAGTGGCTCCGTTACAACTCGTTCGATTACCTGGCCGATTTAAAACATTCTTTCCCCGTCCCGTTAACCAATATATATATATATATATATATATTTTTTTTTTTATTGTTGAAATCGTAGATTCGGTTTCAATTTAAATCCTAAGGGTTTCTCGAACTTGGAAGTGGCTCCGTTACAACTTGTTAGTTTACCCGGCCGATTTAAATCGTAATTTTGATAACCTGACCGGCACTGACTGTTACGTCCGTTATAGTACCAGGTATATGGTGTAAATACCATTTTTTTTACCGTTATTCAAACTAAATAGACCACAGAGTATTAATAGATCAAAGTTGTGAATTCCTATTATTTTCATTATTAACCGCAATTTATTGATTGGAGAACCAAGATTTGGCATTTCCGGATTTTTACTAGTTAGTTAAATTTAATTCAACAAGACCCCTGGAATTTTCCGTAACTTCCATCTGAGGCTATCTGGAACTCTTGACGCTAGGAGTCAAGGGGCCGTGGAGCAAACCACGTTAAAAATCTGGCGCCCGAGATTTGAACAGAAAATTTTGCTTCAAGGGTGTCATAGTGACGTGTTCGTGTGGCAGGAGCCACGCGTAGGAGGTAAACGCGTTACAAGGTATAAAAAGCGGCACCGACTGCTTGAGATGTTTATCATATCATAATAAAATAGCTGATGTGTAATTTACAAAATTTGCATAATTTATTTATACCGAAAATTATTAAAAATTGTTTTTCATGGCGGATGGATAATATTCGATATCTGACAATAGTTTCCAATTATGATCAACTTTCTTCAATAACAATTGTCGCTATTTTCAAAAATAAAGGTACTTTACTCTTGAGTAAAATTCATATTTTTTGACAAACCTTGTATACTGCTCAAAAAAATTGATATCTGATGGTTGTGTTTCAAGTTTTAGACCATGCAGAACTTTTTATAAAGAATAACTTTTTTTCATAAAACTAATAATAAAAGTTTCCCCTATGATGCCGACTTAATTGGACACACTATATATATATATATATATATATATATATATATATATATATATATATTATAATATAAAATAATATATTATACGTGAAGACTGTGATAAAGTGTACTATGGTCAGACATCTAGAGTACTTATAAGTCGTGTAACTCAACATCAAAGTGATATCGGGTTAGAAAAACAAAGTTGTGCTTTAGCTGAACATAACATTTTATTAAAACATAAAGCTAACTTTGAGGATATTTCTATAGTATATAGGGAATCACATAATTTTGAAAGAAATTGTTTAGAGATATTTGAAACAGTGTCTGATATGAATTCCTTGAATAAAAAAAGAGACACACAGCATCTAATGCACACTTATTCATTTTTACTCACTATTAATAAAAATAATATTAACAATGAAACGTCTGATTCAATAGAATAAATTAAATGACATAGTCTTATTTATTTGATAAATAAACATTTTACATAATATAATTTCATATTAATATTCACCGGTTCTGTTAAAACTTTCTTTTTGACAAGGCTAATTTTTTCTCTATTGGATATCACATACTGCATGATCTTTATTGGGGGCAAAATAATGGATCTTGTAGTGTGTGCTAAACAATGTAGAAGAATAATGGTAACAGAAGTGATGTTTGGGTTCTATTTCTATAAGAGTGACAAACTTATGGATTTAGATGTCGAATATTACAAGAGCCATGGTTGTTGTTAAAAAGATTGTTACGAATATACATTTAGGTTTTGTCGTCCTACTTTAACAGAATAATAAATTTCTTTTCTTTTGTTTGAGAGTTTTGACTTATAAATTATTTATTATATTTTATTCATTAACAATTTACTTAACCCCGCATTATACACTTACAGTAGTATCTTGATGTATATTTGAGCATTCTTTTCGACTTGACTAGTTTCTCTCTGGTTGGATGGCATATATCTTTTGATCCTTACTGGTGGCAAAATAATGTATCTTGAAATGTGGGATAGACAAGTTGTGGGAAAAAAGGTAAATAAGTGATTTTTGCTTTCTATATTTATAGGAGTGACAAACCTATAGGTGTAAGAGCTGAATATTGCAAGAGCCATGGTTTGGTGTTTAAGAATGTTAAGATCTAAATAAAGATAAACAATTTTAATTTTCTCCTTTTATAAAATATCTTCATAAATAACAATTTCATTCACCCTCGTAAATAATGTTCATATTTCAATCCAAATAATTCAGAATTTAACACAATATCAATAATACGCATGCCACTGAAGAAAAGAAATATTATTTTTATACAGATAAAAAACTCAAGAATTTCAATTACAAATTTTGTCTTCATGTTCGACTTCCTTCAGATTTCAATTTAGTTTTCAAAATGTAATCGTATAATTACCACATTTAGTGGAAAATGTTTTCATGTGTTTTAAAAGATGTTTTACTTAATTTGTAGAAACTCACTTTGCACGTAAGTTTAATTTATTTTAATAATTTTGACTTGTATTAGAACTTGTTCATATTTTAGCCTTGAGAAAGGATTCAAATAAATCCGAAAGCTTGGAAGTAGTAAAAAGAGTTTAATTTCTAACCAGCCCAAATTGTGACGGAATCCCTAATATATAGAGTAGATTATATATATATATTGTAATGATTTTATTTTTTGTGCCTTTTGTTATTATGGCAGTTTGTAATGAATTTATATTTTGTTTTTTTTTATTTTTATTTTAATTTCTTTATTTATTTTATTTTATATAGTTCGGCACCAAATTGTTTAAAAAAAACAATTAATAATTAATTATATGATACCTTTTATTACTTTTATTGTTTATTTCTTACCTTCCTTGTATCTATATGAGATTCTTTTAACCTCAGGGTCAAATAGTTAAAATCTGACAAAGTTGCATTCAAACTTTTATTAGGAAATAAAATATCTATGATATGAAACAATAATTATTTAATTTTATTTCAAAAAATAATTAAACCTTCCTTCAATAAATTTTTATCACAAATACCTCCAGTTATTTAAATTGGAAATTTAATTAATATCATATAGTTTTAAAAATATTAAATCTTTTTTTTATACCCCTCGTAAACTATATAATTCTCGTGTCATGCTGCCTTCAGATAATTTTCAAATAACTCTGTTAGAGGGCGGTTATAAAATCTTCTGAATAAGATGGATGCAAGTTGTTGTCAACACTATGGCTTATTTTAATTGTTTTATGTATTCTAATTATTTGATTATTAATATTATGTAAGTATTATACTGTTTTATTTACTATTACTTTTAAAGTTCAAACTATAATATCTTTTATATGTACGAAATTTCGTAGTTGTTTAAATAAGTTATAACTAAATGTAACTAACCTCAAAAATTATTATTATTTATATCATATATTTTACTAAACAAAACTAACTATACCTTCTAAATCTTCTCATTGAATAGAACTTCACCACGTTTAATTTCTTTATTTTTCTCTGTTTTCAGGAAATGCAAGATAAAAAACAAATTTCTTACCAATACCTTGTTGTAATTTATGATATTTATCAGTGTTTGCTGAGCTGCTTACAGATTGTTGTGTCTATTAAAATTTTAATTTATAAACTTCTCATCAATTACCAGTTACTTATATGGGATATTTTATAATGGATCAATTTTACCAGATGTTATTTTCGGTTCATCAAAATTGGTCTTTATCTTCAGTATGTATTATTTTAATTTTATTATATAACTGTGTTTTTGTTTCAATTATATTTCTTCTTGAATTAAACTATTCAAATACTTTTCTTTACCATTAATTGTTAATTCTTCTCCACAATTTATATTATTTTCAATTTTTAAATTCAATTCGATTTCCTTCTCAAAATCTTTCTAAATTGTTGATTTTCTCCCCCGTCAATTTTTTTTACCTTTCAAATTGAAGTTTATTTTCATAAGCTTCCAAAAATTTTATTCCTATAAATAATTTTTTTGACTTGTCAAATAATTTCTTAATGGTCGCGTTCATCACAACGTAGCGCTACCGGAGCGATCATCAATTTCCTGCTGAACGCGTATTTTGTTAACTGATCAGATTGAGCGCTGTGGTATCAGTCGCCATTTTTTCAATAAGAATTAAAATACGCTACACGCTACCGATTGATGATGCATTAACTGTCAATTTATGACATATGTTAAAAACTACTATTAGACCTACATCTACAGCGTCTTCTTCAGCAATTATAATAGCTGCTTGAATAGGATCCATTTTTTAAGAAACAGAAACGTATTAACACACCAGGCTAATTTTTCGTTGTCGATGATCACGGATTACTAAGCTCACAAAACACTGGTAATAACTATTAGACTAAATTAAAATCAAAAATGAATAAATAATTGTCGTATATATCAAATAAAATTGAGTTGTTGTAGTTGTATTAATTGACATTTGTTGACATATATGTCGATGGTTTTATTAGGACGTTCAGCAGAATTACGAACTGATGGATCACTGTAAAAATCGCTACCTGATCAACTTTGTTGGGATAAACGCGACCAATGTCACCTCTTTTACAAATTTTGAAATTTTAAAGTAGGTACTATAAATATGTTATCATAATGTTTTAATAATTTCTTTCTACTTTTTAATCCATGTTACCTTTCATTCCACCTCTTATAAGTTATCTGATTGCCTTTACATATATTTTTATACATTTTCTATTCCTAATATTAGTTATTATTTATACATATTTATGTTCAATTATGATTTACTTTACTAAAATATACTGTCTGGGATTTCCATTATCTTTTAATCTATTGAAATTTTTAATTGATTTCCCATTAGAATATTTTATTGATATTTACTTCTTACATATATTTTTATTGTTTACAATTTGAGACAAATTTACTCTTCACTATCATAGCTTGAACTTCTTTACTCTTTTGGAATTATCATTTTATTTAATATTTTGTGTTTATGATTTGAAATGTATTTAAATATTCTGAATATTTAATTTCAGTTCAAAAATTAACTTGATTAGACAAATGAAGAACAGAATAACCAAAATTTCAGATCCCAATTTTCATGAAAAGAACCTAAAAATTCTGCATAAATTATTTTTAGAAAATGGATACCCTAATAATTTAATCAAAAACATATTGTATAATTATTTTCCAACTGTAGACATTGCAGACAATAATAATACATCCCACAATACAGTACATATAAATAAATATATATCTTTTCCATATATTAAAGAAATAACACCAAAGTTGAGTAGGATTTTCAAACCAATAAATAACATTAAAATTGCCAATAAAACATGTTTCACGATAAAATCTATTTTTACAAAATTGAAAGACAAAACTCCGATTCTCAATCTATCAAATGTATTATATTGTATACCATGTAAAAACTGTAATAATAAATACATTGGCCACACTAGTCAAAAATTAAAAAGTCGTTTAAGTTTACATAAAAGTGATTGTAGATTACATCCTGACAGATGTGCATTAGCAGAACATGTAATTGATAAAGACCACGTTATGGATTTTGAATCTGTTAATATTTTAGACATACAAACAAATACTAAAAAAAGACTTTTCTTAGAAATGGCTCACATATCACAAGTACCTTGTACTATTAACAAGAAGAGTGACCATAAGAATCTCAGTGATATTTATCACTACTTACTATCAATGGATCACAATAATAACATTTCAAATTTCAATTCTTAATTAATTTTTTAAAAAAACTTTTATAATAATTTGACATTATCATAACCTACACTCTCCATTTTTTGACATAATTTTTATAACTTATTAGAAAGAAAAAAATGAAATTGTTTATTTGTCATAATGACAATATTTCAATATTTTTTAAAAAATTCAAATACCAATTTTAGCATTTAATATATATTTACCATTTTATATCAATCCTCAATTTACTGTAACTTGATAATGGAAATAATAGTTTCCGAAAGCTTGTTAAATTAGTAAGAAGAGTTCACTTTTATAAACTTGCCGTTTCCCCAATATTTCTGGTTTTATATATATATATATATATATATGGAAAGTGAAATCATACAACACATACACCAAACAAGGGTTATTTCAGTATAAAATCTAAATAAAATATAAACAAATCACCTGACAAATATTTACAACCCAAACTTTAAACGGGAATCTTTACAACTTCTCTCTAATTTATTGAAATCCTATCACATAGTTTCAGAATTTTCAAAAGCTTTGCAAAAGTTTCTTGGCTCATCATAAATCTAAAAAGAAAGAATCTGAAAATTAAAAATTCTTAGTTAGGTTATAAAATCTGACACTAGTAAAAATAGAAGAAGTACACTTATGAACATATCTAACAAAGTGTGAATCTAGATTTGTCAACTCGAACGGAAGAAAGGACATGACAACTGAAATTAAAGCAGATGTCAAATAATTTTAAAATTTTTTAACTAAAAGATGAAAACAATAATAAATTATTTGGAGACATTAAAAATCAACTTTCATATCAGAGAAAGATCAAATTATAAAACAATCAAGTCAAATAACAGAAATCAAAAATCATTAAAAGAATTTGATTGGTCAGCAAATATAAAAAAACTTAAAAATAAAGAGACATATGGATTTTGAAAAGATAGAAAAATTTGATATTTGGTTGCTATTGATTAGAAAACAGTTAGTTACAAAAAATATACAGATTTGAGAAGTATAAGCTTTTTTGATGTTTAAAAATTAGACTACGTTGTATTAAAAGTGAAACTATAAAGTGATTTGTGTTTCTAACCTTTCCTTATCAAGTTCCTGTTGAAAACAGAGGTTGAATAATCTCTGTTAATATAAAATTCTTTAAACAAACCATGAGTGAAGGTTCCGAGAGGTAAACAAAACTGAAAATCTTCCCAAGCCGACCCCGAAGCCATATTGAAGCCACTTCTACGAGAGACTCCAAGGCCCAGAAAGGTCTAAAACATAGAAAATCTTAGAAAATAATACAAGATAAAAAGGTATTTCATAAGCTATAAGTTACATTATTAAACTTACGTGCGTGTGATCAAATCCAGAACTTAATATTTATTGATCTTCGTTACGATTACAATATCGTCAAATTTGTATATAAAATCTGTTAAAAACAGATGTTCTATTTTGTCTTCGGTTATTAGTGTTACATGTTAAAAGAGTTGTATAATTTTCATATATATTTTTTAGATATAAGAACTTCATTTAGTGTGAACGTTGAGTGAAAGATCATTTAGATAAGTGTTTTGAATTGTTTCTTATGTATTTACTTATCAATTCTATATAAATACGCCGTTCATTAAAAAATAAATTAAATAATATTTCATAAATTTCGAATACAAAGAGTTTTCTTCCTATTAAGTTGGCAAAACTGCTTCACAGTTGGATAGTTCCTATTATTCAAGGGCAAGGACACAGGACCGGCCTGAGGATATATTAAATAATAAAATAAAAAAAGAAACTAAGTGAGCATTTCACCCATGAACCCAACCTGAGGTGAAGAGTCATCATAAAAGGTGAGTGATGTATGATATCACTGATATTTAAATTAAAATTCATATTAATTGGCGCCCAAATAGATATATTTCAATAAATAAATTAAAATACATATCAACAACATAAATTAAAAATTCATATCAATTTAAAAATTCATATCAATTGGCGCCCAACGTGGGGCACTAAAAAAGGCTCGCACTAAAAAAGGCTCGCACTGAAAAAGGCTCGCACTCGTAACATTGTTATATAATAAATGATAATAAAATAAAACCTATTTAATAATAAAAAATTACTGTACATAGAAATTGTACAAAGAAACATTGAATATTTATAAAATTAAAATCAATATCTGAAAAATAAATAAAATTAAAATGGACGGAACTGGAGAAAAAGTTCAAGAGAAAAAGGAAAAAAGGTTGATGGACTTAAAAGTTAACGAATTGAAGGAGGAACTAGGAAGAAGAGGAAAAAGCACAACCGGTTCGAAACATGAATTAAAGGACAGATTAGAAAAAATATTAGAATTGGAAGAAAAAGACCCAGAACAATACGATTTTGGAACAAAGAAAGGAGCATCAGAAGAAGAAGAAGAAAGGAGACATGGAATGGATGACTTTCAAGTACATTACATGGAACAAGGGCATAATAATGAAACAGAAGAACAAAAAGAAAATCAAACAGCAGGAAAAGCACAGGAAAAGAAAGAGGAGATGGACGTTATGAGTATGTTCCATATGATGATGAAAAAAATGGATCAAACTAACAAAGATATGAACACAAAAATGGATCAAACTAACAAAGATATGAACACAAAATTGGATCAAACTAATGAAGAAATGAAACAAACCAAGGAAGAGATAAAACAAGATATGAACTCAAAATTGAATGAGACCAAGGAAGAGATAAAACAAGATATGAACACAAAATTAGATCAAAATAACGAAGAAATGAAACAAACAAAGGAGGAAATAAAACAATCTAATAAAGACATGAACACAAAATTAGATCAAACAAATGAAGAAATAAAACAAAGCAAAGAATCAATAATGAAGTTAATGGAAGAGAAATTAGGACAAGTGGAAAAGAAACTAAAAGAATCAAACCAATACATGGAAAACAAAATAGATTTTACCAAACAAGAAATTAGAGAAGAAATGATTGGAAGAATAACAGAGATAGAAAATTTACAAATTAATAGAATCAAAGAAATAAAGGAGGAAGAAAAGAATTTCAAAGGAAAAATTCAGAAAGAAGTAAGTGAAATCAAAATGGTAGTACAAGATACCCAACAAAGAATGCAAAATTTAGAAGGAAAATGGGACAAAACCCTGCCTGAATTCCAACAAGATGTGGAAGTAGCATGGACCGAAAAACAAAATCAGAGGGAAGAAAAAACAGAAAAAAGAATTGGGGAAATCCAGAAGGAGATGGAAACATTAAAAAGAAAAATAGAACAGACAGGAGTAAGAATAAATAGTGGGGAACAACAGAAAGAAACTGTAGAAATGACCAGGAAACTGGAAACTATGTAAGCAAGACTGGCTTACCTACAAGAAGAATGCGATCAAGCTGAAGGCAGAAATTTCCAAGACAAGAGAAAAGGCATGATGGAAACCAGAATTATAAATATTTATATAGGAAATAAAGGGGAACACAAATTTGAAGGGAACAATAGGAAAATACACCCTAAGGTATTTATAAAAATCTTGAGAAATAAAATGAAAAACATTAGAAGTAATGAAGATATGAAGGAAATGATTCGGGAAAATCTCGATAAGCATGCTTTGGTGTGGTTTACCAGCAAAGAAGAAGAGTTTAGCAGTTTCGATGAATTTGAGACATTATTTATGCAATATTTCTGGGGGAACAATGCCCAAACTAAAGTGAGAGAGAAACTTTATTCTGGTAAATATGAAACAGGAAGAGGTAATAGTATGAATGACTATGCCATGAAAAACTTCATGATGCCAAATTCCTAGATCCACCCATACCAGAGGAGGAAATAATCATAATTATTTCAAGACATTTCAAATTTGAGATAACAGAGATAATCGCTATTCAGAACATAAGGAACATAGAACAACTGAGTAGTTACCTTCAAAGAATTGAAAGGAACAAAATGGAAAATAACCAAATCAGAAATAGGACTCCAAATGAGAACCGAAACTATAATAGATATAATAATAATAATAATTATGAAAATCAAAATAATAACCAAACTAATAGGCTAAATGGTAATTATGAACAAAATAGAAATAATTACAGGAGTAACGGAAATAATAGAAATGGACAATATGAAAGAAATAACAATTACAATAACAACAATTATAGAAATAGATCATATGAAGGAAATAAGAATAATGGACAATATGAAAGAAATAACAATTACAATAACAACAATTATAGAAATAGATCATATGAAGGAAATAATAGAAATGGACAATATGAAAACAGAAAAAGAGATGACAATAGAGAACAAGGAAGAGACTACAATACAAGAAGGATGAATGAAAATACTGAAGGAAGGGAAAACAGAAATGGAGAACAAAGAAGAATAAACAACATACAAAGACAGCAAGAAAGAGTGATATCAATGGAACCAGAGATAGTCACTCAAGCAGAATCCAATCAAAATTTTGGATCGAGCACATACCAAATGTAAAAAAAATATTATCTGTACATATGAACATCCAAGGGAATATATTAAATTTGGGGAAGAATTAGAATTAAAGGAAATAATGGGATTAATAAACATAAAAGGAAAAATAAATGGAAAACAAGTTAAAATATTAATAGATACAGGTTCAGAAGCGTCAATAATTAAAGAAAAATTAATAGAAGAAAATATTGAAAATTATGAAAACAAATTCATTAAAATACCAAAAACTACATTGATAGGAGCAAACGGAAAAAAGTTATGTGAAGTAAGTAAGTCTATAATACAAAAGATTGAATTGAAGAATGGGAAAGAAGTTGAAATGCAATTATTGTTAGTAAACAATTTAGAAACAGACATAGTTATAGGAGTCGATGAATTAACAAAATATAAGGCAAGAATTGATTTTGATAGGATGGAGATAGAAATAGATGGAAATAGTATTGAATTTGAAAATGGAAATTTGGAAGAATTGGCAATTGAAGAGGATAATAAGATGTTATGGAATATAGAAAGGAGTGGAATAATGGAAGAATTGGAATTAGTATGTGGAAATAAAGGATATGAAAGGAAAGTGAAGAATTTAATTAAAAAATATGAAGGATTGATTCGAAAAGAAATGAGAATGGCCAATAACTATGTGCATAAGATAGAAGTAAGAGGAGTGGAAAATTTCAGAATAAGAACCTATCCCATACCTTACAAATATAGGAAAGAAGTAGAATTAGAAACACAAAACATGTTGAAAGATGGTATTATAGAAAAATGCAATACAAGATATGTAAATCCTATTGTGGTAGTCAAGAAAGCAAATGGAGATTTGAGATTATGCCTAGATGCTAGAAATATAAATCAATACACTGTACCACAATACGAGGCTCCGATGAATGTAGAAGCAATATTTGGACGCATAACGGACACTAAAATATTTTCAAAAATTGATTTAAAACACAGCTTTTGGCTTATTCCTTTGGATGAAAACAGTAGAGACTATACAGGTTTTTCTATTGATGGGGTTTTGTACAGATTTTGTGTAGCTCCATATGGTATACAAAGTGCTTGTTCAGACTTGGTTAGAGCATTACACCAAATATTAAATAAATTTGAAGACTTTGCTTTACATTATATAGACGATATATTAATTTTCTCACATGATGAGGAAGAACATTTAAGACATATAGAAATAATTTTAAAAGAATTGGATGAAGCAGGTTTAAAAATAAACCAAAACAAATGTAAATTTTACCAGAAAGAAATATGCTTTCTAGGGTACAAAATTGATGAAAATGGAATGACTATGGATGAGGAAAGGATAAAAGCCATAATAAATTATAAGAGACCATCAAACTTAAAAACTCTTCGAGGATTTTTAGGGATGATGAATTATTTCAAACGTTTGATACCGGATTTAAGTAAACAACAAATACCTCTAGTAGAGCTACTTAAAAAGGATATTAGGTGGAAATGGACACAAGAGAGAGAAATAGCTTTCAATGAACTAAAAGAAGTTTTTCAAAAACAATTGAAAGTGTATCATCCAAACTATGATCTACCTTTTATATTGCGAACTGATGCATCCAAAGAAAGATTTGCAGGTGTTTTGTTGCAAGTACAAAACAATATGGAAGTACCCATATGTTTTGTATCAAGGGTCACAAAAAACTATGAACAAAATTATGGGGTATCAGAATTAGAATTAGCAAGCATAATTTTCTGTATCACAAAATTTAGATTTTATTTACTAGGGGCAAAATTCATAATAGAAACAGATCATTCCTCACTAACAACAATTTAAAAAAATAGATTTGGCAATAGTAGAGTACATAGATGGGGGTTAATTTTACAGGAATATAATTTTTAAATAAAATATATTCCAGGTAGAACAAATGTCGTGGCAGATGCTCTAAGTAGAGAAAGTAAGGGGGAAAATAATATAAATAAAAGAATAGTTAAAATTGGGGTAAATATTATGAAAGATTTAGAGGGGATATTTTCTTTAAACAAAATAATTGAAGATCAAGAAAATTTAACAGAAAAAGAAAAACAAAGGGGATATTTAAGAGACAACATATTAATAAAAAAAATGGGGAGGTTGAAGTATTTGTAATAACAGAAAATTTAGCAAAGAAAATATTAAAAAGTTTGCATACAAAAAATGATGACATAGGATCTAGAAAATTGTGGTTACTATTTAGGGAGAATTACATTAGTAAGGGGGACCAAAGTCTTGCAAAACAATGTACTAAAATCTGTCATATATGCCAATTAGGGAAAAGCAAAAATAGAAGAAACGAAAACATTGCACAAACAATATTGACAACAAAATGTGGTGAAATAGTTGCAATGGATTTTCTTAGCAATTTAATACGTAGTAGGCAGGGGAACTCTCATATATTAATTGTCGTTGATTTATTTTCAAAATTCGTAAAACTGTACCCTACTAAAACTACAAAATGTAAAGTCGTGATGGAAAAATTGTCAGAATACATGAAGGAGGTTATAAAACCTGAAAAATGCATAGTAGACAATGCAACATATTTTGTAAATAATAGATTCAAAAAATTCTGCAATGACAATCAAATAAACTTAAAAACTACAAGTATTCGGCATCCACCTGCAAACCCCTCAGAAAGGTACATCAGAGAGGTAATTAAATGTTTGAGAATTGCTTTACAAAATCAAAATCATGAAAATTGGGAAGATCATATTGAGGAAATTCAAAATTATTTAAATAACATACCCAATACTGTAACAATGAAAAGTCCAATATATCTAATTAAAAAAATAATACCTGAAAGAAAATGGGAAATAGAAACAAATAAAAATTATGAAGAAGTTTTGGAAAGAGTAAATAAAAATCTACAAAACAACGCTAACAAATATTTAAGTAGAATAAATAAAAGAATAAAAATAAAAACAAAGTTTAAAAAAGGAGACTTAGTAATAGTTCGTGCTCTAAGAGTATCAGATAGAAATAGATGTACATGTGCCAAATTAAAACTTCCTTTCGAGGGACCATACATAATAGACAACGAGAATGGAGTGAACAGTTATGTTTTAAAATACATGGAAGGAGAAGGAATCAGAGGAATATTCAACATTCATGATCTGTACAAATATCACCATTGATAGAACAATGGACGAACAATAATTAAATAAAAAAATACACACAATGTGTAAATTAAATTGTAAATAAATTAGTATTAGGTTATTAATCAATTTAAGAAAATACTGCAACACAGGATTAAAGAATCTTGATAAAGGTTAATTCTCACAACAGCGATCTAAAACAAAAATAAATTTATTAGTGAATAAATTAAAAAAAAAAATTGAAATAAAATTTGCATTCATAAAAATTTTCTAATAAAATGTTTGATAAATGCAAAATTTAGGGGATTTTGATATGGAAAGTGAAATCATACAACACATACACCAAACAAGGGTTATTTCAGTATAAAATCTAAATAAAATATAAACAAATCACCTGACAAATATTTACAACCCAAACTTTAAACGGGAATCTTTACAACCTCTCTCTAATTTATTGAAATCCTATCACATAGTTTCAGAATTTTCAAAAGCTTTGCAAAAGTTTCTTGGCTCATCATAAATCTAAAAAGAAAGAATCTGAAAATTAAAAATTCTTAGTTAGGTTATAAAATCTGACACTAGTAAAAATAGAAGAAGTACACTTATGAACATATCTAACAAAGTGTGAATCTAGATTTGTCAACTCGAACGGAAGAAAGGACATGACAACTGAAATTAAAACAGATGTCAAATAATTTTGAAATTTTTTAACTAAAAGATAAAAACAATAATAAATTATTTGGAGACATTAAAAATCAACTTTCATATCAGAGAAAGATTAAATTATAAAACAATCAAGTCAAATAACAGAAATCAAAAATCATTAAATGAATTTGATTTGTCAGCAAATATAGAAAAACTTAAAAATAAAGAGACATATAGATTTTGAAAAGATAGAAAAATTTGATATTTGGTTGCTATTGATTAGAAAACAGTTAGTTACAAAAAATATACAGATTTGAGAAGTATAAGCTTTTTTGATGTTTAAAAATTTATTTAAAAATTAGACTACGTTGTATTAAAAGTGAAACTATAAAGTGATTTGTGTTTCTAACCTCTCCTTATCAAGTTCCTGTTAAAAACAGAGGTTGAATAATCTCTGTTGATATAAAATTCTTTAAACAAACCATGAGTGAAGGTTCCGAGAGGTAAACAAAACTGAAAATCTTCCCAAGCCGACCCCGAAGCCATATTGAAGCCACTTCTACGAGAGACTCCAAGGCCCAGAAAGGTCTAAAACATAGAAAATCTTAGAAAATAATACAAGATAACAAGGTATTTCATAAACTATAAGTTACATTATTAAACTTACGTGCGTGTGATCAAATCCAGAACTTAATATTTATTGATCTTCGTTACGATTACAATATCGTCAAATTTGTATATATAATCTGTTAAAAACAGATGTTCTATTTTGTCTTTGGTTATTAGTGTTACATGTTAAAAGAGTTGTATAATTTTCATATATTTATTAGATATAAGAACTTCATTTAGTGTGAACGTTGAGTGAAAGATCATTTAGATAAGTGTTTTAGATTGTTTCTTATGTATTTACTTATCAATTCTATATAAATACGCCGTTCATTAAAAAATAAATTAAATAATATTTCATAAATTTCGAATATAAAGAGTTTTCTTCCTATTAAGTTGGCAAAACTGCTTCACAGTTGGATAGTTCCTATTATTCAAGGGCAAGGACACAGGACCGGCCAGAGGATATATTAAATAATAAAATAAAAAAAGAAACTAAGTGAGCATTTTACCCATGAACCCAACCTGAGGTGAAGAGTCATCATAAAAGGTGAGTGATGTATGATATCACTAATATTTAAATTAAAATTCATATTAATTGGCGCCCAAATAAATATATTACAATAAATAAATTAAAATACATATTAACACCATAAATTAAAAATTCATATCAATATATATATATATATATAAAGAAGCAGTAGGGTAGTTACGGATGACTAGTTGAAAAATAAACTATAAATTTTTTATGGGGCACAGCCAAAATGATTTGTTGATGGTAAAGAAGACTCTTTTTTACTAATCCAAGCTTTCGATAATGTTTATTATCATTTTCAAGGCTAAAATTATAAATTATTTGTTACAATTTAGATAAAGAATATATTTTTTATAACAAACTTACTAGCAAGTGAGTTAATTCCTTTGAGAATGTAAATTGGTTTGTAAAACATGGAAACTAATCTTAACAAACTATTATTGAAAATTTACACATATTTTAAAAAAATTAAAACTACTAAAATTGTTAAAAATGACAAATTCAGTCATCTTGGTTCCATTATAAACTACACAAAACAAGTAACTGACCAAGTTTTTCATAGTGTAGAAATAATAAAAAAGTCATCAGCTCGAAAATATAAAATATTCCATTTTTTTATTAATAGATGGTTGGTTTAGTTTAATATGAATCATTTCGATGAACTCGCGTTTAGTCTTATTCATTTCAACGTCAAGTATTTTAGCACCTGCATAGTTCATCTTATGACCTGTATCAATGACATGTTCAGTTAAAGCACATGATCTCTTTTGTCTATTACAATCACTGCGATGCTGAGTTATGCGATGCTTCAGAGTACGTGAGGTTTGCCCTGTATAACTAGACTCGCAGTTAAAGCAAGGTATATTATAAATTACATTAGTTTGCATATCCCTGTCTTCTTTTTGCTTCAATCTCGAAAAAATGTCACCCACCTTAACAACATTTCTATTAGCTATTTTTATGTTTTCCTTACTAAAGACTTTATGAATTTTATCTGAGAGGTTTTTTATGAATGGAATCGAACCATATTTATACCTTATTATTCCATCTTCAGGGAGTTGTTCAATCCTCCTATTTTGTACCTGATTAATGATAGGCTGATAGGATTGAACAACTCCCTGAAGATGGAATAATAAGGTATAAATATGGTTCGATTCCATTCATAAAAAACCTCTCAGATAAAATTCATAAAGTCTTTAGTAAGGAAAACATAAAAATAGCTAATAGAAATGTTGTTGAGGTGGGTGACATTTTTTCGAGATTGAAGCAAAAAGAAGACAGGGATATGCAAACTAATGTAATTTATAATATACCTTGCTTTAACTGCGAGTCTAGTTATACAGGGCAAACCTCACGTACTCTGAAGCATCGCATAACTCAGCATCGCAGTGATTGTAATAGACAAAAGAGATCATGTGCTTTAACTGAACATGTCATTGATACAGGTCATAAGATGAACTATGCAGGTGCTAAAATACTTGACGTTGAAATGAATAAGACTAAACGCGAGTTCATCGAAATGATTCATATTAAACTAAACCAACCATCTATTAATAAAAAAATGGAAATTTCTACTGTTAGTCCTATTTACACTTATTTACTCACTTTTCATAAAAAGCAATCTGATGACAATAACCAGACTTCATCCAATTCTGATGATGTTTGTTTTGACAGTTTTTAGTTTTGATGTTTGAATTGTTACAATTTTTATCTTCCTAACATTATAATTTTAAAATTTCATTCAAATATGACACAAAATTAACAGCTCTCTATAAGTGTAGCCATGTCACATACATAACACGATTTTTGTGAGTTTTCTTATGATACTGGGTGGCAGACATTTGTCTTGAGGAAATTCGCGGAATTTTTCTTTCATAACATCTATAAATTCAATAATAAATAATTTAAAAAAAGAGGATAGGTAATTAGCAACTACCTATTGTGTTGTAATCACTTGTTTACATTTTCGAGAGTTGAATTTTAACAAACTGATGCTAAAACAACTAAACTTCCAATTCATTTTGACAACTCATAGTTTTTGATGTGATAGGTTAGTGACTATGAGTTGGTTGAGTGAATTTCCTAATTTTATTAGTTCTCTCCACTAGTAGGACTTTTGCAATTGGCAACTGCAAAAAGGGATTGATTAAATCATATTAATACAAAAGTTGAGATTGTTGAGAAGATATCAATTCTAATAATAACAGACTAAATATATATTATTGTGTTTTTTTTCTCTTTATCTAATTTGCATTTCTGGTGATGACGGTAGTGACAGTTTTTAGCTCGAAGATTGAAATATTATAATTTTCATCTTCCTAACAATATAACATTATAATTCTATTTAATTGTTATTAATTTCATTTTAACAGATATACAAAATTAACAGCTCTCTTAATTTGTAACCATGTCACATTAATAACACGAATTTTTGTTGGTTTCTTGAGATACTGTGTGGCAGACAGTGTTTTGATAAGGATTGCAGAATTTTCTTTTATAACATTCAAAAATATTTTTAATAATTATAAAAAAGAGGATAGGTAATTAGCAACTACCTATTGTGTTTGAATCACTTGTTTGCAATTTTGAGAGTTGACTTCAATTCGACAAACTGATGTTTCTTAAACCAAACTTCCATTTCACTTTGACAACTCATAGTTTCTGATGTGATAGGTTAGTGACTGTAAGTTGGTTGAGTGAAATTCCTAATTTTTCAATTTCTTTCCACTAGTAGGACTTTTGCAATTGGCAACTGTAAAAAGGGATTTATAAAATCAAATAAAATCAAAAGTAAGAAATGTTATGTAGATTTCAAATCCAACACTAACAGATATATAAATAATTTTTTTTTTCTATTTTCAAAGATATTGAATTAAAATAATATAAATTAAATCTTAAATTATTCAAAAATTGGTGCCTTGATTTCAGTTGGTACTAGTTTTGTTGGTAACAATGTATTTTTCTTAAAACAGGTATTTTATATTTTCGAGCTGATGACTTTTTTATTATTTCTACACTATGAAAAACTTGGTCAGTTACTTGTTTTGTGTAGTTTATAATGGAACCAAGATGACTGAATTTGTCATTTTTAACAATTTTAGTAGTTTTAATTTTTTTTAAATATGTGTAAATTTTCAATAATATTTTGTAAAGATTAGTTTCCATGTTTTACAAACGAATTTACATCCTCAAAGGAATTAACTCACTTGATAGTAAGTTTGTTATAAAAAATATATTCTTTTTCTAAATTGTAACAAATAATTTATAATTTTAGCCTTGAAAAGGATAATAAACATTATCGAAAGCTTGGATTAGTAAAAAAGAGTCTTCTTTACCATCAACAAATCATTTTGGTTGTGCCCCATAAAAAATTTATATATATATATATATATATATACATCCAAAAAAAATGTGCACCTGTTTCAATTTCCTGTTATGTACCGTTTTTGAGAAAAATCAATTTAATTGAATTTACTGTTTGGACCCTTACTTTGTGGAATCTACTCATTAATTCCACAGAATGACAGAAGTAACTTCTGTCATTCTGACGATGATATGGAAATATCGAAATAATTATCAATACTTTTTTTGAATTCTCATTAATTTTTTCATTAAATAGTAGAATTATTTAAAAATAGTTAGTTTAATTTAAAATAGTAATTTCAATTTGAATTTTTTGACCAACTCTGTTTCATTACTTTTTTAAATGAAATTAATTCCACTATTTAATGAAACAATTATGAAAACTCTAAGATATTGATAATTATTTCGATATTGACATATCATCGTCAGAAGGACAGAAGTTACATTTTATGTGATGCCTACTTGATGTTTAATATTTTGGCTAGACCAAATAGTGAGTGACCTATCTTGTGATTGACTTAATATATATGAATAGAAACAAGAGAAAGATATGATATTACAAATATTAAAGCTTAGGTATTATTAGCCCTATGGGGATATCCTGGATATCTTTTTCCCATTTAATCTCAGTATAACTGTGCAATGATAGAGGAAGCCAAGGAAAACTATATCTGCTGATCTTTACAATTGTTACTTAAGAAGACAATTTAATAGTGGAGAGTTCCCTAGATTTATCTATTCATTGACAACTTCATATTGTGGGTCTCTTGAGTGTCTTCTAATTTCTAGTTCTTCAAGGAAATCTAGTTCTTGTTTCTTATCACAAAAATCGTATGGATTGAAATCGGGCGATCTTGCAAGCCAATTAACTGGCCCTCCTTGTTCAATCCATCGATTTCCATACGTAGTGTCAATCATCGTGCAAGAACAATAAATTTTGATGTGTCATTAGGGAGCGTCGTCCATTAAATATTAAATCAGTTAAATTTTTTGCAGAAAGTTGAGGAAATTCTGCTCTGTTGAATGGCCCGGAGACTCTACTGGTCCCAGAAGACGTAGTTTCATCGTAAAATAAAATGTTTGAAAAAAAATCAATATCTTGTTTGTTCTTGTCCAGTAACCAGTTTGCAAAAACTACTCGAGCAGGGAAATCACCATCTAGCATCGCATGAGCTTTTTAAAATTGAAACGGATATAAGTTTTCTTTATGAAGAATATAGATTAAATGCAAATCAGCATATTCTTCATAAGAATAATTAGCCACATTGCTGAAAAATTAGAATTATTTTACCTTTTACTATGCAACAACAATAACTCTTCAACTTCAAATCAATTTGCGTAATGTCAATTCTTGTTAATATGTAAAAGCCAACTAGGTACTGTGAAGATCGTTAGTAATCAAATAATGATATTGGACGCCAAAAAAACAAAAAAATTTGATTGACTTATTCGAATACGGTGCAAAATAGCGAATTCAAACATGAGCACTTTTTTTGGAAAATACCATAGTTTTTGAATTTAATGAACAAATTGGCAAAAATCTGCTTCACAAAATATTTAACCAAATTTACCTGTTGACCCTCCCACGTTGAACAGTTGTGATGGCAATAAAAAACGCGGGTTTGTAGTAAACAATTAATAACGACAGGGTAAAACAATGTACCAGGTTTGAAGTTGGTAGGTAGCGGTTTTTTTTAGAAACGCTTAGAAAATTGACTTAACAGCGTCATCTTCAAAATACGCTAGCTCCCTTAGGAATAACTTTTTGATAGAGGTAAATAAGGTCAGATGATCATCAAATCATGTCTAGCGTAAGGAGGGAAAAAACCTGACTTGAGGAGATGAGTGATTTGTAAAGATTGATATATTTAATTAGAATTTAACTTTTAATTACTTACTGTGTACTTACATTATATTGTTTATAATATGGATAATAAAACAAATCCAAATTTTTAAAATAACTATTTACAAGACACTGGACGTGATGCCTGGATTTAATTGAACAGTCGATATGGACATGGTCCAAGTAGGTTGAACAACTGAGATGACGTACCTGGAATTAGATAGAAAAACACTCTGACTATTCAATTTGCCATAAATAATGATTAATTATTAAACTAACGATCAGTATAGTTAAAATCCCCAAAATTAATGAAAGTATTAATAATATACAAGGTGCATCTAGTGTGTTTGAATTGTGATTATGCATATCAGTACTAAAGTAAAGTTAAAACTTTACTTGATCAAAAATCAATGCCTAATAGTAAATATTTAGGGTTATTAGGAAAGGTGCAAGGGGCGCAAACTCTCCCCAGTGCATGTAAGGAATATGTGGCACAAACTCTCCACAAACAATATTATAACTACTGTAAGTGGCGCAAACTCCCCACAGTACAGCAAATCAATATTACACTGCAAGTGGCACAATCTCTCCACAGTACAGCAAAATAATAATACACTGCAAGTGGCACAAACTCTCCACAGTACAGCAAAATAATAATACACTGCAAGTGGCACAAACTCTCCACAGTACAGCAAAATAAGGTTACACTGCAAGTGGCACAAACTCTCCACAATACAGGGGGTGGAAGGAGATATGGGTGACGTGAGAAGTCACCCAGTATCAGGAATGGACAAACCGCAAGTGGCGCAAAATCTCCATATTACAGTATAGGTTTGTGAGTTAAACTGCAAATGGCACAAACTCTCCACAGTACAGCAAAATAAGGTTACACTGCAAGTGGCTCAAGCTCTCCACAAAACAGGAGATATGGGTGACGTGAGAAGTCACCCTGTATCAGGAATGGACAAACCGAAAGTGGCGCAAACTCTCCACAATACAGTATAGGTTTGTGAGTTAAACTGTAGGTGGCACAAACTCTCCACAGTACAGTAGGATTGGGTCAATAGGAAATGCAACAACAAATTGATGTTCTTAATAACGTTGAATATTAAAGACCTTTAAATGAAGTAATTATTAAAAATGATTAGAAAATATTTATACTCTATGTGATAGACTCACCTATTCAACTCCTGATATTTTATTGTACAATGCACCACAATTCACACTATATTCAAACATATTTATTTGGCTCAAGTGAACAGTGAACACTTTAGGTATTAACTAGGAACTAAAACTCGAATCGTTCTTGAAATTTTCTTTCCCCATTCGTGGCCTCGAAGACTACTTTATCGCTGACGTGACATTATGGTACTTTATTTATCTGTTTCAGACAATTGGTTGTTTTGTCGAGAAATCATTTCTGAAATATTAGGGTATACCCATAATTTAATTCATTTTACTTGAAACGAAAACTATTTTAAGAATAACAGGGTGAGAAAAAAAAAGTTGTCTTACACTAGTATCTGTAGTATGCGTTGGACAGGAGAGTTTCTGGACACTCTGTATAGGGCGCTATTGGAGAAATGTATGGCCAAGTTGTCACCAAGGGGGTAAATATTTAGGGCTTTATTTCTCAAAATCAAGTTGAAATGTGCTGGAAATGGCTTAGAGTAGCTTCAGTCACATACAAATATTTCTATTCGTTTATGAGAAAGCCTGGCGGAATTAGTCAGGGACACACTGAATATTTGGAAAATGTTTTGGTTTTGCCTTCCTTCATAGGCTAAACACTAATTGTGTACAAAATTCAATATTGTGTCTTTTGAATTTTTGATGTTTGGTGAGGGTGTCAGTGCCAAAATTAACCTCTAGATAGCCAAGAAGTTCGTCTCCAATGAAAATTCAACTGCTGTAACTTTGTCTGATACATAGATATGAAGTAAATCTCTAATGCTTTAAGAATGCCTTGATGGTTTTCTTTTATCATTAATAAGTGGAATCTTGAGTGCCCATAAGATTTATGCCAGAAATAAGTTTCTACTTAAAAACAAAGTTGATTTATTAAATGTAAACTTGTCATGCTATACCATTCGTGCAATTGACTTCATGTTCTCACCCCATTACTCATAATCTACATTGTAAATATTTATTTTAAATTATTCTCATTCCATTTATTGTACCTTTTTATGCAGGTGTCTTGCGAAATAGTGATAGATAAAAGTACGTGTGTTATAACATCATGTTTTAAATTAAAATTATGTTGCCTTCATGTTTGGTAGTGAATTCACGTCTTCGCGTTTGCTAAGTATTACAAATTTGCAATGATCAACTTTTTTAGTGATATATCATCAATAAAATTATGTCATTTACCATGTTTGTTTTCACTCGCACAAATATTTAATCTCGTTACATCTTACGATATTCATTTGTCCTTCACGACAGAATTTTAAAATGATCCTTTTTCGTACATTTTTATTTAAATTTAAGGTTGAACATCAGAAATAGCTGTGTCAAGAAACACATTTTTAAAGGTCTATTATTTTCATGATAAAAATAAGATTGTGATTTTACGTGGAAAATGAAAATATTGTGGTTTAATTTCTATTAAAAACGAAACAGATAATGAATATTATATTCTCCGAATTATGGTTGGAAACCTAAGATAATAGTAGTTTGTGCAACTAGTGTGGATATGATGGCCATATCGCACGAGGACGAAGTTTCAATCGTCCGAGAGCGATATGGACAATCCACATGAGTCGAACAGTATATTTTTTCTACGACCCACTTAAGAAAAAATCTAGAAAATAAACATTTTTTTAAACTATAATATAACTTCAAATAAAATTTTTTTAATAATTTTACTATTATTATTTAGAAATAAAAAAAAAATTTTTTTTTAAATTTCCCAACGGGGAATCGAACTCTGATCTACCGCGTGAGAGGCTGGGATACTTACCACTGGACTACCGATGAATTTACTAATCATCTATCTATAACGTCAAATGTATTACATAAAAGCTGACGTTTGTCAGGAGTACCCTTAAATATTCAATTTATTCTGTTTCTATACGTTATACGTCTCCTTTGCGGCTAAGCGAATATCTGGTGGGAAATTATTTATTGATTCATCACTGGAATCATATCCGTTCAGTTAACTGGAATGGCCTACATATACATTCTGTAAATTGTGCGGAAAATGGATAATATACATGTGGGTGTAGAAAAATATTTTTAACTTCCCGCTAAGAAAATCAATGATTCTTCCTGATGATTTTCGAAAAATCGGGAAGTTATTGTTTTTAACCCGTTTAAAAAAATCGAGGTTTCAACAAATCTGGACATTTTGAAGCCCTAAGAAGCTTTCCTGACTATTTTTAAGATGATATCCGTACGTCTGTATGTGTGTGTAAACCTCATAACTTCTGAACGGCTTGACCGATTCGATCGCAGTTGGTGTCATTCGAAAGGGCTTCGCCAAACTTAGATTTCCTGTAAGTTGTAACCAATTCGGACGAGTACATTTTGAGAAATTGCAAAAAAAGTGAAAAAAAAAGTAGTTTTTTTTAATTTTTTCAAAATATCTCCGAACTGGCTGAACCGGTCGACCTCAAAAACTAATCAGCTCTTAACCTTGAAAACCCGCATCGATCGCCACTGAGTGCGTCAGAATCGGTTGATGCGTTCGTGAGATATCGTCGATAAAAATCGAAAAAAAGTGTTTTTTTTTTGTAATAACTCCGAAATGTTTCATCAGATCAATTTTTTTGTTCATAATTTTTTATAGAGCTCAAAAAACTACATCGATCACCGCCAACCGCGTGAAATCGGTTAATTCATTCAAAAGTTATAGCAGTTTGAAAATTAAAAAAATCGTGTTTCATCGAACTTTGATAAGACTTTTGAGCTCGAAGAGCTCAAAAGCATCGAATAGCTTCATCTTTTAGCTCGGAGAGCTCAAATTAACACAAAAACATCGCAACTAGCGACAAAATCGCATGCGTTTGAAAATTGAATTTAGCGGGAAGCTGCAGGGATGGCCTTTAGGGTCAACCGATTTCCAAATTTTTTTTAATTTTGCAGAGGTCAAGGGACTGGATGCGTTGAGACAACTATTCAGTGATATCCCACTAGCATATTCTAAAGATCAATACACTATGTTTTTTTTATTGATATCTGACTTCTCGAATGATCTTGTATGGCTTAGACAATCAAATATACTATTGGGAAACTATAACCAGGTGAGAAGAGATGAATGCCTAAGCCAGAGTAAGACTGCACTAAGAGTTTTGTGTCCTCACAGGACACTGTCGCCTCAATGGGCACCTCAAAAAGCTCAAAATAGTGGAGGAAGAAGAATGTAGATTCTGTGGAATGGAGGAATAGACCATTCACATATTTGCGGATGGCATAGCATTACAGAATCTTAGGGCACAACACCTAGGAAACTACTGGATAGATAAGGGTCACTTACTTAAACTGAAGCCTACGGATATCCTGAAATTCCTTCAGGAAATAGGTCTAAAGGAACTACTAGTCTCTGAGGAGCCATTCCTCAGGAACTAAGTAGAAAAAAGGGAGCACAATAGATCTTTGATATCTCAGTGAATGTCACACTAGTTTACATATACATACATAAATTGATGTTAAAGGAGCATGGCTGATCACAATATTTTTTTCTCCAACATGAATAATGAATATACCTATGAAAGTAGTAATTGAATAGACGTATCGTTTAGGTACTGCGCTTTAAATTCATAAATTTGTGGGAAAACGTGCGAAAATAAATACTACCCTTTGAGAGTGAAAAGGGTTAGTGTGGAGATCTGCCGTACAAAGCAAAAATCAAGTAACTCCAAATTTAAAGGTTTTGGCTAGAGCATTTTGTTTATTTTAAAATGGATTTTTAGATTACTTCTTGAGATTTGACACTACACTGTTGGTTTTTTTAACTTAATGGTTTTTTGTGCTCTTTTTAAAGGTATAAATCAATACAAACTAATCTTGTTAAATATATATGTTTTTGATAGGTTTTGAGTTACTGCATTTTACAATCGCCCTGATATGCAATCTTAAAAGGAAGTAACTCCACATGCTAGGTTTTTTGATAAACTAAATTTCAGAAAACAATGAAAAAATCAAGCAACTGGATTTGATATTTGATTTTGAAGAGCGGAAAAAATTAAAATAACTTACTAATAGATTTACAAGGCATAGAATTTTATAAATTGGTTTATTGAAATAAAGTAAGACTGAGTTTCAGTTCATCTGAAGAACTAATTTTTATTTTTAATAGGTGAAAATGAGATTTGAACATGGCCAACCAATATTACAACCTGTAGTTTAAAAAAAAGTCGATTTTAGTTATTTTGGTACATATATGTTAATTTTGACGTACATAAAAGGGTACTAATAGTGCATCCAATACTTTTTACGAAAACAACAATCATTTTACTATTTTTAAAATGTAACAAACAAAAATTTTCTCGAAAGCACCTAATTGTAAATATTGCCAAAAACTTCCAGTATTAATTGCTTCACAGCTTTTTTTTAGGTTTGAGCAGCAGAAATAATTCCTAAGTCATCAACATCTTCTCTACTTGGCAGATTTTTCCAAAAAATTTGTTTTCTTTGGGGCATATACTGTGTAAGCTCCTTAATAATAGTTGTTACGTAATTATAAGGTAATGCCACTTTGCAACGCCTCCAACAAGGTTGGGCGACAATTTGCTACGGCTACTCAGTTTAGAGAGCACCTCAGGTGTAGATTCTGAGACCAAACTAGTACAAATTCAGAGAGTAGTCTTACCGGTTCTCGGGTAATCCTACTTGAAATTTATTTAAGGTGAAATAAAGGTAAATTATGAAAATTAAGAAAGGTAAGTGGGCGCCACTCTGAATAATACTAGCTTATTTGTTATTCACATCCGCATTATAGCGACAAATCCTGGAAGATTGGAAGGGAAAAAAACTATATGAACAACGTTATTAAATTTACAAGTTGTATATTGACTAAAAAAAATGAAATAAAAAAAATTGACTAGTTATTCACGATGTATGACGACATAATTATGTTGTGTTGGAGAGCAATTCCAGAAATATTGTACTTTCCTGTTCTTTCTTTAGTTCATCTTGTTCCTGGTGAAGTTGTAGATAACGTTGTAGATAAGTTGTAGATAAACTTGTAGAGAAACTTGTAGATAAAGTTGTAGAGAAACTTGTAGATGAAGTTGTAGAAAAACTTGTAGATAAAGTTGTAGAGAAACTTGTAGATAAAGTTGTAGATAGATTTCCAGTCCCAGATAAAGTGGAGGTAGCTTTCTGGTACCAGATAAATATCCCAGATAAAGTGCTGGGGAACAAATAAAGTATCAGGAACAAATTTAACCAATTTAACAAAATCCAGGATGTCTGAAGTATGATATTACAGTACAGATAATATTTGATATTAAAGAAAATTATTTGACAACGTGGTTCATACATCCTGTATTTTTAGATAAAAGAAATACTCAAAGAAAGCAAATGAAAAACGATAAAATCGAATAACCGATTCTGCACCGGTAAATACATACATATTTTAAATATGTATATATTTTTAAATAGGTTTGAAATATATTCAAAGATAATATGAAAAAAAAATCTGAAAGAACAAAAAAAAACAAATTCATATCGATATATATTCCTGGCACTGGAATGACATTGCTACATAATAAAGATAGGAAGGTAGAAACTATTAAGAAAGGAGAGTTAGTTATACATTTAAGCGACATGACTTACCACTCAAATGAATGCACTTCTTAGAGATAAGATAAGATAAGCCAGAAAGGCTTCAATAGCACATGTTCGCAGGAAAGAAAGAATGAAACCCTTTTGCCACTTGTTTAAATACACGAAATCATGTGAAAGACAACAGACTTACGTCTCATGTTCGTGTCACGCTCATACGCTTTGACCAGGAAAGGAATTTACATTTCAGTAGTGAATTCTTGATTCATATTTGATTTATAATTGGTAGAAGAAGAGACACGAGGTCGAAGTGGGAATCTCAAAATAGAAGTGACTATTTTCCCGACAGGCGGGCCTCGATCGGCACGCATAGAAACGTTGATTTCGACTCTCGTCGACAGTAAATATATTCAGCCTTGAAACATTTCTCGGTGTTGGGTATGAGAAAGGACTGGCTATTCGCCGCCCATACGATAATTTATTAATTCAATAGAGGGAAGTAAAGTGAACGAAATTAACGTTACACACCCTTACAACCCGAGAAAAATTTTTTTTTATAAGTGAAAATCATTGAGCTATTACGAGACGGAAGTAAAGAAGATATTAAGAAGATATTGAACGATAGGAAGACTAAGAAGAAAGGAACGAGTCACTGCAATACTGAAGGAAAAGAACAAATTTGAGGATTCTTCCGAATAATTAATTTAGAGAAAAATAAAGATTTAAAAAAAAATGAAAGAAAGGGAGCGGTCCAAAGTCTTCACCGGTAAGCCAGGTGATTTTTTTTTCTTCCTAGGCTCTTACCAGGGAGGTTGCCAGTTAGCGTCCACAGTAGCCATTGGTCATCGCGCAAGCAGAACATTAGGGATAAAAAATCATCTCACAAACACAGCAGAAACTTTGAACGGTAAATTCTGAGAAAAGCGGAACCAGTACCAGGTATCTACATACCAATAATTTTAGAAATTTAATAGAAAGATAAATCACTGCATCAGTGGGTTCCCAAAGATAATGACTTAAGATAAGATAAGATAAGGAAAGAAATGAGACTCCCATCAGATACATTGATTATCTCTCAGTTATATAAAAAAGATATGGATGAGCTATTATTTATAAAATGTTTCTTTATTTAATTACTACTATCATATGAATAGAAAAAAATATATATTTTTGGAACAAATCCAAGGAAGTTTGTATTACTCCCTAACAGAATGTAGCTCCTGTCAAGCTAAAATGTTTTGGAACAATGCCAAGGAAGTTTGTATTACTCCCTAACAGAATGTAGCTCTTGTCAAGCTAAAATGTTTTGGAACAATGCCAAGGAAGTTTGTATTACTCCCTAACAGAATGTAGCTCCTGTCAAGCTAAAATTTCCAATATATTATACCCCATATAACGATATATGAAAATAAAAAAACACAAAAAAACTACTTATATTTTTGGTTGGATATGTGCATCACCACAGTATCACCGATCAAGAAATCAACTTCTGCCTAATGAGAAGGACCTCGCGAGAGATGTTAAATCACGTCGTGGTCTTCAATCTCAGCTTCAGATGAAATCCAAACCCAAAACACCATGACAATACAACATAACGTTCCTTAAATAGAAAAGCTTTTAAGATCGATAAACTAAATAATGAATAACAACAAACCAAAAAAAAAACGAGAAAAAAAAATTCAAAACATTTTTTTGGAAGAAGCTGATACAGCAAGTCCAAGGAGGCTCGATCTAACCCCCTAACAGAATGTAGCTTGTCAAGCTGAAATTTGGGGAGAAGAGAAATTGACAACGGCATCCCACAACAGTACTGTTGGAAAATCCCCAGAGCGATATGTGAGCCATGTTGGCACAAACGCAGTAGCTAACCCCCCAAGTAGATTTAACTAATGACAGCAGACCTTAGCCACCTCTGCCTCCCAGGCTGATTAACCCCGCGACGCTGAACCCTGAAAGACATTTCAGACCGCTCTGAGCTCCCTCAACACCCACTGCTGAGAAATCCAACAAAAAATATAATCAAAAAGGGAAAATGTGATGCAATAAAATATAGACAGATTGAATCCATGTGTATAAGTGAAATATCCAGATCAATCTTTCGGAATGATCATAGATACAGGTATGTAATGAGCAAAATAGAAAAATTTTAAGTAAACAAGATATTAGGTAAGATATTGACTGAAGATAGGCAAAAAGAATTTCTGTAATGTAAGTTGACATCTCGAACATATTAACAAATAGATAATAAAAAAAATTTAAAACACTTGAGATACTAAAAATTTTCAACATGAAGGTAATGAAAATTTTTAAGATAATTGAGATAAAGGAAATTTTGAAACAGTTAAGATATTAAAATTTTAAGATAGTTAAGATAATAGAAATTTTAGATAACTGAAGTAATAAAACTTTAGAGCTAAGATAATAACTTCGATATCCCCTGATATGTCAGCAACTATGTAAGTTAATTGCAAAGTCAAATTATCAATGGTCTTTAAAAAAAATTTAATATACCCTTTCGGTATATAAATACAGACAAGACACTTTGTCTGTAACGATAAGATAAGATAAGTACTATAAAATATATAGTACAGTAGACAAGTTTACTACCCTTGTCCACTTAGATAAGATAAGATAAGATAAGATATTTATCGTAAACTACGATAATTAAGATAAGATAAGGTACTGAAGATATAATATCACCCCTAAAACATTTAAGGTATATCCGATATTTCTCCAAATCAATTAGACCCAATTCATTAACCTCTATGCATGTGCGCAACAGGTTTATTACTCAATTTGATTTGACTGTGCAAAAAAAACTTTTTCAAAATTATAATGAATTTGAATATTTTAAAGATTCGAAAAATTCTCAACAGATTTTATATTATAATTCTTAGATTAGAATTCCATCCGGCTAGGAAAATATTTATTACACTACTCATTTATCCCAGAACACGAAGGTTAATTTGCTAATCAGTAGTAGGGAAAGAAAGTCATTATCGTTTTCTAGTCAAAGAAAAGGAAAATCTCTATGATAAAAAGATAAAAAAAAATATTCGAGACACCAACATACAACACAAATAAAATGAGGAAGTAGGAAAGATATATTTATCTGATTACGTTAGGGTTGCTTCGGAATCATCGATATCAGAACACTCATCATCAGACAAGATACCAGCTTTAAGGTCTTTCATGTGCCATCGACCAATATTTTTTCCCGTTTCATCTTTTAATTCATACACTAAGGGAGAGATAACACGATATACGGTACATTGTGTATATTTCGGTAAAAATTTTGCGGAAATATATCTGGCTTTGTCCGATTTTGGGTAGTTCTTTTTCCAAACCCGATCACCTACATAAAACCTATGATCACGTTTGCGCAAATTATAACGTTGACTACTTTGTCGATATGCTGTTTGCAAGTTCTTTCTCACCACTTCGAAAAATTTAGGCATTTCTTGTGTATCCTGAATTCGGTGAACTTTGTCAGAAATGGTAACCTGATTATTTGCATTTTCTGCAATTTTACCATAAAAATTTCCCGAGACAGGTACATTTCGAGCAAAGGTAAGGAAGGAAGGGGTGAAATCGGTAACCTCATGTTTCGACAGCCGAATTGCTTGAGCAATTTTATATATTTCTTCATCCCATGTTCTATGATCTTCATAACTATAAGATCGTATAGCTGTGACAATGGATTTGTTTACGCGCTCAGTATGATTAATTTGCGGATGAAAGTTAGCATTATACCATATCTTTTGTACTGAATATTTTTCCATGAGATTTTTGAAAAGATGACTCGTGAACTGTTCACCATTATCACACGGAACGATTTGAGGTATTCCAAAAATGAGAAAAACATGATTTTCTAAAAAATCCACTATAGAACGAGCGGTAGCCTGACGTAAGGGATGAACCAATACGAATTTAGTGAACCAGTGAACTACAACAAGTGCGAACTGATTACCTTTGCGAGATCGGGGATATGGCCCTAAAAGATCACACGATATTAATTGAAAAGGGAAGTTAATATTACGATATTGTCCCATTAATCCTGCTTGGGGTAAGTTAGATGGTTTACACGATGCACATATTTTACAACGAGTGACATATTTATAAACCGATTTTCTAAGATTCGGCCAATAATAAATTTCAGAAATTCTCTCTAATGTTTTAAAAACACCGAAGTGAGAAGAAGTTGGACTATCATGAAAATGATGTAAAATTTCATTTCGATTTTTAGTAGGAACGACAATTTTCCAATCGGAAATATTACTACTTGGTCCAAATTTATTAAAGACATGTTTATATAATATGTTATTCTCAACTCGAAAACTTGGGTATTTTTCCGGAAAATCCTGAACATGAGAAATCATGTCATTATACCATTTATCAGGATGCAAGGTAGATAAGTCTAAAATACTAACTTCAGGTATACGAGATAAAGCATCCGCAACTACAGTTCCGGTAGATCTACGGTGTACGATAGAAAAGTTGTATTGCGACAATTGCAATATCCATCTAGCTAAGCGAGGAGAAGGTTTTTTCATGTTATTCAACCAAACCAGAGAAGAATGATCGGTAATTACGGTGAAATGACGACCGATAAGATAATACCTAAAATGATCGATCCCTAACAAAACTGCTAACAGTTCCTTTTCGGTAGTACTGAATTTCTTTTGACCCTTTGTGAGTTTCTTACTCATATAAGCTATGGGATGTTCGAGTCCATTTTCCACTTGAAAAAGAACACTTCCTACCCCAACATCACTAGCATCTGTCATAAGAAAGAAAGGTTTGGTGAAATCGGGACTACTTAAGATAGGAGCGGTAGTTAAGACAGTTTTCACCTTTTCGAAAGCTTGATCTGCTTGGGGTGTCCAAGTAATGGGTTGGTGTTTCTTTCGCTCACTTAGAAGATCAGAATTTGGAGCAGATAAGGAAGAAAAATCTTTAAGAAACCGTCGATAATACGAAACCATTCCCAAGAATCTACGCACCTGAGTGGCAGTTTTCGGAACAGGATACTCACAAATAGCAGAAACCTTTTCAGGATCGGTACGAAGACCATTTTCATCCACTACATAACCTAGATATCTAAGGGAAGAACGACAAAACTGACATTTATCTAAATTCACCGTCAAGCCGGCATCTCGTAATCTCTCAAAAACAATCTGGAGAATTTCCATGTGTTTGTCAAAATCAGGAGTACAAATGATGATGTCATCCAGGTAGTAAAAACAATACGGTTCTAAGGAAGGACCAATGACCAAATCGATCAAACGACACATACTAGCAGGAGCAGATACTAAACCGAAAGGGGTAGTGACATACTCGAATAAACCTTTACCCTTAACTGCAAAAGCTGTTTTTTCCCGAGATGATTTCTCCAACGGAATTTGATAGAATGCTTGCTTCAGATCGATACTAGATATATAACGAGTATCTCGAAGTTGACTCAGTATAACTTCGATTGAAGGTAAGGGATAAGCATCTTTATTTAAAGTTACACTATTTAATTTACGTCCATCAAAACACATTCTATATTTACCATCTCCCTTTTGAACTAACCAGATAGGGCTACAATATGAAGATTTACTTTCCTGAATTACACCTAATTCAAGCAAAGTATCTACTTCCTTTTCCAGGTAAGCTTGCATTGCCTGAGGTAAGGGATATTGGGTTTGTTTAAAGGGAGGGGAATTTCTTGTATCAATGAAATGCTCTATCAAATGAGTTTTGCCGATTTTATCTGAAGGACTAATAATCTTGAAGAGATCAATAGTTTGATTTAATTTACCAGTTTGATTAGGAGTTAAATGAGATACATTCCGAATTGTATTGACTACAGCCAACGAGAGAGAACTTACAGTTAAAGATAATTTAGAGAAATGCATATTTACGTTAAAAATCTTAAGAAAGTCCATACCGAGAATAATGTCATGTTTAACAGAAGGTATTAGATAAAATTTCATAAGCCTAGATATCTTGTCTGTGATGACATATGTTTCGATATAACCAAGAACGTCCTGCAACTTGCCATCTGCAGTAGATATTTTTAAGTTATCATCGTTTAAGATAGGTATCGATAAGTTATGAATAAAATCTAGTGCACGAGAACCAATCAATGAGATATTTGAACCAGTATCAACAAGGCAAGAAATTGTTTTATTAAAAATTATGATATCGACATAAGGTCGATTATCATTTTCCATGTTATACAACAGTGACCCTACATTTGCTAAAGACTTATGCTTCGAGTTTGAAACTATTGAATTTGATCCTGAATTTAATTTATAGAATTTTTTGACAAATAAAAGCCATGAATTCCAGTCGGAGTGACTTACAGTAGGAACCTTTTTTAAGATAGAAGGAGAAATTTTCCTTGCAGAACTGGAATTTACAGGATTTATTTGAGATAACCCCAATTTTTGTCTTTTGTAGGTTTTTCCTGAGGTTTTGGTTTTACTTTGGTGCTGGATTTTCCTGATGTTTACAGTTTCTGAGCGACTGTGGTAGACTGGGAAGTTCGACCACCGCTTGGTTCGTTTTTTGAACACTTTGGACATTTCCTTTTCACTGTATCAGGATGTCCACAACCAAAACAAAACAGTTTCCTAGGAACTTGACAGTTATAATACATATGACCTGCTTGTTTGCAATTCCAGCAAGTCCAGGTAGAAGATACTACAGATAGATTTTTTCGTGTTTATTTAAAACAAGAATTATCCTTAAAAGAGGTACTAGGTATGCTCAAATCTGGTTCAAGTAAATATTGACTGCTTTTATGATTAGCTGTGAACTGTTGGTCCCAAGTTAATGTTTCCTCTAGTCGTTTACATTTTTCAGTCAAAATATCAACAGTATCAATATCAATTAAAGCTAATGGTTGTGCATAATGAGGTAAAAGATTTCTACGAATAATACGAATGATGGCACCTTCACTTGGTTTGTCATCAAGACGGTTGAAAAACCACACATGGCGTTAATATACAAGGTAACTCGTTCATGTTGACCTTGTTTTCTAGCTTTGATTTCCTCTAGTAAATCATCTTGGTAGTTATACGGTAAGAAATCGGATTTTAATTTGGTCACTAATTGTTCCCAATTCTAAACTTTGCATCTGTTAATAAGATACCAATTAAAAGCCTGATCACTAAATAAATCAGCTGAGCTAGAAAACAATTCAGCATCTGTGATACCTCTCGAAAGTTTGAGGCAATTTACGCGTTCTAAAAATCCAAGTACAGATTCTTTGGAATCTATTCCTGAGAATCTTATCCCCCATTTATGTACAGGTACAGGTTTAGAAAAAGAGAAAATTTGACTTGTATTTACTGGAGTGGATTGTCTGTCTGAATCGATAACATTGATTTTGCTATCTAATTCACCTTCTAAACAAAATATTTCTGTTGTTAAATGTTTCTTTACTTGCTCTTGTTCGTCCACCTCGCAAGTTACACGAGAAGTACGTTGAGTGAGGTGAGTTAGACGGCAAGTCAATCTTCTGTACTCGACATCCGAAGAAGTTCCAACAAAATCTTGAACCTTCTTCTTCAAGTCGGCAAAAGACATCTCAATACCTGTAATTTCGGTAATAAAAGGAAGTTCAACATATGAAATCGAACTCCGCATAGATACTTCCTGTGTTAGAACACCGCGTAATAATTTCCTCTTCTCTGTAACCAGTGAAGGTATTTCCAAGCCACGATAAGAAAGTTCGTAATCCAATTCATGAGATAAAAGATAATCAACATTTAATTTGAAAATTCGAGCCATGTTATTATACGTTAATTGACGGTATTGAAAATATAAGATAAAAGAGAAAAATTGACGAAAAAGAAAATTTTATAGGTACGATACGTAAAGATATACGATAGAAATATAAAGATATGTTAGATAAACGATAATAAAAATAGATATTACCAACTCAACTGTGAACGATATGATAAGTAAAAGATAGAAAGATAAATAATACGATAAGTGAAAAAAGATATATATATAGAATATTAAAGTGATTGCTTCTGACTTCAACTACTGTCCAAACTTCCAAGTTTCAAGATTTATTATTATAAAGCAGATGTGTAAAACAAGGCCCCACGTTGGGCGCCAATTTGTTACGTAATTATAAGGTAATGCCACTTTGCAACGCCTCCAACAAGGTTGGGTGACAATTTGCTACGGCTACTCAGTTTAGAGAGCACCTCAGGTGTAGATTCTGAGACCAAACTAGTACAAATTCAGAGAGTAGTCTTACCGGTTCTCGGGTAATCCTACTTGAAATTTATTTAAGGTGAAATAAAGGTAAATTATGAAAATTAAGAAAGGTAAGTGGGCGCCACTCTGAATAATACTAGCTTATTTGTTATTCACATCCGCATTATACCGACAAATCCTGGAAGATTGGAAGGGAAAAAAAACTATATGAACAACGTTATTAAATTTACAAGTTGTATATTGACTAAAAAAAATGAAATAAAAAAAATTGACTAGTTATTCACGATGTATGACGACATATGTTGGAGAGCAATCCCAGAAATATTGTACTTTCCTGTTCTTTCTTTAGTTCATCTTGTTCCTGGTGAAGTTGTGGATAACGTTGTAGATAACGTTGTAGATAACGTTGTAGATAAGTTATAGATAAACTTGTAGAGAAACTTGTAGATAAAGTTGTAGAGAAACTTGTAGATAAAGTTGTAGAAAAACTTGTAGATAAAGTTGTAGAGAAACTTGTAGATAAAGTTGTAGATAGATTTCCAGTCCCTGATAAAGTGGAGATAGCTTTCTGGTACCAGATAAGTATCCCAGATAAAGTGCTGGGGAACAAATATAGTATCAGGAACAAATTTAACCAATTTAACAAAATCCAGGATGTCTGAAGTATGATATTACAGTACAGATAATATTTGATATTAAAGAAAATTATTTGACAGCGTGGTTCATACATCCTGTATTTTTAGATAAAAGAAATACTCAAAGAAAGCAAATGAAAAACGATAAAATCGAATAACCGATTCTGCACCGGTAAATACATACATATTTTAAATATGTATATATTTTTAAATAGGTTTGAAATATATTCTAAGATAATATGAAAAAAAAATCTGAAAGAACAAAAAAAAACAAATTCATATCGATATATATTCCTGGCACTGGAATGACATTGCTACATAATAAAGATAGGAAGGTAGAAACTATTAAGAAAGGAGAGTTAGTTATACATTTAAGCGACATGACTTACCACTCAAATGAATGCACTTCTTAGAGATAAGATAAGATAAGCCAGAAAGGCTTCAATAGCACATGTTCGCAGGAAAGAAAGAATGAAACCCTTTTGCCACTTGTTTAAATACACGAAATCATGTGAAAGACAACAGACTTGCGTCTCATGTTCGTGTCACGCTCATACGCTTTGACCAGGAAAGGAATTTACATTTCAGTAGTGAATTCTTGATTCATATTTGATTTATAATTGGTAGGAGAAGAGACACGAGGTCGAAGTGGGAATCTCAAAATAGAAGTGACTATTTTCCCGACAGACGGACCTCGATCGGCACGCATAGAAACGTTGATTTTGACTCTCGTCGACAGTAAATATATTCAGCCTTGAAACATTTCTCGGTGTTGGGTATGAGAAAGGACTGGCTATTCGACGCCCATACGATAATTTATTAATTCAATAGAGGGAAGTGAAGTGAACGAAATTAACGTTACATAGTATCTTTCTTTTTTTGGTTATACTTCTATCGGTTGTGACCTGCTTTGGTAATACTAATTTTAGCTTCGGTTTCAAAAAAGATACTTCAGAAAAAGTTTCTTGCTCTAGTTGATTTTTGAAGAAGAGTTTTTTAGAGCCGAGTTTTATGAATGTTGTATTTCTTGCAAATGTCACATATTGCATTTTGTAATTCCACTACTCCAGCTTCTAATCCACATTTTCCACTATCAGTTGGAATATCATTTTCGTGAACACGATTTTTATAAGTGGAGCACATTCCACATTCATCTGGGGTAGGTGATGCAAAACCTATATTTTCTTTATCGAATACTTTTCTATAGGTTTCATAGCTTAATTTGGAAAACTTTGACAAAAAGTCTTTGAACATTTCACGAATTGTTATATCACACGGTAAATATCTCCTATTCGGGGCATGTTCTAAATTTTAATGTGACACTAGCGGATGATAGGAATCAATGTGTTTTTTTACATGTGAGTAATTTTTGTCCGCGATTGCCCTCACTGCCTCAGCCCTTTTTTGGCCTCTTTTGTCTTTTAGGTCTACCGGTAAATCATTTACTTACTGTTCTCTTTAAGTAATCGGTGATTATGGAGTCTGATCTAAAACCAAGAGTATTCATAAACATACTCTTACAAACCACTATCATGTTTTTGGTTTCATACTGGGAATCTGTCAATAGGTTTTCTAGCTGTGAATCCGATTCTGAGTTATCTAAATCTACCATCAAATTGGTTTTTCTCTGTGAATCACACAATATATTTTCTGCCTGTTCTATTTTAATATTTGGTAAGTTATATGCTATTGGAAATCTTCTGGGTATATCTGAGTCTACTTTTCTATATTTAATTTCTTTTTTTACGATATATTTATCCAAAAACAGTCTTTTTTCCCTGAAATTAAAATCGTTATAATTTTTAAAAATTATTTTTCTTTCTTCTTCTGTGAATTGGTCTCGACACTTCTGACTGCAACTACTCTTACATGGCTCAAATAGTTGAGGTACATACGTTTTTTTGGCTTTTTTAGCTTTTTTAGGTTCTTTATGTTCAATCTTGTTATTTTCATTCGTATTTTCACTGGAATTAGGTATTTCATTTTCTTTTTGTTCATTATTTTTTTTGTGACGTCTAACTCTTCATTTTTAATCTCTTCAATCTCACCAAATTTCGAGTCCTCATGGACCACGATCTCTTCAGGGGGTATTTCCTCTGAAATTAAAAAAAAAATTTGACTACCATGTCATTAAAACATACAGCTTAAAACACGTTATTTGGTTGAGAGATTGCCTATCGTCGATAAAATTTCCTCTGATGTTTTAGAAATCAATGGTTCCTCTGATCTAACATTTCCCAAAAGGTAATTACAAGCTTTTTTTAGAATATAAATTAAGCTACTAATTAAACCTACATAAAGAAGAAAAATATTACCCTATTTTGTAAATATCTAAATATCTACATAATATCTAGAAAATATCCACACAGACATCTTTAACTTAACAAATTTATTTCCAATTTTATGCTTTCATAATTATTACGTCCCCCGCCTAATTACACCACTGGTTAAAAAGCTCAGTGAATCAGCAAAACTTCAATTGTGCCATTTATATTTGTGGCTATTAAGAATATCAGTAATAAATTCACTTCATCTTATGTAAACAACAATGAATAAACAACAACGGAATAAGGACTTACCCTCTTCTTTTATTTGGTTTTTCTGCTAACGTCATTTCAAGTAGTTTTTTTCCTCGAGACGACATATTTTTACGTGCACTTTATTAACTAAACTTACTTGTCCAAATGTAATAAAATAATACTGAATGGTCTTGTCCAAACTTCCATAAAGCAAAGTAAGGCGGCTTACCCCACCCTAATTTTCGGTATTATTTTAGAAGTCGAGTTAGATAAATCACTGTAAACGTTTTAACGATGCTAAGTAAAGTTACTTGATTCTTCGTTTGAATTTTATAGGACCTACCATAAAGTAAATCGACTCACTTGTTTCTTAAATTGCACAAATGTCAAATCTTCTCAAATAACTTGATTAGCTTTATTTATACAAAGTTAAATTATAAGCAAGAATAGGATAATACAAAACTAAGCAGGTAAGAAGATTTACTGAAATATTTTTCGCCGAGAAGTAGAGATGCTAGAATTTAGTTGTAAATAACTTGTTTATGCAATATTCACTTAATTACCGAAATTGGTGTAGACATAGAGTATCAAAAGTGAAGCCCAAATCTGCATAAAAAGCAAGAACACAGTAAGTCGAGTTACTTGAATCTATGTTTTTGAGGCAGAGATACCGACTGAAATAAAAATCATTGTTGTAAGTACACTATAACTTTGTATAAACTGCAAATTGTTTTTAATAATGGAAAACGTTAGAACTAGAAAGACTTCTGCGAAAGGAGAAGACGAACTGCACGTATTAGTAAAATCATTAGTTACAACATTATGTACGTCAGATGATTTTATTGAAAAAATTACCAAAGCTATAACAGATAAAATTAGTAAAATACTAAAAGATGATATTCACAAGTTAAAGGAAGAGAATGTACGGATTAATAAAAAACTGGAAGAACAAGACCAAGTTATACAAAGTCTAGTTAGGAAACAAGAACAACATGAGGAAGTCAACAGAAGTCGCAATATTCGATTTTATGGGTTGAAGGAGGTTGGAGGAGAAAATTTGCAAGGAATTAATTATCAATTTGTTTGCTGGGACAATGAATTTAAAAATCGATGAAAATGCAATTGTGTCGTCATTTAGATTAGGGAAGAAACTAGAAGGAAAGCAGAGACCAATATTAGTTAGGTTTTCATTAGTCCATTTTAAGCAAGTTATTTATAATGCTAAAAAGTTATTAAAACCAACTAAGATTGTTGCCAGAGAGGACCTAACATCTAAAAAAGTAAACATTTCAAAAGCAGCGTTAACCAAAATTGAAAAAATGGAAGGGTGTGGACAAACTGTGGTAACATTTTCCTGAAGTATAATAATGCCGATGAAGTATTGAAAATTGTTAGGATGGAAGATGTTAGTAGATTAGTGTAACAAGCTTAGTGTTTGAAAATCAATCTTAATTACTTAAATACTTTCTTTGAGTTTTCTTTTTTTTTGTCCTTTGTGTTTCTTTTATGATAACATTTTGAGCTTATCTAATTAAGCATGTTAAAAGTTAACTAAAAATATCAGATTATAATTTCGCGGCACCTGCAAGTTGAGTGCAATTGATACACAATTTAGTGTATCGTTTTTGTTGTAGATAAATAGATTTTATTTTTGTAAATAATTGAATTGCTTTGGTTACTAGGTAATTAAATCTAAATTAGTGTAAAATATAAAAATGCCTTTTCTGAAGGTTGGTTTTGCTAACGCTAGATCTTTAGTACCTTCTATGCGAAATTTGAAACTAATTATACTAAGAAAAGATTTTGACATATTTTTAGTATGCGAATCCTGGTTGAAAAAATCTATTAATGACTCAGTTTTAAATATTAGCGCTGACAGAAATTGCGATGGTAAGGGGTTGTGTATTTATGTTAAAAGTAAAATACGAAGCGAGATAATTATCACTAGGCAGGATTACACTTGGGAACAACTGTGGATTAAAGACATTTTACATAAAAAATCTTTCGCGGTAGGAGTTATTTATAAACCCCATGAACATAATACAGATACTTGTTTAGATGAATTTGAAGATTGTCTGATACTGATATTATCTGTATGGGGGATTGGATCTATTGGACTACGACAATATAAATGTGAAAAAATTTAATTCCATTTTGGAATCACTTCATTTGCAACAAATAATTGATGAACCTACCAGAATTACCACAACAACGGCAACTCTTTTGGATTATGTGATAGTTCCCGAAGGTACTCACTGCAATAAGGGTGTTATGGAAAAAATAATATCAGACCACTCGATGGTATTTTGTAATTTAAAAATAAATAAGAAAGTGAATCCAAAATTTATTTTCTATAGAAATTTTAAATATTTTGATGAGACAAATTTCCAACGCGATCTCTTCAACACTTCATTTTTTAGGAAACAATAGATGCCAAAACTTCGTATTTAGTTAACTGCCTAAATAATTTGTTTGATAGGCACTTGCCTATTGACACTTCAAGGGTTACAAAGCCGAAACCGCCCTGGCTAACGTTTCCTATGAAAATTATGATGGCTGAAAGAGACAAAGCCCTAAGTAAGTACATGCGAACTAAATCTCAGGCTGATTTCCAAACTTATAATAAACTACGCAATTTTACATTTCAATCTATTAAAAGAGAAAAAATAGCCTATTTTATACATCAATTTAATAATAATACCCCAAGGGAAATGTGGCGAATTCTAAGATGTAATAAATTTTTGCCTGATAGAAAATTCGACATACCAGATAATTTGCGCAATCCTACTGAAATAAATAACTTTTTATTGAATCCGGTCCACAAACAAATCCCTCTGAAGATATTAAAAATTTCTATAAATTAAATAAACTTATTGATTCTAATTTTGATTTTCATGAAGTTAATGACTTATTTGTTTATAAAACAATTTGTGACTTCATAACTAATGCTGCAGGATGTGACGGGTTAAACATTAATTTAATTAAATTGTGCTGTCCACATATAGTCCCTTATAATACACATATAATAAATTTTTGCCTCACTGAATGTGTCATTCCGGATATGTCGAAGAAAGCGGTAGTGAAGATTTTACCGAAGAAGTCTGACCCAACTCAACTCAAGGATTTACGCCCGATAAGTATTCTACCTAGTTTATCGAAAATTTTAGAAAGTGCCATGGAAACCCAAATAAAAAACTATTTGCAAGAACACTCCCTACTTCCAACAGTTCAATCGGGCTTCCGTTAAGGTTTCAGTTGTACTACTGCTTTACTTCATATTACAGATGATATTTTAAAAGCTCTAGATCAAGGTCAAAGCACAGTATTGGTAATGCTAGATTTCAGTCAAGCATTCGATACCATAAATTATGATTTAATGCTGTATATGTTATAATATATGGGATTTTCTAAGTACGCTTGCTTTTTATTAGAAAACTATCTTAAATTTAGACAACAGCAAGTTTGTTTAGACGGAGTTTATTCAAATTTTCTTTCACTAATGTCAGTTGTTCCACAGGGATCAATACTTGGACCACTATTATTTAGTATGTATACAGTTATTGAACCAAATCCTAAACTGTAATTTTCACTTGCACGCTGTTGATACTCAGTTATATTATAGTTTTAGACCTCATGAAGGGCATACTGCCCGTGTAGTTATTAATGATGACTTAAAAATGTTTATCGATTGTGCAACTGAACATTGTTTATTAATTAATCCAACAAAATCTAAAGTTATGATATTTGGGAACAAAAATCAAAGACAATATTGGTTAAACTCCATAAATATTTGTATCAGTAATGAAGAATTAGAGATACCCATGAAGGGTCATTTTCGATTCTGAACTAAGATTTGAGAGACATATAAATAAGTTATTACAACGTGCTTATTGTAATATTAAAATGATTTATGGAAATGGACATTCTTTCCTATTTACATGAAAAAACAGCTTTGTGATACCTTGGTTCTGTCTATGCGGATGTGTTACATGGTCCCAATCTAACAATTACGTACAAAAAGAAAATTCAAAAGGTTCAAAATTCTTGTCCGCCTATGATTTTTGTATACGAAGACGGAAAAAGATCTCGCATAAATTAAAAGTAGAGAACAGAAGAAAACATCACTTTCTTGCTTTATGTCATACGTTAATTGTGAATAAAAAGCCCTCTTACCTCCATCGTAAAATGACGTACCGTTCTGATAAGAAATAGGGGATTATTGACTATACCCTATTTCAAGACTGAAATATTCAGGCGTTCCTTCAGTTACTTGATCTATGACTTGTACAATAAAGTTGTTCCTCAGTTTAAAAAATTGAATATTCTAAGATTTAAATCAGTTCTTAAAAGACACATTTTGGACAGTCAAAACTAACTAAACAGTTTTCGGATTTTTGTCATGGTTATTCTTCATTTTCCTAAATATTTACATTCTCCTTACATTCATACATACATTACTTTTTGGGGGTAAATTTTATTATTGAAATGTTCAAATTGGATTCTAAGATTAAGGCATAAAATTAGTCTCGTAGATGAGTCTCGTAGATGAAACGATTACCGGCACCACCTCTACTTTCTCTGCATGCCACATCTGTCCTACCTCAATTGCAAGATCGGTGTATTTTGCAATTTTTTCGTTGTATTTGTCTAAAATATTGTTATTATTGGGTACAGCAACATCCACCAGGAGAACCGAGTTAGCTTTTTTATCCACAACCACAATATCAGGCCGGTTATTCGTCACCCGTCTATCGGTGATAATTGACCTATTGTAGTATAGTCTAAAATCAGCATTCTCTAGAACTGCATGCGGATGGTACTTGTAATAAGGCGTGTAGGTGTTAACTAATCCAAATTTGTTGGCCAACTTCTGATGGATGATGTTGCAAAGTTGATTGTGCCTGCGTAGGTAATCAATGTTAGCTATGGCTGAACATCCCGACGTAATGTGTTGTATCGTCTAGGTTGTTTGTTGAAACCTTCTGCACTTGTCCGACACGATGTTTGGATCCCTTATAACAAATTTCTTGTAATTATTGGTATTAATTACTTGGTCTTGGATCGCCATCATAAATCCTTCTGTTTCTGGAAACAATGATCCATCAGAGAGCCACTTATTTGATGCTTCCTTGTCTATATATGGTTGATTGAGGTCGTGATGATGTCGACCATGGAGCGCTTTCTGGGCCCACTCTGCCTGTTTGTCAGAGTCTGTAACGATTTCAAGTTTATTATCAGGGTTTACAAGATCTAAGGGGGAATAGTTTTTATCTGCTTTCGCAACCAGCTCATGCAATTTAGATGTTTGAGCCTTGCCAATGAAGTATTTTTGGAGTTGAGATATTTGTTTGTAATGTAAATTAACTATGTCCGTTAGAGCTCTTCCTCCCTCTTTTCTTGGTAGTGTGGTCCTAATAACTGATGATGTCGGGTGGTGACATTTGTGTTTGGTCATCATGGTTCGCGTTGTTCTTTGAATATCTTCCAGTTCTGTTTTAGTCCACTTCAGAATTCCAAATGAGTATGTCAGGACCGGTATGGCGTAGGTGTTAATTGCTTTGGCAAGATTCCCTGCGTTCAACTGGGATTTCAATAAAGCAGTTATCCTTTGAGTGAACTCTCCTCGAGTTTTGGTTTTTGCTTGCTTCTGGTCTAGTAGCTTAGCTTGCTGAAATCCTAGATATTTGTAGGTTTCACCATTTTGCATGGCATTTATAATGTTCCCATTAGGTAGTAACACATCTCCTTTAACGATTTTACCCTTCTCGATATTCAAGGTTTTGCACTTGTCTAATCCAAATCCCATTTGTATATCACTGGAAAATTTTTCAGTGATATTAAGTAAATGTTGAATTTGACGCTGGTTTGATGCGTATATTTTGATGTCATCCATGTATAAAAGGTGGGAAACAGTGCAGCTAGTGTTCCTGTTGGCTTTGATTTTAAAGCCGTAATCCGTATCGTTAAGTAGCTTGGAAAGTGGATTCATTGCCAAACAAAACCAAAGTGGACTCAGGGAGTCGCCCTGGAAGATCCCCCTACGGATAGAAATTTCATCAGTTTCGAGGTATTGACCATTTATTTGTAAATGAAGGTTCGTTCGCCAGTGCTTCATCGATGATTCAAGAAAAGTAACAAGAATGGGGTGTAATTTGTAAATTTGCAAAACTTTAACAAGCCAGGAATGTGGAACGCTATCAAATGCTTTCCTATAATCTACGAAAGCCGTGTAGATGTTGCGCTGTTCCTTCTGCGCCTGTTTTAGTATTACCGAATCGATGATGAGTTGTTCTTTGCAGCCTTGGTGATCTCGTCTGCACCCTTTCTGTTCTTCCGACAAGATGTTGTTATGGATGTTATGAATGCAAGACGTTAATATTTTACATATAGTTGGAAGGCATGTTATAGGTCTATACTGCGTAGGATCGTGAGTTTGATGCGTTTTGGGAAGCAAGTGGGTGGAACCCAGTGTCAGAAATGGTGGTGTATCTTCTGGATGTTGCAGAATATGTGTAAATGATCTTGCTATTGCTTCATGCAGACTGTCAAACTTCTTATACCAGAAGTTTTGGACATTGTCAACTCCTGGTGTCTTCCAACTACTGGTGCTCTTTATAGCTTCGGTTACCTCGCTTGTTGTCAAGTTAACGAAAGGCATTGGTTCAATGTTTATTTTTTCCTCCTCAGTTCTTATCCAGTGAGCGTTGGATTTATGTTCGATAGGGTTCGACCATAAAGAAGACCAGTACTCCGTTAGCTCATCTCTATTTGGAAGACTTTGGTTGTGATTGTTTACTGTACCGCTTAGTTGCCTGTAAAATAACTTCTGATTGTTATTGAATAAGTAGTTCTGTTGTTTCCTTTTCGTGCACTTGACATATCGTGACAAACGTTTTGATTTTGCCTTTAACTTTTGCCTGAGTAAATCCATATATTCACATACATGTTGTTTATGTTGTGGGTGACCTGTAAAAGTTTTGATTTTTCGATAGATCTTTCTCACTCTGTTTGTTAAGCGCCTAGACGGTTTCGAGTTGTTTTTAAACTCTGTTAGCTGCCCCAATTCCCTTCTGATGTCATCAATGGACTTTTCCAGCCGGCGTTGCCACCAAGGCTTGAGCTGTTTGTAGTCTTTACCCCGATTGTTCTTTGGGGATTGGATTTGTTGATTGTGACTTCGAAGCACTGCTACCGCTCCACAATAGATGAGAGTGTGAAGTTGTTCCAGCGCTTCGCAGTCTTTAGCATGGTTCTGCAGTAGTAAGTTCACAGCTGCTAGTATGCTGTTAGTGCTCTTATTAGTTCGAAGCTTGGGTAGTTTTGGCCGGTGTATTGGGTTGGTGCCATTAAATTCCGCTAGTGCTTTACAAAGTTCGGTATTATAGTCATTATCGGTGGTTTTGTCGCAATCATTGTTCATTTCTTCAACGCCATTGTGGTCTCCTTGTGCATTCTCCGATTTATGTGTATCCTGATCGGTAATTATGTCATTCTCTCCATCTTGAAGGTCAAGAAGGACTTCACCTCGAATTTGTTGCAACGTCGGACCGGGTAGTAGATTGTTTCTCACAATACTTCGACGTTGGTCAGCAATACGCTGTTCCGTGAGATGGTGAAATTCTGGAAAATGTTCAATGAATGCACGGTGGAGGGCGTATCTGTATGTCGTCATATCAGTTTACATCTTGGTGATTTTAAAGTAGGAGCGCATAATGAATGAGTTTAGCTCGATAGTCCACTTCATGCGCTTTCTGGGCTTTCCAGGTTTTGTGGTCGTAGATGTGCCGACTTGCGTCACTCCAGAAACATCAGAAGCCGGTGGCGGAGGATCGATGTTGTTTTCCCCCTGAGTGTGGTTCGCAGTAGCCCTACTCGGTGTCACGCTGCGCCTACCGCTAACCGAGGAAGAAGGTAAATCATTTTTCGAACAAGCCCTTCTAGCACCAACTTGAACGCGACAAGAGTTTAAGGTGTTGCAATGTCGATTCACCTGACGATTCCTGAGATTTAAGGTCCCGGAATTTACAATCGAATTATTGCTCCCCCCAGAATCCGTGGAGCAGACAGCCGATGTACTAGGTACACTAGCAGTGTGGGATTCTGAGCATTTAGCTCTACCCACCTGGGGTAATCTAGTTTTACAATTCGACATCGTGATTGTCGCATTTTAGACCTACTGCCAGGTGCTGATTCAGCCGCTCCTTACATGGGGAACAGACGCTGTCGGAGTACCGCTCCTTACATGGAGACCGTCGTGTCCTGAAACTAACTGGTTTTGGTTCGCTCCGAGGTATTTAATTTCCTCGATACCTTCTATATCTGAAAGGCATTCCCCGATCCACCACCTGTGGAAGCGCCCGATAGGGGACCAGTACCCCCACGGGTTATTATTATTATTATTATTATTATTATTATTATTATTTCCAATTCAAGTGTACTCTTGCCCAGCTTTTGCTGGTAATGTTCACCTATCCCGAGCGTTTGTAAACGCAAATGGGATTAGGCACAGCAGTTACATATTTAGAAATTTACGGACAGTGTGACAAGTATTCAAAATTGCAGCCTTCTGCAGATCGATGTATGTGTTTTTGTGAAGACCTAGTTTGGTGAGGCTGTCTTGTAGAGTTTTGGGGATTAGTCCCGTAGATGAAACGATGACCGGCACCACCTCTACCCTCTCTGCATGCCACATCTGTCCTACCTCAATTGCAAGATCGGTGTATTTTGCAATTTTCTCGTTGTATTTGTCTAACATATTGTTGTTATTGGGTACAGCAACATCCACTAGAAGAACCGAGTTAGCTTTTTTATCCACAACTACAATATCAGGCCGGTTATTCGTCACCCGTCTATCGGTGATAATTGACCTATCGTAGTATAGTCTAAAATCAGCATTCTCTAGAACTGCATGAGGATGGTACTTGTAATAAGGCGTGTAAGTGTTAACTAATCCAAATTTGTTGGCCAACTTCTGATGAATGATGTTGCACAGTTGGTTGTGCCTGCGTAGGTAATCAATGTTAGCTATGGCTGAACATCCCGACGTAATGTGTTGTATCGTCTCTGTTGTTTGTTGACACCTTCTGCACTTGTCCGATACGATATTTGGATCTCTTATAACAAATTTCTTGTAATTGTTGGTATTAATTACTTGGTCTTGGATCGCCATCATAAATCCTTCTGTTTCTGGAAACAATGTTCCATCAGAGAGCCACTTATTTGATGCTTCCTTGTCGATATATGGTTGATTGAGGTCGTGATGATGTCGACCATGGAGCGCTTTCTGGGCCCACTCTGCCTGTTTGTCAGAGTCTGTAACGATTTGAAGTTTATTATCAGGGTTTACAAGCTCTAAGGGGGAATTGTTTTTATCTGCTTTCGCGACCAGCTCATGCAATTTAGATGTTTGAGCCTTGCCAATGAAGAAATTTTGGAGTTTAGATATTTGATTATAATGTAAATTAACTATGTCCGATGAAGCTCTCCCTCCCTCTTTTCTTGGTAATGTGGTCCTAATAACTGATGATGTCGGGTGGTGACATTTGTGTTTGGTCATCATGGTTCGCGTTGTTCTTTGAATATCTTCCAGTTCTGTTTTTGTCCACTTCAGAATTCCAAATGAGTATGTCAGGATCGGTATGGCGTAGGTGTTAATTGCTTTGGCAAGATTTCCTGCGTTCAACTGGGATTTCAATAAAGCAGTTATCCTTTGAGTGAACTGTCCTCGAATTTTGGTTTTTGCTTGCTTCTGGTCAAGTAGCTTAGCTTGCTGAAATCCTAGATATTTGTAGGTTTCACCATTTTGCATGGCATTTATAATGTTCCCATTAGGTAGTAATACATCTCCGTTAACGATTTTATCCTTCTCGATCTTTAAGGTTTTGCACTTGTCTAATCCAAATCCCATTTGTATATCACTTGAAAATTTTTCAGTAATGTTGAATTTGACGCTGGTTTGATACGTATATTTCGATGTCATCCATGTATAAGAGGTGGGAAACAGTGCAGCTAGTGTTTCTGTTGGCCTTGATTTTAAAGCCGTAATCCGTATCGTTAAGCAGATTGGAGAGTGGATTCATTGCCAAACAAAACCAAAGTGGACTCAGGGAGTCGCCTTGGAAGATCCCCCTACGGATAGAAATTTCATCTTTTTCGAGGTATTGACCATTTATTTGTAAATGAAGGTTCGTTCGCCAGTGCTTCATCGATGATTCAAGAAAATTAACAAGAGTGGGGTGTACTTTGTAAATTTGCAAAACTTTAACAATCCAGGAATGTGGAACGCTATCAAATGCTTTCCTATAATCTACGAAAGCCGTGTAGATGTTGCGCTGTTCCTTCTGCGCCTGTTTTAGTATTACCGAATCGATGATGAGTTGCTCTTTGCAGCCTTGGTGATCTCGTCTGCACCCTTTTTGTTCTTCCGACAAGATGTTGTTTTGATCGGCATGTCTGTAAATGCGGTTAGTAATGCAAGACGTTAATATTTTATATATAGTTGTTATTATTATTATTATTATTATTTCCAGCTCAAGTGTACTCTTGCTCAGCTCTTGCTGGTATTATTCACTCTACTTTCTCTGCATGCCACATTTGTCCTACCTCAATTGCAAGATCGGTGTATTTTGCAATTTTCTCGTTGTATTTGTCTAACATATTGTTGTTATTGGGTACAGCAACATCCACTAGAAGAACCGAGTTAGCTTTTTTATCCACAACTACAATATCAGGCCGGTTATTCGTCACCCGTCTATCGGTGATAATTGACCTATCGTAGTATAGTCTAAAATCAGCATTCTCTAGAACTGCATGAGGATAGTACTTGTAATAAGGCGTCTAAGTGGTAACTAATCCAAATTTGTTGGCCAACTTCTGATGAATGATGTTGCACAGTTGGTTGTGCCTGCGTAGGTAGTCAATGTTAGCTATGGCTGAACATCCCGACGTAATGTGTTGTATCGTCTCTGTTGTTTGTTGACACCTTCTGCACTTGTCCGACACGATGTTTGGATCTCTTATAACAAATTTCTTGTAATTGTTGGTATTAATAACTTGGTCTTGGATCACCATCATAAATCCTTCTGTTTCTGGAAACAATGTTCCATCAGAGAGCCACTTATTTGATGCTTCCTTGTCGATATATGGTTGATTGAGGTCGTGATGATGTCGACCATGAAGCGCTTTCTGGGCCCACTCCGCCTGTTTGTCAGAGTCTGTAACGATTTCAAGTTTTTTATCAGGGTTTACAAGATCTAAGGGGGAATAGTTTTTATCTGCTTTCGCGACCAGCTCATGCAATTTAGATGTTTGAGCCTTGCCAATGAAGAACTTTTGGAGTTTAGATATGTGATTATAATGTAAATTAACTATGTCCGTTAAAGCTCTCCCTCCCTCTTTTCTTGGTAATGTGGTCCTAATAACTGATGATATCGGGTGGTGACATTTGTGTTTGGTCATCATGGTTCGCGTTGTTGTTTGAATATCTTCCAGATCTGTTTTTGTCCACTTCAGAATTCCAAATGAGTATGTCAGGATCGGTATGGCGTAGGTGTTAATTGCTTTGGCGAGATTTCCTGCGTTCAACTGGGATTTCAATAAAGCAGTTATCCTTTGAGTGAACTGTCCTCGAATTTTGGTTTTTGCTTGCTTCTGGTCAAGTAGCTTAGCTTGCTGAAATCCTAGATATTTGTAGGTTTCACCATTTTGCATGGCATTTATAATGTTCCCATTAGGTAGTAATACATCTCCGTTAACGATTTTACCCTTCTCGATCTTTAAGGTTTTGCACTTGTCTAATCCAAATCCCATTTGTATATCACTTGAAAATTTTTCAGTAATATTAAGTAAATGTTGAATTTGACGCTGGTTTGATGCGTATATTTTGATATCATCCATGTATAAGAGGTGGGAAACAGTGCAGCTAGTGTTTCTGTTGGCCTTGATTTTAAAGCCGTAATCCGTATCGTTAAGTAGATTGGAGAGTGGATTCATTGCCAAACAAAACCAAAGTGGACTCAGGGAGTCGCCTTGGAAGATCCCCCTACGGATAGAAATTTCATCAGTTTCGAGGTATTGACCATTTATTTGTAAATGAAGGTTCGTTCGCCAGTGCTTCATCGATGATTCAAGAAAATTAACAAGAGTGGGGTGTACTTTGTAAATTTGCAAAACTTTAACAATCCAGGAATGTGGAACGCTATCAAATGCTTTCCTATAATCTACGAAAGCCGTGTAGATGTTGCGCTGTTCCTTCTGCGCCTGTTTTAGTATTACCGAATCGATGATGAGTTGTTCTTTGCAGCCTTGGTGATCTCGTCTGCACCCTTTTTGTTCTTCCGACAAGATGTTGTTTTGATCGGCATGTCTGTAAATACGGTTAGTAATGCAAGACGTTAATATTTTATATATAGTTGGAAGGCATGTTATAGGTCTATACTGCGTAGGATCGTGAGTTTGATGCGTTTTGGGAAGCAAGTGGGTCGAACCCAGTGTCAGAAATGGTGGTGTATCTTCTGGATGCTGCAGAATATGTGTAAATGATCTTGCCATTGCTTCATGCAGACTGTCAAACTTCTTATACCAGAAGTTTTGGACATGGTCAACTCCTGGTGTCTTCCAATTACTGGTGCTGGTGCTGGTGGTACTGTTTATTATTATTATTATTTCCAACTCAAGTGTACTCTTGCTCAGCTCTTGCTGGTAATGTTCACCCGTCCCGAGCGTGTGTAAACGCAAATGGGATTAGGCTCAGCAGTTACATATTTAGAAATTTACGGACAGTGTGACAAGAATTCAAAATTGCAGCCTTCTGCAGATCGATGTATGTGTTTTTGTGAAGACCTAGTTTGGTGAGGCTGTCTTGTAGAGTTTTGGGGATTAGTCCCGTAGATGAAACGATGATCGGCACCACCTCTACTTTCTCTGCATGCCACATCTGTCCTACCTCAATTGCAAGATCGGTGTATTTTGCAATTTTCTCGTTGTATTTGTCTAACATATTGTTGTTATTGGGTACAGCAACATCCACTAGAAGAACCGAGTTAGCTTTTTTATCCACAACTACAATATCAGGCCGGTTATTCGTCACCCGACTATCGGTGATAATTGATTATTATTATTATTATTTCCAATTCAAGTGTACTCTTGCTCAGCTTTTGCTGGTAATGTTCACCTATCCCGAGCGTTTGTAAACGCAAATGGGATTAGGCACAGCAGTTACATATTTAGAAATTTACGGACAGTGTGACAAGTATTCAAAATTGCAGCCTTCTGCAGATCGATGTATGTGTTTTTGTGAAGACCTAGTTTGGTGAGGCTGTCTTGTAGAGTTTTGGGGATTAGTCCCGTAGATGAAACGATGACCGGCACCACCTCTACCCTCTCTGCATGCCACATCTGTCCTACCTCAATTGCAAGATCGGTGTATTTTGCAATTTTCTCGTTGTATTTGTCTAACATATTGTTGTTATTGGGTACAGCAACATCCACTAGAAGAACCGAGTTAGCTTTTTTATCCACAACTACAATATCAGGCCGGTTATTCGTCACCCGTCTATCGGTGATAATTGACCTATCGTAGTATAGTCTAAAATCAGCATTCTCTAGAACTGCATGAGGATGGTACTTGTAATAAGGCGTGTAAGTGTTAACTAATCCAAATTTGTTGGCCAACTTCTGATGAATGATGTTGCACAGTTGGTTGTGCCTGCGTAGGTAATCAATGTTAGCTATGGCTGAACATCCCGACGTAATGTGTTGTATCGTCTCTGTTGTTTGTTGACACCTTCTGCACTTGTCCGACACGATGTTTGGATCTCCTATAACAAATTTCTTGTAATTATTGGTATTAATTACTTGGTCCTGGATCGCCATCATAAATCCTTCTGTTTCCGGAAACAATGTTCCATCAGAGAGCCACTTATTTGATGCTTCCTTGTCGATATATGGTCGATTGAGGTCGTGATGATGTCGACCATGAAGCGCTTTCTGGGCCCACTCCGCCTGTTTGTCAGAGTCTGTAACGATTTCAAGTTTATTATCAGGGTTTACAAGATCTAAGGGGGAATAGTTTTTATCTGCTTTCGCGACCAGCTCATGCAATTTAGATGTTTGAGCCTTGCCAATGAAGAACTGTTGGAGTTTAGATATTTGTTTGTAATGTAAATTAACTATGTCCGTTAGAGCTCTCCCTCCCTCTTTTCTTGGTTATTATTATTATTATTATTATTATTATTATTATTATTATTATTATTATTATTTTTTTTTTTTTTTTTTTTTTTTTTCACCTACCGTGACATCGACTGCAGCGGTCATTAGTCACGGACAACCCAGAGTCGACCCACAATAAGTGGCAGAACGCCACCAAAAAGTGGGCTCCCCCTGATGTTGTATTTATCTGAATTTAGTATACATATATACAACATATTTATGTTCAGTTTGTCAGTTTGTTTAGCTCATGTTAAATTCTAATAGTTTAAATTTTATGGAATAAATTATTTGTTTTTAAAAAGAGTAGTGTTTTATTTAGAACAGTTTCGTTAATTGCCAAGCACGTACTAATATTATTTCCCATATCATAACCTCTCCTACTGTTGTTATATGTCTTGCATTCGACCAATAAATGTTTAACTGATAGTTGGGTGTTGCAAGATTCACATCTAGGCTGTCTCCGCCCACTAAGGAGATGAAGTGATGTTAAATTCGAGTGTCCAATTCTCAGACGAGTGATTACTACTTGTTCTCTGCGGGTTAGTGTTAGCGGATATTCTATTGGTTTAACATCTTGTTTCAGATCTTTCAGTTTAGCGTCTGTATGATTCCATTCTCTCTGCCATGTTTTAAGAACAAAAGCTTTGTTGAATGTTTTGAGATCTACAGGCCTTATGGGGATATTGGTGTTGCTGACATTTTCTTGTGCAGCTTGTTTGGCTATATCATTCACTGCTTCATTTGACAGGATTCCAGTATGACCTGGAATCCAGATAAAAACCACTTCGAAGTTTTCTTTTATTAGGGTATTTATTTGTGCAGTAATTGCGAGTGTTAAGGGATCAGTCTGTTTAGACTTGTTTAGTGCCTGCATTAAAGCCAAACAATCAGTTACAATAATTAGTTTTTCAAGAGAATTGTGATTAGCATATAATAATGCCTGCCATACCGCATAAAGCTCCGCAGTATATGCCGTTGTCATTTCGGATAGAGTCCATGCGCTGGACATATTTTCGTGTAAAAACGCACTACCAGCACCATTAACTGTCCTAGAACCATCAGTGTAGATAACTTGGAATCCTGGATATTCACTGAGTATAATCTCTAGTTTGTTTAGGATGCGCTTTGTATCTTGTCTGTTGAGAAGTAGACAATCTTCCCTTGTTATGACAATATTTCTTTCCCAAGGTGGAATTTCTGAAAATTGAGTGTAGAATACGGGAGGTAGATGAATTAGCGATTCTTCGATTAATCTTTTAAATCTCACTCCTGACGGTGCAGTAATAGTCGGTCTTTGCAAATACAGATTATCGTTTTCATGATTGAACATGATCTTGAAGTTGGGATGTTTAGGCTGAGCCCATATATTCGCTCCGTAGTTCAATAACAGTTGTTCTCTTCTGCATTTAAGTGGGGGAATACCTGTCTCGCTGCATAAAGATTTGTATGGTGACGTTCGAAATGCACCTAACGCCAATCTAAGAGCTGTGCATTGAATTGCATCCAATATTTTAAGATTTGAATACCGCGCCGCTCCATATATCGTCGATCCGTAGTCAATTTTGGATAGTATTAGTGACTTGTAAAAACGCAATAATGTGTCTTTATCACTGCCCCATTGGATACTGCTAAGAGTTTTGATAGGGTTTAGAGCCAATTTACAGCTATTCGCTAGCTGTTTGATGTGTGGCTTCCATGAGAGGTGGCTATCAAGTATTAATCCTAGAAATTTAACATTGTTGTTCACCGTGATTGTCTGATCATATAATTGAATTGTTGGATCATCATGTGAATGTCGAAGTCTACAGAAGTGAACACAAGTAGTTTTACTAGGTGAGAACCTAAAACCAATTCCAGCTGCTGATCTTACAAGTTGGTTCACTGCATTTTGTAAATCTTTCTGAATTGTTGGCATCGATGGCGATGAGGCATAAATTGCAAGATCATCTACATATAAAGTGACTCCAATTTGGGACTCTAAATTTGCGAGTAAGTTGTTAATGGCTATAATAAACAAAACAACACTGAGTGTGGATCCTTGTGGAATACCATTCTCAAGCATATGTTTCTCTGAAACAGAGAACTTGGTCTGTACCCGGAAACTTCTATTAGATAGAAATGATTGAATCATTATCGGTAGATTGCCTTTGAAACCCCATTCAGATAAAGCTTTGAGAATATTGTGCCTCCAAGTCATATCAAAGGCTTTCTCGATGTCAAAAAATATTGCTACTAGGTGTTCTCTTTTAGCAAAGCTATCTTGTATGGCTCTTTCTAGTACTGTTAATTGATCTAACGTGGATCTAAACTTTCTGAAACCGGCTTGGGAGGGATGTATCAATTCTCGGGTTTCAAGAATCCATACTAATCTAGTGCTAACCATTTTCTCTAGTATTTTGCTCAGGCAGCAAATCAATGATATTGGTCTGTAATTAACTGGTAGGGTAATGTCCTTGCCGTGTTTAGGGATTGGGATTACAATAGACTCTAACCATCTAGTAGGATAGGTACCACTTAGCCATACTTTGTTTAGAAGTCTAAGTATAACTATTTTGGATTTTTCAGGCAGTTGCTTTATGAAATCATGTGGTATTTTGTCGTTTCCTGTGGCACAGCTTTTACAGTCATCTAACGTGCTTTCCAATTCCAGTAGGGTAAACGGATAATTGTATTCGTGCGATTCATGGGTTCGGAAATCTATGTGTCTTTCAAGATTTTCTTTATTTTGAAGGAATTCGGGAGGGTAGTTTTCTGTTTTACTGACTGATTCAAAATGCCCAGCAAGCACTTCTGTGATTTGTGTTGGTTCATTGAGTATTTCATTGTCATGTTCTATCACTAGTGATGTTTCTTTAGCATACTTTCCCATTATAGATCTCATTTTACGCCACGTTTCCACTGTAGGAGTGTTTCTGTCTATAGTAGATACATAATGTTGCCAAGATGCTTTTTTGCTAAATCTTATACTGCGCCTAGCTCTGGCTCTTAGTTGTTTGAATATTATTAAGTTTTCGGTAGTGGGCCTATTCTTGAAAGTGTTAAACGCTCTTTTTTGTCTTTGACGTTAGATGCTATTTTATCATTCCACCAAGGTACTGTAGTTTTTCTCAGCGTACCGGTTGTTTGTGGTACTGTCAAGGTTGCTGATTCTATGATGACGTTGGTGATATGCTGCACCACACGATCGATGTTATCTGTATCAGGAAGCTGCAGAGTATTGGTGTTATTTCTATAATTGTCCCAATTAGCTTTTCGTAGGTTCCAGTGAGTAGGATAAATGTGGTTCATGCGGCCTATTACTTCCAGGGTTATTGGGAAGTGATCCGTATTCATTTCTTCCTGAACATCCCATTCAAAAAGATGGGCAATCGAGGGAGAACATATTGACAGATCGATAGCAGATATTTTATGAGATATTGAGTTAAGATAGGTGCCTTTACCATTATTTAATATTATCAAATCAAAATTGTCTGTGATTTGTTCTACAATCCTCCCTCTAGGGTCGGTTTGTTGAGAACCCCACAGAACGTTGTGGGAGTTAAAGTCTCCAAGCAACAAGAACGGAGATGGTAGTTGTCTAATTAAATTTTCAAGGTCGATTTGGTGCCATTGCCTGTCGGGTAAATATATGTTACATACAGTCATAGGTGAGGGATAATTGATTCTCACCGCTGCTGCTACCATGTTAGTGTTCGCGGGAATACGTAACGGAATCTCAGATATAGGTAGGTTTTCTTTAACAGCTATAAGTACTCCTCCCTTAGCTCTTAGATGCCTAGGAGAATCCATACGAATTATCTGATAGTTCCTTAAGGAAAATGATTCGTTGATTCGTAAATGTGTTTCTTGCAAACATATGCAAAGTGGGTTATACTTCTTCATTAATATTTGAAGTTCACTAATGTGGTATTTGACACCATTGGAGTTCCATTGTATGAAGTTTATATTGTTATGGTTCATGGGGTGAATATAAGGTTTTATATTAGTCTGATCTGATGAAGAAGTGATATGTATATATATGTGAAGTGGTGCTTTTCATATCATGATCAATTCAAAAGCAGTAGTAACTATGTCAAGACTCTTTACGGGGCTTTCCCTTAGGCCAACCTTTTTTCTTCTTTTGTTTTTCAGTATATGGTATGTCTTCATGTATAGAACTTGAGAGGTCATCATCTGATGATGTTGTTCCTATTGAAGTCCGTTTTCGTTTTTCGGAATTAGAGTCCATGGCATGTGGTATTGAGTCAACTTCATGTGATTGTTTTTGTGGACATTCATGGGATGCTGGTATTTCTGAGGGTTTTTTGAAAATAAATACATCTTTTAGGGCTGCAACAAGAGAAGGAATTAGATCTTTAACTAAAGAATTGGACTCTTTGGGGACTGAAGATGTCGCCTTCGCATAGGATGTATTAGGGGTAGGAGTTGAAACAACTACTTTCCTTTTAGCCTCATTGTAGGAGATATTTTCTTTTACTTTTATTTCTTGTATGGCATGTTCCTGTTCAAATACAGGACATACTCGTGCTCTGGCCGAATGATCTCCGTTGCAATTAACGCAGATTATCGGCGATTCACAAGATTTTCCTTCGTGGAGTGGTTTTCCACAAACACACACTTGTTCGTTATTGCACCTCAAGGAGGTATGTCCAAATCTTTGGCATTTGAAGCATCGTAACGGAGATATTATTATTATTATTATTATATTATTATTATTATATTATTATTATTATTATTATTATTATTATTATTATTATTATTATTTCCAATTCAAGTATACTCTTGCTCAGCTCTTGCTGGTAATGTTCACCTATCCCGAGCGTGTGTAAACGCAAATGGGATTAGGCACAGCAGTTACATATTTAGAAATTTACGGACAGTGTGACAAGTATTCAAAATTGCAGCCTTCTGCAGATCGATGTATGTGTTTTTGTGAAGACCTAGTTTGGTGAGGCTGTCTTGTAGAGTTTTGGGGATTAGTCCCGTAGATGAAACGATGACTGGCACCACCTCTACTTTCTCTGCCTGCCACATCTGTCCCACCTCAATTGCAAGATCGGTGTATTTTGCAATTTTCTCGTTGTATTTGTCTAACATATTGTTGTTATTGGGTACAGCAACATCCACTAGAAGAACCGAGTTAGCTTTTTTATCCACAACTACAATATCAGGCCGGTTATTCGTCACCCGTCTATCGGTGATAATTGACCTATCGTAGTATAGTCTAAAATCAGCATTCTCTAGAGCTGCATGTGGATGGTACTTGTAATAAGGCGTGTAGGTGTTAACTAATCCAAATTTGTTGGCCAACTTCTGATGAATTATGTTGCACAGTTGGTTGTGCCTGCGTAGGTAATCAATGTTAGCTATGGCTGAACATCCCGACGTAATGTGTTGTATCGTCTCTGTTGTTTGTTGACACCTTCTGCACTTGTCCGACACGATGTTTGGATCTCTTATAACAAATTTCTTGTAATTATTGGTATTAATTACTTGGTCTTGGATCGCCATCATAAATCCTTCTGTTTCTGGAAACAATGTTCCATCAGATTATTATTATTATTATTATTATTATTATTTCCAACTCAAGTGTACTCTTGCTCAGCTCTTGCTGGTAATGTTCACCTATCCCGAGCGTGTGTAAACGCAAATGGGATTAGGCACAGCAGTTACATATTTAGAAATTTACGGACAGTGTGACAAGTATTCAAAATTGCAGCCTTCTGCAGATCGATGTATGTGTTTTTGTGAAGACCTAGTTTGGTGAGGCTGTCTTGTAGAGTTTTGGGGATTAGTCCCGTAGATGAAACGATGACTGGCACCACCTCTACTTTCTCTGCCTGCCACATCTGTCCCACCTCAATTGCAAGATCGGTGTATTTTGCAATTTTCTCGTTGTATTTGTCTAACATATTGTTGTTATTGGGTACAGCAACATCCACTAGAAGAACCGAGTTAGATTTTTTATCCACAACTACAATATCAGGCCGGTTATTCGTCACCCGTCTATCGGTGATAATGTGTTGTATCGTCTCTGTTGTTTGTTGACACCTTCTGCACTTGTCCGACACGATGTTTGGATCTCTTATAACAAATTTCTTGTAATTATTGGTATTAATTACTTGGTCTTGGATCGCCATCATAAATCCTTCTGTTTCTGGAAACAATGTTCCATCAGAGAGCCACTTATTTGATGCTTCCTTGTCGATATATGGTTGATTGAGGTCGTGATGATGTCGACCATGGAGCGCTTTCTGGGCCCACTCTGCCTGTTTGTCAGAGTCTGTAACGATTTCAAGTTTATTATCAGGGCTTACAAGATCTAAGGGGGAATAGTTTTTATCTGCTTTCGCGACCAACTCATGCAATTTAGATGTTTGAGCCTTGCCAATGAAGAATTTTTGGAGTTGGGATATTTGCTTGTAATGTAAATTTACTATGTCCGTTAGAGCTCTCCCTCCCTCTTTTCTTGGTAGTGTGGTCCTAATAACTGATGATGTCGGGTGGTGACATTTGTGTTTGGTCATCATGGTTCGCGTTGTTCTTTGAATATCTTCCAGTTCTGTTTTTGTCCACTTCAGAATTCCAAATGAGTATGTCAGGATCGGTATGGCGTAGGTGTTAATTGCTTTGGCAAGATTTCCTGCGTTCAACTGGGATTTCAATAAAGCAGATATCCTTTGAGTGAACTGTCCTCGAATTTTGGTTTTTGCTTGCTTCTGGTCTAGTAGCTTAGCTTGCTGAAATCCTAGATATTTGTAGGTTTCACCATTTTGCATGGCATTTATAATGTTCCCATTAGGTAGTAATACATCTCCGTTAACGATTTTACCCTTCTCGATATTTAAGGTTTTGCACTTGTCTAATCCAAATCCCATTTGTATATCGCTGGAAAATTTTTCAGTAATATTAAGTAAATGTTGAATTTGACGCTGGTTTGATGCGTATATTTTTTGAAGCATCGTAATGGAGATATTATTATTATTATTATTATATTATTATTATTATATTATTATTATTATTATTATTATTATTATTATTATTATTATTATTATTATTATCATTATTATTATTATTAATATTATTATTATTATTATTATTATTATTATATTATTATTATTATTTCCAATTCAAGTGTACTCTTGCTCAGCTTTTGCTGGTAATGTTCACCTATCCCGAGCGTTTGTAAACGCAAATGGGATTAGGCACAGCAGTTACATATTTAGAAATTTACGGACAGTGTGACAAGTATTCAAAATTGCAGCCTTCTGTAGATCGTTGTATGTGTTTTTGTGAAGACCTAGTTTGGTGAGGCTGTCTTGTAGAGTTTTGGGGATTAGTCCCGTAGATGAAACGATGACCGGCACCACCTCTACCCTCTCTGCATGCCACATCTGTCCTACCTCAATTGCAAGATCGGTGTATTTTGCAATTTTCTCGTTGTATTTGTCTAACATATTGTTGTTATTGGGTACAGCAACATCCACTAGAAGAACCGAGTTAGCTTTTTTATCCACAACTACAATATCAGGCCGGTTATTCGTCACCCGTCTATCGGTGATAATTGACCTATCGTAGTATAGTCTAAAATCAGCATTCTCTAGAACTGCATGAGGATGGTACTTGTAATAAGGCGTGTAAGTGTTAACTAATCCAAATTTGTTGGCCAACTTCTGATGAATGATGTTGCACAGGTGGTTGTGCCTGCGTAGGTAATCAATGTTAGCTATGGCTGAACATCCCGACGTAATGTGTTGTATCGTCTCTGTTGTTTGTTGACACCTTCTGCACTTGTCCGACACGATGTTTGGATCTCTGATAACAAATTTCTTGTAATTGTTGGTATTAATAACTTGGTCTTGGATCGCCATCATAAATCCTTCTGTTTCTGGAAACAATGTTCCATCAGAGAGCCACTTATTTGATGCTTCCTTGTCGATATATGGTTGATTGAGGTCGTGATGATGTCGACCATGAAGCGCTTTCTGGGCCCACTCCGCCTGTTTGTCAGAGTATGTAACGATTTCAAGTTTATTATCAGGGTTTACAAGATCTAAGGGGGAATAGTTTTTATCTGCTTTCGCGACCAGCTCATGCAATTTAGATGTTTGAGCCTTGCCAATGAAGAACTGTTGGAGTTTAGATATTTGTTTGTAATGTAAATTAACTATGTCCGTTAGAGCTCTCCCTCCCTCTTTTCTTGGTAGTGTGGTCCTAATAACTGATGATGTCGGGTGGTGACATTTGTGTTTGGTCATCATGGTTCGCGTTGTTCTTTGAATATCTTCCAGATCTGTTTTTGTCCACTTCAGAATTCCAAATGAGTATGTCAGGACCGGTATGGCGTAGGTGTTAATTGCTTTGGCAAGATTTCCTGCGTTCAACTGGGATTTCAATAATGCAGTTATCCTTTGAGTGAACTGTCCTCGAATTTTGGTTTTTGCTTGCTTCTGGTCTAGTAGCTTAGCTTGCTGAAATCCTAGATATTTGTAGGTTTCACCATTTTGCATGGCATTTATAATGTTCCCATTAGGTAGTAACACATCTCCGTTAACGATTTTACCCTTCTCGATATTCAAGGTTTTGCACTTGTCTAATCCAAATCCCATTTGTATATCACTGGAAAAATTTTCAGTGATATTAAGTAAATGTTGAATTTGACGCTGGTTTGATGCGTATATTTTGATGTCATCCATATATAAAAGGTGATTATTATTATTATTATTATTATTTCCAACTCAAGTGTACTCTTGCTCAGCTCTTGCTGGTAATGTTCACCTATCCCGAGCGTGTGTAAACGCAAATGGGATTAGGCACAGCAGTTACATATTTAGAAATTTACGGACAGTGTGACAAGTATTCAAAATTGCAGCCTTCTGCAGATCGATGTATGTGTTTTTGTGAAGACCTAGTTTGGTGAGGCTGTCTTGTAGAGTTTTGGGGATTAGTCCCGTAGATGAAACGATGACTGGCACCACCTCTACTTTCTCTGCCTGCCACATCTGTCCCACCTCAATTGCAAGATCGGTGTATTTTGCAATTTTCTCGTTGTATTTGTCTAACATATTGTTGTTATTGGGTACAGCAACATCCACTAGAAGAACCGAGTTAGCTTTTTTTTTTTTTTTTTTTTTTTTTTTTTTATTATTATTATTATTATTATTATTATTACTATTATTATTATTATTATTATTATTATTATTATTATTATTATTATTATTATTATTATTATTATTATTATTATTATTATTATTATTATTATTATTATTATTATTATTATTATTATTATTATTATTATTATTATTATTAATATTATTATTATTTCCAACTCAAGTGTACTCTTGCTCAGCTCTTGCTGGTAATGTTTACCTATCCCGAGCGTTTGTAAACGCAAATGGGATTAGGCAGAGCAGTTACATATTTAGAAATTTACGGACAGTGTGACAAGTATTCAAAATTGCAGCCTTCTGCAGATCGATGTATGTGTTTTTGTGAAGCCCTAGTTTGGTGAGGCTGTCTTGTAGAGTTTTGGGGATTAGTCCCGTAGATGAAACAATGATCGGCACCACCTCTACCTTCTCTGCCTGCCACATCTGACCTACCTCAATTGCAAGATCGGTGTATTTTGCAATTTTCTCGTTGTATTTGTCTAAAATATTATTGTTATTGGGTACAGCAACATCCACTAGGAGAACCGAGTTAGCGTTTTTATCCACAACCACAATATCAGGCCGGTTATTCGTCACCCGTCTATCGGTGATAATTGACCTATCGTAGTATAGTCTAAAATCAGCATTCTCTAGAACTGCATGCGGATGGTACTTGTAATAAGGCGTGTAGGTGTTAACTAATCCAAATTTGTTGGCCAACTTCTGATGGATGATGTTGCAAAGTTTATTGTGGCTGCGTAGGTAATCAATGTTAGCTATGGCTAAACATCCCGACGTAATGTGTTGTATTGTCTCTGTTGTTTGTTGACACCTTCTGCACTTGTCCGATACGATATTTGGATCTCTTATAACAAATTTCTTGTAATTGTTGGTATTAATTACTTGGTCTTGGATCGCCATCATAAATCCTTCTGTTTCTGGAAACAATGTTCCATCAGAGAGCCACTTATTTGATGCTTCCTTGTCGATATATGATTGATTTAGGTCGTGTTGATGTCGACCATGGAGCGCTTTCTGGGCCCACTCTGCCTGTTTGTCAGAGTCTGTAACGATTTCAAGTTTATTATCAGGGTTTACAAGATCTAAGGGGGAATAGTTTTTATCTGCTTTCGCGACCAGCTCATGCAGTTTGGATGTTTGAGCCTTGCCAATGAAGTATTTTTGGAGTTGAGATATTTGTTTGTAATGTAAATTAACTATGTCCGTTAGAGCTCTTTCTCCCTCTTTTCTTGGTAGTGTGTTACGGGACAAAGAATTATTGGTGCCTCTCTTTCAAACATCCAAAAATAAACTCTGTACCTACCAACTGCTATTTTATTAAAAACAGATCCTGATTGTTTTAAGTAGGATTAATACAATTAAAGTCTCAGGAATCCTTTCACTTTTCTCAAGCGTCTCCCTGAAGGGCTCTTAAAAATAATAAATAAGTATTTACCACTTTTTTTATTACAACAAGTAGGAATAATAATAATCAAATATTTATATTCTAAATTTAACGGAATCTTATTTAAACATAGGATGATCACCAGATCATAAAAGTTACTGATTTAAAAAATATCAAAGGCTTAAAGGTTATTTTGTTTACATGGTGTACAAAGTAGATGACAATCTTGTCATATCTGTCAATCTTAAAAATAAATCTTCTCAAAGTGATTTCAATCTTTCATCATAATCTCACTTTTCTATTCATTCTCCTTTTAATTTCTGTTATCAGAGCTTATCACTGGCGTGAATTAATACAGTTCCCTGTAAAATTGTCGTATTTAGTAAAGCGTTTTAACAATAGATGTCGAAGAATAAAAATATATTATTCTACGCTTCACAACTAGTTTTGAAAAATATTTTTCAAAAACAGTGACCGTTCAACGAAGAAGAACCAACTACTTCCCGGGCTACATGCCCCGACAGATATTGAATTACACTTCTAAGTCAAACGGGGTTGGTAAATCTACAAGATTTAAACCAACCATTCTGGTTTGCAACTAGAAGGGATAACACAACTTGTAGACCGGTTTCGGCGTATTGCGCCTCATCAGTACAAGGTATATGCTATCGTCCGAGAGTTAATCTCGAAGTGAAATGTGACTATAATCAACAACGGTACATATTGTCCAGTTACGGAAATATTTTTGTTGCGAAAATAGCGACATCTCACCTCTAAGTCACAAACCAAAATTCGAATGAGACAACAAACCACGTAGATTTGAAACAAAAATGAATTAATACAGTTTCCTGTAAAATTGTCGTATTTGGTAAAGCGTTTTAACAATAGATGTCGAAGAATAAAAATATATTATTCTACGCTTCAACCTGGTTGGTTTAAATCTTGTAGATTTACCAACCCCGTTTGACTTAGAAGTGTAATTCAATATCTGTCGGGGCATGTAGCCCGGGAAGTAGTTGTTTCTTCTTCGTTGAACGGTCACTGTTTTTGAAAAATATTTTTCAAAACTAGTTGTGAAGCGTAGAATAATATATTTTTATTCTTCGACATCTATTGTTAAAACGCTTTACTAAATACGACAATTTTACAGGAAACTGTATTAATTCATTTTTGTTTCAAATCTACGTGGTTTGTTGTCTCATTCGAATTTTGGTTTGTGACTTAGAGGTGAGATGTCGCTATTTTCGCAACAAAAATATTTCCGTAACTGGACAATATGTACCGTTGTTGATTATAGTCACATTTCAGTCCGAGATTAACTCTCGGACGATAGCATATACCTTGTACTGATGAGGCGCAATACGCCGAAACCGGTCTACAAGTTGTGTTATCCCTTCTAGTGGCAAACCAGAATGGTTGGTTTAAATCTTGTAGATTTACCAACCCCGTTTGACTTAGAAGTGTAATTCAATATCTGTCGGGGCATGTAGCCCGGGAAGTAGTTGTTTCTTCTTCGTTGAACGGTCACTGTTTTTGAAAAATATTTTTGAAAACTAGTTGTGAAGCGTAGAATAATATATTTTTATTCTTCGACATCTATTGTTAAAACGCTTTACTAAATACGAAAATTTTACAGGAAACTGTATTAATTCATTTTTGTTTCAAATCTACGTGGTTTGTTGTCTCATTCGAATTTTGGTTTGTGACTTAGAGGTGAGATGTCGCTATTTTCGCAACAAAAATATTTCCGTAACTGGACAATATGTACCGTTGTTGATTATAGTCACATTTCAGTGTCCGAGATTAACTCTCGGACGATAGCATATACCTTGTACTGATGAGGCGCAATACGCCGAAACCGGTCTACAAGTTGTGTTATCCCTTCTAGTTGCAAACCAGAATGGTTGGTTTAAATCTTGTAGATTTACCAACCCCGTTTGACTTAGAAGTGTAATTCAATATCTGTCGGGGCATGTAGCCCGGGAAGTAGTTGTTTCTTCTTCGTTGAACGGTCACTGTTTTTGAAAAATATTTTTCAAAACTAGTTGTGAAGCGTAGAATAATATATTTTTATTCTTCGACATCTATTGTTAAAACGCTTTACTAAATACGACAATTTTACAGGAAACTGTATTAATTCATTTTTGTTTCAAATCTACGTGGTTTGTTGTCTCATTCGAATTTTGGTTTGTGACTTAGAGGTGAGATGTCGCTATTTTCGCAACAAAAATATTTCCGTAACTGGACAATATGTACCGTTGTTGATTATAGTCACATTTCAGTCCGAGATTAACTCTCGGACGATAGCATATACCTTGTACTGATGAGGCGCAATACGCCGAAACCGGTCTACAAGTTGTGTTATCCCTTCTAGTTGCAAACCAGAATGGTTGGTTTAAATCTTGTAGATTTACCAACCCCGTTTGACTTAGAAGTGTAATTCAATATCTGTCGGGGCATGTAGCCCGGGAAGTAGTTGTTTCTTCTTCGTTGAACGGTCACTGTTTTTGAAAAATATTTTTCAAAACTAGTTGTGAAGCGTAGAATAATATATTTTTATTCTTCGACATCTCTTATCTCTGGCGTTAAGTACTTTGGTAATAAAGAAGTAAATGAAAAGAACATACCTTTTTTTCTAAGATCATCAATACGTAGATAGGAGATGGGTTTTCTTTTTCTTCCATGTGAGGTTCGTGATAGACCACATGGTTTAGCAATTTTGCTGATTTTTGAAAATATATTTAAGTGAGCTTAGATTTTATTAGAGTGATCCTGTTGGAGCTCTACCACTCTGTATAAGTGGATATTTATTTTCGCTCAGCTTAAGTTCCTGTTTCCACATCCGAAGGCGAAACCACTTTGAGGCCACACAACTTCTACGGTGAGTTTAATTTGTCAGTTTACTATACTCAACCCTCATAACATTTTAATTATTATTACCAAATACTTACACAAGCTCCTTTTTAGGTCTCTTTCTTTTCTTCGTTCTTCTATTTATCTTCTTTCTTTGGTTATTTCTTCATTCTTTGGCTTTATTTTATACATCGATATCTTCATTTCATTCCTGCATCGACATCATCTATAAGGTACATCATCTACACCCAGTCATATGGGATACACCTCTACCTACAGATATAGTAAGCCACCATCAGTTCTTTTGGAGGGACACACCACAGCACCCGATTGTAAACAGGTAACCTTCATACCTTACTTTTAACAAGGAATCCAGGGGTTTGAGTAGAAAACACAGTTGACTGAAATAACAAATACATTTATGAAAAAGTATTGTAAGTAGAGTATTTGGTCATACCTACTGAGGAACGTAGTTTCCTGGTGTCTTTGCCCTCTGTTGAGGACAACTTGTATATTATTTAATAACAATTAGCACAATCACTAGAGTTTGTAAGCCAACGTATGCATACAAAGGTAGTTCTTTAATATAATTCTGTATCCAACCACCCCTAAGGTTTGTTTGGATAGTGTAAAACTTATATATGTATAATAGGTGGGAAACAGTGCAGCTAGTGTTCCTGTTGGCTTTGATTTTAAAGCCGTAATCCGTCTCGTTAAGTAGATTGGAAAGTGGATTCATTGCCAAGCAAATCCAAAGTGGACTCAGGGAGTCACCCTGGAAGATCCCCCTACGGATAGAAATTTCATCAGTTTCGAGGTATTGACCATTTATTTGTAAATGAAGGTTCGTTCGCCAGTGCTTCATCGATGATTCAAGAAAAGTAACAAGAGTGGGTGTACTTTGTAAATTTGCAAAACTTTAACAAGACAGGAATGTGGAACGCTATCAAATGCTTTCCTATAATCTACGAAAGCCGTGTAGATGTTGCGCTGTTCCTTCTGCGCCTGTTTTAGTATTACCGAATCGATGATGAGTTGTTCTTTGCAGCCTTGGTGATCTCGCCTGCACCCTTTCTGTTCTTCCGACAAGATGTTATGATCCGCATGTCTGTAAATACGGTTAGTAATGCAAAACGTTAATATTTTATATATAGTTGGAAGGCATGTTATAGGTCTATACTGGGTAGGATCGTGAGTTTGATGCGTTTTGGGAAGCAAGTGGGTCGAAGCCAGTGTCAGAAATGGTGGTGTATCTTCTGGATGTTGCAGAATATGTGTAAATGATCTTGCTATTGCTTCATGCAGACTGTCAAACTTCTTATACCAGAAGTTTTGGACATTGTCAACTCCTGGTGTCTTCCAACTACTGGTGCTCTTTATAGCTTCGGTTACCTCGCTTGTTGTCAAGTTAACAAAAGGCATTGGTTCAATGTTTATTTTTTCCTCCTCAGTTCTTATCCAGTGAGCGTTGGATTTATGTTCGATAGGGTTCGACCATAAAGAAGACCAGTACTCCGTTAGCTCATCTTTATTTGGAAGACTTTGGTTGTGATTGTTTACTGTACCGCTTAGTTGCCTGTAAAATGACTTCTGATTGTTATTGAATAAGTAGTATTGTTTTTTCCTTTTCGTGCACTTGACATATCGTGACAAACGTTTGGATTTTGCCTTTAACTTTTGCCTGAGTAAATCCATATATTCACATACATGTTGTTTATGTTGTGGGTGACCTGTAAAAGTTTATTATTATTATTATTATTATTATTTCCAACTCAAGTGTACTCTTGCTCAGCTCTTGCTGGTAATGTTCACCTATCCCGAGCGTGTGTAAACGCATTATTATTATTATTATTATTATTCTTATTATTATTATTATTATTATTATTATTTCCAACTCAAGTGTACTCTTGCTCAGCTCTTGCTGGTAATGTTCACCTATCCCGAGCGTTTGTAAACGCAAATGGGATTAGGCAGAGCAGTTACATATTTAGAAATTTACCCACTGTGTGACAAGTATTCAAAATTGCAGCCTTCTGCAGATCGATGTATGTGTTTTTGTGAAGACCTAGTTTGGTGAGGCTGTCTTGTAGAGTTTTGGGGATTAGTCCCGTAGATGAAACGATGACCGGCACCACCTCTACTTTCTCTGCATGCCACATCTGTCCTACCTCAATTGCAAGATCGGTGTATTTTGCAATTTTTTCGTTGTATTTGTATAAAATATTGTTGTTATTGGGTACAGCAACATCCACCAGGAGAACCGAGTTAGCGTTTTTATCCACAACCACAATATCAGGCCGGTTATTCGTCACCCGTCTATCGGTGATAATTGAACCTATCGTAGTATAGTCTAAAATCAGCATTCTCTAGAACTGCATGCGGATGGTATTTGTAATAAGGCGTGTAAGTGTTAACTAATCCAAATTTGTTGGCCAACTTCTGATGAATGATGTTGCACAGTTGGTTGTGCCTGCGTAGGTAATCAATGTTAGCTATGGCTGAACATCCCGACGTAATGTGTTGTATCGTCTCTTATGTTTGTTGACACCTTCTGCACTTGTCCGACACGATTTTTGGATCTCTTATAACAAATTTCTTGTAATTGTTGGTATTAAAAACTTGGTCTTGGATCGCCATCATAAATCCTTCTGTTTCTGGAAACAATGTTCCATCAGAGAGCCACTTATTTGATGCTTCCTTGTCGATATATGGTTGATTGAGGTCGTGATGATGTCGACCATGAAGCGCTTTCTGGGCCCACTCCGCCTGTTTGTCAGAGTCTGTAACGATTCCAAGTATATTATCAGGGTTTACAAGATCTAAGGGGGAATAGTTTTCATCTGCTTTCGCGACCAGCTCATGCAATTTAGATGTTTGAGCCTTGCCAATGAAGAATTTTTGGAGTTGGGATATTTGTTTGTAATGTAAATTAACTATGTCCGTTAGAGCTCTCCCTCCCTCTTTTCTTGGTAGTGTGGTCCTAATAACTGATGATGTCGGGTGGTGACATTTGTGTTTGGTCATCATGGTTCGCGTTGTTCTTTGAATATCTTCCAGTTCTGTTTTTGTCCACTTCAGAATTCCAAATGAGTATGTCAGTACCGGTATGGCGTAGGAGTTAATTGCTTTGGCAAGATTTCCTGCGTTCAACTGGGATTTCAATAGAGCAGTTATCCTTTGAGTGAACTGTCCTCGAATTTTGGTGTTTGCTTGCTTCTGGTCTAGTAGCTTAGCTTGCTGGAATCCTAGATATTTGTAGGTTTCACCATTTTGCATGGCAATTATAATGTTCCCATTAGGTAGTAATACATCTCCGTTAACGATTTTACCCTTCTCGATATTCAAGGTTTTGCACTTGTCTAATCCAAATCCCATTTGTATATCACTGGAAAATTTTTCAGTGATATTAAGTAAATGTTGAATTTGACGCTGGTTTGATGCGTATATTTTGATGTCATCCATGTATAAAAGGTGGGAAACAGTGCAGCTAGTGTTCCTGTTGGCTTTGATTTTAAAGCCGTAATCGGTATCTTTAAGTAGATTGGAGAGTGGATTCATTGCCAAACAAAACCAAAGTGGACTCAGGGAGTCGCCCTGGAAGATCCCCCTACGGATAGAAATTTCATCAGTTTCGAGGTATTGACCATTTATTTGTAAATGAAGGTTCGTATTAGGTACACTAGCAGTGTGGGATTCTGAGCATTTTGCTCTACCCACCTGGGGTAATCTTGTTTTACAATTCGACATCGTGATTGTCGCATTTTAGACCTACTGCCAGGTGCTGATTCAGCCGCTCCTTACATGGAGAACAGACGCTGTCGGAGTACCGCTCCTTACATGGAGACCGTCGTGTCCTGAAACTAACTGGTTTTGGTTCGCTCCGAGGTATTTAATTTCCTCGATACCTTCTATATCTAAAAGGCATTCCCCGATCCACCACCTGGGGAAGCGCCCGATAGGGGACCATTACCCCATGGGGTATTATTATTATTATTATTATTATTTCCAACTCAAGTGTACTCTTGCTCAGCTCTTGCTGGTAATGTTCACCTATCCCGAGCGTGTGTAAACGCAAATGGGATTAGGCACAGCAGTTACATATTTAGAAATTTACGGACAGTGTGACAAGTATTCAAAATTGCAGCCTTCTGCAGATCGATGTATGTGTTTTTGTGAAGACCTAGTTTGGTGAGGCTGTCTTGTAGAGTTTTGGGGATTAGTCCCGTAGATGAAACGATGACTGGCACCACCTCAACTTTCTCTGCCTGCCACATCTGTCCCACCTCAATTGCAAGATCGGTGTATTTTGCAATTTTCTCGTTGTATTTGTCTAACATATTGTTGTTATTGGGTACAGCAACATCCACTAGAAGAACCGAGTTAGCTTTTTTATCCACAACTACAATATCAGGCCGGTTATTCGTCACCCGTCTATCGGTGATAATTGACCTATCGTAGTATAGTCTAAAATCAGCATTCTCTAGAACTGCATGTGGATGGTACTTGTAATAAGGCGTGTAGGTGTTAACTAATCCAAATTTGTTGGCCAACTTCTGATGAATTATGTTGCACAGTTGGTTGTGCCTGCGTAGGTAATCAATGTTAGCTATGGCTGAACATCCCGACGTAATGTGTTGTATCGTCTCTGTTGTTTGTTGACACCTTCTGCACTTGTCCGACACGATGTTTGGATCTCTTATAACAAATTTCTTGTAATTATTGGTATTAATTACTTGGTCTTGGATCGCCATCATAAATCCTTCTGTTTCTGGAAACAATGTTCCATCAGAGAGCCACTTATTTGATGCTTCCTTGTCGATACATGGTTGATTGAGGTCGTGATGATGTCGACCATGGAGCGCTTTCTGGGCCCACTCTGCCTGTTTGTCAGAGTCTGTAACGATTTCAAGTTTATTATCAGGGCTTACAAGATCTAAGGGGGAATATTTTTTATCTGCTTTCGCGACCAACTCATGCAATTTAGATGTTTGAGCCTTGCCAATGAAGAATTTTTGGAGTTGGGATATTTGCTTGTAATGTAAATTTACTATGTCCGTTAGAGCTCTCCCTCCCTCTTTTCTTGGTAGTGTGGTCCTAATAACTGATGATGTCGGGTGGTGACATTTGTGTTTGGTCATCATGGTTCGCGTTGTTCTTTGAATATCTTCCAGTTCTGTTTTTGTCCACTTCAGAATTCCAAATGAGTATGTCAGGATCGGTATGGCGTAGGTGTTAATTGCTTTGGCAAGATTTCCTGCGTTCAACTGGGATTTCAATAAAGCAGATATCCTTTGAGTGAACTGTCCTCGAATTTTGGTTTTTGCTTGCTTCTGGTCAAGTAGCTTAGCTTGCTGGAATCCTAGATATTTGTAGGTTTCACCATTTTGCATGGCATTTATAATGTTCCCATTAGGTAGTAATACATCTCCGTTAACGATTTTACCCTTCTCGATATTTAAGGTTTTGCACTTGTCTAATCCAAATCCCATTTGTATATCGCTGGAAAATTTTTCAGTAATATTAAGTAAATGTTGAATTTGACGCTGGTTTGATGCGTATATTTTGATGTCATCCATGTATAAGAGGTGGGAAACAGTGCAGCTAGTGTTTCTGTTGGCCTTGATTCTAAAGCCGTAATCCGTATCGTTAAGTAGATTGGAGAGTGGATTCATTGCCAAACAAAACCAAAGTGGACTCAGGGAGTCGCCTTGGAAGATCCCCCTACGGATAGAAATTTCACCAGTTTCGAGGTATTGACCATTTATTTGTAAATGAAGGTTCGTTCGCCAGTGCTTCATCGATGATTCAAGAAAAGTAACAAGAGTGGGGTGTACTTTGTAAATTTGCAAAACTTTAACAAGCCAGGAATGTGGAACGCTATCAAATGCTTTCCTATAATCAACGAAAGCCGTGTAGATGTTGCGCTGTTCCTTCTGCGCCTGTTTTAGTATTACCGAATCGATGATGAGTTGCTCTTTGCAGCCTTGGTGATCTCGTCTGCACCCTTTTTGTTCTTCCGACAAGATGTTGTTTTGATCGGCATGTCTGTAAATACGGTTAGTAATGCAAGACGTTAATATTTTATATATAGTTGGAAGGCTTGTTATAGGTCTATACTGCGTAGGATCGTGAGTTTGATGCGTTTTGGGAAGCAAGTGGGTCGAACCCAGTGTCAGAAACGGTGGTGTATCTTCTGGATGCTGCAGAATATGTGTAAATGATCTTGCCATTGCTTCATGCAGACTGTCAAACTTCTTATACCAGAAGTTTTGGACATGGTCAACTCCTGGTGTCTTCCAATTACTGGTGCTCTTTATAGCTTCGGTTACCTCGCTTGTTGTCAAGTTAACGAAAGGCATTATTATTATTATTATTTCCAATTCAAGTGTACTCTTGCTCAGCTTTTGCTGGTAATGTTCACCTATCCCGAGCGTTTGTAAACGCAAATGGGATTAGGCACAGCAGTTACATATTTAGAAATTTACGGACAGTGTGACAAGTATTCAAAATTGCAGCCTTCTGCAGATCGATGTATGTGTTTTTGTGAAGACCTAGTTTGGTGAGGCTGTCTTGTAGAGTTTTGGGGATTAGTCCCGTAGATGAAACGATGACCGGCACCACCTCTACCCTCTCTGCATGCCACATCTGTCCTACCTCAATTGCAAGATCGGTGTATTTTGCAATTTTCTCGTTGTATTTGTCTAACATATTGTTGTTATTGGGTACAGCAACATCCACTAGAAGAACCGAGTTAGCTTTTTTATCCACCACTACAATATCAGGCCGGTTATTCGTCACCCGTCTATCGGTGATAATTGACCTATCGTAGTATAGTCTAAAATCAGCATTCTCTAGAACTGCATGAGGATGGTACTTGTAATAAGGCGTGTAAGTGTTAACTAATCCAAATTTGTTGGCCAACTTCTGATGAATGATGTTGCACAGTTGGTTGTGCCTGCGTAGGTAATCAATGTTAGCTATGGCTGAACATCCCGACGTAATGTGTTGTATCGTCTCTGTTGTTTGTTGACACCTTCTGCACTTGTCCGACACGATGTTTGGATCTCTGATAACAAATTTCTTGTAATTGTTGGTATTAATACCTTGGTCTTGGATCGCCATCATAAATCCTTCTGTTTCTGGAAACAATGTTCCATCAGAGAGCCACTTATTTGATGCTTCCTTGTCGATATATGGTTGATTGAGGTCGTGATGATGTCGACCATGAAGCGCTTTCTGGGCCCACTCCGCCTGTTTGTCAGAGTCTGTAACGATTTCAAGTTTATTATCAGGGTTTACAAGATCTAAGGGGGAATAGTTTTTATCTGCTTTCGCGACCAGCTCATGCAATTTAGATGTTTGAGCCTTGCCAATGAAGAACTGTTGGAGTTTAGATATTTGTTTGTAATGTAAATTAACTATGTCCGTTAGAGCTCTCCCTCCCTCTTTTCTTGGTAGTGTGGTCCTAATAACTGATGATGTCGGGTGGTGACATTTGTGTTTGGTCATCATGGTTCGCGTTGTTCTTTGAATATCTTCCAGATCTGTTTTTGTCCACTTCAGAATTCCAAATGAGTATGTCAGGACCAGGTTATTATTATTATTATTATTATTATTATTATTATTATTATTATTATTATTATTATTATTATTATTTCCAACTCAAGTGTACTCCTGCTCAGCTCTTGCTGGTAATGTTCACCCATCCCGAGCGTGTGTAAACGCAAATGGGATTAGGCACAGCAGTTACATATTTAGAAATTTACGGACAGTGTGACAAGTATTCAAAATTGCAGCCTTCTGCAGATCGATGTATGTGTTTTTGTGAAGACCTAGTTTGGTGAGGCTGTCTTGTAGAGTTTTGGGGATTAGTCCCGTAGATGAAACGATGACCGGCACCACCTCTACTTTCTCTGCATGCCACATCTGTCCTACCTCAATTGCAAGATCGGTGTATTTTGCAATTTTCTCGTTGTATTTGTTTAACATATTGTTGTTATTGGGTACAGCAACATCCACTAGAAGAACCGAGTTAGCTTTTTTATCCACAACTACAATATCAGGCCGGTTATTCGTCACCCGTCTATCGGTGATAATTGACCTATCGTAGTATAGTCTAAAATCAGCATTCTCTAGAACTGTTGTTATTATTATTATTATTATTTCCAATTCAAGTGTACTCTTGCTCAGCTCTTGCTGGTAATGTTCACCTATCCCGAGCGTTTGTAAACGCAAGTGGGATTAGGCACAGCAGTTACATATTTAGAAATTTACGGACGGTGTGACAAGTATTCAAAATGGCAGCCTTCTGCAGATCGATGTATGTGTTTTTGTGAAGACCTAGTTTGGTGAGGCTGTCTTGTAGAGTTTTGGGGATAAGTCCCGTAGATGAAACGATGACTGGCACCACCTCTACTTTCTCTGCCTGCCACATCTGTCCTACCTCAATTGCAAGATCGGTGTATTTTGCAATTTTCTCATTGTATTTGTCTAAAATATTGTTGTTATTGGGTACAGCAACATCCACTAGGAGAACCGAGTTAGCGTTTTTATCCACAACCACAATATCAGGCCGGTTATTCGTCACCCGTCTATCGGTGATAATTGACCTATCGTAGTATAGTCTAAAATCAGCATTCTCTAGAACTGCATGCGGATGGTACTTGTAATAAGGCGTGTAGGTGTTAACTAATCCAAATTTGTTGGCCAACTTCTGATGGATGATGTTGCAAAGTTGATTGTGCCTGCGTAGGTAATCAATGTTAGCTATGGCTGAACATCCCGACGTAATGTGTTGTATCGTCTCTGTTGTTTGTTGACACCTTCTGCACTTGTCCGATACGATATTTGGATGTCTTATAACAAATTTCTTGTAATTGTTGGTATTAATTACTTGGTCTTGGATCGCCATCATAAATCTTTCTGTTTCTGGAAACAATGTTCCATCAGAGAGCCACTTATTTGATGCTTCCTTGTCGATATATGGTTGATTGAGGTCGTGATGATGTCGACCATGGAGCGCTTTCTGGGCCCACTCTGCCTGTTTGTCAGAGTCTGTAACGATTTGAAGTTTATTATCAGGGTTTACAAGCTCTAAGGGGGAATAGTTTTTATCTGCTTTCGTGACCAGCTCATGCAATTTAGATGTTTGAGCCTTGCCAATGAAGAATTTTTGGAGTTGGGATATTTGTTTGTAATGTAAATTATCTATGTCCGTTAGAGCTCTCCCTCCCTCTCTTCTTGGTAGAGTGGTCCTAATAACTGATGATGTCGGGTGGTGACATTTGTGTTTGGTCATCATGGTTCGCGTTGTTCTTTGGATATCTTCCAGTTCTGTTTTTGTCCACTTCAGAATTCCAAATGAGTATGTCAGGACCGGTATCGCGTAGGTGTTAATTGCTTTGGCAAGATTTCCTGCGTTCAACTGGGATTATGGGATTATTATTATTATTATTATTATTATTATTATTATTATTATTATTATTATTATTATTATTATTATTATTATTTCCAACTCAAGTGTACTCTTGCTCAGCTCTTGCTGGTAATGTTCACCTATCCCGAGCGTGTGTAAACGCAAATGGGATTAGGCACAGCAGTTACATATTTAGAAATTTACGGACAGTGTGACAAGTATTCAAAATTGCAGCCCTCTGCAGATCGATGTATGTGTTTTTGTGAAGACCTAGTTTGGTGAGGCTGTCTTGTAGAGTTTTGGGGATTAGTCCCGTAGATGAAACAATGACCGGCACCACCTCTACTTTCTCTGCATGCCACATCTGTCCTACCTCAATTGCAAGATCGGTGTATTTTGCAATTTTTTCGTTGTATTTGTCTAAAATATTGTTGTTATTGAACATGCGCATGAAGCGCTTTCTGGGCCCACTCCACCTGTTTGTCAGAGTCTGTAACGATTTCAAGTTTTTTATCAGGGTTTACAAGATCTGAGGGGGAATAGTTTTTATCTGCTTTCGCGACCAGCTCATGCAATTTAGATGTTTGAGCCTTGCCAATGAAGAACTTTTGGAGTTTAGATATTTGATTATAATGTAAATTAACTATGTCCGTTAAAGCTCTCCCTCCCTCTTTTCTTGGTAATGTGGTCCTAATAACTGATGATGTCGGGTGGTGACATTTATGTTTGGTCATCATGGTTCGCGTTGTTCTTTGAATATCTTCCAGTTCTGTTTTTGTCCACTTCAGAATTCCAAATGAGTATGTCAGGATCGGTATGGCGTAGGTGTTAATTGCTTTGGCGAGATTTCCTGCGTTCAACTGGGATTTCAATAAAGCAGATATCCTTTGAGTGAACTGTCCTCGAATTTTGGTTTTTGCTTGCTTCTGGTCAAGTAGCTTAGTTTGCTGAAATCCTAGATATTTGTAGGTTTCACCATTTTGCATGGCATTTATAATGTTCCCATTAGGTAGTAATACATCTCCGTTAACGATTTTACCCTTCTCGATATTTAAGGTTTTGCACTTGTCTAATCCAAATCCCATTTGTATATCACTGGAAAATTTTTCAGTAATATTAAGTAAATGTTGAATTTGACGCTGGTTTGATGCGTATATTTTGATGTCATCCATGTATAAGAGGTGGGAAACAGTGCAGCTAGTGTTTCTGTTGGCCTTGATTTTAAAGCCGTAATCCGTATCGTTAAGTAGATTGGAGAGTGGATTCATTGCCAAACAAAACCAAAGTGGACTCAGGGAGTCGCCTTGGAAGATCCCCCTACGGATAGAAATTCCATCAGTTTCGAGGTATTGACCATTTATTTGTAAATGAAGGTTCGTGCGCCAGTGCTTCATCGATGATTCAAGAAAAGTAACAAGAGTGGGGTGTACTTTGTAAATTTGCAAAACTTTAACAAGCCAGGAATGTGGAACGCTATCAAATGCTTTCCTATGATCTACGAAAGCCGTGTAGATGTTGCGCTGTTCCTTCTGCGCCTGTTTTAGTATTACCGAATCGATGATGAGTTGTTCTTTGCAGCCTTGGTGATCTCGTCTGCACCCTTTCTGTTCTTCCGACAAGATGTTGTTATGATCCGCATGTCTGTTAATACGGTTAGTAATGCAAGACGTTAATATTTTATATATAGTTGGAAGGCATGTTATAGGTCTATACTGCATAGGATCGTGAGTTTGATGCGTTTTGGGAAGCAAGTGGGTCGAACCCAGTGTCAGAAATGGTGGTGTATCTTGTGGATGTTGCAGAATATGTGTAAATGATCTTGCTATTGCTTCATGCAGACTGTCAAACTTCTTATACCAGAAGTTTTGGACATTGTCAACTCCTGGTGTCTTCCAACTACTGGTGCTCTTTATAGCTTCGGTTACCTCGCTTGTTCTCAAGTTAACGAAAGGCATTGGTTCAATGTTTATTTTTTCCTCCTCAGTTCTTATCCAGTGAGCGTTGGATTTATGTTCGATGGGGTTCGACCATAAAGAAGACCAGTACTCCGTTAGCTCATCTTTATTTGGAAGACTTTGGTTGTGATTGTTTACTGTACCGCTTAGTTGCCTGTAAAATAACTTCTGATTGTTATTGAATAAGTAGTTTTGTTGTTTCCTTTTCGTGCACTTGACATATCGTGACAAACGTTTGGATTTTGCCTTTAACTTTTGCCTGAGTGAATCCATATATTCACATACATGTTGTTTATGTTGTGGGTGACCTGAAAAAGTTTTGATTTTTCGATAGATCTTTCTCACTCTGTTTGTTAAGCGCCTAGACGGTTTCGAGTTGTTTTTAAACCCTGTTAGCTGCCCCAATTCCCTTCTGATGTCATCAATGGACTTTTCCAGCCGGCGTTGCCACCAAGGCTTGAGCTGTTTGTAGTCTTCACCCCGATTGTTCTTTGGGGATTGGATTTGTTGATTGTGACTTCGAAGCACTGCTACCGCTCCACAATAGATGAGAGTGTGAAGTTGTTCCAGCGCTTCGCAGTCTTTAGCATGGTTCTGCAGTAGTAAGTTCACAGCTGATAGTATGCTGTTAGTGCTCTTATTGGTTCGAAGCTTGGGTAGTTTTGGCCGGTGTATTGGGTTGGTGCCATTAAATTCCGCTAGTGCTTTACAAAGTTCGGTATTATAGTCATTATCGGTGGTTTTGTCGCAATCATTGTTTATTTCCTCCACGCCATTGTGGTCTCCTTGTGCATTCTCCGATTTATGTGTTATTATTATTATTATTATTTCCAACTCAAGTGTACTGTTGCTCAGCTCTTGCTGGTAATGTTCACCTATCCCGAGCGTGTGTAAACGCAAATGGGATTAGGCAGAGCAGTTACATATTTAGAAATTTACGGACAGTGTGACAAGTATTCAAAATTGCAGCCTTCTGCAGATCGATATATGTGTTTTTGTCAAGACCTAGTTTGGCGAGGCTGTCTCGTAGAGTTTTGGGAATTAGTCCCGTAGATGAAACGATGACCGGCACCACCTCTACTTTCTCTGCATGCCACATCTGTCCTACCTCAATTGCAAGATCGGTGTATTATGCAATTTTTTCGTTGTATTTGTCTGAAATATTGTTGTTATTGGGTACAGCAACATCCACCAGGAGAACCGAGTTAGCTTTTTTATCCACAACCACAATATCAGGCCGGTTATTCGTCACCCGTCTATCGGTGATAATTGACCTATCGTAGTATAGTCTAAAATCAGCATTCTCTAGAACTGCATGCGAATGGTACTTGTAATAAGGCGTGTAAGTGTTAACTAATCCAAATTTGTTGGCCAACTTTTGATGGATGATGTTGCAAAGTTGATTGTGTCTGCGCAGGTAATCAATGTTAGCTATGGCTGAACATCCCGACGTAATGTGTTGTATCGTCTCTGTTGTTTGTTGACACCTTCTGCACTTGTCCGACACGATGTTTGGATCTCTTATAACAAATTTCTTGTAATTATTGGTATTAATTACTTGGTCTTGGATCGCCATCATAAATCCTTCTGGTTCTGGAAACAATGTTCCATCAGAGAGCCACTTATTTGATGCTTCCTTGTCGATATATGGTTGATTGAGGTCATGATGATGTCGACCATGGAGCGCTTTCTGGGCCCACTCTGCCTGTTTGTCAGAGTCTGTAACGATTTCAAGTTTATTATCAGGGTTTACAAGATCTAAGGGGGAATAGTTTTTATCTGCTTTCGCGACCAGCTCATGCAATTTAGATGTTTAAGCCCTGCCAATAAAGAATTTTTGGAGTTGGGATATTTAGTTGTAATGTAAATTAACTATGTCCGTTAGAGCTCTCCCTCCCTCTTTTCTTGGTAGTGTGGTCCTAATAACTGATGATGTCGGGTGGTGACATTTGTGTTTGGTCATCATGGTTCGCGTTGTTCTTTGAATATCTTCCAGTTCTGTTTTTGTCCACTTCAGAATTCCAAATGAGTATGACAGGACCGGTATGGCGTAGGTGTTAATTGCTTTGGCAAGATTTCCTGCGTACAACTGGGATTTCAATGAAGCAGTTATCCTTTGAGTGAACTGTCCTCGAATTTTGGTATTTGCTTGCTTCTGGTCTAGTAGCTTAGCTTGCTGAAAACCTAGATATTTGTTGGTTTCACCATTTTGCATGGCATTTATAATGTTCCCATTAGGTAGTAACACATCTCTGTTAACGATTTTACCCTTCTCGATATTCAAGGTTTTGCACTTGTCTAATCCAAATCCTATTTGTATATCAGTGGAAAATTTTTCAGTGATATTAAGTAAATGTTGAATTTGACGCTGGTTTGATGCGTATATTTTGATGTCATCCATGTATAAGAGGTGGGACACAGTGCAGCTAGTGTTCCTGTTGGCTTTGATTTTAAAGCCGTAATCCGAATCGTTAAGTAGATTGGAGAGTGGATTCATTGCCAAACAAAACCAAAGTGGACTCAGGGAGTCGCCCTGGAAGATCCCCCTACGGATAGAAATTTCATCAGTTTCGAGGTATTGACCATTTATTTGTAAATGAAGGTTCGTTCGCCAGTGCTTCATCGATGATTCAAGAAAAGTAACAAGAATGGGGTGTACTTTGTAAATTTGCAAAACTTTAACAAGCCAGGAATGTGGAACGCTATCAAATGCTTTCCTATAATCTACGAAAGCTGTGTAGATGTTGCGCTGTTCCTTCTGCGCCTGTTTTAGTATTACCGAATCGATGATGAGTTGTTCTTTGCAGCCTTGGTGATCTCGTCTGCACCCTTTCTGTTCTTCCGACAAGATGTTGTTTTGATCGGCATGTCTGTAAATACGGTTAGTAATGCAAGACGTTAATATTTTATATATAGTTGGAAGGCATGTTATAGGTCTATACTGCGTAGGATCGTGAGTTTGAAGCGTTTTGGGAAGCAAGTGGGTCGAACCCAGTGTCAGAAATAGTGGTGTATCTTCTGGATGTTGCAGAATATGTGTAAATGATCTTGCCATTGCTTCATGCAGACTGTCAAACTTCTTATACCAGAAATTTTGGACATGGTTAACTCCTGGTGTCTTCCAATTACTGGTGCTCTTTATAGCTTCGGTTACCTCGCTTGTTGTCAAGTTAACGAAAGGCATTGATTCAATGTTTATTTTTTCCTCCTCAGTTCTTATCCAGTGAGCGTTGGATTTATGTTCGATAGGGTTCGACCATAAAGAAGACCAGTACTCCGTTAGCTCATCTCTCTATTATTATTATTATTATTATTATCATTATTATTATTATTATTATTATTATTATTATTATTATTATTATTATTATTATTATTATTATTATTATTATTATTATTATTATTATTATTATTATTATTATTATTATTATTATTATTATTATTATTATTATTTCCAGCTCAAGTGTACTCTTGCTCAGCTCTTGCTGGTAATGTTCACCTATCCCGAGCGTGTGTAAACGCAAATGGGATTAGGCAGAGCAGTTACATATTTAGAAATTTACGGACAGTGTGACAAGTATTCAAAATTGCAGCCTTCTGCAGATCGATGTATGTATTTTTGTGAAGACCTAGTTTGGTGAGGCTGTCTTGTAGAGTTTTGGGGATTAGTCCCGTAGATGAAACGATGACCGGCACCACCTCTACTTTCTCTGCATGCCACATCTGTCCTACCTCAATTGCAAGATCGGTGTATTTTGCAATTTTCTCGTTTTATTTGTCTATAATATTGTTTTATTGGGTACAGCAACATCCACCAGGAGAACCGAGTTAGCTTTTTTATCCACAACCACAATATCAGGCCGGTTATTCGTCACCCGTCTATCGGTGATAATTGACCTATCGTAGTATAGTCTAAAATCAGCATTCTCTAGAACTGCATGCAGATGGTACTTGTAATAAGGCGTGTAGGTGTTAACTAATCCAAATTTGTTGGCCAACTTCTGATGGATGATGTTGCAAAGTTGATTGTGCCTGCGGAGGTAATCAATGTTAGCTATATCTGAACATCCCGACGTAATGTGTTGTATCGTCTCTGTTGTTGGTTGACACCTTCTGCACTTGTCCGATACGATGTTTGGATCTCTTATAACAAATTTCTTGTAATTATTGGTATTAATTACTTGGTCTTGGATCGCCATCATAAATCCTTCTGTTTCTGGAAACAATGCTCCATCAGAGAGCCACTTATTTGATGCTTCCTTGTCGATATATGGTTGATTGAGGTCGTGATGAGGTCGACCATGGAGCGCTTTCTGGGCCCACTCTTCCTGTTTGTCAGAGTCTGTAACGATTTCAAGTTTACTATCAGGGCTTACAAGATCTAAGGGGGAATAGTTTTTATCTGCTTTCGAGACCAGCTCATGCAATTTAGATGTTTGAGCCTTGCCAATAAAGAATTTTTGGAGTTGGGATATTTGTTTGTAATGTAAATTAACTATGTCCGTTAGAGCTCTCCCTCCCTCTTCTCTTGGTAGTGTGGTCCTAATAACTGATGATGTCGGGTGGTGATATTTGAGTTTGGTCATCATGGTTCGCGTTGTTCTTTGAATATCTTCCAGTTCTGTTTTTGTCCACTTCAGTATTCCAAATGAGTATGTCAGGACCGGTATGGCGTAGGTGTTAATTGCTTTGGAAAGATTTCCTGCGTTCAACTGGGATTTCAATAAAGCAGTTATCCTTTGAGTGAACTGTCTTCGAATTATGGTTTTTGCTTGCTTCTGGTCTAGTAGCTTAGCTTGCTGAAATCCTAGATATTTGTAGGTTTCACCATTTTGCATGGCATTTATAATGTTCCCATTAGGTAGTAACACATCTCCGTTAACGATTTTACCCTTCTCGATATTCAAGGTTTTGCACTTGTCTAATCCAAATCCCATTTGTATATCACTGGAAAATTTTTCAGTGATATTAAGTAAATGTTGAATTTGACGCTGGTTTGATGCGTATATTTTGATGTCATCCATGTATAAAAGGTGGGAAACAGTGCAGCTAGTGTTTCTGTTGGCCTTGATTTTAAAGCCGTAATCCGTATCGTTAAGTAGATTGGAGAGTGGATTCATTGCCAAACAAAACCAAAGTGGACTCAGGGAGTCGCCTTGGAAGATCCCCCTACGGATAGAAATTTCATCAGTTTCGAGGTATTGACCATTTATTTGTAAATGAAGGTTCGTTCGCCAGTGCTTCATCGATGACTCAAGAAAAGTAACAAGAGTGGGGTGTACTTTGTAAATTTGCAAAACTTTAACAAGCCAGGAATGTGGAACGCTATCAAATGCTTTCCTATAATCTACGAAAGCCGTGTAGATGTTGCGCTGTTCCTTCTGCGCCTGTTTTAGTATTACCGAATCGATGATGAGTTGCTCTTCGCAGCCTTTTTTTTTTTTTTTTTTTTTCGGGCCGAGATGGGAAACTCATGTTCGAATGGGTCCAGGACCCAAACAGTGTTGGACTCATCCCCAAGGAGATGCCTACCAACCAAACCCACCTCAAACTCGCCGTTACCCCCGCCTCGGAATCACTACCCTAGCATACTTCGAGACAGGCGGCGGTCCCTCGCACACTCTCCGCTCACACTGTCATCTTCTCCCTCCTATCACTCCTGCCTCTCATGCCATATCGAGTCCTTCTCTCCCCCTTACCATGCTCTCTACTACTCCACTCACCTCCATCCATTCCTCCTCCCCCCTCAACATTATCTCCACCATGTTTTCCCAGTACACCGCCTCCCCTAGTTTCCTCTCCAACTTCTTCAGCACTTCCTCGTTCCTCCAGCATCTAAACACATGCCCCACATCATCCTCCACTTCACACCTCTCACACACCAGTCTCTCGTTTCCCAATCTTGTGGAGGTACCCTACTCTCGACCCATGTCCAGTGAGCACTTGTGTCAAGAAGTAGTTCACCTCCCCGAATTTCCGGTCCATCCAATCTCTCCTATTCCCAATCGCTCCTTTTAGCGCGCCCTCATACTCCTCCCACCTTCTCTCCATTTCCTCCTCCATCCATTCCCGTACCTCTTCATTGGTCGCACCCCTCCAGCGTTTGCTCCTAGCTCTAGCCAACACGTCCAATGGGTAGGTCCTTGCCAGCACCGCTGCTGCCAGTCCACCCACTGTCCTGTACCCCTGCACCACCCTCAGCAGTATCCCTCTCTGCTCCCGCAGAAGTGGCCTAACCCTCGCATTCACCCCCGCTCTTTCACCCCACACCTCCGCACCGTACAGCATACTCTGCTCTACCGTCCTACCATTTACCCTCCTCTTCCACTCTCCCGGCCCTTTCACATTACACATCAATCTCTTCAGCCATGCTGCCCTCACTTTACCCTTCTCTGCCGCCTTTACCATATGTGTTTTGAAGGATAATTGGCTATCCAACCACACCCCTAGGTATTTCACAGACTCCTCCATGCGAATTATCCTTCCCTTAACCATCACCCCCACTTCCCTTGCCCTGCTCCGTCCCTTCACTAGCAACCCCACCGTCTTCTCTTCCGCCACTTCCAGTCCGCACCGCTCTATCTTCTCCACAATCTTCCTGCACATTCTCTCCGCCTTTCTTTCTATCTCCGCCTCTCCCTTTGCCGTACATACCAGACACACATCATCCGCATACACCGTAATCTCACATCCCTCTTCACATACTATCCCACAAACCACATCAAACACACACTTCCAGAGCGTCGGTCCAAGAACCGAGCCCTGAGGCACTCCAGCCTCCATCTCATATCTCCTCCCTCTGGAGTCTACAATCACACGCCCCGTCAGGTAGTCCTCCACCAGGTTAACCAACCCCTGCTCCACTCCAAGCCTCAGCAACGCGCTCAACACTGCCCGTTTGCTGACACTGTTGAACGCGTTCCCGACGTCGAAGAACACGAGTAGGGCCAATTTCTTCTTCCTCCAGCTGCCCTCCCTAGCTCTTTCCACCAAACCCATCACCTTGCTCAGTGCCGAGATGCAAGATTTCCCCTTCGTGAACCCATGCTGGTTTACCCTAAAACCCCCATTCCTACCAACTTCCTCCTCAATCCTATCCCTTATTATCCCCTCCATCAATTTACCCATACCACACAGCAGGCTGATAGGCCTATAGTCCCCCGCCCGCTTCCCCTCTCTACCCGCCTTCTTCATCAGTATCACCCTGGCTACCTTCCATCCTTCCGGGAACTCCTCCTCCCTCAGCACCCTGTTGAATAGTTCCCAGAAGTACTCCCTATTGTCATCCAACAGCCTCTTTACCATATCACCCCTCAGGCCATCTATCCCTGGGGCTTTTCTCACTTTAATATTTCTCCCCCAATCTTCTACCTCCCACTTCTCTACCGGCCTTATCCCCCTCATTTTCACTACCCCCCTTGTATCTTGGATTTCCTGAATTCTGCCACCCACTCCTCCTTCTCCCCCTTTGAACAATTTCTCTATGATCTCCTTCTCCCAATCCTCCTCTAGAACCTCGTTTCTATTTCCACCCATCCTCTTCACCGCTATCTCATACGCCTTTCCCCATGGATTATTTTCCAATTCCCCCAGTAACTCTTCCCACTTCCCTCTTTTTTCCCTCTCCACTCTACGCTCCAGTTCCTTCTTCTCTTTATATCTCCCTCTTCCCTCTATCCTTCCTCTTCCTCTCAGCATCCGTCTTCGTTCTTTCTTACACTCCCTCCACAGCTCCTCTATTTCCTCATTCCACCAGTAATTGGCCCTCCGCTCACGCCTATTGCCCCTCTTTCCCTCTCTTTTGCAGCCCTGTATCACATTGTACAATTCATCTGCATCATGTCCAAGTCCCCTTCCTATCTCTTCTCTTACTTTCTTCCTCATTCTCTCTGCCTCGGCTTTCGTCCACTTCCATTCCCACTCTTCCACTAAATCCTTTCTCTCTTTCCTTATATCCGTCTCCACATACCTATGTAAGCTCAAGCTTTCCTCATCCTCCAGCACCCCCCAACTAAACACTCTTTCCCACAGCCATTCATCACATGCTGTTATATCAATGAATGATGAACCCCCGTCACCCCTCACGAAGGTGGGCAGTAGTCCATCATTCAGCACCACCAACCCGTTGGATGTTAACACTTCCTCAAGGATCTCCCCTCTCCTGTCCGTTTTCTTCCCCCCCATATAGTATTCTTCGCATTGAAGTCCCCTGCCACCATTCTCCTTATGATCCTCCTTTTTCCTTTTGACACCCTCAGATCGTCCTCTAATCCTGTCATGCTCCTCTCATATTCTTCCAGGCTGACATTTGGGCTTATATACACACTATACACCACCATGTCTCCCATTCGCACTACCACCCATCCATTTCCCTTCCTCACTTCATCCGCCTTCAATCCATCCCCCACCACTCTTATTCCTGCTTCTCCTGTATCGTCCATAATCCATCCCTGCTTCCCCACATATCTAGCATTCACCTCGGATCCACACACTACATCCACTTCCCTCCTAAAAATCACTTCATCCAATATATCATGCGCTATCCTGCATTTCCCTAAATTTATCTGTAACACTCTCCATACATCCCCTACATTCCTCCTTCCCGCGCAATGCTGTCCCCTTCCTCCTATTTGACCAGACTCGTCCCCTCTGAGGGGTCCAGAGGGTCCCTCCCATTTTTTCCTTCACCTTTTCCATCGTCTCCTTCTACTTCTTCTCTTCCCCTACTCTTCGCAGCCTTGGTGATCTCGTCTGCACCCTTTTTGTTCTTCCGACAAGATGTTGTTTTGATCGGCATGTCTGTAAATACGGTTAGTAATGCAAGACGTTAATATTTTATATATAGTTGGAAGGCATGTTATAGGTCTATACTGCGTAGGATCGTGAGTTTGATGCGTTTTGGGAAGCAAGTGGGTCGAACCCAGTGTCAGAAATGGTGGTGTATCTTCTGGATGCTGCAGAATATGTGTAAATGATCTTGCCATTGCTTCATGCAGACTGTCAAACTTCTTATACCAGATGTTTTGGACATGGTCAACTCCTGGTGTCTTCCAATTACTGGTGCTCTTTATAGCTTCGGTTACCTCGCTTGTTGTCAAGTTAACGAAAGGCATTGGTTCAATGTTAATTTTTTCCTCCTCAGTTCTTATCCAGTGAGCGTTGGATTTATGTTCGATAGGGTTCGACCATAAAGAAGACCAGTACTCCGTTAGCTCATCTTTATCTGGGAGACTTTGGTTGTGATTGTTTACAGTACCGCTTAGTTGCCTGTAAAATAACTTCTGATTGTTATTGAATAAGTAGTTCTGTTGTTTCCTTTTCGTGCACTTGACATACCGTGACAAACGTTTTGATTTTGCCTTTAACTTTTGCCTGAGTGAATCGATATATTCACATACATGTTGTTTATGTTGTGGGTGACCTGTATAAGTGTTGATTCTTCGATAGATCTTCCTCACTCTGTTTGTTAAGCGCCTAGACGGTTTCAAGTTGTTTTTAAACTCTGTAAGCTGCCCCAATTCCCTTCTGATGTCATCAATGGTCTTTTCCAGCCGGCGTTGCCACCAAGGCTTGAGCTGTTTGTAGTCTTTACCCCGATTGTTCTTAGGGGATTGGATCTGTTGATTGTGACTTCGAATCACTGCTACCGCTCCACAATAGATGAGAGTGTGAAGTTGTTCCAGCGCCTCGCAGTCTTTAGCATAGTTCTGCAGTAGTAAGTTCACAGCTGCTAGTATGCTGTTAGTGCTCTTATTGGTTCGCAGCTTTGGTAATTTTGGCCGGTGTATTGTGTTGGTGCCATTAAATTCCGCTAGTGCTTTACAAAGTTCGGTATTATAGTCATTATCGGTGGTTTTGTCGCAATCATTGTTTATTTCCTCAACGCCATTGTGGTCTCCTTGTGCATTCTCCGATTTATGTGTATCCTGATCGGTAATTATGTCATTCTCTCCATCTTGAAGGTCAAGAAGGACTTCACCTCGAATTTGTTGCAACGTCGGACCGGGTAGTAGATTGTTTTTCACAATACTTCGACGTTGGTCAGCAATACGCTGTTCCGTGAGATGGTGAAATTCTGGAAAATGTTCAACGAATGCACGGTGGTGGGCGTATCTGTATGTCGTCATATCAGTTTCCATATTCGTGATTTTAAAGTAGGAGCGCATAATGAATGAGTTTAGCTCGATAGTCCACTTCATGCGCTTCCTGGGCTTTCCGGCTTTTGTGGTCGTAGATGTGCCGACTTGCGTCACTCCAGAAACATCAGAAGCCGGTGGCGGAGGATCGATGTTGTTTTCCCCCTGAGTGTGGTTCGCAGTAGCCCTACTCGGTGTCACGCTGCGCCTACCGCTAACCGAGGAAGAAGGTAAATCATTTTTCGAACAAGCCCTTCTAGCACCAACTTGAACGCGACAAGAGTTTAAGGTGTTGCAATGTCGATTCACCTGACGATTCCTGAGATTTAGGGTCCCGGAATTTACACTCGAATTATTGCTCCCCCCAGAATCCGTGGAGCAGACAGCCGATGTACTAGGTACACAAGCAGTGTGGGATTCTGAGCATTTAGCTCTACCCACCTGGGGTAATCTTGTTTTACAATTCGACATCGTGATTGTCGCATTTTAGACCTACTGCCAGGTGCTGATTCAGCCGCTCCTTACATAGAGAACAGACGCTGTCGGAGTACCGCTCCTTACATGGAGACCGTCGTGTCCTGTTATTATTATTATTATTATTATTATTTCCAACTCAAGTGTACTCTTGCTCAGCTCTTGCTGGTATTATTCACCTATCCCGAGCGTGTGTAAACGCAAATGGGATTAGGCACAGCAGTTACATATTTAGAAATTTACGGACAGTGTGACAAGTATTCAAAATTGCAGCCTTCTGTAGATCGATGTATGTGTTTTTGTGAAGACCTAGTTTAGTGAGGCTGTCTTGTAGAGTTTTGGGGATTAGTCCCGTAGATGAAACGATGACCGGCACCACCTCTACTTTCTCTGCATGCCACATCTGTCCTACCTCAATTGCAAGATCGGTGTATTTTGCAATTTTCTCGTTGTATTTGTCTAACATATTGTTGTTATTGGGTACAGCAACATCCACTAGAAGCACCGAGTTAGCTTTTTTATCCACAACTACAATATCAGGCCGGTTATTCGTCACCCGTCTATCGGTGATAATTGACCTATCGTAGTATAGTCTAAAATCAGCATTCTCTAGAACTGCATGAGGATGGTACTTGTAATAAGGCGTGTAAGTGTTAACTAATCCAAATTTGTTGGCCAACTTCTGATGAATGATGTTGCACAGTTGGTTGTGCCTGCGTAGGTAATCAATGTTAGCTATGGCTGAACATCCCGAGGTAATGTGTTGTATCGTCTCTGTTGTTTGTTGACACCTTCTGCACTTGTCCGACACGATGTTTGGATCTCTTATAACAAATTTCTTGTAATTGTTGGTATTAATAACTTGGTCTTGGATCGCCATCATAAATCCTTCTGTTTCTGGCAACAATGTTCCATCAGAGAGCCACTTATTTGATGCTTCCTTGTCGATATATGGTTGATTGAGGTCGTGATGATGTCGACCATGAAGCGCTTTCTGGGCCCACTCCGCCTGTTTGTCAGAGTCTGTAACGATTTCAAGTTTTTTATCAGGGTTTACAAGATCTAAGGGGGAATAGTTTTTATCTGCTTTCGCGACAAGCTCATGCAATTTAGATGTTTGAGCCTTGCCAATGAAGAACTTTTGGAGTTTAGATATTTGATTATAATGTAAATTAACTATGTCCGTTAGAGCTCTCCCTCCCTCTTTTCTTGGTAGTGTGGTCCTAATAACTGATGATGTCGGGTGGTGACATTTGTGTTTGGTCATCATGGTTCGCGTTGTTCTTTGAATATCGTCCAGTTCTGTTTTTGTCCACTTCAGAATTCCAAATGAGTATGTCAGGATCGGTATGGCGTAGGTGTTAATTGCTTTGGCGAGATTTCCTGCGTTCAACTGGGATTTCAATAAAGCAGTTATCCTTTGAGTGAACTGTCCTCGAATTTTGGTTTTTGCTTGCTTCTGGTCAAGTAGCTTAGCTTGCTGAAATCCTAGATATTTGTAGGTTTCACCATTTTGCATGGCATTTATAATGTTCCCATTAGGTAGTAATACGTCTCCGTTAACGATTTTACCCTTCTCGATCTTTAAGGTTTTGCACTTGTCTAATCCAAATCCCATTTGTATATCACTTGAAAATTTTTCAGTAATATTAAGTAAATGTTGAATTTGATGCTGGTTTGATGCGTATATTTTGATGTCATCCATGTATAAGAGGTGGGAAACAGTGCAGCTAGTGTTTCTGTTGGCCTTGATTTTAAAGCCGTAATCCGTATCGTTAAGTAGATTGGAGAGTGGATTCATTGCCAAACAAAACCAAAGTGGACTCAGGGAGTCGCCTTGGAAGATCCCCCTACGGATAGAAATTTCATCAGTTTCGAAGTGTTGACCATTTATTTGTAAATGAAGGTTCGTTCGCCAGTGCTTCATCAATGACTCAAGAAAAGTAACAAGAGTGGGGTGTACTTTGTAAATTTGCAAAACTTTAACAAGCCAGGAATGTGGAACGCTATCAAATGCTTTCCTATAATCTACGAAAGCCGTGTAGATGTTGCGCTGTTCCTTCTGCGCCTGTTTTAGTATTACCGAATCGATGATGAGTTGTTCTTTGCAGCCTTGGTGATCTCGTCTGCACCCTTTCTGTTCTTCCGACAAGATGTTGTTATGATCCGCATGTCTGTAAATACGGTTAGTAATGCAAGACGTTAATATTTTATATATAGTTGGAAGGCATGTTATAGGTCTATACTGCGTAGGATCGTGAGTTTGATGCGTTTTGGGAAGCAAGTGGGTCGAACCCAGTGTCAGAAATGGTGGTGTATCTTCTGGATGTTGCAGAATATGTGAAAATGATGTTGCCATTGCTTCATGCAGACTGTCAAACTTCTTATACCAGAAGTTTTGGACATTGTCAACTCCTGGTGTCTTCCAACTACTGGTGCTCTTTATAGCTTCGGTTACCTCGCTTGTTGTCAAGTTAACGAAAGGCATTGGTTCAATGTTTATTTTTTCCTCCTCAGTTCTTATCCAGTGAGCGTTGGATTTATGTTCGATAGGGTTCGACCATAAAGAAGACCAGTACTCCGTTAGCTCATCTTTATTTGGAAGACTTTGGTTGTGATTGTTTACTGTACCGCTTAGTTGCCTGTAAAATAACTTCTGATTGTTATTGAACAAGTAGTTTTGTAGTTTCCTTTTCGTGTTATTATTATTATTATTTCCAATTCAAGTGTACTCTTGCTCAGCTTTTGCTGGTAATGTTCACCTATCCCGAGCGTTTGTAAACGCAAATGGGATTAGGCACAGCAGTTACATATTTAGAAATTTACGGACAGTGTGACAAGTATTCAAAATTGCAGCCTTCTGCAGATCGATGTATGTGTTTTTGTGAAGACCTAGTTTGGTGAGGCTGTCTTGTAGAGTTTTGGGGATTAGTCCCGTAGATGAAACGATGACCGGCACCACCTCTACCCTCTCTGCATGCCACATCTGTCCTACCTCAATTGCAAGATCGGTGTATTTTGCAATTTTCTCGTTGTATTTGTCTAACATATTGTTGTTATTGGGTACAGCAACATCCACTAGAAGAACCGAGTTAGCTTTTTTATCCACAACTACAATATCAGGCCGGTTATTCGTCACCCGTCTATCGGTGATAATTGACCTATCGTAGTATAGTCTAAAATCAGCATTCTCTAGAACTGCATGAGGATGGTACTTGTAATAAGGCGTGTAAGTGTTAACTAATCCAAATTTGTTGGCCAACTTCTGATGGATGATGTTGCAAAGTTGATTGTGCCTGCGTAGGTAATCAATGTTAGCTATGGCTGAACATCCCGACGTAATGTGTTGTATCGTCTCTGTTGTTTGTTGACACCTTCTGCACTTGTCCGACACGATGTTTGGATCTCTTATAACAAATTTCTTGTAATTGTTGGTATTAATAACTTGGTCTTGGATCGCCATCATAAATCCTTCTGTTTCTGGAAACAATGTTCCATCAGAGAGCCACTTATTTGATGCTTCCTTGTCGATATATGGTTGATTGAGGTCGTGATGATGTCGACCATGAAGCGCTTTCTGGGCCCACTCCGCCTGTTTGTCAGAGTCTGTAACGATTTCAAGTTTATTATCAGGGTTTACAAGATCTAAGGGGGAATAGTTTTTATCTGCTTTCGCGACCAGCTCATGCAATTTAGATGTTTGAGCCTTGCCAATGAAGAACTGTTGGAGTTTAGATATTTGTTTGTAATGTAAATTAACTATGTCCGTTAGAGCTCTCCCTCCCTCTTTTCTTGGTAGTGTGGTCCTAATAACTGATGATGTCGGGTGGTGACATTTGTGTTTGGTCATCATGGTTCGCGTTGTTCTTTGAATATCTTCCAGATCTGTTTTTGTCCACTTCAGAATTCCAAATGAGTATGTCAGGACCGGTATGGCGTAGGTGTTAATTGCTTTGGCAAGATTTCCTGCGTTCAACTGGGATTTCAATAAAGCAGTTATCCTTTGAGTGAACTGTCCTCGAATTTTGGTTTTTGCTTGCTTCTGGTCTAGTAGCTTAGCTTGCTGAAATCCTAGATATTTGTAGGTTTCACCATTTTGCATGGCATTTATAATGTTCCCATTAGGTAGTAACACATCTCCGTTATTATTATTATTATTATTATTATTATTATTATTATTATTATTATTATTATTATTATTATTATTATTATTATTATTATTATTATTATTATTATTATTATTATTATTATTATTATTATTATTATTATTATTATTATTATTATTATTATTATTATTATTATTATTATTATTATTATTATTATTATTATTATTATTATTATTATTATTATTATTATTATTATTATTATTATTATTATTATTATTATTATTATTATTATTATTATTATTATTATTATTATTATTATTAATATTATTATTATTATTATTATTATTATTAACATTATTAATTAATATATTGGAACTTCTCAAGAATAGAGAAATTTTTATTCGCAATAACAATAATGTTGATCTGGGTTTTGGTCTTGCTTCTGAGAAATCGGTGGTTTTGTGCTTCATAAAACACCGGCGTCATCTGGACACAATTGCTATAAATAGTACCTCCTTCTCGATAGTATATATCATTTAAGGATTATGATTATCCTCTACAAAAACCGCTTTCGTTCGACCATCTCAAAATGTGAAAAGGGTTTGAATTTTTTTCAAACTGTGACTAAAGCAGAATCGGGAGTAGATGTAAACCTTCACTTATCTATATATGCTAGCTCATGAATTGATGGTTTTACATCCATACTGCGGTGGATCGATTGTGGCGCGACTAGTGGCACGTGCTGAGATTAGAAATGAGGTAATCAGAAAGAGTAATTAGTGTACAGATATCTACTTTTTACTGCTGAGTATTATGTTTTCGTTAACGTTTTAAAATTATTAAGTTTATACATATACTAGAAAAAAAGGTTTCTCACCATTTTCTCACATTTTCAGGTGTCCTGGTGAAAAAAGTATCAAGAAAAGGCACAGCCATATTTGGGTTTTCCACTTCAAGAGTGAACTGGATATAGGGATCATAATTATTAAAAATCAATGAAAGTATCTTTGTCAATATTAGACTGAACACTGATTGAGGACCAATGTTTGTGTATTGACCGTATGACAGCTTGCAAAAAAACATTACTAAAAAGTGAAACCACATCCATACTACCAAAACATAATCATGAGGAAGAACCTTCCTGTTAAATAGTTCAAAAACTTGAAAAGAGTCCTTAATGAAATATTCATTATAAGCATTGTATACCTTTGTCAAAATATCATTGAGAAAAGTAGCAATAAACTCAGTTGGAGAGTTGATTGATGCAACTATGGGTCTCATCGTTAGGGTAGGTTTATGCATTTTTGGGAGAGTGTAGAATTTTGCTATAACAGAATTGTAAGATGTCAATTTTTTCCTCGTGATTTCATCAATTTGTCTCTTATTATATAATCTCTTAACTGGAGCATTTGATTAAGATTGAATCCCCCTACTTGGATCTTTTGGGAGAGAAAAATAGGAAGAGTCGTTGGATAATTTTAAATAATCCTCTTTTAACATAACTACCGTTACATTCCCCTTATCTGATTTTGTAACAATTAACTCAGTAAGTACTTTAAGAAAATTCTTCGTTTCTGACAACAAGTTTTGAAATATAGATGGATGACTATCCTTTCTATAAGCATGATTTGTGATTACATTAATGGATTTAGCAACTGCCAAATTTCTATTGTCAACATTAGGAATCAATGAGGAAATATGATCTATGTCGGAAACGATGGATTTGATTGGGATATCAAAACCCAATTGAGGCCCCACACTGAATTTAGGACCCAAAGAAAGAAACTTTTCAACATTAAGAGAGATGTTTACATTAGAAAGATTTTTTATCCAAGAAGATTTGGTTTTAAGAACTGTACCATAACGTTTGGTTTTTAAATTATTGAACTTTTTTATGTTGTTAATTTTAATACTATTGAAGGATCAATTATATTGTCTTAACTGCTTTTGAATGAAATTATTACAGATGAATTCATTAGTACTATTGATTATATCTGTTTTCAATTTAGAAAGATTGTCATCAAGAGTAACAATTAAATTATGATTTATACCAATTTCAATATTCAACAATTTGTATCCTAACCTGTTAATAAACCTTCTTGTAACGTGTGTGTGTGTGTGTGTGTGTGTGTGTGAAGTTGTCCTTAACCTATTTTCAAATATTTTTCAATAAAAAACATGTATAGAAAATTTGATACATAGGCAGGATTCACACACACACGTTACAAGAAGGTTTATTAACAGGTTAGGATACAAATTGTTAAATATTTAAATTGGTATAAATCATAATTTAATTACTTTTTTAAATGAAACGAAGTGTTTCTAATTAATTCCACTATTTAATGAAAAAATTATGAAATTCTGACGATGATATATCAATATCTAAATAATTATCAATATCTTAGAGTTTTCATAATTTTTTCATTAAATAGTGGAATAAATTAGAAAAACTTCGTTTCATTTGAAAAGGTAATATGAGTAGATTCCACAAAGTAAGGGTCCAAACAGTAAATTCAATTAAAAAATAATTTAATTGTTACTCTTGATGACAATCTTTCTAAATTGAAAACAGATATAATCAATAGTACTAATGAATTCATCGGTAATAATTTCATTCAAAAGCAGATAAGACATTATAATAGATCTTTCCATAGTATTAAAACTAACAAACTAACCAAATCTTCTTGGATAAAAAATCTTTCTAATGTAAACATCCCTCTTAATGTTGAAAAGTTTGGCAGTTGCTAAATCCATTAATGTTATCACAAATCATGCTTATAGAAAGGATAGTCATCCATCTATATTTCAAAACTTGTTGTCAGAAACGAAGAATTTTCTTAAAGTACGTCCTAAGTTAATTGTTACAAAATCAGATAAGGGGAATGTAACGGTAGTTATGTTAAAAGAGGATTATTTGAAGTTATCCCAAGATATAATTGATAACGACTCTTCCTATTTTTCTCTCCCAAAAGATCCAAGTAGGGGGATTCAAACTAAATCAAATGCTCTAGTTAAGAGATTATATAATAAGAGACAAATTGATGAAATCACGAGGAAAAAATTGACATCTCACAATTCTGTTATAGCAAAATTCTACACTCTCCCAAAAATTCATAAACCTACCCTAACGATGAGACCCATAGTTGCATCAATAAACTCTCCAACTGAGTTTATTGCTATTTTTCTCACTGATATTTTGACAAAGTTATACAATGCTTATAATGAATATTTCATTAAGGACTCTTTTCAAGTTTTTGAACTATTTAACAGGAAGGTTCTTCTTTATGATTATGTTTTGGTCAGTCTGGATGTGGTTTCACTTTTCAGTAATGTTTATTTTTCTCAATACTTACAGAATGTTAAGTTTTCTTGTGAGAGTGCTTTAGTAGTAAAACCTAGTTATAATCCTTTAAAAGAAAAAAATCCTACATTAGATAATAGCAATGTGGTTTATAAAATCGGTTGTAACAGCTGTGATCTTTCATTTATTGGTCAAACCTCTCAAAAGCTTTTTAGTCGTGTATCTCTCCACAAGAGTGATGTAAGATTACACCCGGAAATATGTTCTCTTTCTAATCATGTTTCCTCTTTAGATCATAGAATAGATTTTGAAGGGATCAAGATCCTATCTCGTGAAAACAACCATAGTATTTTTGGAAATGGCTTTCATTTTTCAGGAAAATGACCATATTAATAAGAAAACTGACATTCAAAATTCAAGTAATCTCTATTCTCTCCTCTTAACTTTAGATAAACATAATTTTCATAAACAAATTGATAACAATTCTAATATTTCTTCATAGCTCCGACTTAATTTTTGTACCTCCCTCGTTTTCTATAAAATTCATATTTCTATTCTTTTTGGTTAATGTCATTATGGTCTTAGTATTTCTTCTTTTCTACTTCAAAGAAAAGAAGAACTTGTCCCTAACCTATTTTCAAATAGGTATTCATTCTAATACAGGGTGTCCCAAATAAGAGTGACTGATTTTAAACATAAATGCCCAGCTTATTAATTGCTCCAAAGAAATGGGGTTTTCACTAGTTTATCAAAGAGATTTTTTTAGGCTTGGCTGGCATTTCATCTCATCAGCACAGGGTGTTTTACTAATGTTGGTCAAATTGAAAGGTGGAAAATATGTTTATTTTAAATGGAACACCCTATAACTTTTAATCTCATTCGAAAGAGCAATCATTTTCCTTTCCAAAAATGTATAGTTTTCTATCTTTTGTTTCATTAACAACAAAGATATTTGAGGTTTCATGTAGTAGTACATTTTTAATTAGTAGTTTTATATGAACGTATTTTGATGCCTAAAATCAACTCATGCTGTGACCGTTTGAGGCATAACAAAATCATTTAAGTCGGTTTCATGTAGTATGCATTTTTAATTACGTAAATAATTGCCAACATATCTGACAAACAGTTTATTTAGTAAGAAAACATAATAACATTATTCAATACATATAAAGAACGAAGAACAAAAAAGTTACAATAAATGCTGCATATGCCTACCCTCTTCGTTTATGCATAACTGTAAGCGAAATTTTTAATTTTCAAATGAATTTTCTAACATTTCTTGCGGAATGTTTTCAATAGTGTTCCTGATATTATTTTTTAGTTCTGCTAAATTGTTAGGCTTAGGATTGTAGCACCTAACCTTCACATATCCCCAGAGAAAAAAATCTGGTACAGTTAATTCAGGAGACTGCGGTGCCCATTCAATCGGTCCAGATCGACCTATCCACTTATCATTAAAAAACATTTTTAATGAATCTCGTGCTATTAACGAATAATGTGGTGGTGTACCGTCTTGTTGAAAGTAAACGTAAAACGTAAACGTAAACGGTCACAGCTTGAGTTGATTTTAGGCATCAAAATACGTTCATATAAAACTACTAATTAAAAATGTACTACTACATGAAACCTCGAATATCTTTGTTGTTAATGAAACAAAAGATAGAAAACTATACATTTTTGGAAAGGAGAATGATTGCTCTTTCGAATGAGATTAAAAGTTATAGGGTGTTCCATTTAAAATAAACATATTTTCCACCTTTCAATTTGACCAACATTAGTAAAACACCCTGTGCTGATGAGATGAAATGCCAGCCAAGCCTAAAAAAATCTCTTTGATAAACTAGTGAAAACCCCATTTCTTTGGAGCAATTAATAAGCTAGGTATTTATGTTTAAAATCAGTCACTCTCATTTGGGACACCCTGTATATAAAATTCTCGTGTAACGGTGTTTGTAATTAAAATCCTCCGAAATGGCTCGACCGATTCTCATGAAATTTTGTGTGCATATCGGGTAGGTCTGCGAATCGGTCAACATCTTTTTCTCATCCCCCTAAATGTTAAGGGTGGTCCACCCCTTATTTTTTTTAATTTTTTAGACACATTTTTTTGTTTTAATTTTTTTTTATAATACAGCATTCAAAATATATATACAACCCTAAATTTTCACCCTTCTACGATCAACCCCTATTTTTTATTTGTTAATTATAAACTTTAATTTTGTCATGACTTAGAATAAAAAATTGCATATTACTCTTAATTTTCACCCTTATACGATCAACCCCTATTATTCCATCGCGATTTTAATTTTTGCTAGATGGCAATCGAATATAATAATTGTAGTACGCTATAAGAGCTAATGGAGATTAGCTAATTGTAAGGATGGCATTTATGGAAATTTGAAATAAACAAAAGCTACTCTGACACTCCACTCAGCGGGTAAATATTGTTTAAAAAAATTCTACTTTGGACAAAAAATAGCGGTAAATTAAAATTTAAAATTTTTGTATAGGTATAGTTACTTGGAAATTAGCTAATTGAAAGGATGGCAGTTATAGAAGTTTGAAATAAACACTCCACTCAACGGGCAGAGAACGACCGCTTGCATAATATCTTATTTAGTCGGGTTTGTTGGAACACTTTTAACTCGAGAACGGCTGAACCGATTTTCATGGTTTTAGATTTGTTGTATGTGTCTCCGCCCCGAAAAGCAGTATAACTATTAAAATATAGGAAAATTGCAAGGGAAAAAATTTATTTAAAAAAAATGTACTTTGGACAAAAAATGTCGGTAAATTAAAATTTAAAGTTTCTGTATAGGTATCGTTAAGTTTGAAGTAAACAAAAGCTACTCTGACACTCCACTCAGAGGGAAGAAAACGACCGCTTGCATTATATCTTATTGACAAGACAATGTTAGGACTGGACAACGTCTGTCGGGTCTCCTAGTATTTCAATAAAAAACATGTATAAATCCACGTGTTATATATATATATATATATATATATATATATATATATAGATCTAACTATTATTGTGGGGGATGCGTTAGTTAGTTAGTTAGACCTAACTAGTATCGGCAACGAACTATTTCCTATATATATATTGATATGGAAAGTGGAATCATACAACACATACACCAAACAAGGGTTATTTCAGTATAAAATCTAAATAAAATATAAACAAATCACCTGACAAATATTCACAACCCAAACTTTTCTCTAATTTATTGAAATCCTATCACATAGCTTCAGAATTTTTAAAAGCTTTGCAAAAGTTTCTTGGCTTATCATAAATCTAAAAAGAAAGAACCTGAAAATTAAAAATTATTAGTTAGGTTATAAAATCTGACACTGGTAAAAATAGAAAAAGTACACTTATGAACATATTTAACAAGGTGTGAAACTAGATTTGTCAACTCGAACGGAAGAAAGGATATAGCAACTGAAATTAAAACAGATGTCAAATAATTTTAATATTTTTTAACTAAAAGATAAAAACAATAAATTATTTGGAGACATTAAAAATAAACTTTCATATCAGAAAAAGATCAAATTATAAAACAATCAAGTCAAATAAGAGAAATCAAAAATTATTAAATGAATTTGATTGGTTAGCAAATATAGAAAAACTTAAAAATAAAGAGACATATGGTTGTTGAATATAAAAAAATTTGATACGCTGCTATTGATTAGAAACGGGTAGTTACGAAAAAATATACAGAATTGAGAAGTATAAGCTTTTTCATGGTACAAAATTGAGTTAAAATTAGGCTACGTTATTTTAAAAGGTAAAACTATAAAGTGAATTTGTGTTACTATCCTTCCTTACAAGGTGCCTGTTAAAAACAGAGGTTAAATAACCTCTGTAAATATTAAATTCCTCAAATAAACTATGAGTGAAAACTCCGAGAGGTAAGCAGAACTGTAAATCTTCCCAAGCCGACCCCGAAGCCATATCGAAGCCACTTCTACGAGGGACTCCAAGGCCCAGAAAGGTCTAAGACACAGAAAAGAAGTAATTATCCAATCTTCAAAAAGTAATACAAGATAAAAGGTATTCCATAAACTATGAATTAAATCATTAAACTTACGTGCGTGTGAATAAATCCAGAACTTGATATTTATTCCTCTTCGTTACGATTACAATATCGTCCATTTTGTATATAAAATCTGTTAGAAATAGATGTTCTGTTTTGTCTTTGGTTTTTAGTAGTACATGTAAAAAGAGTTGCATAATTTCATATATTTATTAGATATAAAAACTTCATTTAGTGTGAACGTTGAGCGAAAGATCATTTAGATAAGTGTTTTAAATTGTTCCTTATGTCCCTATTTATCAATTCTGTATAAATACGCCGCACAATAGAGAATCAATCAAAAAAAAATTTTTCATAAATTTCAAATATAAAGAGTTTTCTTCCTATAAAGTTGGCAAAACTGCTTCACAATTAGATAGTTCCTATTATTCAAGGGCAAGGACACAGGACCGGCCTGAGGATATGTTAAATATAAATCAATAAAAAGAAACTAAGTAAGCATTAGGCCCATGAACCCAACCTGAGGTGAAGAGTTATCATAAAAAGGTGAGTGATGTATGATATCACTAAAATTTAAATTAAAATACATATTAATTGGCGCCCAAATAAATATATTACAATAAATAAATTAGTATACATATTAACACTTTAAATTTAAAATTCATATCAATTGGCGCCCAGCGTGGGGCATTGAAAAAGGCTCGCACTGAAAAAGGCTCGCACTGGAAAAGGCTCGCTCTGAAAAAGGCTCGCATTCGTAACATTGTTACATAAAAAAAAATAATAAAATAAAACCTATTTAATAATAAAAAATTATTGTACATAGAAATTGTACAAAGAAACATTGAATATCTATTAAATTAAAATAAATATCTGAAAAATGAATGAAATTAAAATGGATGGAACTGGAGAAAAAGTTCAAGAGAAGAAGGAAAAAAGTTTGATGGACTTAAAAGTTAACGAATTAAAGGAAGAACTCGGAAGAAGAGGAAAAAGCACAATGGGTCCGAAGCATGAATTGCAAGACAGATTGAGAACATTATTAGAAATGGAAGAAAAAGACCCAGAACAGTACAGCTTTGAAACAAATAAAGGACAAGAAGAAGAAGACACTTTATTGCCAGAAGAGACCAAACAAGAAATGGGAGATCAAGCAGCAGGAAAATCACAGGAAAAGAAAGAGGAGATGGAGGAATGAGTATGTTCCATATGATGATGAAAAAAATGGATGAAACTAACAAAGATATGAACAAAAAAATGGATCAAACTAACGAGGAAATAAAACAATTAAATAAAGACATGAACACAAAATTAGAACAAACTAATGAGAAAATGGATCAGAATAAGGAAGAAATAAAACAAACTAAGGAATCAATAATGAAGTTAATGGAAGAGAAGTTAGGACAAGTGGAAAAGAAACTGGAAGAATCAAACTTATATATGGAAAATAAAATAGAATTTATCAAACAAGAAATGAGAGGAGAAATGATTGGGAGGATCACAGAGATAGAAAATTTACAAATTAATAGAATCAAAGAAATAAAAGAGGAAGAAAAGGATTTCAAAGGAAAAATTCAGAAAGAAGTAAGTGAAATCAAAATGGGAGTACAAGATACCCAACAAAGAATGCAAAATTTAGAAGGAAAATGGGACAAAACCCTGGCTGAATTCCAACAAGATGTGGAAGTAGCATGGACCGAAAAACAAAATCAGAGGGAAGAAAAAACAGAAAAAAGAATTGGGGAAATCCAGAAGGAGATGGAAACATTAAAAAGAAAAATAGAACAGACAGGAGTAAGAATAAATAGTGGGGAACAACAGAAAGAAACTGTAGAAGTGACCAGGAAACTGGAAACTATGGAAGCAAGACTGTCTTACCTACAAAAAGAATGCGATCAAGCTGAAGGCAGAAATTTCCAAGACAAGAGAAAAGGCATGATGGAAACCAGAATTATAAATAATTATATAGGAAATAGAGGGGAACACAAATTTGAAGGGGACAATAGGAAAATACACCCGAAGGTATTTATAAAAATCTTGAGAAATAAAATGAAAAACATTAGGAGCAACGAAGACATGAAGGAAATGATTCGGGAAAATCTAGATAATCATGCTTTGGTGTGGTTTACCAGCAAAGAAGAAGAGTTTAGCAGTTTTGAGGAATTTGAGACATTACTTATGCAATATTTCTTGGGGAACAATGCCCAAACTAGAGTGAGAGAGAAACTTTATTCTGGTAAATATGAAACAGGAAGAGGCAATAGTATGAATGACTATGCCATGAAGAACTTCATGAATGCGAAATTCCTAGATCCACCCATACCAGAGGAGGAAATAATCATGTTTATTTCCAGACATTTCAAATTTGAGATAACAGAGACAATCGCTATTCAGAACATAAGGAGCATAGAACAACTAAGTAGTTACCTTCAAAGAATTGAAAGGAATAAAATGGAAAATAACCAAATCAGAAATAGGACTCCAAATGAAAACCGAAATTAAAATAGATATAATAATAATAATCACTATGAAAATAAAAATAATAACCAAACTAATAGACTAAATGGTAATTATGAACAAAATAGAAATAATTACAGGAGTAAAGGAAATAATAATAATGGACAATATGAAAGAAACAACAATTACAATAACAACAATTATAGAAATAGATCATATGAAGGAAATAATAATAATGGACAATATGAAAGAAACAACAATTACAATTATAGAAATAGATCATATGAAGGAAATAATAGAAATGGACAATATGAAAACAGAAAAAGAGATGACAATAGAGAACAAGAAAGAGACCACAATACAAGAAGGATGAATGAAAATACTGAAGAAAGGGGAAACAGAAATGGAGAACAAAGAAGAATAAACAATATACAAAGACAGCAAGAAAGAGTGATATCAATGGAACCAGAGATAGTCACTGAAGCAGAATCCAATCAAAATTTTGGATCGAGCACATACCAAATGTAAAAAAAATATTATCTGTACATATGAACATCCAAGGGAATATATTAAATTTGGGGAAGAATTAGAATTAAAGGAAATAATGGGATTAATAAACATAAAAGGAAAAATAAATGGAAAACAAGTTAAAATGTTAATAGATACAGGTTCGGAAGCGTCAATAATTAAAGAAAAATTAATAGAAGAAAATATTGGAAATTATGAAAACAAATTAATTAAAATACCAAAAACTACATTGATAGGAGCAAACGGAAAAAAGTTATGTGAAGTAAGTAAGTCTATAATACAAAAGATTGAATTGAAGAATGGGAAAGAAGTTGAAATGCAATTATTGTAAGTAAACAATTTAGAAGCAGACATAGTTATAGGAGTTGATGAATTAACAAAATATAAGGCAAGAATTGATTTTGATAAGATGGAGATAGAAATAGATGGAAATAGAATTGAATTTGAAAATGGAAATTTGGAAGAATTGGCAATTGAAGAGGATAATAAGATGTTATGGAATATAGAAAGGAGTGGAATAATGGAAGAATTGGAATTAGTATGTGGAAATAAAGGATATGAAGTGAAAGTGAAGAATTTAATTATAAAATATGAAGGATAGATTCGAAAAGAAATGAGAATGGCCAATAAATATGTGCCTAAGATAGAAGTAAGAGGAGTAGAAAATTTCAGAATAAGAACGTATCCCATACCTTACATAAATAGGAAAGAAGTAGAATTAGAAATACAAAACATGTTGAAAGATGGTATTATAGAAAAATGCAATACAAGATATGTGAATCCTATTGTGGTAGTCAAGAAAGCAAGTGGAGATTTGAGATTATGCCTAGATGCTAGAAATATAAACCAATACACTGTACCACAATACGAGGCTCCGATGAATGTAGAAGCAATATTTGGACGCATAACGGACACTAAAATATTTTCAAAAATTGATTTAAAACACAGCTTTTGGCTTATTCCTTTGGATGAAAACAGTAGAGACTATACAGGTTTTTCTATTGATGGGGTTTTGTACAGATTTTGTGTAGCTCCATATGGTATACAAAGTGCTTGTTCAGCTTTGGTTAGAGCATTACACCAAATATTAAACAAATTTGAAGACTTTGCTTTACATTATATAGACGATATATTAATTTTCTCACATGATGAGGAAGAACATTTAAGACATATGGAAATAATTTTAAAAGAATTGGATGGAGAAGGTTTAAAAATAAACCAAAGCAAGTGTAAATTTTACCAGAAAGAAATATGCTTTCTAGGGTACAAAATTGATGAAAATGGAATGACTATGGATGAGGAAAGGATAAAAGCCATAATAAAATATAAGAGACCATCAAACTTAGAAACTCTTCGAGGATTTTTAGGGATGATGAATTATTTCAAACGTCTGATACCGGATTTAAGTAAACAACAAATACCTCTAATAGGGCTACTTAAAAAGGATATTAGGTGGAAATGGACACAAAAGAGAGAAATAGCTTTCAATGAACCAAAAGAAGCTTTTCAAAAACAATTGAAAGTGTATCATCCAAACTATGATCTACCTTTTATATTGCGAACTGATGCATCCAAAGAGAGATTTGCAGGTGTTTTGTTGCAAGTACAAAACAATATGGAAGTACCCATATGTTTTGTATCAAGGGTCACGAAAAACTATGAACAAAATTATGGGGTATCAGAATTAGAATTAGCAAGCATAATTTTTTGTATCACAAAATTTAGATTTTATTTACTAGGGGCAAAATTCATAATAGAAACAGATCATTCCTCACTAACAACAATTTAAAAAATAGATTTGGCAATAGTAGAGTACATAGATGGGGGTTAATTTTACAGGAATATGATTTTGAAATAAAATATATTCCAGGTAGAACAAATGTCGTGGCAGATGCTCTAAGTAGAGAAAGTAAGGGGGAAAATAACATAAATAAAAGAATAGTTAAAATTGGGGTAAATATTATGAAGGATTTAGAGGGGATATTTTCTTTAAACAAAATAATTGAAGATCAAGAAAATTTAACAGAAAAAGAAAAACAAAGGGGATATTTAAGAGACAACATATTAATAAAGAAAAATGGGGAGGTAGAAGCATTTGTAATAACAGAAAATTTAGCAAAGAAAATATTAAAAAGTTTGCATACAAAAAATGGTCACATAGGATCTAGAAAATTGTGGTTACTATTTAGGGAGAATAACATTAGTAAGGGGGACCAAAGTCTTGCAAAACAATGTACTAAAATCTGTCATATATGTCAATTAGGGAAAAGCAAAAATAAAAGAAACGAAAACATTGCACAAACAATATTGACAACCAAATGTGGTGAAATAGTTGCAATGGATTTTCTTAGCAATTTAATACGTAGTAGGCAGGGGAACTCTCATATATTAATTGTAGTTGATTTATTTTCAAAATTCGTATAACTGTACCCTACTAAAACTACAAAATGTAAAGTCGTGATGGAAAAATTGTCAGAATACATGAAGGAGGTTATAAAACCTGAAAAATGCATAGTAGACAATGCAACATATTTTGTAAATGATAGATTAAAAAAATTCTGCAATGACAATCAAATAAACTTAAAAACTACAAGTATTCGACATCCACATGCAAACCCCTCGGAAAGGTACATCAGAGAGGTAATTACATTTTTGAGAATTGTATACAAAATCAAAATCATGAAAATTGGGAAGATCATATTGAGGAAATTCAAAATTATTTAAATAGCATACCCAATACTGTAACAATGGAAAGTCCAATATATCTAATAAAAAAAATAATACCTGAAAGAAAATGGGAAATAGAAACAAATAAAAATTATGAAGAAGTTTTGGAAAGAGTAAACAAAAATCTACAAAACAACGCTAACAAATATTTAAGTAGAACAAATAAAAGAATGAAAATAAAAACAATGTTTAAAAAAGGAGACTTAGTAATAGTTCGTGCTCTAAGAGTATCAGATAGAAATAGAGGTACATGTGCCAAATTAAAACTTCCTTTCGAAGGAGCATACATAATAGACAACGAGAATAGAGTGAACAGTTATGTTTTAAAATACATGCAAGGAGAAGGAATCAGAGAAATATTCAACATTCATGATCTGTACAAATATCACCATTGATAGAACAATGGACGAACAATGATTAAATAAAAAATACACACAATGTGTAAATAAAATTGTAAATAAATTAGTATTAGGTTATTATAAGTTAATTAATTTAGGAAAATACTGCAACACAGGATTAAAGAATCTTGATAAAGGTTAATTCTCACAACAGCGACCTAAAACAAAAAGAAATTTATTAGTAAAGAAATTTAAAAAAAAATTGAAGTAAAGTTTGCATTCATAAAAATTTTCTAATAAAATGTTTGATAAATGCAAAATTTAGGGGATTTTGATATGGAAAGTGGAATCATACAACACATACACCAAACAAGGGTTATTTCAGTATAAAATCTAAATAAAATATAAACAAATCACCTGACAAATATTTACAACCCAAACTTTAAACGGGAATCTTTATAACTTTTCTCTAATTTATTGAAATCCTATCACATAGCTTCAGAATTTTCAAAAGCTTTGCAAAAGTTTCTTGGCTCATCATAAATCTAAAAAGAAAGAACCTGAAAATTAAAAATTATTAGTTAGGTTATAAAATACACTGGTAAAAATAGAAAAAGTACACTTATGAACATATTTAACAAGGTGTGAATCTAGATTTGTGAACTCGAACGGAAGAAAGGATATGGCAACTGAAATTAAAACAGATGTCAAATAATTTTAATATTTTTTAACTAAAAGATAAAAACAATAATAAATTATTTGGAGACTTTAAAAATAAACTTTCATATCAGAAAAAGATCAAATTATAGAACAATCAAGTCAAATAACAGAAATCAAAAATTATTAAATGAATTTGATTGGTTAGCAAATATAGAAAAACTTTAAAATAAAGAGACATATGGTTGTTGAATATAAAAAAATTTGATACGTTGCTATTGATTAGAAACGAGTAGTTACGAAAAAATATACAGAATTGAGAAGTATAAGCTTTTTCATGTTACAAAATTGAGTTAAAATTAGGCTACGTTATTTTAAAAGGTGAAACTATAAAGTGAATTTGTGTTACTATCCTTCCTTACAAGTGCCTGTTAAAAACAGAGGTTACATAACCTCTGTAAATATTAAATTCCTCAAATAAACTATGAGTGAAAACTCCGAGAGGTAAGCAGAACTGAAAATCTTCCCAAGCCGACCCCGACACCATATCGAAGCCACTTCTACGAGGGACTCCAAGGCCCAGAAAGGTCTAAAACACAGAATGGAAGTAATTATCCAATCTTCAAAAAGTAATACAAGATAGAAGGTATTCCATAAACTATAAATTGAATCATTAAACTTACGTGCGTGTGAATAAATCCAGAACTTGATATTTATTCCTCTTCGTTACGATTACAATATCGTCCATTTTGTATATAGAATCTGTTAGAAACAAATGTTCTGTTTTGTCTTTGGGTTTTAGTAGTACATGTAAAAAGAGTTGCATAATTTCATATATTTATTAGATATAAAAACTTCATTTAGTGTGAACGTTGAGCGAAAGATCATTTAGATAAGTGTTTTAAATTGTTCCTTAAGTCCTTATTTATCAATTCTGTATAAATACGCCGCACAATAGAGAATAAATTGAAAAAAAATATTTTTCATAAATTTCAAATATAAAGAGTTTTCTTCCTATAAAGTTGGCAAAACTGCTACACAATTAGATAGTTCCTATTATTCAAGGGCAAGGACATAGGACCGGCCTGAGGATATGTTAAATATAAATCAATAAAAAGAAACTAAGTAAGCATTAGGCCCATGAACCCAACCTGAGGTGAAGAGTCATCATAAAAAGGTGAGTGATGTATGATATCACTAAAATTTAAATTAAAATACATATTAATTGGCGCACAAATAAATATATTACAATGAATAAATTAGTATACATATTAACACTTTAAATTTAATATTCATATCAATATATATATATCAATATATATATATATATATATATATATACTGCCAACTCGACTTACTTACTACCAATATAGATTTAAATGATAAAGAACAAATCCTGACTAGATATTTGAACCTTAGTTATGAGGAAGATTTAAACAAAATTTTGCTTAGTACTTACCATCCACAATATAAATTTCTTTTAAGAGGATACTCACCATCTGTAACAACTAACTATCTCAATCACACACTTTCTCTCTATATCAAAAGATTAATTGCACAATTGCGTACTACTAACTCTGAAACTTTGTACATATACAGGGTTGGGATAAAGTATGGAACCAAGTAAATATCTTTTAAACGAAAACAACGATATTCATGAAAATTTGCAGGTAAGTGCAATGGAACAAAATGCATCTGATGTACATTTTTTTGTTAACAATATACTTCTGGTTTAACCGGAAATGCCATCAACTTCTTTAATTTAAATGGGACACCCTATATATTTTTACAGATTTTGAAAGAGCTTGTTATTTTGAATTCATACATACAGAGTTTAGTGTAAAAAAATTTGTAAAAACGAGGAATATAGCACTTTAATCAACCTCCTTTGAGTTATTGCATTAGAGCAAAAAACTATTTAGATAAACTAATTGATGTTGTTTGTATATGCATAGTAATAAATAAACGAGTACTGTTTAGTACGTCTTTTGTTCTCCAAGTGTCAAATTCTAATTGACAGAAATAAATTTTACAATTTAGAATGGTTCAATTAAGTGAAAAAGAGCGTATTGAAATTTTAATGATGATCGGTTATGGTGATCGTGTTAGAACTCATGAAGAAGTGTGTCATATTTTTAATAATTTGATTCCGGAGAGAAATCCTATATCACGCTCAACAGTAACTAAAACATTAAAACGTTTTAATACAACTGGGATGGTAAAAAATTTGCTAAGACCTGGAAGACCGCGGACTGCAACGAACGAAACTGTTAAACAAAATATTGCAATCGATTTAGAAGAATCACCTCAAACTTCCACCACAAATTTGGCACTAAACCATGGTCCCAACCAGCATCGATACATACACAAAACGTTCGAAGTACGTTTCCAACTGACAAAAGTTATGTCCAGAATACATACTTCACTGTACGTAGTACGTACACAGTACATTTTTAGAATGTACATTTTCCACAAAGCAGTATGTCCAAATTACGTACAGGAATTACTTACAATAGACGTACACATATACAGCTAATTAATATTATGTATGTACATAAAACGTTTGTATTCTGTCTTATTTGTACCAACCAGAAATACTGTACATCCAACTGTTGTAATATGTATGTATATTTTTCACAAACTATGTTCGTCCACTGTACGTACACATAACTACTTATTTTTTTGTGTCTAATTTACTACTAAAACTAATTATTTTACAGTGTACATGAATATAAAATTTCAAAGATCTATTTTATATTTGTGTAATATTACTTTAACATAGCCTGAGAAAATGTCTACCAAAAAGGATAATTAAATAAAACTCAAAATCTGCAGCTTCGTTCTGTAATTCAATATTAATTATTTTTTATATCAAATGCATTCAGCTTCTTTTGGGTTCTTCTCAACCAGCGTGCTATAACCTGCTCTGCTTCCTTAGCCTCTGTACATTTTTTTGATTTCAATGCAGAAAAAAATTTCTTGACTACTAAAAGAGACAATAAATTTGTGATTCTTTGCGAGTTCTAATTAGATGTTGAAGAGAAACTTGACATAATTAAAATCTGAAAATTTGAGTTATGAATGTACCTTTTATCAAGCTTTTCACAAGATATGACCATTTTTATCAAAAAAGTGCCCGATTTGACATAAATGGAAATTTATATAAAAAAATTTCGTACACACATATTGCAAATGAAGTAATTGTTATTACACAGAGTGATTCAAAACGCATATTCTTAGTTCCAATACTTTTGATTTTTTAACAAGCGGTAACTACAGAATTTTAAGGAAAGTATTAACTGTTTTATTGTTCAATTTTATTTACAAAAATATGCTTCCTTCTGTACTCAATGCAAAATATGAACATATTACACAACTGAACTAACTGCCTAACTTACAGTTTTTTATAACTATAAAATATACTTACTTATTACTACTTTGGCTACTTCATAGTCACAAAACTTATTCTTGGTTCTCATTCCGAGCCAACTGAATCCAACTGCTGGTTAGCTATCAGGTTCCCCATACACCTTCTTATAAAATCTAGCAGATTACTGCCTCCCTATCTAATACATTCTCCTAAAATGTATCAAATAATCATACATAATCTTTTTTAAATGTGCATTTATTGCAAAAAGACCTTCTGCATTTAAAAAAATAACTTTTGCAAGCATTATAATCTTAAAACAAAGAAACAATGTAGGAACACTATTTACTGCTTACATTAGACATATATATCACATTTTGAAACTATTTATAAAAATGTTAAAAAACATACCACTTTCTTGGAATTCTCAACATTTTTTATAAAGTTGTCAAAATCCAAAATTTCTTCTTCGGTGGCCAGTGGAAGATTAAAATTAACCAATACTGATATTTCAGACTCTTTATTCAGTTCATCACCTATCTTCAATTTTTTAACCTCTGATAGAAAGAGAAGGTCATTGATTGCTACCTGAGTTATATTGTGCTTAAGGCACCATTGAGATAAATTCAAAGAAATACTCCGATTCAGGACACTATCACTGGTAGAGCTAGGACTAATGGTAGAAACAAACATTTGATCAATCATATTTCTTGAACCAATAGGACTCTGTAATACAAAAATTAAATGGCAAATCAGTAACTCTTGAATCAAATGTTTCTCCTGTAATTTCATCTCTAGAATTAGATGTCAATGTTTGTTGCAACAGTACACTTGAGTCTTCAGAATTGTTTATGTTAAAAGGAATATGTATTTGTTCATTGTTTAAATTATTTAGTATTTTAGGAACGTTTTGAGCAGTGAATATTTTCATTTGTTTTGATGCATTTTTATAATGCTTACTAACTTTAAAATGTATGTTAGACATTATTTTATGTAGGTACATAATATATAATATGGTACTTATCTGTTAACTTCGTATAATCAACCAAGGTAGTAAAGCTACACACAAACTAAACTATAGTCACAGCGTAATAAACACTTTTTAAACTTATACTGCTACTGTTATATTTATGAACAATGCAATATTTATAGGTTAGTTAAAGCTTCTCCTTTTTTGCTAATACTCATATGTCATGTAATATGGGAGCTTAGGCAAGACAAATCACAAAATACCCCAAGGGCCTGATTTTTTAAGACAAGAATTAATTCTCTTGAGAATGCAACTTTCAGCTGATATATATATATATATATATATATATATATATATATATATATATATATATATATATATATATATATATATATATATATATATATATATATATATATATATATAGGAAATAGTTCGTTGCCGATACTAGTTAGGTCTAACTATTATTGTGGGGGATGCGGCAATGTGAATAAGTGAACTCTTTTTAGTTTGTTCTGAGCTTTCGGTAATTTATTATCACCATTATCAAAGAACTACAAAAGATACACTTATAGATATTTCAAACAGGTATAAATAAATTCAGTTTAAAAGTGAAACATTAATTACTTACAACTAAGCGAGGTTAATCACAATATCTATATATAATATGTATAATATGGAGAAAAAACATGGTATAAGATATAATTTTCTTTTTCAAGAAATTAAATTAAAAATAAAACTATCAAAATTGACATTACGATATCGATGTTAATTTTTAGTAGTCATAGAAATGTCTTTAAATATGTTTAGTATATTAGCAAGTGAAATAATAGTTGGTAAGTTAATATAAAGGAACAGAATTCTCATCTTCAATATTTGAATTTTTTGTTTTTTTGTCAAAAGATAATAAATAGCTATAAATTGTACTAAGTTTTTAATTTAATAAAAACTTTTATAAACAAACTTTTGGTACCCCAATGGGAGCAAATATATCTCCCATATTAGCTGCATACGTTATGGATGACTTGTTAGACATTGTTGTTCCAGTACTTTCTTTCAATCTTCATTTTATAAAAAAATATGTAGACGATATTATCGTAGCACTACCTATCATAAACATCAATGAGATATTAGAAACATTTAATAGTTATGACCCTCACATTCAGTTTACAATTGAAACTGAAGATACAGAACAATCCGTTCCTTTCTTAGATACCAGACTTATAAGGAAAAATGATACTATTACAGTTGATTGGTATTGAAAACCCTGTAGTTCTGGTAGATATATCAACTATTTTTCATACCATAAATTTTCAACAAAAATAAATTTGATAAAACAAATGAAAAATAGGGTACTTATTATCTCAGATAGTACGATGCATGATAAAAACTTACATATATTATCTAACCTATTTATTAATAATGGTTATCCTAAAACATTATTAAGAAAAATTCTGTTTAACACCCCTCATCCCATACATACTGCAATTGAACCAAATTTAGTTATTACGAACTCAGAAAATGTAACGAATACAACTACAACTAACATATTTTTTGCATCTTTACCTTACTTTAGAGAGCTTACACCTAGAATTTCCAAAATATTAAAAGAAGTAACTAATATAAAACTTGCAAATAAAAATGTTCTCTCACTTAATTGTGTTTATAGTAAGTTGAAAGAAATTGATCCTCTTACTGATCTTTCTAATGTAATATATAGATTGACTTGCTCTACATGTAAATCTGCATATGTAGGTGAAACATCACAAAAAATAACTAAACGTATATCTCTACATAAGAGCGATGCAAGATTATATCCAGAAAGATCAGCATTAGCTGAACATGTTTTTTCTACAAATCATATAATAGATTATAAAAACTTTGAAATTTTACATAAAGAAAACAACTACTCTAAAAGGATTTTCCTGGAAATGGCATTCATATCTCAAGAAGATAATTGCTTAAATAAAAGAACTGATATTCAACCAACTATTATTTCACTTGCTAATATACTAAACATATTTAAAGACATTTCTATGACTACTAAAAATTAACATCGATGTCGTAATGTCAATTTTGATAGTTTTATTTTTAATTTAATTTCTTGAAAAAGAAAATTATATCTTATACCATGTTTTTTCTCCATATTATACATATTATATATAGATATTGTGATTAACCTCGCTTAGTTGTAAGTAATTAATGTTTTACTTTTGAACTGAATTTATTTATACCTGTTTGAAATATCTATAAATGTATCTTTTGTAGTTCTTTGATAATGGTGATAATAAATTACCGAAAGCTCAGAACAAACTAAAAAGAGTTCACTTATTCACATTGCCGCATCCCCCACAATAATAGTTAGACCTATATATATATATATATATATATAAAACCAGAAATATTGGGGAAACGGCAAGTTTATAAAAGTGAACTCTTCTTACTAATTTAACAAGCTTTCGGAAACTTTTATTTCCATTATCAAGTTACAGTAAATTGAGGATTGATATAAAATGGTAAATATACATTAAATGCTAAAATTGGTATTTGAATTTTTTAAAAAATATTGAAATATTGTCATTATGACAGATAAACAATTTCATTTTTTTTTTCCTTCTAATAAGTTATAAAAATTATGTCAAAAAATGGAGAGTGTAGGTTATGATAATGTCAAATTATTATAAAAGTTTTTTTAAAAAAATTAATTTTTGATTAAGAATTGAAATTTGAAATCTTATTATTGTGATCCATTGATAGTAAGTAGTGATAAATATCACTGAGATTCTTATGGTCACTCTTCTTGTTAATAGTACAAGGTTCTTGTGATATGTGAGCCATTTCTAAGAAAAGTCTTTTTTTAGTATTTGTTTGTATGTCTAAAATATTAACAGATTCAAAATCCATAACGTGGTCTTTATCAATTACATGTTCTGCTAATGCACATCTGTCAGGATGTAATCTACAATCACTTTTATGTAAACTTAAACGACTTTTTAATTTTTGACTAGTGTGGCCAATGTATTTATTATTACAGTTTTTACATGGTATACAATATATTACATTTGATAGATTGAGAATCGGAGTTTTGTCTTTCAATTTTGTAAAAATAGATTTTATCGTAAAACATGTTTTATTGGCAATTTTAATGTTATTTATTGGTTTGAAAATCCTACTCAACTTTGGTGTTATTTCTTTAATATATGGAAAAGATATATATTTATTTATATGTACTGTATTATGGGATGTATTATTATTGTCTGCAATGTCTACAGTTGGAAAATAATTATACAATATGTTTTTGATTAAATTATTAGGGTATCCATTTTCTAAAAATAATTTATGAAGAATTTTTAGGTTCTTTTCATGAAAATTGGGATCTGAAATTTTGGTTATTCTGTTCTTTATTTGTCTAATCAAGTTAATTTTTATTGAATATTTATGATAAGACCAATAGTTCATTAATCTTCCAGAGCTTATTGGTTTAATGTACCAATCAATAGATAATGTATTATCAGTATTTCTTATAAATTTTGTGTCTAAAAATGGTACACTTTGTTCACTGTCTTCTTTTTCCATAGTGTATTGAATATATGGATTATAGCTATTGAAAATGAAAAGAACCTCATCTAAGTTAGTTTTTGGTATTGACATAATAATGTCATCAACATATTTTTTTATAAAAATTATTTCAAATGGTAATAATGGTATAATAGAATCCAACATATTATCCATTACATAACAAGCTATAATTGGAGAAATTGCAGCTCCCATTGGAGTACCAAAAGTTTGTTTGTATATTTGGGAATTAAAAGTAAAATAGGTATTTTCAAAGAGTAATGTAACAATTTCTAGAAAATATTTTTTTGATATTTTACAATGTTGACTGATTTCATTCCATTTTTTATCAATTGCTATTAGAGCAATTTCTAAATAGACATTACTAAATAAAGATATAACATCTAAACTGCAAATTACATGATTATCAGGTAGTTGAAATTTGTTAAATTGATTAAAAACATCGAATGAATCTTTGATGTAATATTTTGTATTAAAGTCGTAAGCTTTTGTTAAAATTTCAGTGATATATGAACTTAATAAATTAGTTGGGGTACCTATACAAGCAACTATAGGTCTAATTGATAATATTGGTTTATGAATTTTTGGAAGGCCATAAAATTTAGCAGGTATGCCATCATAACAAGTAAGTTTGTCTTTCGTAATTTTATCTATTTGTTTCGTATTAAAAAGTTTTTTAATTATATTATTGCATTTATTTTGAATTGTTGTTGTAGGATCTTTGTTTAATCTGATGTAAGAAGAATTATTCAGAATTTCTGAAGATAGTTCAACATAGTTTTCTTTCAACATTATAACAGTGGAGTTACCTTTATCACTATTAGTAACAACTATATTAGAATGTGTTTTTAGAAATTTCTTTGTTTTATAGTATAAATTACGAAAGAATGAAATATTTAATTTATGGTTTATTTGATTAGTTATGATATTAGTTGATTTTGCTATTAATGTTTTTCTTAAGTTGTCATCTGATGTTTGTGATGTAATATATTCAACATCTGCTAGTAAATGTTTTATTTGAATATCTTTTCCTAGAACTGGCTCTATACTAAATTTAGGTCCCAAGGATAAAAAACATAAAATGTCATGTGGAATTTCGATGTTGGTGAGATTTTTTATCCATTTAGGGTTTGTATTTAATTTCATTTCAAATTCTTGTTCTTCAAGTCTATTTAATTTATTGATGTTATTATTTTTTATAGAATAAAAAATCTTATTGTAGGTTTTTGTTTGACGAAATGCAAAATTATTAAAAATATATTCTGATGTTAAATGTATTATTTCCGTTTTTAAAAAATTCAAATTATGTTCAAGGCATATAATTGTTTTTTGATTATTAGATATTTCAATATTAATGATTTTACTTCCTAACCTTAATATGAAATTGGTATTCTTCTTTATGTAGACATTTTGACGATATAAAAGGTCTATCAATGGAACAGTAGAATCAGTAATATGTTTCGGTGTGATTCCTTCTCGTCTACATCTTAGTAAAAAACATCTTCTATTGTATTCCTTCGCTAATTTCATCTTAGTTTTTGACCAATCTTTTAATGATTTAACAGCACATTTACCATAAATGTTTTCGATGTTCTTGTAAAACCCCATTATCTATAATTATATATAGGATAGTCTTTGCCGACTAATTAGGTATAAAACCAGAAATATTGGGGAAACTGCAAGTTTATAAAAGTGAACTCTTCTTACTAATTTAACAAGCTTTCGGAAACTTTTATTTCCATTATCAAGTTACAGTAAATTGAGGATTGATATAAAATGGTAAATATACATTAAATGCTAAAATTGGTATTTGAATTTTTTAAAAAATATTGAAATATTGTCATTATGACAGATAAACAATTTCATTTTTTTTCCTTCTAATAAGTTATAAAAATTATGTCAAAAAATGGAGAGTGTAGGTTATGATAATGTCAAATTATTATAAAAGTTTTTTTAAAAAAATTAATTTTTGATTAAGAATTGAAATTTGAAATCTTATTATTGTGATCCATTGATAGTAAGTAGTGATAAATATCACTGAGATTCTTATGGTCACTCTTCTTGTTAATAGTACAAGGTTCTTGTGATATGTGAGCCATTTCTAAGAAAAGTCTTTTTTTAGTATTTGTTTGTATGTCTAAAATATTAACAGATTCAAAATCCATAACGTGGTCTTTATCAATTACATGTTCTGCTAATGCACATCTGTCAGGATGTAATCTACAATCACTTTTATGTAAACTTAACTTAACTTAACTTTTATAAACTTGCCGTTTCCCCAATATTTCTGGTTTTATACCTAATTAGTCGGCAAAGACTATCCTATATATAATTATAGATAATGGGGTTTTACAAGAACATCGAAAACATTTATGGTAAATGTGCTGTTAAATCATTAAAAGATTGGTCAAAAACTAAGATGAAATTAGCGAAGGAATACAATAGAAGATGTTTTTTACTAAGATGTAGACGAGAAGGAATCACACCGAAACATATTATTGATTCTACTGTTCCATTGATAGACCTTTTATATCGTCAAAATGTCTACATAAAGAAGAATACCAATTTCATATTAAGGTTAGGAAGTAAAATCATTAATATTGAAATATCTAATAATCAAAAAACAATTGTATGCCTTGAACATAATTTGAATTTTTTAAAAACGGAAATAATACATTTAACATCAGAATATATTTTTAATAATTTTGCATTTCGTCAAACAAAAACCTACAATAAGATTTTTTATTCTATAAAAAATAATAACATCAATAAATTAAATAGACTTGAAGAACAAGAATTTGAAATGAAATTAAATACAAACCCTAAATGGATAAAAAATCTCACCAACATCGAAATTCCACATGACATTTTATGTTTTTTATCCTTGGGACCTAAATTTAGTATAGAGCCAGTTCTAGGAAAAGATATTCAAATAAAACATTTACTAGCAGATGTTGAATATATTACATCACAAACATCAGATGACAACTTAAGAAAAACATTAATAGCAAAATCAACTAATATCATAACTAATCAAATAAACCATAAATTAAATATTTCATTCTTTCGTAATTTATACTATAAAACAAAGAAATTTCTAAAAACACATTCTAATATAGTTGTTACTAATAGTGATAAAGGTAACTCCACTGTTATAATGTTGAAAGAAAACTATGTTGAACTATCTTCAGAAATTCTGAATAATTCTTCTTACATCAGATTAAACAAAGATCCTACAACAACAATTCAAAATAAATGCAATAATATAATTAAAAAACTTTTTAATACCAAACAAATAGATAAAATTACGAAAGACAAACTTACTTGTTATAATGGCATACCTGCTAAATTTTATGGCCTTCCAAAAATTCATAAACCAATATTATCAATTAGACCTATAGTTGCTTGTATAGGTACCCCAACTAATTTATTAAGTTCATATATCACTGAAATTTTAACAAAAGCTTACGACTTTAATACAAAATATTACATCAAAGATTCATTCGATGTTTTTAATCAATTTAACAAATTTCAACTACCTGATAATCATGTAATTTGCAGTTTAGATGTTATATCTTTATTTAGTAATGTCTATTTAGAAATTGCTCTAATAGCAATTGATAAAAAATGGAATGAAATCAGTCAACATTGTAAAATATCAAAAAAATATTTTCTAGAAATTGTTACATTACTCTTTGAAAATACCTATTTTACTTTTAATTCCCAAATATACAAACAAACTTTTGGTACTCCAATGGGAGCTGCAATTTCTCCAATTATAGCTTGTTATGTAATGGATAATATGTTGGATTCTATTATACCATTATTACCATTTGAAATAATTTTTATAAAAAAATATGTTGATGACATTATTATGTCAATACCAAAAACTAACTTAGATGAGGTTCTTTTCATTTTCAATAGCTATAATCCATATATTCAATACACTATGGAAAAAGAAGACAGTGAACAAAGTGTACCATTTTTAGACACAAAATTTATAAGAAATACTGATAATACATTATCTATTGATTGGTACATTAAACCAATAAGCTCTGGAAGATTAATGAACTATTGGTCTTATCATAAATATTCAATAAAAATTAACTTGATTAGACAAATGAAGAACAGAATAACCAAAATTTCAGATCCCAATTTTCATGAAAAGAACCTAAAAATTCTTCATAAATTATTTTTAGAAAATGGATACCCTAATAATTTAATCAAAAACATATTGTATAATTATTTTCCAACTGTAGACATTGCAGACAATAATAATACATCCCATAATACAGTACATATAAATAAATATATATCTTTTCCATATATTAAAGAAATAACACCAAAGTTGAGTAGGATTTTCAAACCAATAAATAACATTAAAATTGCCAATAAAACATGTTTTACGATAAAATCTATTTTTACAAAATTGAAAGACAAAACTCCGATTCTCAATCTATCAAATGTAATATATTGTATACCATGTAAAAACTGTAATAATAAATACATTGGCCACACTAGTCAAAAATTAAAAAGTCGTTTAAGTTTACATAAAAGTGATTGTAGATTACATCCTGACAGATGTGCATTAGCAGAACATGTAATTGATAAAGACCACGTTATGGATTTTGAATCTGTTAATATTTTAGACATACAAACAAATACTAAAAAAAGACTTTTCTTAGAAATGGCTCACATATCACAAGAACCTTGTACTATTAACAAGAAGAGTGACCATAAGAATCTCAGTGATATTTATCACTACTTACTATCAATGGATCACAATAATAAGATTTCAAATTTCAATTCTTAATCAAAAATTAATTTTTTTAAAAAAACTTTTATAATAATTTGACATTATCATAACCTACACTCTCCATTTTTTGACATAATTTTTATAACTTATTAGAAGGAAAGAAAAAAAACGAAATTGTTTATCTGTCATAATGACAATATTTCAATATTTTTTAAAAAATTCAAATACCAATTTTAGCATTTAATGTATATTTACCATTTTATATCAATCCTCAATTTACTGTAACTTGATAATGGAAATAAAAGTTTCCGAAAGCTTGTTAAATTAGTAAGAAGAGTTCACTTTTATAAACTTGCCGTTTCCCCAATATTTCTGGTTTTATACCTAATTAGTCGGCAAAGACTATCCTATATATATATATATATATAAATTATACATATATATATATATAATTTTTATAACTTATTAGAAGGAAAAAAATGAAATTGTTTATCTGTCATAATGACAATATTTCAATATTTTTTAAAAAATTCAAATACCAATTTTAGCATTTAATATATATTTACAATTTTATATCAATCCTCAATTTACTGTAACTCGATAATGGAAATAAAAGTTTCCGAAAGCTTGTTAAATTAGTAAGAAGAGTTCACTTTTATAAACTTGCCGTTTCCCCAATATTTCTGGTTTTATGCCTAATTAGTCGGCAAAGACTATCCTATATATATATATATGTATATATACATATATATACATATATATATATATATACATATATATATATATATATATATATATATATATATGTGTAAGGGCTCCTTTGAGGACTTTTGGGGTTTTTGAGGACCGTCCTCGCAGTAATTACGTATGCAATGGTGCCTTTAAGGACTGTCCTCAAAACAACATTTTCAGTTATATGCTGAAAGGTTGTTACAGGGACCTCATATTTAATACAACCTAGTGTACTTATCTAGATGGTGAGGTTTCAACTTTGGATTAATTAAATAGGGCGGGTCAGGAAAGGCCAAATCAGGATTCCAACCATGTAAATACCATTTTAAATAGAACAGCGACTTTCATTTTTTTAGGATTGATTATACAGTGCGGTGGAATAAGTGTTACCCCCCCCCCTATTAACTACTCTATTTTTATATCTTAAGAAAAAAAGCTCAAACAGGTAAATTTTATTATTGAACGTATTATGTTATGACTTAAAAGTTTCGAACCCGACATAATCCCTCTTCATGGGGGTGTCATCCCTTCGATTTTTTTAAATGAGGAAGTGCATCATGACACAACTCATTTGAAACCTATTGAAACACTGATTTCAAAAATGTATAATACTTTGGTCCAAAAATTAACAGAGTCTAAGTTATGCGAGATCAACGGAATGAAAAAACCTACCGTCAAGCCAACAGAATTCATTGAATTCTTGCAAAGTAAGATTAAAACTCTCGAATAACTCAGACTCCGTTAATTTTTGAACCAAAGTGTTATACATTTTTGGAATCAGTGTTCCAATAGGTCTCAAATGAGGTATCGCATGATGCACTTTCTCATTTAAAAAAATCGAAGGGATGACACCCCCATGAAGAGGGATTATGTCAGGTTCGAAACTTTTAAGTCATAACATACTACGTTTAAAATAAAAATTTACCTGTTTAAGCTTTTTTCTTAAGATATAAAAATAGAGTAGTTAATAAGGGGGGGGGGGGGGTAACACTTATTCCACCGCACCGTAGGATTATAATAATAAAGGAGTAGAATCAGGTGTAGATTCATTTAATATATCTCCTGTTGCAGGGATATATTCCATGCAAATTTTCGCCTGCAAAATTAACTTTGGGGTAACGTAACATGGTACTAATAAAGCTGGTGGCATAAACTGGGATTCGAAAACTTGGGTTCTTCCTTCTCTGTCTCTTTTTCTTCTCGCACATCTCTGAAATGTTTGAATATAGGCTTTATTTCATTTAATTAGGATGTCAGGAAGTAATATATTATATCACAAATGCGGAAAGCGACATTTTAGACACGAGCGGAAATAAAAAATAATTTTACACTAGTGATGTACAGTATTTTTTTTACGACCACGCTATAGATTTACTAAATAATGAAAAATCTAAAGTTATCTGGTTATTGTGTTATGTCCTAAGGTGATCTATTTACACATTCAATTACATTAGCTGTATTCTCAATTCTGCAAATAATTATATAAAAACTAAAACCAATACTCAAATTTCATAACGTAACATCAGACTTTGCTAATAGCAACTAACATCTGTTACACTCGATAAGAGATACGAATTGCAAATTATATCGAACACCATATCATCTCTTTAAATATATCAATCGGTTTTGTATCGAATGATACTGACCATACATAGATACTGACCGGTGGGAACAGAAACATGATCATTTTTCGAGTCTACAATTCGAGATGATGCTATTAATCAACCATTAATCTTGAATTCATTTTCAAGCTTAACAAATTTTCAGCTTTGGGAAAACAAGGTCGAGCAAAGGAGTGAAGGCTTTTCAACTCTCCCATTTTTATCGGGATTCTCGATTTTAAGCACCAGTAAAGCCCAATAAAATCGATGAATAATTTGTCAATGAGGATTTTGAACATTTTTATGCTGGTTTAAGGAAATATGATACGTTGTCTCTTTTTATATTAGTATATTATGTAAATACGTAATTTTAAGCATTGAAAATTTCATGTTATAATAATATATATACGTGTAAAGGTTTCTTCAGGGACTTTTTTTGGTGTGAAGTGGTGCTTTTAAGGTCCGTTTTCGCCGTGTTTATGTAGGCAATGGTGCCTTTAAGGACTGTCCTCAAAACAACATTTTCAGTTATATGCTTGAAAGGTTGTTACAGGGACCTCATATTTAATACAACCTAGTGTACTTATCTGAATATTGAGTTTTCAACTTTGGATTCATCAAATAGGGCGGGTCAGGAAGATCAAAATTAGGATTTCAACCATGTAAATACCATTTCAAATAGAAGTTGACTATCATTTTTATATTTAAGAAAAATAAAGCGCATCAACTCTTCAGGTTATTAGCGCGGAATGTTGAATGTAATTCTTTGCTGTGAAAACTTTGGACAATCTATTGATACATGCCTTACTGTTAAAGGTCTTTGACACACTATACAATGGGATTGTTCGGATTTCGACATTAAGTATCATTTTTGTAGGATTGATTATAGAATTATAATAAAAGAGTAGAATCAGGTGTAGATTCATTTAAATCGGATATATCTCCTGTTGCAGGGATACATTCTCTGCAAATTTTCGTCTGCGAAGTTAACTTTGGGGTAATGTAACATGATTAGAATAAAGTTGGTGACCTAAAACTGGGATTCGAATACTTGGGTTTTCTCTTTTCTGTCTCTATCTCTTCTCGCACATCTCTGAAATTTCTGAATATAGGCTTTATTTCATTTAATTTGGATGTCGGGAAATAGTAGATTACATGACGAATGCGGAAAGCGAAATTTTACACACGAGCGGGAAAAAAAATTATTATTCGCACTGGTGATGTACAGTATTTTTTCTACGACCACATGATAATCTCGCCAAATAATATAAAATCTGGAGTGATCTGGCCATTGTGTTATGTCCTAGAGTGATCTATTTACACGTTTAATTATATTAGCTGTATTTTCAATTTGGCAAATACTCATATAAAAACTAAAACCAATACTCAAATTTCATAACGTAACATCAAACTTTGCTAATAGCAACTAACATCTGTTACACTCGATAAGAGATACGAATTGCAAATTATATCGAACACCATATTATCATCTCTATACCGGCATGGAAAGTGTCGAAAGTGGGAACAGACACGTGATTATTTTTCAAGTCTACAATTCGAGATAATGCTATTAATCAACCATGGATCACATTATCTAGTTTCAAGGCGAAACTAAGATGTCACTATGCCTCCTGTTTCAGGCAACACTCCAACTTGGGCATACGGTACCAGTGGGACACTAAGGAATGTTTACCGATAAAATGTAGTGATTTGGAAGTTACGTATTCAAAAAAGATGATATTTTGGTTAACCAAGTTAATGGTATAATAGATTATTTTTTTCACTTGTCAAAATCTGACATTTTGGTGGTTTTAACCACTAGCAATACATTATTCTAACCAATCATTCGATATTATACTGATTATTTTTTTCGTATAATTTCGTTAAGTTTCCCTGTATAATTTCGATAATACCTGATTATACGTAGAGTAGCTCTACCAATCGGACATTTTACAATACTTTAATTTCCATAGTAACCACATCGACATCAATATACAACAATACACAAACTAACATTACCATCAAATTCTGACGTTTATCAAAAATGAGTCGATCCGGATTGTAATTTGCATTGTACCAATTTGTATCTAAATTAATAGAATATTTATATTTACTAAACAAATAATCGTATCAAATACAATACGTACTTCAAAATATCGTGCATACATAATCACTACGAGGACGGTTCTCAAAGGCACCACTCCACACCAAAAAAGTCCCTGAAGGAACCTTTACACGTATATATATATATATATATATATATATATATATATATATAATATATAGGTCTAACTATTATTGTGGGGGATGCGGCAATGTGAATAAGTGAACTCTTTTTAGTTTGTTCTGAGCTTTCGGTAATTTATTATCACCATTTTCAAAGAACTACAAAAGATACATTTATAGATATTTCAAACAGGTATAAATAAATTCAGTTTAAAAGTAAATCATTAATTACTTACAACTAAGCGAGGTTAATCACAATATCTATATATAATATGTATAATATGGAGAAAAAACATGGTATAAGATATAATTATTTTTTTTTTCAAGAAATTAAATTAAAAATAAAACTATCAAAATTGACATTACGACATCGATGTTAATTTTTAGTAGAGTCATAGAAATGTCTTTTAATATGTTCACTTATTCACATTGCCGAATCCCCCACAATAATAGTTAGACCTAACTAGTATCGGCAACGAACTATTTCCTATATATATATATATATATATATATATATATATATATATATATATATATATATATATATATATATATATATAGGAGACGATTTATTTGGGGATGTGGCAATAAAATACCAGAGAGTACTCTTTTTAAAATATATTCCAAGCTTTCGAATATAACATATTCATTCTCAAGGACTGAAAATTATTAGGATGGTCAAATTATAAAATAAATTAATGTTAAAATTTACTTACATTATTTAAACGAGGATGTCGGTATAATTGTAAAAATAGATAAAAATTAAATTTTATAATTGACATAAACGTTCATTACATATTAAACTCAAAAAACAATATGACATTCAATATGACATTAAACAAAAATTTTAATCTATAAAGGTCTGTTCGAATAAAGTTAATTTTGATTGGAATTTGAATTTTGTAAAGATTGTTTTTCAAAATCTAAGAGATAGGCATACATCACACTAAGGTTATTCAGGTCTGTTTTTTTATTAATGCAATTATTTTCTTGTGAAATAAATGCGGTTTCTAAAAATAGACGTTTTTTATAATTTTTTTCTGTGATTAATACTTTGGCTGATTGATAATCAATTGAATGGTCTTCATAAAATGCGTGTTCAGCGAGGGCACATCTATCAGGATACAATTTACTATCGCTTTTGTGAGAGGAAATTCGATTGGTTAATGTCCTTTTAGTATGACCAATGTATTTTTTATCACAGTTAAAGCAAGGAATTTCATAAACTATGTTAGTTAATTTATTTATCGGTGTTTTATCTTTGATTTTACTGAAAATTGATTTGATTGTGAGGTGTTGTTTGTTTGCAATTTTGATATTATGTTTCTTAAAGATTCCTGAAAGTTTAGGTGTGACTGTTTTTATATATGGTAAAGACAAATAAATTGGTGGGTTAATATTGTCAGTTCTAATATTTTGTGATATATTATCAGTAATGTCAGAATTTTTGTCAAATGTATTATATAATATTCGTTTCAGAAGATATGGAGGATATGAGTTTTCGTGAAAAAGATTATACAATATTTTTAGATTTTTTTGGTGGAACTTTTGATCTGAAATTTGAAGAACTCTACTTTTCATCTGTTTGATCAAGTTAATTTTGGTGTTGCGTGGATGATATGAATGATAATTAATATATCTTCCCGAACTTATCGGTTTTCTATACCAGTCGATCGAAATTTTATTATTATTGTCTCTTATGAATTTGGTGTCAAGAAAAGGTAAATATTGTTCTGAATTTTCTTTTTCAATAGTGAATTGTATATAAGGATCAAATGTATTAAAGTAGAATAGTATATTATCTATTTCATTGCATGGAAGAGATAAAATTATATCATCGACGTACTTTTTAATGAAAAACAACTTGAATGGTAAAACAGATATAACAAAGTCTAAGATATAATTCATTACATAGTCTGCTAGTATAGGTGATATTGAAGATCCCATGGGTGTTCCAAAAGTCTGTTGGTAATTTTTATTATTATAAGAAAAATATGTACTATTAAAGATAAATGATATTAATTCTAAAAAAGTTTCTTTGTTTAGTTTGCAGTTTTTACTTATATCATTCCATTTGTAATCAAGAGCTGTTAAGCATATACTTAAGTGAATATTACTGAAAAGTGATACTACATCTAATCTTAAAAGAACATAGTTCGGTGGTAATATTATGTTATTGTATGTTTTGTTAATTTCGAAGGAGTCTTTAATATAATATTCATTATCATAGTCATAAGATTTTGTTAATATTTCAGTTAACCAAAGAGTAAGAGGCTCAATTGGAGTATTTATAGAAGCTACAATTGGTCTAGCTGATAATGTGGGTTTATGAATTTTTGGTAAACAATAAAATTTGGCTGAAATACCGTTATAGTTTGTTAGTTTTTCTTTCGTATTTTTGTCTATTTGTTTTTTATTGAATAATTTTTTAATCAATTTATTACAATTACTAGTTATTTTTGCAGTTGGGTCATTAGTAAGTTCTTTATATGACGTGTTATTATCAATTAGTTCTTTAGATAATTCTAAATATTGTTGATTTTCCATTATAACTGTAACATTTCCTTTGTCAGATGGTATGACTATTAAATTTGGATTTTCTCTTAAAAATTTTTTTGTTTTATGTAGTAGTTCTCTAAAAATAGAAGATTGTTTAGGTTCGTGAATATGATTAGTTAAAACATTTGTAGTTTTAGCTATAACGATATTTCTTTCTTGCTCGTTTTGTATGAAAGATGATATATAATCAATATTAGCTAACATAGTTTTTATAGAAATATCTTTTGTTATTATAGGTTCAATGCTAAATTTTGGGCCTAGTAATTTATATATATATATATATATATATATATATATATAAAAAAGAAGCAGTAGGGTAGTTACGGCTGACTAGTTGAAAAATAAACTATAAATTTTTTATGGGGCACAGCCAAAATGATTTGTTGATGGTAAAGAAGACTCTTTTTTACTAATCCAAGCTTTCGATAATGTTTATTATCATTTTCAAGGCTAAAATTATAAATTATTTGTTACAATTTAGATAAAGAATATATTTTTTATAACAAACTTACTAGCAAGTGAGTTAATTCCTTTGAGAATGTAAATTCGTTTGTAAAACATGGAAACTAATCTTAACAAACTATTATTGAAAATTTACACATATTTTAAAAAAATTAAAACTACTAAAATTGTTAAAAATGACAAATTTAGTCATCTTGGTTCCATTATAAACTACACAAAACAAGTAACTGACCAAGTTTTTCATAGTGTAGAAATAATAAAAAAGTCATCAGCTCGAAAATATAAAATACCTGTTTTAAGAAAAATACATTGTTACCAACAAAACTAGTACCAACTGAAATCAAGGCACCAATTTTTAAATAATTTAAGATTTAATTTATATTATTTTAATTCAATATCTTTGAAAATAGAAAAAAAAAATTAAAATTATTTATATATCTGTTAGTGTTGGATTTGAAATCTACATAAAACATTTCTTACTTTTGTTTTTATTTGATTTTATAAATCCCTTTTTACAGTTGCCAATTGCAAAAGTCCTACTAGTGGAAAGAAATTGAAAAATTAGGAATTTCACTCAACCAACTTACAGTCACTAACCTATCACATCAGAAACTATGAGTTGTTAAAGTGAAATGGAAGTTTGGTTTAAGAAACATCAGTTTGTCGAATTGAAGTCAACTCTCAAAAATTGCAAACAAGTGTGTTCAATTTAATTTCACAGATAGTCATTTTTAAATCAAGTAAGTTAAAAATGTCAAAAAGGAACTGTCACTGTCTCAGTCCTTTTAATTATAAAAAGTGTCAATTCTCCCTTTTAGCACGGAAAACTAATGCTAAAAGTTTCTTTCAAAATATTATTTAATAAAAAATCCAGTGCAAAAGTGATGTTTTCTATTCTGTGAATTTGTAAGTTTAAAATTCCAATTATTTGTAAAATTTCTCAGTGGATGACAAAACTTCAAATGTATTTTCAATTATAGATATTTCCGGTATTTGAAGCCGGTGGTCCTTCGTTTTATGTACAGTTCTTCGTTTCATATATTTGTATTATAGTTGTTCTGATTTTATTGTTATAATAAAAATTATAATATTGTGTTGATTGATGTCTACGATTCCAACAATCCGTTATTGAACCAGCTTAAATAGTCCATTCGAAGGTGGTAAGAGTGATCAGTGGCTTGACCCGATGTTGAGATTGACATGAATGTCACAAGTTTCATCATTTTGGTCCTTCGAGCCGGATTGTGAGTCAATTGGACAGAAATTCCGCGGATGTTGAAAAATTGTTTCGGTGACATCACATTTTTGTAGCAGGTGTTCCAGCGCTGAGAGTGCAATTTTTCTCAAACTCTGAACAATTAAACTGTGTTCGTTTATAGAATTAAGATTTGTTCTATATTTTCTATTTTTTCTATGTTAGTATTATGTTCTTGTTTAAAGCAATTTTGCGTTAGTCATCACTGAGAGATATAATAAATAAAAAATTTATTGGTTCAGTAAAAGTTCTTGCAAATTATTTGAGGATAAGTAATGCAAGTGAGATATTTTTTATTCAACTAAACGCACAGTGCCGTCTTAAATGAATACGGTACAATTTTAGCTTCAAAATAAGCATGATTTCATTTCTTGTTACTTTGTGAATAAATCACAATCGTAATATTATTTCACGCATCAAAACATTCAGGACTGAAGTCAACAATTCCTTTGTTCATAAATTTCCTACATTGTATATTTGGGAACCAGTAAGTTTTTTATGTAATATTTTAATCATACTTGTTTTTTATTACATTTTAATTTGTGTCTGCGTCATTAGTGTGTACGTGTATAAACTTTTCAGGTGCCTATTCAATACCATTGCATAATTGTAATTTCTCTTGTAAATTATTCAAAATGGACGCACTAAAAAAGAATAGAAAACATGCAAAATCTGCAATGACAAAAATTGTAACTTGGGTTGATAAAAACTAGAGTAGAGTAGAGGATAAATATCATAGAGTCTTAGCACAAATAAAACGTAAAATTCACACTCTATCATCTCCTACTTCTTCAAATTCACAAGTTTCAAGCAATACACTTGCTGATACAGTAGGAGTGAGACTTCCTTTAATTTCAGTGCCAACTTTTAATGGTGACTATCAAAAGTGGGTTTCATTTTATCAACTTTTTTCGTCTTTAATAAAAGACAATCCAAGCTTAACACCGATTCAAAAATTTATATATTTAAAAACATATTTAAAATCAGAACCCCTGTCACTTGTGGATTCACTTGAACTCACAAACGATAATTTTCAAATAGCCATTAAAATTTTGGAAAAAAGATATTCAAATAACTTATTGATAATTAATTCACATTTAAATGAAATTTTAGATATTCCTGCTCTAAAAAAAGTTAATTCACAATCATTAAGAGAATTCATTACAAAGATTAAAAGGAACTTAGAATCATTGAAAAATTTGAAATGCCCTGTAGATACGTGGGATTTAATTTTAGTAAATATGCTTCTGCGAAAATTAGACTTTGGTACTAAAAAAGAGTATCAAATGAATCGCGAATCAAAAAATGAAAATTCAAAATGTCTTCCAACAATGGAAGAATTCTATAAAATCATTGAAGCCAGGTGTAACACCTTAGAATCATTAAATCCTAATAATTTGTCTGATAATAAAAAGGAAAGAGAATCACATAAGCCTATCAGAAGGGTAGCTCTCCATTCTCAAGCATCAGATAATAAAAAGAAATGCTGGTATTGCCAGAATTTCAGCCATAGCATATATGAATGCCAACCATTCTCGTCACTTTCACAAAATCAAAAATATGATTTTCTCCGTTCTAAATCGCTTTGTTTCAATTGTATTGGCGGCAAGCACTCGGTAAATGAGTGTTAGTCTTTGAAGTCTTGCGCTGTATGTTCAAAAAGACACAACAGCATTCTTCATTCGAATAATATGTTTACAAGTTCAAATATACACTCTAGTAGACAACCGTTCAGAAGTTCACAAGGATCTTCTCAATTGTCTTTCAATTCATGCACCCAAAGAAACACAGAAATTCGTGATAATTCTCAACAAGCTTCATGCAGCACCCCAAGAGGTGAACAACAAACCCAATCTTCACAACCAAGAATTTCCGAAAGGAATGAAATTGGGACTGAAATCGATTCTAATCCACAAAGTTCGAGTGTATCCTATACTCTTTCTTCTAGAAATTCAAATGTGGAAGTCCTATTGCAAACAGCAGTAGTAACATTACATAATTGTCAAGGTCAATTGAGAGTAAAGGCTCTGCTCGATAGTGGTTCCCAAAACTCCTTTGTAACCGAAAAACTTGTTGCAAAACTGAATGCTCGAACTTATAATCAGACTATGCAGCATTCAGGTATTCTAAATACTTCCTCCGTTTCTAAAAAAATGACAGATCTGGTCATCTACTCAGAAAATAACAAAAATACACAATATCCATTGAGTTGTTGTGTTATTCCAATGATTACCTCTAAACTTCCACAAGTAAAAGTACACTTAGAAAAGTTCAAAGTTCCTTCGTCCATGAAACTTGCTGACACGAGTTTCATGATTCCTTCTGATATCGACATTCTTATTGGAGCAGAGGGGTATTTTGATTTAATACTCCCAGATATTGTTCGAGTAGGAAAAAACTTACCCATTCTTCAAAACTCTCAACTAGGATGGTTGGTTGGGGGTAAATATCCTCCTACATTTGGTCAAAGGACCACTAATGTTTCTTTCTTCAGTCAGGGATCAATCATTGAACCTGAACCTGATTCACAAATCGATATACTTCTTACAAAGTTCTGGGAAGTCGAAGAACTTCCTGGAGAAAAAGTTCATTCCCCTAATGATGAACTCGCAGAGGAAATGTTTATTTCAACATTGAAATACCTTCCAAATGGTAGATTCCAGGTAGATCTACCATTAAAAACTCCAACTGAAAATAAACGACTTGGAGATTCTTTTCATATAGCAAAGAAACGCTTTCTAAATTTGGAAAAAAGGTTCCAAAGAGATCCCAATCTTTTTCATGAATATAAGGCTTTTATCAACGAGTATGTAGAATTAGGGCATGGAACAAGTATTCCCCTTCAACTTGTCAATTCTAAGTTAGAAAACAAGTACTTTCTTCCCCATCACTGCGTGATACGAGAAAGTAGTAAAACAACTAAATTGAGGGTTGTTTTTGACGCGTCCTGTAAGAGTACTTCTGGAAGTTCTCTAAACGACGTAATGCTAAAAGGGTTTCAAGTACAGTGTGATCTGTACGACATTCTTTGTCGTTTTCGGCTATATTCAGTTGTTTTCTCAGCCGACATAAAAAAGATGTATAGACAAATCCTAATAAACCCCGAACAAACCTTTCTACAAAACATTTTGTGGAGAGATTCCTCTGATAAAGACCTGACTTCTATTCAATTAGAAACTGTTACATACGGCACTAATTGTGCTCCATTTTTGGCAACAAGAACTCTAAATGAAATTGCAAAAATTTACAAAGGAAAATATGTTTATGCGCCAAATGCATTGTTGCGTCAGACGTATGTGGATGACGTGTTGTATGGCTGTTCTTCTTTAGCAGAATTACAAACTGCTTATTCTGAGCTAAATCAATTGTTGAACTCTCATGGTTTCGAATTGCATAAATGTACCTCAAATTCTCCTGAATTTCGACATTTATATTGTGACAATAATAAAGAAATAAATTATGTCATAAATGATAAAGATTTCTCTGACAAGGTATTAGGGCTTTATTGGAATGTTTCAACTGATGTATTTTCTATATCTCTTCCGAAAATATCCCTTTCTGAACCCCTTTCTAAGAGAAAAACGCTAAGTATAATTTTAAAAACGTTCGATCCTCTGGGGTTAATTGGTCCTTTCATAGTAATTGGTAAACTTTTTATCCAAAAATTATGGATAGAAAAAATATCCTGGGATGAACAGTTAACTCCTGCTCTGTCATCAGAGTGGTATTGTTTCATGAATGACATTATATCTCTGAAAGATTTGAAGGTTCCCAGTTCCTATTTCTTAATGAGAAAATAATGAAAATTCAAATTCATGGGTTTGCAGATAGCAGCCAAAAGGCATACGCAGCTTGTATATATTTCAGAATAAGATATCACAATCATTATATTTCTTCTGTTCTCATAACTTCAAAATCACGAGTAGCTCCTATAAAAAGTTTATCAATTCCTCGCTTGTAGTTATGCGCAATGGTACTGTTAGCTAACCTAACTCTAAAAATATTTAATATTTTCAAGGAAAAATTAATATTTTCTCCGGTGAATCTATGGACAGATTCACAAATCGCGTTGTATTGGTTGCAAGGTCATCCTTCTCGTTGGTCGAATTTTGTAGCAAACAGAGTTTCAAAAATTCAAGCTCTATCTTCTACGTGGCATTGGCGCCATGTTTCCTCTTTAAACAACCCTGCCGATTTGCTCTCTAGAGGTATGCCAGCATCCTCTCTCATTTCTTCAAGTTTATGGTGGCAAGGACCAACATTTCTGCTTAAATCTGACCTTCAATTGAAGGTTCATAATCCTGTTATTCCTGACATCAACATTCCTGAACAAAAAAAAAATAGTTTATGTACCACTTCCAATATGCCAATCCAGCATGAATTTTGGCATCACTTCGTTAATAGATTTTCTTTATGGCCTCGACTTCTTCATTCTGTAGCCTATGTGCTTAGATTCATTTTTAATTGTAAGAATCCATCTTCAAAACGGTTAGGCCCATTATCCGCTGAAGAAAGAAAATTAGCTACGTTGACTGTCTGTAAAATCATGCAGAATCAACATTTTCCTATGGAATTATCAGAACTAGAAACTGATAAACCACTTTCCAATAAAAATTTGCTTCATTTCAAACCCTTTTTAAGCTCCTCAGGTCTGATCTGTATTGGAGGATGTTTGCAATATGCAGAGATTCCGGAAGATCAAAAAACATCCGATATTGTTACCGTCCAAACATCATGTGGTGAAAATGATGTTAAGACACGAGCACATTCGTCTTGGGCATGCAGGAGCTCAAACCGTACTGTGTAATGTTCGGCTTCAATTTTGGCCTCTTAATGGCCTTCGAGAAATAAAAAAAAATAATTCACGAGTGTGTAATTTGTTTGCGTTTTCGAGCAAAAGCTTCCGATCAAGTTATGGCAAATTTACCGAAAGACAGAATTTCCATCTCTAAACCTTTTGACAAAGTCGGAATAGACTTTGGTGGGCCACTTCTAATAAAATCCTCACGGCTTCGTAAAGCAGCAATAACAAAATGTTATATAGCCATATTTGTGTGCATGGTCACAAAGGCCATACACATTGAACTAGTTTCCTCTCTCTCAACAGATGATTTTCTTTTGTCCTTAAAACGATTCATTTCCCGACGTGGAAACCCTTCCACTATTTACTCTGATAATGCAACGAATTTCGTTGGTGCAAAGAACCAACTTCGCGAACTTTAAAATTTCTTCAAGTATTCAGATTCAGAGTTCATTCGCTGCCACGACCAACATTCAGTGGAAACATATTCCTCCCCATAGTCCTCACTGGGGTGGGATATGGGAAGCTGCAATAAAAAGGGCCAAATTTCATCTCTATCGAATAATAGGGAATGCTCACTTAACATTTGAAGAGTTGAGTACAGTATGATCTCAAATTGAAGCGATTCTTAATTCAAGGCCTTTGTGTCCATTGTCAAATGATCCTTCAGATTTGGGATGTTTAACACCAGGTCATTTTCTAATTGGTACTTCTTTAACGGCTTACCCTGAGCATAATGTAACAGCCGTTCCCGAAAATAGACTCAAACTGTGGCAACGATGTTGTCAGTTACAACAACATTTCTGGAAGCGCTGGTCTACAGAATATTTGCAACAGCTGCAACGTAGACCGAAGTGGTTGCTTTCACGCGAAAATTTAAAAATTAATGAATTAGTATTATTGAAAGAGGATCATGTTCCTCCGTTACTGTGGCCAAGAGGTCGCATCGTAGAAATTATCCCTGGACTTGATGGAAAGGTTCGAGCGGATAAAATTAAAACTCAAGATGGGATTTTTGTTCGGACAATTGTAAAAATTTGTCCCTTAAATTGTTAAAACAATTCTTTAATTTCGTAGTTTCTTTTATTTTGTAAACAGTTTTTTACTTTGTATAAATAATCTTTAATTTTCTTTATTTTGAAGGGACACCCTTCAACGCGGGGGAATATGTTCAGTTTCATTTCACAGATAGTCATTTTTAAATCAAGTAAGTTAAAAATGTCAAAAAGGAACTGTCACTGTCTCAGTCCTTTTAATTATAAAAAGTGTCAATTCTCCCTTTTAGCACGGAAAACTAATGCTAAAAGTTTCTTTCAAAATATTATTTAATAAAAAATCCAGTGCAAAAGTGATGTTTTCTATTCTGTGAATTTGTAAGTTTAAAATTCCAATTATTTGTTAAATTTCTCAGTGGATGACAAAACTTCAAATGTATTTTCAATTATAGATATTTCCGGTATTTGAAGCCGGTGGTCCTTCGTTTTATGTACAGTTCTTCGTTTTATATATTTGTATTATAGTTGTTCTGATTTTATTGTTATAATAAAAATTATAATATTGTGTTGATTGATGTCTACGATTCCAACAATCCGTTATTGAACCAGCTTAAATAGTCCATTCGAAGGTGGGAAGAGTGATCAGTGGCTTGACCCGATGTTGAGATTGACATGAATGTCACAAGTTTCATCAAAGTGATTCAAACACAATAGGTAGTTGCTAATTACCTATCCTCTTTTTTATAATTATTAAAAATATTTTTGAATGTTATAAAAGAAAATTCTGCAATCCTTATCAAAACACTGTCTGCCACACAGTATCTCAAGAAAACCAACAAAAATTCGTGTTATTAATGTGACATGGTTACAAATTAAGAGAGCTGTTAATTTTGTATATCTGTTAAAATGAAATTAATAACAATTAAATAGAATTATAATGTTATATTGTTAGGAAGATGAAAATTATAATATTTCAATCTTCGAGCTAAAAACTGTCATTACCATCATCACCAGAAATGCAAATTAGATAAAGCGAAAAAAAAAAACACAAATATATATATTTAGTCTGTTATTATTAGAATTGATATCTTCTCAACAATCTCAACTTTTGTATTAATATGATTTAATCAATCCCTTTTTGCAGTTGCCAATTGCAAAAGTCCTACTAGTGGAGAGAACTAACAAAAAATATATTCTTTATCTAAATTGTAACAAATAATTTATAATTTTAGCCTTGAAAATGATAATAAACATTATCGAAAGCTTGGATTAGTAAAAAAGAGTCTTCTTTACCATCAACAAATCATTTTGGCTGTGCCCCATAAAAAATTTATAGTACATATATATATATATATATATATATATATATATATATATATATAGCTGTTATGTACCTTTTTGTGAAAATGACATTGAATTCTTAAGAGAAATAATTATACCCCAAACCCCAATACTCTGGGCTTACATGTTCAGTAAAAAGGTTAATATATAGTTACTTATTATATTGTTAAAAACTACTAAATAAAAACAAATCTGCTATTAATTTTCCGCATATAGGTATATAATATGTCAATATCCAAATGAACATATATTGTACATACAGGGCACGTATACAAAGTACGTTAAAATAAGTTTGTCTTAAGTACGTACGTACTGCTTATCATATAGTACGTACAACCAATATCCTTTACTGTACGTACTTATTTTATACATATTTCGTTTACTATAGGACAAGGACGTAACGACTTAAGAAGAGTCTTAAATGTACGTACACTGGACATATTTTGCTGTTTGGGGTATCAGTCGACGTTCTGTAGGAGAGATATTAAAAAGTGAAAAGTATCATCCGTATAAGGTACAGTTGGTTCAAGAATTGTCAGACGATATGATTTTGACTGACGGCTAGAATTTTGCGAACGGCTAATGTACATCTGTAATGTCGACGACAATTTTGCTTCTAACATAGTTTTTTCCGAAGAGGCAACTTTTTGTTTAAATGGAACAGTTAATCGCCGTAACTCAAGGTATTGGTCAAATGAGAATCCTCATTGGATTCATGAAGCACATACCCAGCATCCACAGAAGTTAAATGTTTGGATGGGAATTGTCGAAAATAGGCTTATAGGCCCATTTTTCATCGACGTAAACTTGAATGGTGAGTATTTGGATCTACTAAATGACGAAATTTATTCCTGCACTTCAACAGAATGGGCAATTACCACAAAATGTTTGGTTTCAACAAGATGGAGCACCTCCCCACTATGATAGACGGGTTAGGGATTTTCTGGATGCGAATTTTCCAAATCGATGGATTGGACGTAGAGGATTCATATAGAGTGGCCTGCTCGCTCTCCGGATCTTAGCCCGTTAGATTTTTTTCGTTGGGGTTATCTAAAATCACGTGTTCACGCTAGACGACCAACAAACTTACAGGAATTGAGACAAAGAATTATTGATGAATGTGAACTAATACGTGGAGAAGTCTTGGAAAGAGTGACTCAATAATTTGTTAATAGGATGGCATATTGTCAGCAAGTAAACGGCGAGCATTTTGAACATTTGAAGTAATTTTGTTTCTCATTATTCTGAAATAATGAAATGTACACCTATTGTACAACTAACAGTGAGTTATTCCTCGTTTTTACAAATTTTTTTACACTAAACTCAGTTTGTTCCATTGCACTTACCTGCAAATTTTCATAAATATCGTTATTTTCCTTTAAAAGATGGTTCCATGCTTTATCCCAGCCCTGTATGTAAATAATAATTCGTATTTGATCAAAACAAAATCAATTTGCACAATCTGTAATCAACAAACACCTGAATCCCTTGAGCACGTCATCCTGACTTGTCCGATCTATAGTGGTTTACGAGGCTCGTTAGTAAAATTCGAGAAATATTCAGATGACCTTGACGCTTTATTGACTTCAAACGACGCTATGATAATGCAAAACTTCACAGGTTTATGAGCGAGGCAATGAAACTTAGAGCATTCATTATAAATGAATGACTGAGGGCATCTCAACCAGTCCGAAATTTTGCTTTTTGTTATGTTTTTATTAATTATTCTTACTCTTTATCTCATCACTCTGTCATGTACTTTATGCATTAATAGATGTAACTTAATCTTCTCCTCTTGTTCATGTATCATTGTTATACTAGAGAACAATAAATTTATTTATTTATTTATCATATATACATAAATATATATACATACATATATATATATATATATATATATATATATATATATTAGGGATTTCGTCACAATTTCGGATGGTTAAGAAATCAAACTCTTTTTTACCACTTCCAGGCTTTCGGATTTATTTGAATCCTTTTTCAATGCTAAAATATGAACAAGAAAATTATTATAGGTAATCAATTTAAACTTACGTGCAAAGTGAGTTTGTACAAATGAAGTAAAACATCTTTTAAAACACATAAAAACATTTACCACTAAACGTGGTAGTTCTTAGATTACATTTTGAAAACTAAATTAAAATCTGAAAGAAGTCGAACATAAAGACAAAATTTGTAATAAAAATTCTTGAGTTACTTATCTGTATAAAAATAATATTTCTTTTCTTCAGTGACATGTGTATTATTTATATTGTGTTAAATATTAAATTATTTGGATCGAAATGTGAAAGTTATTTACGAGGGTGAATAAAATTATTACTAATGAAGATATTTTATGAAAGGATAAAATTAAAACTAAAATTGTTAATCTTTATTTAAATCTTTATATTCTTGACCACTAATATGTAATATTAAACATCTAAATCCATAAGTTTGTCACTCCTATAGAAATAGAACTCAAATATCACTTTTGTTACCATTATTCTTCTACATTGTTTAGCACACACTAAAAGATCCATTACTTTGTCACCAATAAAGATCATGCAGTATGTGACATCCAATAAGGAAGAAATTAGCCTTGTCAAAAAGAAAGTTTTAAAAGAAACCGGAAACCTATTAATATGAAATTATATTATGAAAAATGTTTATATATAAAATAATAAGACTAAATAGTAAGATTCAATTTATTCTATTGACTCAGACGATTAATTGTTAACATTATTTTTATTAATTGTAAGTAAAAATGAATAAGTACATTAAGTAATTTCGGGAAGCTAGTTTCTTAAAAGTAATACAATTGCTTTTTAATTCAATAATATAGTTTGTATGGAACTAACGCTCAAGATCTGTAGTTTTGATGACATATTTTTGTTTGTAATAAAAAAATAATATTATACTACGAATATTATTATTTAAATTACATATTTTTGAACGTTCAAGCAAAATATAACCTCACTTTTGATTTCCGTATATTAGAAAATGTCATTAAAATTAGATGAATTTGGTAATGCAGAATACCCACTGTGGGTAGTCTATTCTGGTGACGCAGTTTTCAGACCTCAAGTCGTCTTTGAGGGTTTATCGATTCCAACAAAAATATTAAGATTAATCAATTAAACAAAAATTTGTCCTTTTGATAATTTTATTCGCATGTACAAATACTATATACAAATAAATACTTTATTTTAGGCAATTGTCATTATATGATCTATTATTCTTCTCACAAAATCGATAAATAATGAAAGAAACAAAAAATTAAAAAAATAAAGTTAAAGTACTTTTTGATAAAAAAAAACTCAAGTAATTACAATCGTTCATCGTAATTTGCTTTAATTTTGAAGACAATTTTTTTTGTTTCTGAAAAATTAATACTCAAAAATTTTTTATAGAACTATACAGGGTGATTCATAATGAATTGTACACAGAGCAATGGTAGACTCCTGACATCAAAATATGACGATTGGCCAAATATGACCTCAGTAAAATGTTGATTGTTAACAATCTACAGGGTGGTAAAGTTGGAATATTTTATTAATTATTTCGAAATATTTCGGTAACCGCTTCACTGATATTGATGAAATTTTGGTAATTCGGGTTTTTCGAGGTAGAAAATCTCGCCATACGGTTATTTTTGGCTTACTCCACGAGGGGGCGCACCATACTACAATGGAGTTCACTCTTATGACTAAAAGTTTTTTATGTTAATTAAGAAACATATGGCGACATGCCAAATTTGTGCAGACAACATTTATAAATAAAAAAGGTATACTTGTTTCAACTTGATAAATTCAACTGTTTTCGAGAAAATAATAAAATATTAGCTTAGAGCACATTTCATCATTAAGGTAATAAATTGGACATTAGCAACAGTTAAATCGTTGCAAAAAATGTGTATGTATTATTTTACTCATTTATTTATAACTTTGAAACAAAATAAATTACTCGATACAGGTTCATAACGAGAACGAAACAACAAAGAAATTATACGGCAATAATAATGGGCGTAAATCTACAAACTAAATTTTTTATCATATTAAGATGACAATACACGTATTACTTTCATTTGAAAGTATTATTAAAATCAAACAAAAATCAAACAAAATATTTATGACAGGTTAGGAGAAACTGGAGAGTTTCGTGGGGAGAGGAGCACGGGGCGTCCAGAAATCATTACCGCGGATCAAGAGGATGAAATTTTAATTCAAGTTGCTGAAAATCCTGAAGTTAGTACACGGAGATTGGCAGCAGCTACAGGAATAAGTCAATCTTCCATATCCAGAATACTCGAGAAAGAAAATTTAAGACCGTTTCATTTTACCCCGGTGCATAACTTGTTAACCAGAGATCTTCCCGCACGCAGAGAATTTTCAGAATTTCTTCAAGGGCAAATCGAATTTTTTTCGAGAATATTTTATTTACGGATGAAGCAACGTTCACCAGAAGAGGAATATTTAATTGGAGGAACTCCCATTACTGGGAAGTGGAAAACCCAAATTTACCAAAAGAATCACATTTTCAGCAATAATTTAAAATCAATGTGTGGTGTGGAATTGTAAGAGATCGCTTAGTCGGTTCATATGAATAACCACCAAATTTAAACGGTAATTGATATCTGAACAAACAGAACTTTTCGATGAAATAACAACGTGGCCCTTACACATTAGACGGAACTCGAGGTTTATGCAGGACAGAGCTCCGGCTCACTATTCCCGTGAAGTCCGTAATTATTTGAATTTGCAGTTTCCTCGTCGATGGTAGGGGCAGTGAATTTCGGTGGCCAGCTCGAAACCCCGATTTGAATCCAATGGCTTATTACTTCTGGAGGCATATGAAAGCATTAGTTTATTCCCAAGCAATAAACAATCGACAGGAGTTATGGCACCAAATACAGAATACCTTCCAATACATCAGAAATCAACCGAATATTTTCTTTAAAGTTAGGCATTCATTATCAAAAAGAATTAGAAAATGTATTGATGTCGACGGATGTCACTTTAAACATTTATTCAATTAATAATATGTATTTTCATCTTAATATGTTATAATATTTGTTTTGTAGATTTAATGTTACGGTAATTATTATTATTGCCATTTCTATGTTATTTCTTCCTAGTTATTGAACATACACGGAGTAATTCATTTATTTTGTGCCAAATTTATCAATAAATTAATAAAATAGTACACACAATTTTTTTCTGCAACGATTCAACTGTTGTTAATGTCCAACTTATTAGTTAATGGTGAAATGTGCTCTAAAATAATATTTTATAGTATTCTCGAAAACGGTTGAATTTATCAAGTTGAAACAAGTATCCCTTATTTATTTATAAATGTTGTCTGCACAAATTTAGTATGTCGCCATATGTTTCTTAATTAACATAAAATGATTTTAGTCATACCTAAGAGTGAACTCAGTTTTAGTATGAAGCGCCCACTCGTGGAGTAGGCCGGAAATAACCGTATGGCGACATTTGCCACCTCGAAAAACCCCAATTACCAAAATTTCATCAATATCAGTGAAGCGGCTACTGAAATATTTCAGAATCATTAATGAAATATTTCAACTTTACCACCCTGTAGATTGTTAACTATCAACATTTTACAAAGGTCATATTTGGCCAATCGTCATATTTTGATGTCAGGAGTCTACCACTGCTTTGTGTACAATTCATTATGAATCACCCTGTATAATTATGAAAATTTACTACTTACACCGTACACCCTTATTTTCTATAGCTTTTGTGCCATCTATTTTCATTTCTAGCCACTTTTCGAAGGGTAACTTTTTTTTGTTATTCACGCAAATTTTCTTCTTTATCTCCATCGCTGGTACTATAAACTATTTCATTATTGCTATCACTTAGACATTATTTGATGGAATGAATATTTCTTTACAATAGTGAAAGTATACGATTAACTACTAAGAAAGAATACATGGAATGTAATAACACACATTAGCAACAATTTGCGATTATAAATCAAAAAGTACAGGTTTCGAATACATTCTGATTCTGAAAAATTTAAATAGGTATGTGTCATATATGGACTACCATCTTGTGTAATATATTAACTGACAGTTTAAAGTGGTAATGAAAGGGCAATGCAATGCAAATGAAAGTGTAATGATTGGAAACTTCGAAATGCAGTAACATCTGGTAAAGGCTGTTATTATAGCCAACCAATTCAATTAGTCAATCTTGATGAATATACGAGAATGTGAAATTGCGACCTTTTCAACATTATTACTCTATTTTCCAACTATGATCTGCTCAAACTAGAAAATATGAAGTATTTATAATTCTCACAACTTATTTTTTGGCTCTTTTGTTTTTTTTTTCAATTCATAGCAATTAAGATGGTGCGAAAGAGATGGCACCAATTTTCCATAAAATTTTGGAAACTACTTCGCTTAAATTTGACAGTTACGTTTATTTACCCCAAGAAATCAATTAATAAATCACTAATTATTTCACTAGCATTATTGAGCATGTTGATTATATTTAACGGAAGGCTCAAGTTCAGGATGTATAGAAAATCTTCCGTGATTAGTTTTAAGTCTGAATATACATGACGGATAGAATTTGGATGTTGAGTAATTGAATATATATTTGGGAGAAGGGGGAAATGAAGGATGCATTTGAGAGAACTAGTTTGTATTAGATGATCTTAACATATTTATCTAGGTACTCATGTTTCCATTTATTACCACTTTCATGACTCACCATGTTATTAATATCTACTGATGTAAAAATATTTCATACTTCATCAACCAACAGGTCGCCCCTTTCGTCCCTAGCTATGTTGCTGTGGCCCTTAACCCAAATAAATGTACCAATTAGTTATCACCACTTGTATGAAGTCTCTTACCCCAACAAGTATTTCTGTTAGAGCGATGCTTCTATTTCGGTAACATTTCCAAAAACCCGTCCATACTTCCATGGTAACGTTGCTTCTTTACATTGAATCGATAAGAGAAAATTGGCCAAAAACATTCACGAAATGTGGGCTATGAATAAAATAGGAGCCATATGTCAATAGGGAGAGTACAGACACGACTCGCGTCTGGTCATCCTTGCTTATTATCTTTCGATAAACTTCCAGCGACTGAAAGAAAATACTATATATAGACAGATTTCGATGAATTTCTAATCTTCTGTATTTTATTGCAGTAAATAAGAAAAGAGTGAAGCATTACAATGATATAGATAAGAGGTTAGATAATATATTCCTATTATAAAAAGGATCTTGAATTTTACAAACAAATTATATTACTTTGCAGAGTATACAAAAAACGAAAATTTAACAGTGTCATTATATTTTTAGCAAAATTTTATGCTTCAGAGGGTTGGATAAGGGAGGCTGGAAGCGTATCACCCCTAATCTCTCATACAAGTCTCCGTAGAGGGGTTGTCCTACCCGATACGGCGCGTCCCAATGGCTCATAGGGTGTCTCCAGGGGGCGTGGTCAGTCAAGGAACTCGTGCTCTCCGAGCTGTAAGGGCCTGATGACCGACCAACCATCGGGATAAGCAATAAATATGGATCCAGTATGGGAACCCGAATAATTACTCGCGAATCAGAAGGAATAGAGGAGTAAACCTCGATAAAAAACCAGCAGCATAGGGGAGGCAGCTATGTTGTGTGATTGGAGGCCACTGCGTCAGGGGGCAACCATGACAAAAAGCCTAGCCCTTTCCACCCGGATACTTTTTTTCTTTAATATTGATGCAAAACTTCATTAAACCTTGTATTAGGACTTAAAGGAAGTCCAGAACAATAGAAAAAAAAATCCTGAAAATACAGTTTTCCGGAAAATGTACCCTCACGATCGTGAGACTTAGGAATAATTTGCAAGTCGCACGATCGTGATTTTTGCATTTTTCTATACCTATGTGTGAATGAAACATTAAACTTTCTTGAAAATATTTATTTTCTTTTATGGTTTTTGGTGGTACAACATAAAATAATTGTTATTGCGTGAAAGGCACAAGTACACATCACATTTAGCACATTTAATTTTGGAACGACTACTGCATTCTTCAAAGAGGCCAGATCTGGGTGCTTTTATCTCATCAAAAATTGGCAAGTAGTCATACCCATCATACCTTTTACCTAAAGATGGTTTTCTCAGATAGGTTGTCATCGTCTGCTAACGTGTTAACAAGGCGCGACTCTGTTTCCATGTCTTCGTCATGGAATTCATCAATATCGGAATTAGTTCCATCTTCCAATATCTCCCAAATTTCATTTTGTGACAATTCAGACAGGTTAAGTCCTGAAATCGAAAAGGGGGAACTAATTTATTCAGTTACTAAACATGAAATCTAATAAAAATCTCCAGCAAAAAATATTATCTGAATTTCAAGTTACGACCGAGGTATCACGATCGTGCGACTAAAATTTTGGACTAAATTTATTCCGAACTTGTGAAAAATAAATGCTAATATGAAGTAGCAATGTGTTGTTCAATACCTTTACAACATAATAAACGAAAAACAAAGTTTAGCACTGAGCAAAAAACACAAAAAAAGGTACTTACTTGAACGCTTCTTACGGTCAAAAAACGCTGTCATCTTCAAAATCAAATCATTACTGACTGAGAATGTAAAACAAAATGCAGGTAAGTACGTAAGTAGGGAGGTACTCTCACGATCGATTGATGCCGATTGCGATCCCAAAAATTAATTTCGGTAGGTTCTGGAATTTTACTAATACACTCGCACGCTCGTGTCTTCTCGGGTGGAAAGGGCTAGAGGAGTAAACTTTGATAAAACAATCCGTAATCTACGTTGTAAGCTACCGTGACAATGGATGAATGGCTGCGTGAGAGTCAGTCAGAAACGGTACCTCCGGGATACCTGGTGACCACCCGGAGTACCCAGCCTTACCACCACAAGCGGGGCTCTGTGGTGGTGGACATTCAATTCCCTAGCTACTCGTGTAGGAACATAAGATTGTACACACATTAAAATGTCATCTCTAGGCGGAGACGACGTAGAGGTATTTCGTAACCGGAAAGATCAGCTTAAAAAAACGTACAGAAATTCAGTGATGCGAACAATTTTAATGACGTAGTGGCCGTTGGCTTGGTTCAAGTCACGACAGTAAAATATTTCATACTTCCACTATCAAAGGTATTTTCGAACGAACTGAATTGCCTGGATGTATCTTACTAGGAGATAAAGGGTACCCTTTGAAGAACTGCTCATTAACGCCAGTAATAAACCCCCTCACTGAAGCAGAACAACTTTACAACGAATCTCATATAAAAACTCGAAATGAAATGGAGTGCACATTTGGGATTGTAGAAAGAAGGTTTCATGTGTTTGCTTACGGTTGCAGGTTGAAAATCAGAAATGTTTCACCGGTTACCATAGCTGCTATGGAATTACAAAATGTGGCAAAAATTAACAACGAACCCGAGAAAATTATTGATTACGAGATTCACGATCCACGAGAAATCGACCGTTTAATAATTTTTTTTTCAGGCCGAGATGGGAAACTCATGTTCGAATGGGTCCAGGACCCAAAGAGTGTTGGACTCATCCCCAAGGGGATGCCTACCAACCAAACCCACCTCAAACTCTTCGTTACCCCCGCCTCGAAATCACTACCCTAGCATACTTCGAGACGGGCGGCGGTCCCTCGCACACTCTCCGCTCACACCTTCGTCTTCTCCCTAACTTTCACTCCCACTTCTCATGCCATATCGAGTCGTTCTCTCCCCCTTACCATGCTCTCCACTACCCCACTTACCTCCATCCTCCTCCCCCCTCAACATTATCTCCACCATGTTCTCCCAATACACCGCCTCCCCTAGTTTCCCCTCCAACTTCTTCAGCACTTCCTCGTTCCTCCAGCATCTAAACACATGCCCCACATCTTCCTCCCCTTCACACCTCTCGCACACTCCAGTCTCTCTTTTTCCAATCTTGTGGAGGTACCCTACTCTCGACCCATGTCCAGTGAACACCTGTGTCAAGAAGTAGTTCACCTCACCGAATTTCCGATCCATCCAATCTCTCCTATTCCCAATCGTTCCTTTTAGCGCGCCCTCATACTCTTCCCACCTTCTCTCCATTTCCTCCTTCATCCATTCCTGTACTTCCTCTCTGGTCGCACCCCTCCGGCGTTTATTTATGGCTATAGGCAACACGTCCAATGGGTAGGTCCTTGTCAGCACTGCTGCTGCCAGTCCACCCACTGTCCTGCACCCCTGCACCACCCTCAGCAACATACCTCTCTGCACCCGCAGGAGTGGCCTAACCCTCGCATTCACTCCCGCTCATTCACCCCACACCTCCACACCGTACAGCATACTCTGCTCTACCGTCCTACCAATGATCCTCCTCTCCCACTCTCCTCCCTTCACATTACAGATCAATCTTCCCAGCCATGCTGCCCTCACTTTCCCCTTCTCTGCCGCCTTCAACATTTGTGTTCGGAAGGATAATTGACTATCCAATCACACCCCTAGGTATTTCACAGACGAGCGTCCCTCGTAGATTCCTTTTAAGTCGCCTAGTAAAATTGGAGATGTTTATTTGATACTATGGAAGCAAGTATTGTTTATTGTCATGTTTCGTGATTTTGATTGTCAAAAAAAGTAGAAATTAAAAATCGTTTTTCTTCTCGTAAATAATTCATTCACTATTTTTTAAAGTAGAAGAATATATAAATACTGCAATGTCCGATTCAGAGAACGACGTACCGAGCGACATTGAAGAAGCGGCTCAATCTGCGTTATGTACAATTATTCCTAAGAAGTCGAAGAGCAAGTATGATTTGTCCTATGCCAAATTTAATTTATGGTGTGAACAGAAAAGGATTACCCATTTGAACGAAAAAGTTTTGCTAGCCTATTTTCAAGAAAAAAAGGAACTGAAGAATTCAACCTTTTTTTTTTTTTTTTTTTTTTTTTTTTATTCGGTTATTTAACGTCGGTCTATTTCTGCAACTTAGGCTAATCACCGACGCCGGGAGCACTCTACCCCTAACCGGAAATTTTGCCGAATCCACTAGTGTTCCAACCAGTGGTAGGGATCTTTATCGAGCCCAACATCCATGGACTCGGGACCTCGGTTTTACGTCTCATCCGAAAGACGGCATATCTCCATTATACCTCGTGCTCATTGGTATAATGCCTGCGAGCTGTGATATGCTACTGACCCTAGTAATCTACGGTGCTTCGCTGCAGGCTGTACGGGCTCTACGACGGTGTTTCCCCAGCGGTCACCCATCCAAGTACTAACCGTGCTCGACCTTGCTTGGTTGTCATTATCGCTTCAGAAGCGTTCCACTACAAAGCTGGGCCGACGCCCGAATTCAACCTTGTGGAGTTTATATTCGATGTTAAGAACTGAATTGTGCGTAAAAAGAAATGTTGACATTAAGAAGTATACAAATTTGCTGGCGTTCTTGAAACGTCATTCTGAAGGATACCAGGCAAAAAGTCGCAAGTTTTTAGTAAAGAAAACATTGCCCATTTTCTGCAAGAAGCTTCCGACGGGCAACATTTAATGAACAAGGTAGCATTAATCGTTGGAGGTGCTGGAGCTTGCCGAAAAAGTGAATGAACTTTTCTTCGTGTAGAAAATGTAGAATTTCAGGAGGAGTTTGCTAAAGTGACCATTCCCAACACAAAGACGAAAGTATGTCGACAATTTTTTATAACCACCGGAGCTTTTGATGGTATAAATTGTATCGAAATTATCAAAAAATATGTTCTGCTGAGGCCGTCAAATAATATTAAGCATGACAGATTTTTTTTCAAATATTTAAATGGGAAATGTAGAGTACAGCCTGTAGGCATTAATACATTTGAAAATTTGCCGAAAATAATCGCCCAGTTTTTAAAATTGCCAAACCCTTGTTTGTATACCGGTCACTCTTTTCGGCGGACGTCGACTACTCTTCTTGCGGATTCAGGTGCTGATTTGCTTAGAATAAAACAGCATGGGGGATGGAAATCCAATACGGTTGCCGAGGGTTATGTGGAGAATTCAATCATTAATAAACAGAAGATTGCCACGAACATACTCGGAGAAAATTACATAGAAAATACATCACAAATTAATGCTAATCAGGGAACTATGTTGTCAGCTGGGGTCAACATTAGTAACTGTTCTAATTGTGTTATTAATATTTATAAATAGTTTGTTATTCACGTGTTAAAATTGAATAAAGTTATAAAACTTTCTTGATATTATGTTAGTACACCATATTTAACGACAATAAAGAGGTAGTTCAAGTAATTTAGTCTTACAATTATTCTGTACTTTTCGCAATTATTGGCGAAATTTACGTTTCATCACCAGTTAGGAAATATTTCACTTTTCGTAACTGGTTACGAAAAGTAAGACGTTTCATAATGTCAACGAGTTTTATAAAGTGTCACTTTATATGTCAAAATTAGAAAAAATAATAATATCACATTCTCAATTGGACGTAGTTATGCAATGGTAGACCGAGCGATATTTCAATCAGTATTAAATTATTACTGTATTTTCCAGATTGTTTGTAGTAACATTCACAAAATATATTATTTTGTACATACTGTGTACACAGATTGAACATTTTGCAAAAGCTGATATTCCTAAAAAGACACTTTCTGTCACTTGGTCTACCATTGCATAACTACGTCCAATTACATCAAAAACATAAAATAATATCACATTCTCAATTATGTTAAAACAGAAAACTCCAAAGCAACACAAAAGGCAATACAGGGTGTTCCATAGTTAAACCACCATAGGTTAACTGCAAGTAGAGGACACTTTCGTGGTTCCAAATAGCCTTGGTTAATTGGTCTAACATAATTATTAACAGAGATACAGGATGTTTTATTCATTTAGTCCAATGCTTTTGAAGGCCATAACTTTAGAACCACCCTATATATTTCTTTCATTTTTGGTAAGGATATATTGCATTGATAATACAATAAGATAGTGTAATAAAAATAATTATAATCCAGGTCTGTTTTGAGAAAAATTTGCAAAATTCGATAATCTCCAAAACAACCGAAGCACAAATAAATAATAGAATAATTAAATAAACTAGAAAATCAATTTCAAATATTATTTAACCTACCAAACATTTCAGTTGTAAAATAATTATACTATTAGGCATTATCTTTTCGCTTTTGGAAGAACCGAGTACGATACTGTGCTATTGTTATCGGATTAACGACTACCTGCTGTTGGTTTTAGTCTTAAATCAATCTTTCTGGTATAAGTCAAAACGAAATATCTTGGAACGAAGTATACAAAAAATATTATAACTTTTTAATAATTTAATATTTTCCTGAATTCAAAAATATACATTTGAAATCTTCTTTATCCACGTTGAGCGATTTTTGGAAGGAAAAAAAAACATATGGGTTCGCTTCACCGACGTGCTCCATGCGGGGCAGATGTAAATTCGGCCGCTTAAGGATTTATAATCTTCTCAATAAAAAGATGCCCCAAAATACGGTAATGTAATCTCGGCGATCGTGGGTAGAACCTAGTATTAGAAACAAGATTATCCTGACAACATCGCAATTATAATTTGACTATTAAAAACGATCATTGGTTAATTGATCGAGAAGGACAAGGAATATAATTGAAGATAGATAGATTTATTTGACTACATTACATGTTTTACAATGTTTGTAGCAAGTCAAAGGTACAAAATGTATAACATTTAACATATAGAAATACATAAAATTAGGTACTTAAAATACAAACGATAAAAAGAAGGAATACAGTGATGAAAAAATTGACGCGTAAATTGAAAAACAGCAGTAATGGCTAGTACTCTTCCTCTAATAAAGTGACATGAAAACTTTCACTTTCCTGGAATTTAGGCGGTGAGTTTACGTACCTCAGGTACAAAAATGCAGGATAATGCATGATATATTGGATGAATTGATTTTTAGGAGGGAAGTGGATGTGGTGTGTGGATCTGAAGTAAATGCTAGATATGTGGGAAAGCAGGGATGGATAATAATGATACAGGAGACGTAGGAATAAGAGTGGTGGTGATAGAGGGAAAAGGGGGATGCAAAGAGAATAAGAAGGAAGTGGAGCGTAGGGTGGAGAGGGAAAAAAGAGGCAAGTAGGAAGAGAGATAGCGGTGAAGAGGATGGGTGGAAATAGAAACGAGGTGCTAGAGGAAGATTGCGAGGAGAAGGTTCACAATTGTTCACAGGGGGAGAAGGAAGAGTCCGAGGCAGGATTCGAGAATTCCAGGATACTAGGGGATAGGGAAAATGAGGGGTATAAGGCCGGTAGAGATGTGGGAAGTGGAGGAGGGGGGGACGAACATTAGAGTAAGGAAAGCCCCAGGAATACATGGCCTGAGGGGTGATATGATGAAGAGGCTGTTGGATGACAATAGGGAGTACTTCTGCGAGCTATTCAACAGGGTTCTAAGGGAGGAAGAGTTTCCAGAAGGATGGAAGATGGCCAGGATGCTACTGCTGAAGAAGGCGGGAAGAGAGGTGAAGCGGGCGGGGGACTACAGGCCCATCAGCCTGCTGTGTGGTATGGGTAAATTGATGGAGGGTATAATAGAGGATAGGATTGAGGAGGAAGTTGGTAGGAATGGGGGTTAGGGTAAACCAGCACGGGTTTGCGAAGGGAAAATCATGTATCTCGGCGCTGGGCATGGTAATGGGCTTGGTGGAAGGGGCTAGGGATGGCAGCTGGACGAACAAGAAATTGGTCCTACTCGTGTTGTTAGACGTCGGGAACGCGTTCAACAGTGTCAGCAAATAGGCAGTGTTGAGCGCGTTGCTGAGGCTTGGAGTGGGGGAGGGTTTGGTTAACCTGGTGGAGGACTACCTGACGGGACGTGTTATAGTAGACACTAGAGGGAGGAGGTATGAGACGAAGGCTGGAGTGCCACAGGGCTCGGTTCTTGGACCGACGCTATGGAAGTGTGTGTTTGATGAGGTTTGTGGTATAGTATGTGAAGAGGGATGTGAGATCACGGTGTATGCGGACGATTCAACTTTATGTAACATTAAAGACTGTGAAAGTTGAGTTACTGCTACTGCCATTTCCCTCATAGCAAGTGACATTTCTTTCATCGCTTTGCAATATGCTTCAGCCGATTTTTCAAGTTCGGTTACATTTTTTATTTTCTTTGGTGTCTGATATTTTGGCACTGTTCGTAGAATATCAATTTAAAAAAAAATATTTAAAATAACATATTAAATATTAAATTAACCTACTTGAAACATCATTTTCCTTTGTTAATCCTTTCGGAACAGTCAACCCTTCTGAAATTGTAATTTCAATATTATCATCATATATATCTTGTCCCATTTTTATATTTTGAATATCCAGTGGCACTTCATTATAGGTTTGAGTTGCACCTGCATCTGGATCTAATTCTAAGGGTGCTTCTGGGCACCCAACCACATGTACCCATCCAAAAACATTTAATAATCTATTTTCAATATCGGTAATGTATCGTTTTATATTACCTTATTAAAACGATTGTTATTACTTTTAGTTTTTTATTATTTCAACACAACATGCCTACTCGGCGGGATACAAGATAATGGCGGGGCTTCTTCAGTCGTCTGTCAATTGGCAATGACAAGTGACATCTGACAATTACAAATTATGTTACATCTTCCCCTTTTTACCTTTTACAAAAAAAATACTTAATTGCTAATTTCTATATCTAATAGGTTTTTGAACAAGTCGGCCTGATTTAGTTCTAACATCATTTTTAGAAACTGTATTAGTCGGTATAGAGTTATTATTATCATTTGAATGAACATTTGTAAATAAAGAGTTTTGTTCAGCATCAGGTTCACTAGATATCATTTGTGGTATGTCTGAATTTTCAATAAAATAATCTTGCGAGGAACCTTCATTTACATATGGAATAGGAGAATGTTTAATAAATGACGAATTTCGTCTATACTGTTTTCCACATTTGTCTCTTACAATGTATGAACGCGGATGTTCAGTTTTATCTACTATTTGTGCTGGTACCCAATGAGTTTCTTTTTTTAGTATTATATTATCCCCTTTTTGGAAGCTATTACGTTCCTTTGCCTGCTTATCATAATAAAACTTATTTCTCTGTCTGTGATTTCTAATTTTGTTAATGTTAATTTCTGGTTTTTGTAATAACATTTTATTAGTCACTGGTAAAGTTGTACGTATTAACCTGTTATATACTAATTCGGATGGGGATACATTTAACCCAGAAAGAGGTGTTGCCCTGTATTCTAGTAGTGCCAGTTGTATATCACTATTATTATCATTGCATTTTCTTAATATGTTTTTACAAATTCCTACGGATCTTTCAGCCATCCCATTTGACTTGGGATATTTTGGTGATGCTGTTACTAACTTAAAGTTCCATTCGTTTGCGAATTTTTTAAATTCAATGCTGTTAAAAGGCATGTTATCTGAAACAAAAATGGCAGGAATACCGTGAGTGGAAAAAATATTTTTTAGTTTGGAAATTAATTCAGAGGCTGTTTTAGAGGACAACGGTATTAACTCAATCCAACTACTAAAATAGTCTACAATAGATAAATAATCCTTGCCACCATAAGTTAGAATATCAGCTGCAACTTTATAAAATGGAATATTAGGTCTATCATGACATATCATAGGTTCTTTTACAGGATTTTTACTATACTTTAAACAAGTAGAGCATTCTGATACAAAATCATAAGTGTCCTGTGACAACCCTGGCCAATAAAAAAGTTTTCTTGCACGAGCTTTACTTTTTTCAATACCCAAGTGTGCTGGATTGTGTAGTTTGGCTAAAAAAAATTTTCCAAGGGTTTTGGGAACAACAATTTTATCATTGTAGAATATTAAGTCATTTTTTACAGATAATTCATTCTGAATTTTATAATATGTCATCAACTCTGTACTACTGTTACATAAGTTAGATTTTTTTGGCCAGCCAGTATTGCAATATTGCAAAACTTCATTCAACACAGAATCATTTTTAATTTCGTTTTTTAATTCAGTAAGCCTATGCTCTGACATATGAATTTCTATGTCCATGCAATGTACAACTTCAGTTTTGGTTGGTACATCACAATTTTTTACTTTTATAAATGATCTTGACAAGAGATCAGCAATATACATGTGCTTTCCTGGTAAGTATGAAACTGTAATATTGTATTTTAATAACTTTAATTTTAGTCTTTGTAGTCTATTGCTTACTTTATAAAAATCTTTGCTGCAAATGGCAACAAGTGGTTTATGATCAGTTTTAATATTTACATGTCTTCCATATACAAAGTTATGAAATTTTTGTAGCGCAAAACAAATACTTAGTAATTCTTTATCTATTTGGGGGTAACGAATCTCAGTTTCTGTCAGACTTCTAGAACAAAATGCCACTGGCTGTCCATTCTGAAGTAAACATCCTCCTAAGCCATGTTGACTTGCATCAGTTTGTATTTCAATTTCTACATTTGAATCAAATATTTTTAAATTTGGAATTTCTGTAATTAATTTTTTAATGGTATCTAATGCCTTAGAATGATCCACAGACCAATTCCATGGAACATTATTTTTTAATAAACTCCTCAAGGGAGAAAGAAAATCAGACAATTTTGGTATATATTTTGTTAAGTAATTAACCATACCCAGAATTCTTAACAACTCTTTTTTATTTCTAGGCTCTTCAATTTGCAAAATAGCCTCTATATAATTACAATCTGGTTTCATACCCTCTTTTGTAAATATTTGACCCAAGTACTTAACCTCACTTACCTTATACTGGATTTTGCTTTTATTAAATTTTATCCCATACTTTCTGGCTCTATTAACAACTTCATTTAGGATTCTGTCATGCTCTTCTTCATTATCTGATGCTATTATGAAATCGTCAAAGTAAATGCCAATATCAAGATCACCAAATAATTTTTCATTAGCTCTTTGAAAAACCTCAGGACTAACGTTTAACCCAAATGGTAGCCTCTTAAAAGAATATTTGCCAAAGGGAGTGGTGAATGTACACAACTTGACACTTTCTTCATCAAGTGGTACATGATAAAATCCTTCCTTTAAATCAATAACGGTATAAATAGATTTATTTCTTAATTTTAAAGCCAATTCCTCTAATGTTGGTATTGGATATTGGTCACTACATACTGATTTATTCAAATGAAGAGGGTCCAGACAGATTCTTATTTGGTTGTTTGGTTTCTGAACAATGACTATGTTATTTACCCACTCAGTTGGTTCTTCTATTTTACAGATTATATCCCGTTTAACTAGATCATCTAAATTATTTTTTAATATAGGTTTTACTGTTTCAGGTATACGACGGCATGAGCTTATGAATGGAATTGCATCTTTTTTAAGTATTATTTTATATTTATAGGGAATCTTACCAGTCCCTTCAAAAATGTCTTTATTCTGTTTAATAAATTCATGTTTAGTAGTTGCTGAAACAGTATCAACCCTTTTCAAAAGATTTAACGACATGCAAGCTTTTAACCCTAAAATTGGTATACTGTCAACATCAACAACAATGAACCTTATGTTGCACTTAACACCCTTCACATAACATTTCAATATAATAGACCCAATGGTGTTAACCTTATTGTTGCCATAACTTACAACATTGACTAGATCATTAGAAATTTTTGCTTCAACATTTAGTTTTTTGTATACTTTCAATGGCAAACAGTTACAGTTAGCACCACTATCTAATTTAAAAGGTATATTCAAATTATTTATTACTACATTTACTGTCCACATATTATTAACTTGTTTACTAGACTCTACATTATTAACTTCATTACCTTCTATATTAGTGTTATTTTTTACATACAATGTGTCAATGTATAGAGATTCATCACTTGAAGTGTCAATCTCATCAACATTATATCCTTTGTTCCTGTTCATGTTTCTATTACTTACTACTTTAGACCTACTGCTAGTACTGGGTTGATTATATGCATTAGTTCTTCTATTTTTTAGCTTGCAGCCCACTGCAAAATGGTTGGGTTTTTTACAAATATTACATATTTTACCAAAAGCAGAACAATTTCTTCTAGAATGTCTTTTTCCACATTTGTTACAGTCATATTCCTCATTTAAATTATTATTACTGCCTCTCTGTTTAATTACATCCACTTCTCTGTCACATCTTAGTGCCTTAACTTGATATTTGCTTACTTCTACAGCTCTACATAAGGTCTCAGCTTTTTTCAACGTTAAATCTGGATTCTGAAGCAATCTTTCCTGTAATGATAGATCTTTTATTCCACTTACGATTTTATCACGAACTAAGGAGTCTTCAAGAGTGTCAAAATTACAATGTGATGCTAATACTTTTATTTCTGTTATAAAATGATCAATGTCTTCTCCCTCTTGTTGCGCTCTTGTAAAAAATAGGTATCTGTTATATGTTTCATTTCTCATGGGCTTGCAGTAATTTCTAAAAGCCTCAACAACTGAGTCAAATTTGCTTCTTTGTACCTCTGTTAGGCAGAAAGTCTTAAATTTTTTTTGTGCCTCTTCGCCGGCGTGATTCAATAAAATAGCTACCTTGGTTGCATCATCTTTTTCACTTAGCCCTGTTGCTTTTAGGTATATGTTAAAACTGCTTATAAAATTTTCCAGATTACCATGCTGGTTGATATCAAATACCATAGTTTTGGGTGGTTTGAACGAACTAAATTCCATCTTAAGCGTGGTTATTTCAATTGTCGGAACCACTAACCTGACACCATGTATCGTTTTATATTACCTTATTAAAACGATTGTTATTACTTTTAGTTTTTTATTATTTCAACACAACATGCCTACTCGGCGGGATACAAGATAATGGCGGGGCTTCTTCAGTCGTCTGTCAATTGGCAATGACAAGTGACATCTGACAATTACAAATTATGTTACAGGTAAGTTCCTCGCAAATATATCCACCACCTCCAGTTTGCCTTATTGCTTCTGTATTATTTCTCGCTTTTTTTTCTCTTACTTTTCCACTCATATAAAAACTACTATATATATACAAATTATCACACCATAGAGTGAATTTTAAACTTTTAAATAGTATAATAAAAATGTTTTCCATTGTTTCTTGTCCTTCCTTGCCCCTTTATCAATACCATTTAGTAAATTTGCTAACTCGTCCCACTTGCTCACTATTTCACTAATATTATGCGGATGCATTTTACCCGTTGTTAAGAACCTATTGTTTTCTAAATAATTAATTATGAGCTCCATTTGAGATTTCGTTGTTTTCCTACTTCTTGGATTTATATTATCCATTTCATTTAACTAAAACACACCAAACAAGACGACTGTTAAACACTATTTTTAACAAGAGTATTTAAATGTCACATTTAACCTCACAATCTTCTTTTTTATCACAGATCGTAGTTTTTTTTTATTGTTGTCAGCGCTAAAACACAAAATTTTTCCGAATGCCATAACAATATTGTTATGAATGTAAATCGTAACCAACATTGCTGTTATAGCTTAAACAGAATACGAACTTATACTACCATATTGCTATTTAAAATTATATCCATAGATGTAGTGAATGAAAAATATGATTTTTATTATTTCTATAGGATCAGTCGGAGATAGAAACAACCGATTTCAATCCTTGTAAATTCGAGTTTTTTTTCATTTTACTGGCTAAGTATTTTCCGATATTAACTAAAAACCCAATATTTCGAATTTTTTTAAAAGTTTTTTTCCACTGGCTTTGTCAAAACTTCATTTATTGTATTTCACATACATTTGCTGTTATTATTGTTAAGCTCAATTTTATTTTAATAATGTTTATTTTTTGTTATCATGATGAATTTCTCAAAAAAAAAATCATTTTCTACGTGTTCCAGTTTCAACTGATTATCTTGTACATGTAGTTTTTTTATTTATGGATTTTATTATGGACAGTGTAATCCGTTCTTTTTCTGTTTTTGCTCTTGAACTTGATTTAGTAGTACATATTGTAGTTCCGTTTGTTGGAATAATAAAAAACTTATTTGTTGCAGATTCCAAGTCACTGGAAGAGTGAGTAATGTCCAAGTTTTTTTATCTTATAAACCAACTTTTCGAAAAATGGTTGAAAAAATGTATTTTAAAATTCACTTACAGTTTTATTTCTTGAGAAAGGAAAAATTATTATTAGATTATTATTATATTTATACAGATTATAACCATAATTCTATTAAACTTGAAAACGGCAACAGTATGTTTACCTAAACCATTGTTTAATTTATTAAAGAATGCATAAAATAAACGCTGTTACTATGTAAAAAATATTTTTTTCTGGTAAAACTATTATCGTTTGCCGTGACAACATGGATAACAATATATCAGGATTTACTGGTTTTGAATAATTGACAATTTTCAATGTTTTTTAGGATTCCTATTGTTACATTTTCTGCAAACTTCAGGTCTGCTCACCGGGAATCTAAGCAACCTTAACGTGTTTTTTATAAACTATCAAACTAGAAGAATTTTGTGTAGCAAATACATACACTATATTTAATACAATAAAAATTAAACAACTAAAAAGTTAATTATGCTAATGATATACGAAAATTGCTATTGTCTTATATAAAACAAAACTCGCGTGCCATTCGGTATTGCCATATCGTGTTCACACAAAATTTGGAATCTGTGAAGTTCATTTCGTAGATACCTACTAATTATTCAATAATCACCTATTCATAAGTGATAACGAATTGTTGCAAATTTTGACCATGAATTTCAAAATGGACCATTTTGTGGATAAATTATATAAATTGAAAATTGTAACTTTGGCAACTCGCTTTGATATGATTAAAATAAAATTGGATAAAATATGGCGACGATCACACATGGTGGAACTGCAAACACAGTCGCCATCTATCGATGTATTCCGTTTTATTCAAATTTATTTCCCGTAAGTTTGACTAACTATTTCTATATTATTAAACTATGGTATAGTTAAGCGAATAGTGCGTTTCAATTTTAAACAGATTTTGTTATACATTTACCCCGTTCGTGGAAAAATGAACTATTTTTTCGGTAAGTTGGAATATTAATCTAATGATTACTTACTAGTTCATAGTACTTTGGAAAAGCATGTCGTATAGGTTATTTCAATAAAAACTTAATATCAACCTCAAAATGTTACTATAACACATTTGCCCCTTGGAATTTTGTTGTTGGGGTAAATGTATTATTACAGGTTGGGCCAAATGTGTCATACTATATCACACCTACCCCGTTTGTATAACTTCCTGGATTTAAAATTGGATTACTCAAACAGTTAATTTAAACAGTTGTAGAGCAAGTTTTACAAGCCTTATTTGTTATTGGGCTGCTTGTTGGCTGCTTCAAAAGAAAAACTTCAAATGAAGGAAAATATTTCGCAGCTGATCTCAACACTGCAATGCGTGATGTTTTAGCAGACCGAACATCAATTTGTCAGGCATCAAAATTATACAAAATACCATATATGTCACCCTACATTCCCGTGTAAAAGGTAAACGGGGCGCAAAAAAACAACTAAAGGACGTCCAACGTCAATTTCTACTGCAGACGAAGTAAGATTAGTCAATGGTATCAAAACGATGGAGAAGTGAAGATACGGCTTATCAAGAAAAGAAGTTTTAGAAATTGTGGGAAACTTTGTAAAGAGTAACCATATTGAAACTAATTTCAGAGATGCAGTTCCATAATTGGCTTTTGGGGTTTAAACATCGGCAGAGATTAAGAATAAAAGTTCCACAAAACGTGGAATATGCTCGCAAGAAGGTTCTTGATCCTTGTACCAATATTGTGATTCATTAAAATCAATAGTGGACGAACACGGTCTTTACGACAAACATGAAAGAATCTGGAATTTGGACGAGAGTAGCTTGTCTATTGATCCGAGGAGGACAAAAGTTGTGAGAGGGACAGATACACCCTCGTCAGGAACAATTAGTTCTCCTGGGAAAGAAAATACCACTATTGCTCTTATGTGCAGTGCAGCCGGCCAAAAAGCTCCACCACTAATAACTTATAAGGATTTGCATTTTGCATTTTGAAGGTACTTTTTATGCAGCGACAAAGAAGGGATGGATGAAAGAAGCCGTTTTCAAAAATGACTTCATAAACACTATAATTCCATCACTTCCCTCTGAAAGACCTATACTAATTATTTATGATGGACATTCCACTCATATCAATATAAAGTCGTTAGAAGCCGCTATGCGAGAACAAATTATAATTCTAAAACTGTGACCGCATTCCAGCCACTCGTTGCAACCTCTAAACCTGGCTGTTTTTAAATGTTTCAAAGTTAAATGGGACCAAAAACTTGTTGCCTGGTAACGGCAGCATGTAGGTCAAAAATAACCAAAACAAACCAAAACAAAAATAATTATACAAACAAAACAAACAATATTGCAGACAATACTACAGAAATTAGCGACCTTATAAGAGATATTAACGAAATTTGCAAAATCGATAAGATGATTAAAGTAATAAAAGACCTGCAACAAGAACTACTTGGAGCAAGTAGCTTTTTGGAAAAAGCAAAAATTTTCATAAAATATGAAGCCATTTTTAATGAACCATTAAAAAATTATTAGTTTAAAAATCATACGATGGAACGCATCTAGCATACGTAAAAAAATTAGACCACTAAGGGAACTGACAGGCAGAATAAATCCTGATTTAATAATAGTAACAGCAACGAGATGCAAAGGAAACAATGCAGTAGAAGGCACTATGAGAGTTTCACCCTAGTAAAGGAGTGGGGGTACCTACATAGGTAGACGCAAAGTTTTAAAAATGCGCATGCGCCGGGTTATATGGTAATATTTGAAAAAATTTTTGGGAGGATTCCAACCTGCCTCGCCGACGTTGACTTCGAGCTGTTTTCAAGCTGCTTACACACTAGGCTACCAAATAACTTAGTTATCGTATACTAAAATGAGGTAGTGTTGATTGAACTCCTTATCTACCCGGGCCGCGGTGTGTTTTGATAATTGATTTCGGCGAGTGGTCAGACAAGGAGATCGCGTGCCGGAGTGGTCTCCGTCTCCAGATATTTTTGTACGAGGTATGTCACATATTAAGATGTCAAAAAGACCTTAACGAATGTTGACATGTGACCCATCAAACGATTCAGCGTTACGCAGCGAGTGGTCAGATAAGGAGATCGCGTGCCGGAGTGGTCTCCGTCTCCAGATATTTTTGTACGAGGTATGTCAAATATTAAGATGTCAAAAAGACCTTAACGAATGTTGACATGTGACCCATCAAACGATTCAGCGTTTCGCATTGTACGTCACGTTAAACGTCGCATGTCACGTTAAACGTCACATGTCACGTTAAACGTCGAATGTCACGTTAAACGTCACGTGTCACGTGACGTGTCACGTCAAACGTTATATGTCACAATAAAAATAGTGTCCGGTTCCTATATAGCCTCTATTGTAATATGTCCTCAGAAGAGTACAGACGTCGAATTGAAGAGTTTATTGAGAACATTGGTAAATTAAATCAAGACATTGCTTTTTATGAAGACAAAAGTAGGGTTATGGATCAATTAGAAAATCTTTGTTTGTCTGATAAGAAAAAGGAAGAAGAAGTAAAGCATACGCGGGCGAGCAGTGTTCGTATTAACTGGATACCTGAAGAGGTAGATCAAACACTAGCTTTGGATGACGTCTTTAGACAATTACCGCAAGTAACATATCCATTGAGACGTATTCAACCCACACAGCTATCACCATGTCCAACAGAACAGAAGAGAGCATGAAAAATGAAGTCGATAATGTTTTTGCAATGACATGTATAATATTGGCATCTATTTTTGTTTTAATTTCAAAAATTATCTTAAAAATTGTAAAACGGAAATTTAAATCTACATGCAATATAAAAGTCGATGAATATACAGAGTGTTTTAATTAAAAAAAAAACCATTTTCCTTAAACATTTATTTAAAATATTTATAATGGTAATACAACATTAGAAAACCAGTGACGGAGACGTTGCACATTCCGTTCGGTGCACAAATATGGTCCAGAGGCGTGGCAGGGGTTTGGATCTTGAACAAAGTTTCCTGTTGCACACGGCGTACCATCAAATTTGCAAACATCAATAATGTGTGGAAAAACACCAAAGATGTGACATTTCCTCAGCAGAAATTCAGCTTTTTGTTGTCCGCGAACGTAAATGTAGTCTGCAGCATACAACAGCTTGCTTTCTAATATTTCATTTACTTTGGAATATTCTACATCTCCCGAAGAGTATCTAATGCCATGCCCATTCCTTTCCAAGTAGGATGTTGTCTTTTTGTCCTCGTTACTCAATGTAGAAAACGGTTGCGGCGGTAAAAATATGTAATGTGAACTTTTGAAACCAATTTCTATGGTGAGTTCTTTGGCAACGAAAAGCCCATCTACGACAAAGCCTTGAATGTCTACAAATGCCACTCTCATGGTGACGTCTGCTCGAATACTAACTCTGATCATCAACTAGTTTAGGCTTTTAACAATTTCGGTGAGGGGGAAGTATTCCATTACGCAGTCGTGAATTATGATGCAATAGACTTTGGTATTTTCGGGGAAGCCTATGTTTGCTTCAATGTCAAGTTTCACATCGACTGTGGACGCCTTCATGCTTTCCTCCTGTTTCAAACAATCGATAACAAACAATGCACGACGTTTGAAAGAAGAATAATCCAGCAGGGGGCGCTTCTGTGTGGAGTTCGCGTAGTTGGGATAGAATTCAGTATAGTTAAAGTATGCCTCATTGTAGTCGGTTTTACCAAAATCCAATTGCATTCTTTCATTAGGCCAATAATCACCATTAAGTGACAGTCTTATACTTTGTACGTCGGCATTGTCAAATAAAGTCGGGTCAGATGTACTCACGTTACGTTTGTCAGTTTGAAAGAAAACAATAACAAAACGAGGTCTTTCAACTGAAGTGGATGTTTTAACAGCCCAAACTTCGCGTCTTGCGCCTTTAGTTATGGCAGGTAATTCGTGTAACTCCCACTTCCTAAATGGAATAACTATAGGCTGATCTTTTTGAATGGATTTCATGAGATTCAATTTTATATCGTCATTAGGAAAGATATGTTTCACTTTCAGTTCAACGCTTGTAATGTTAATTTTAGCAGTTGTACTAGAGGGCGTACCAGAGACATTCTTTTCAGTAATATATATGCAATCATTATCATTTCGTGCTCGAACTAGCCGTATTGTTTGTCGCCCACATGTAATCATGGGATAATCGTTGAAAATGCTGAAAATATGTTTGAGAGGTATTTGAAGGTTGAAAGACTTGTCGCTGACATTCAGAATGGGATCTTTCGGGTAATTCCAACCGGCTATAGCCATATGATTGGAATCTTCTTGACTGTAGCAAGTCATGGCACGTACGGCACTTACGATTCCAGGATCCCGAACTGTTTCCATTTCCCTGGCACTTTCACTGTACGTACATGAATCGAATAGAAAGGCTCCAATATTATTTGCTAATTTTACGTCACCAGCTCCATGTGTTTCAAGCGAACCTTTAATGCACAGCAAAGTTTCGCTCATTGCAAAGAACGAATCAACTTGATTAATGCTGAACTCCACAATGTCACTGCAATTGAATGACTTCATAAATGGAGCATAGGTTCTGTATTCAGCCTTTCGAATTGAATCATCAAACATCGGCTTACGATAAATATCAAACATTGAAGGCATGTTGTCATTTTGACGAAGCCGTTTTCCATACATGGTTGTCATTTTTCAATTTAAAACCCAGTGATTGCAGGACCAATTTGTTTGCGAACGTGAGTTGTATCAGCTTTGATGGTTGCGTAGCTAATGAAGTTGAAAGCTCTGCAGACTGTCTTTTATGATTGATTATTAGCCCCATCTGCTTCTCACTCTAAGCTCCAATATCAAAGTACTCGATTCACCTCTAAAGTTTACAGGCTGGCCGTCTTGGTCAAAGGCAACAACAGTGATATTGGTTATTTTCTCTTGCGGTATAACAGGTAAGTAGAGCAAATTATGAGGAATTTCGTCAATGGAATATCCAGGATCTACTTGTATGACGAATTCGTAGATAGTATGAGCAGGTCTGTTTGCATCGAATGCCCCAGTGGTAATGTTGCAATCGAAGCGGATACTGGATACTTTAATGATTTTGACGGGGAGATCTGAAGAGTGCATTTTGTTAGCGTCGAGTATTTTCGACGAAAATCCTAATATTTTTCCAAGACTATTATCTTCCATGAATGAAATTTTGTATTTGCTGAAAATTTCACATTTCAACGTATTGTGATTGGGTTTTAGTGAAAATATATCCTCCGGTCTAGTTGAATTGCTCGCACCCAACTTATCACTGATAAACGCTTCCAAATCAGCAATTTCATAGCATCCAGTGGGAAAATCAAAACTTTGCAGCTTACTATTGGTATTGTAGTAGAAAAAAATACAATTTTCAATGTTTGGTATACTGTGATAAGAATGAAAAGATCTTAGAGCTATTTCGTAATCATTCTTCGGATCGAGCACAATAGGTGTAGGAGGTTGAAAGGTAAATTCATGATTGGTGCTGTTTACTCTCAGCAACTGCGACATGATGACTAATGAAATTGGATAGATGTTTGAATTTAAATTACACACACACAAAATGTTCAATTATTTATTGTTACAAAGAAAAAAAGTGGCTTGAGAACTCGGAGGACCGTCACAATGCGTCGTCCAATCAGGCCGGTTGTAATGGATGAAACAAGGCAGGCGTATTTGTAGTTAAAAATTTCCTCGATATTCATCAGGAAGTTTATGCCATATATCCAACAACTCTGAAGGTCTTACACTCTTTATTAGATATTCGATGGGAAAGTGTTCCAACTCTTCTGCAGTAAAACTTCTTAACGATTTTTCATGGTACATATGTGCTAATAATAGCTGCGTCATTGTTGTAAAAATTTCAAGCACAAATGTCCGCAATTTATTTGATTGTAGTTTTGATATTGGGTATTGTTGTAGAAAATTCTCGCACTCTTTCCGAGATATTCGACAACTTCTTTCGGCGGCTTCAAGTTACCAAATGAATCAAAATACTCTACATTGTTGTTTATCTTTCTGTAAGCCACCCAATGACTTCCACTATTCTTAGAGACATCTAAATTAACCACTGCACATTCTTGTCTTCGAGGACCGTCTTTGGGCAGAGTGTCTCGCATGAAAACTCCTCTAAAATGTGGTATTTTGAGTAATTTTGCGTGATGCGTTATGTCAAGGTCAGATAGTGCACGATTGGGTAGCTTTATTAGTTTTTTTGTTTCTTTAAATACAATCCAAATCCGCCTTTTGAATACTTTTTCAAGTATAGGCCAGATCCTACACGTTCCATAGCCTTATTATGACGTACATCTTCTTCCAATTTCTTTTGCGCATGCTTAGCATCAATGACGGTTTTTGCAATCCCAGCAGCACCACCTGACAAAGCTCCAAGTGCCGATAGACCAGCAAACAAAGGAATAAGTGGTAGGAAACCTCTAGATTTCGCTACAGGTATTACTCGAGGAACCTCAACTTCTTTTTTGCCACCAAATTCTTTAATAAGTGCTTTGGCTGCTCGTAAGGCAAACGTTGCAGTGTCTTTTAAAGATGTTCCTCTCTTCATGGACTTTCCCACTTTCAGAACAACATCTCGATGAAAAGAACAACGTTTGCGACGACAACCCATTCCCAGCTTTATTTTCACCTTCATTCCGCCTGTCACAAGTAATGCAGCAGTTTTCTCCCCCAAAGAAGCGTCTTTTGATTTGACGCGTGCCCAAGCTTTATCTTCAAGTATTCGATCGGCTTTGTGTCGTTCCTCGAGAGACTTATTCTTCCAGTAAGAAATATCGTGTTGTTTACAAGCAGCGTCCAAGGGGTTAATGCCCGGATCTCCTCGATCAAGACGTTTTTCCAATTTTGTACCAGCTAACAAAAAAACAAACAATTATTTTTTCGCAAAAAAAGGGGTGGGGGTTTACTTACGTCCACAGTACTGATAGCTAGGTAAGTGAAGTTCAATAGGTAGTTTATTGATGAGAGAATTCAAAATACCTTCTCCTTCAAACACCAACATTAAGACTGATACGCGTAAGTGGCGACACCTATATTTATAGAGTAGCACTTGGAAAAATCGACGCACACGATGAAGATAATTCAATAAGAGCAGACCATACCTATTGAAAATCTAGATTTTACCTCAACGTCAACTGTTGGAAAACATGGCACATTGTTACCAAATTCTTTCCGTGCTATTATATGCGATCCCAGCGGGTGTGGAAAGACGAATGCCGTGCTGGCGCTCCGATTCAATCCGAATGGCGCGAAATTCAAAAATATTTATGTTTATTTAAAATCGTTATTCCAACCGAAGTATCAATTGCTGCAAGAAGTGATAGCACAAGTGAAGGGTGTCGGGTATTTCCCATTCAAAGACAATGAGGAAATAATTAGTCCAGATAAGGCTCGACCAAATTCCATCTTTTTATTCGATGACGTAGCCTGTGACGGTCAACAAAAAATTCTTGAATACTACTCCATGTGTAGACATAAAGATAACGATGCTGCATATCTTTGTCAAACATACTCAAAAATACCGAAACAGCTCATACGTGAGCAGGATGAGGTAAACTTGAAACATATATTTGACGAACACGTATCTCCAGACATGACATTTGACACATTTAAAAATATGTGTTCAAAGTGCTGGTCTGGCCGCTTTGGTACTTTAGTAATTGTGAAGGATTTCACCTTCAACGATGGTAGGTATCGCAAAGGATTCGATAAATATATAAAATTGTGAGCTGCATCTTTAGTCTACACCAATATGTCTGACGATAAGGTTGCTAATGCATTGCGTAAGAAAAAAGTGTCTGAACTTGCTAGATCAATTCGCAAAAAATACTTGGCGTTGAAATTAGGCAAATCGGAGCAAGATGAGTCTCTTAATAAACTATTCGAACCAATATCTAAACCACTTGAAGAAATTGTGCAATCCTCAAAAACATTACAAAAAACGATTACAAATTTAAATCCAATCAAAAAAGAGGAAATAAAGAAGGAAGAAGAAGAACCTGATGATGATGTGTTTACACCTTTTCTCGAAACGGAACCGGTGGCCGAAACCGATGAATCCGGCAATATTACACGTTCTGAATCTCCAGAAGAGATGCGTCCCGAAATTTCTCAGGAAGCTTTCACAGACTATTTGGATCAATATCCTGCCATCAGTCATCAGTTCATTGAAGATTACTTTCAAAAAGATGATAAAATTGATAAAAATTATGGTCCGATATACAATGATGAAATCGGTTGGTCATTAGGCAAACGTCGAATTGCGTTTGATGGAAAAACCGGTAATATAAACATACTACCTGAGAAAAACAAAGAAGGAAGATATGTAATTGGAACACCAGGCTTGTATGAACTTCTATTTTACCGAGACCCCAGTTACAATGATCAAGATTTACAGAACTATAAAAATCTTTTGGCAAAAACTGAAGTTCATTTAGACACGTTAGATCGTCTTAAGGGCTCAAGTACTGAAAAATATCACTACATCATAAAACCTTTATTCAAAACAAAATCTCTAACGACCACGAATAGATCGTCCAAGGTATTGAATCGTCTAAAATCGATTGCTTCGGCAAAAGGAAAAGGTATCGATCGTTTAACATATAATGATAAACCTATGGAGTATATTTATTGGGACGATGCCAATGAATTGGTGGATCGTTTGAAATTGTTGATTGCTTCAAAAGATGCAGGTAATACGTCACACGACAACGAAATAGTAGCAATTATCAATGAGCTCAAGGAGGCTGATATAATAGAATAATACAATCAGAAACTTGTTCATTTCAATTATGCCTGTCGATAAATTCGGACATAGACATCAAACGCCTTATGCGCGTTTACCAGCGAAAATTACGTTTCCTCATACATCGGACGGTAATATTGATATTGAAAATGTGAAAATTTGTAATGTTAAGGAACCGACAACAAATAGTGACGCTGCAACAAAAAAATATGTTGATGTGCAATTGAATGACCTACGTACTATCAACTCGCCATTAATTCAAACACATGGTGTGGTGCTGCAGCAACAAGACCATGATATAAAGAATTTAGCAGTAGGATTGAACGAAATAAGAAATGAGCTTCATAAGACGAAAATCCCCATATTACAGGCGCACATTACCAACTTACAAATTAAAACTAACGAAATTGATGCATTTATTTCGCGAAATCCCCCTGTAGCAGGGATGTGGCTACGAAGAAATACGTTGACGATTCGATTGTCACAGCCAAAGTATTTGTTCGAAAAGAATTCACTGCTTCTATTAACATGTGTGTTGAAAGCATACGTGAGTTACAAAAAGAAATTACAGAAAATATCAGAGCCGTCTCTGATATGAAAACTTACGATTCGGGCATTGTAGACAATATTAAGGTTATGAATACGAATACCGTTAACCGCATTAACAGTCTGGAGCTGAAGCTAGCTGGTAGTAAGTCATAATATGCATTCTAAAGAAAAAGTTCAGCTTGTACATGAGCTCCACAAACCGATACGGAAAAAATTCCCTTGAAGACGTACTATAGTTAAGGGGTTGTTTGATATTTGGCAATTAGACTTGCTAGATGTACGTGCTCATGCAGCTCAAAATCGGAATCATAAAATGATTCTAGTCGTTATTGATTGTTTTTCAAAGTTTGTGTGGACACGCCCACTAAAGACGAAGACCGGAGAGGAAATCACTCGAGCATTCTCGGACATTCTCGCTCATACTAAACAAATACCGAAAAATCTGCAATCTGATCAGGGGACGGAATTTTACAACAGCAAATTTCAAAATTTAATGAAAAAATATGGCATAAATCATTATAGCGTATTTAGTACAAGGAAAGCTTCTATGGCTGAGCGTGTTATAAGAACGCTAAAATCAAAACTCTACAAGTATTTCAGTTTAAATGGCACCCACAAATGGCTGGACATTCTACCTAAAATTACTCAAGACTACAACAATTCAAAACATTCCACAACAAAATATAAGCCTTCTCAAGTCAACAAATCCAACAAAAAATCTATATTGAATAACACCTATACTCATTTAAAGATAGCTGGCCCACGAAAATTCAAAGTTGGCGACATTGTGCGCATATCCAAGGCAAAAGATGTCTTTGAAAAAGGTTATACACCCAATTGGACTACAGAACTATTCAAAATCACCAAAGTTAAAATTACCAATCCCGTTACGTATTTACTTGAAGACATGCAAGGTACACCAATCAGCGGCTGCTTCTATGATGAAGAACTACAGAAAACATCAAATCCCGACATTTACCTGGTTGAAAAAGTGCTCAGAAGAAAAGGAGACAAAATGTACGTGAAATGGCTGGGCTTAGACAAAAAACATAACAGTTGGATTGAAAACATGGATGTTTTGTAACTACTTTTTGCTTCGCCGCGTATGAATACATTTTTGAAGCAAGAGCTGGCGTTAACCACAAGCAGTTAGGACTATAAATTGAAGTGAGCTTTAGCACTTGAGTTGGGCAGTCACCGGTTTTACTTCGAGCCGACACGTTGCAAAATTAACGGTCACTGGTACACACCGTTATTGCAGCGGTCTGAAAAATAGGCCAGGCCTTGATCAAAGTGAAACCAAAATCCGCGAATAAACCACGCCCAGAGCTGGTTTCTTTTCAGAAACCACTCTACAAGTAAGCACACCGGTGCAAGCTCAAGAAAAAGTGTTAGTGAACCCCAAAAACCATCCCACCATCCCACCATGCCTAAATCCAAACGAAAACACAAACACGACGACACCACCGAACAATTTCCTCCACTTTCAGCCACTAAATCATTTTATCTCAAAACTTCTGACCAAAAACCCTCCGAAACACCCTCCAGCAGCTCCAAAAAATCAAAATCTCGCCCTCCAATGGAATCCTCGATTCCACAACCCGTTTCAAGTCCCTCTTCTGCTGAATTCCTAACCCAGGAACTCATCAAAGAAATCACAAAACAAATGGACGAAATCAACTCTTCGTTTTCCCGATACGAAACACCTTCCATCACCACCAAAAAACCCAAACCAAGCCCTCTAGCTGAGTCTGAGATGTCATCCGACCCGCACGAACTAGAAAGACAACAACTTTTTCTCCAAATAGAAGAACTCCGAGCAGAAAAGGATAAAATCCAATCTATGGTAGCAAAAATCATATCTTCTCCACGCCCCCTAATGGAATCTCCGATTCCACGACCAACTCCAACCTCTGACTCACCACCATCCTACGCTCATGTGGCAAAATCTCCTCCACCTTCTATCTATTCTTCTCGCTCCTCACAAGCCTCATCAACACATGAAGCAAGAAATCTCAGCCCAATCCACGAAGTAGCCTCCGTCCGCGGTTCAGTTCGGACTACTTCCTCAAAAACCTCATCATCACACTCTTCGTCACAATCCACCCCGCAAAAACTCCAAACATTAAATCTCCGAAATCTCCCACCAAAATTCTGCTCTCAGAAGGAACTCTTCATCCTTCTGAACAGAAACGAAATTCTAAGAGGTAAAATCTCTTACCTCAAAGCAAATCCCAATTGCACCGCTCTTCTAAAAATTCCAAGAAACATCTGCCCCAAAAAACTCCAATCCCTAATCCAAAATGCCATCGGACACAACAAAGTAGTATGCCTTCCTCTCCATTCTCAATCTTCCGCTTCCAGGAAAGAAACTTCAGCCACTACCCGCACTCCAAACTTCTCTTTTGTCATCACAAAAGTTGACATCACCCTCTCCGACGAAGAAATCTTTGAACTTCTCAAAGAACTTCAAGTCAATTTTATCAAATGCTGGAGGATCATCTCCAAATCTACTAACACCCCAACCACCCTAATCAGAGTTGTAACAAACTCTGAAATTCAGCTTCACCAGGCACTTTCCAAAGGGATCTCCTTCTACGGCCTAAACCACAGATGCGAGACATCTAACTCCACCCAACTACCTCCCGTCCCAAAATATTGCAGTCGCTGCACTCAACTGGGACATTCCGCCACTGAATGTAAAGCAAAACTTTACACATGCCCGAACTGTGGAAGTCACGAACACAGATCCGAAAAATGCGACAAGGCCAAAAAGCCTTGTTGCAGGAACTATGGTGGCAACCACGCCACCTTCGACCCTAAATGCCCCAAAAGGCAAACCACCACCTCAAAACCCGAAGAAACCGCCCCAATAACCCTACCTAAACCACCCATGCCATTTGACTTCCCTACGGAAGTCCAAAAAATCCTTGAAATAACATGTGTAATTCTCATGAATGCACTTCCCTCCTCCCGTAGGATGGTAATCGAGACACTCTCTCACCTCATACCATCCTACTACAACTACAACTGCTCTGTCCAAGGACAGGGCAACAAGGCACACTTCAACTTCACGCCAATCTAAACATTACACAAACATAAAACACTTCCTTTCCTCGCCTTACCTACCACCACGCCGAGACAACGAGTTCCAGCAAAGCAGCCGACGATAGCCGCAACGATGGAATTCAAGTCTGCAAGGCGCAGACACACACACACACGCACTTTTCAGTGCAAACCACACCAACACTTCAAGTACTTTTTAGTACATGAAGTGTTTTCGCTTTTATGAATACAACAAACAAAAATACCTTTCCTTTTCCACTTCCGGGATGAGAATGCAGGTTTTCTGTGGTTTTTTCCTGCATTTTAATTTCCGCAATGATCGGAAATGCGACACATTGCGGAAATTAACCAAATGGCCATCCTTGGGAGCACAGCCACAGCTGTCCCCACCGCGACCGTAAATTCACTTGCTTTTAAACTGAAACTTTTTAAACCCTGAAGAGGACTAAATCTCCTATACCAGGGTATGTCAAAAATTTGCGAAAAATTTTTTGAAAATTCATAAAATTTTCAAAATTTTTTATATCCAAAAAAGGATAATTCAAACTTTTCAAAGTCAAATCTTTTTCAAACAAAAAAAAAAAAAAAAAAAAAAAAAAAGCACTTGAGCGTAGTTAGCAACATGACTTCTCAAGATAGTGATCACAGTAATGTCGAATCAAGTGGCGTATCTGACTGTAGTACAGAGTTGGAAAGAATTTTGGAAAATTATGAGACTGCTGCAAAGTCTGAAAATGTATACCTACTTCCGACACAATATACAATTTCTGGTTATGAAGTAAAATGTGGAATAAGTCCTGTAAGATCGTTCACACCTGCTGTTATTATTTTATCTCAACAGCTTAAGTTCAGTAAAATATCTTTCAGCACTTATGAATGGGATACCTTTATTTCAAAGATGAAGCAACAAATGAATGATTTCTTTCATACTGCAGACGAGTTCCAACCTGATTCGTTGCCATGTGGAGAGTACTGCACAATTACTCCATTAAAGTATGATGAATGCAAGTTGATTTTTGTTAAGAAACATAGTGTTGAGTATTACATGGATGAAGAAGAAGTGTCGCAAATTTTAGAATTGAATAATTTAATTTTACAACGTATATCTATGTTGGAAAATTTGAATTTTTGTCAATATTATTATAATGTTTTGAATTTCTGTAAAAATACCTCCGAAAATTTAAGGCCTCTACAAATTTTTTATGCATTTTGTTCTATAGCCCCAAACAATATGTTAAATTATGCCCTCAGAGAATTTGTATTCTTTTGTAAACTTAAAGTTATTAATGATTTAAATAAATAGTTGTTAAGCATTATAGGTGTTTTTTATTGAAACAAAAAAAAGTAGTAAAATTAACATTTATTGATAATAGTATATGATACAGAAGGGGGGTAGGTACATACGCGAGTTACAGTTTTAAATATTACAAATACAGCATTTTATGAATAATAATCGGAATCCTCATCTTCACTATGATGATCGATACATCTATTTGGACCCCGATGATGAAGAGGTATGTCTGGTTGTTCAGGATGCAAATCATTGTGGCAATCGGAGCTACTTTTTAATTGAAATATTACTTTATTATAGCCATTTTGGCACCAATAATACTTTTGACGATATAAAGTAAAGATATCTTCTCTGGCGTGTACTACGTGTGAATGTTTTCGAACGATATGTATAGAAATATTCAGATTACTTGCTTCTAAAAGGGACGCTAGCTTCCTATAGCAAAACTGACATAATGATCATCTTAGGTTTACTATATAATATAAATGAATCCAAGCGCAATATTTTTTTTTCAAATGTTTAAAAAAATTCATTCTCCAGATAGGACAAGTTAGTAAATAGTCACGGTTTTGTGAATTTATGTATCGTTCTTGTATGACCGATAATAAATCACGCTTGTATGTGATGCGTTCAGCATTTTTGACGATTGCATCCCACCTATATTGGGCATAATTTTGAAATATTTTAAGCATTAAATTTTGTGGTAAATGTACATCAGTTACAAATTGGTTTATTGCTGTAGTATTTTCGCATATTATCTTAACACATAAATCTTCAAGTTTTGCTACCATTATATCTAAAATGGAAAAAATTATTTTAATAAACTGTAGTGACCCCACGGTAACGTATCGAACGATTCGGGAAGTGTCTTTTATCGTCGTTGGGACTTAGACCTATTTTTGTTTGTTCAATTGAAAATACATCGTGCACATAGGAACGGATCGTGTTTTGGGTTACAGACATCGTTTTCCATTCTTTTAAACATCTAACGTAATCTTCAAATAATAATTTATTTTTGACAAAATTTTTCTTAACTCCCTTTGATTTTTTCGTGATTTGCCCATCCTGAACTTTATATGCATACATTTTAGACCGCAACCCAACAAAATGCGTTATTATTTTCCCATTGGCTTCATCCTTCATTAGTCCTAAAACTTTTTTATTTACACGAGGAATTCGGTACACGTTATTTGGAGCATAGTCTGAAGTGTCGAATTTTTCAATGTATATATCGATTACTTCTTTGTATACATCTTCACAGATTATTTCATATATAAAGCTGTCAGTATCTGTATACAATACTTTACATCTCTCTACCCCCAATTTGGGGAGTATAAAACCATAGTGGAAGTCGTACATTATTGTTTTAGCCAAATCTAGAATGGCCATCCCGATATACAAAGGTTTATCGAAACAATGTTCAGCTTTTTTAAGTTCAATTATCATTAAATCGTCCTCCTTGTCGAGTACTGTTCTACCATGGAACCGTGGGCTGGCAATTAAATGTTTAGCGCCATAACGACCCTCATAAGTTTTCGGTATCATTACGATCTTTCTCCCCCTAATTGCTTCCATAGTTTTTCCGAATACAGCGTTATTTGCAAGCTTCCTTAGGTCTTTTTCAAAGATGTTAGTGGCCGAGGTCCTCAATCGAGTGTTCAAATCAATGTACGGCTTCAGCCACTTTGACTGTTTAAATTTTAATACTTTGTGAATTTGAATTAACTTCAAACCGTGTGACAATGCTTGTTTTAAATTTATATAATGAAGCGTGTATTCTTTTTTGTCGTGCAATGTGGTCATTAATTTCGGTAATTTGGATTCTGGCGGAATGCGGTGTTCGGGGCAGAATGGAAAGTCTTTATGTTCGTCGTGTAATCTTTCAGGGTATTCTAGCGTGACTTGAAAAATATAGCCATCGGGAGAATCATCGGGCAGCGTCATTATGTTCACATAATCCTCAGGTGAACTGATAGTTTTTTGATCGGTGCCAAATTTACTGATATTTTCGACCCAAGAAAACCCCTCATAAGGTAGGTGTTCGCTCATAGCCTTTCCGTACAAATTATTTACATCTAAAAATAATATATAGCTTGAGGGTTTGGTGGGATCATATTCTGACATGTATTTATTGTTAGCTTCAGCATGTCTGCTACTACATACAGATATTCCCCCTCGAATCGACTTTTCTATAAACATTATCATGTCAACATCTTTCAAAATTTGCAGCTTACATCCAGTATATTTAAGCATACAATCCCACGTATAGCCAGGCATTGTAAAATACCAGGCGGGGTCAAGGGAGTAAGTTTTCAAAGAAGACTCACGAAAATTTTCGAAAATGTCGGCAAGAAGCAGAATATCGGTACGCATGTACAAATCGCTATATTCTCCAAGTGTTTTAATATTAAAGGATTTCCAAACGTTTTGTGCGTGAGCAAAGTCTTCATCAGTAATGTTATTCTCATTAAGTCTATTGTAAAAACATTCCTGTTTAGGTAATCGAGTTTCATTTAATTTCTCTAAATTGTCAATATAGTCGTATGGAAACACGCCTTTACGCGTTAATAGTTCAAAGTGATCAGCATTCAATGTAGAAAATTATTTTTTTTAAATTACGAAATCCTCAATACGCAAAGTCTTAACTAGATTATCCAAGCTAGTACCCAAAAATCTGAACGAATCTATAAATCGGAATTTAATGTTTGTAGCTGTATCGTATTGCGTAAAAGAAAAGTACTTGTCTTTATTTACTGGAAGTATACTAACTCGCCCTCGTCTAACAATATCTCTTATAAGAAAATGCGAATCATAGGAGAGATTATGATATATTATGGGTACAACAAACAGTTTTTCAAAGTTCAGATTACATGTTTGGTGAGCAAATCCACGGAACTGCCCAGTAAAATGATCATGATCTCTAACAATGACTTCTTTATCTTTGAATATTTTTTCACAAATGTGACATTTTTTGCCAACAGTGGGGTCCGACTTCGTCGCCACCTCAATTGGGATAATATTTTTAATCTTACTTTCAACAAATTTTGCCACTGTGGTCATTTCATTTGCAAACCAATTCATGCAATCTTCACCTCTGTGTGCTTTATAAAATGATAAAGAGTCATCAAATGAGCATTTGAAGTAATAGCCTATACTGAAGGCCTTATGATGCTGATATTTTTGCGTCGTTTTGCTAATTTCTATGTTACATTTTTCTAATTGCGATTCAATGTCAGCATAAATGGTAAAAGGACACTTTTGTTTATATACGTGATTTCGAAATTCAACAAAGTCGTATTTGGGGAAAGTAATTTTTTCGTTATTCATAGTTTCACAAAGAGTATAATGAATATTTAATTTTTCTTCACTGAAAAAATAATTTAAACATCTATCACAAGGATATTTTTTACCGTTATGTTTATTCAACTGACTCGATAATAGTCTAGAGAGATTCTTAATCCACACATAATGATATTTGATTTCTAAATGTTCATTGTCTTGAGAAGGGGGAGGGGGAGCATCAAAATCATTCAATTTAGGGAAATAATGATCCTGAATTAAAAGTAAATTCACATGTCTATCTAATTTCGACTTTGTCAACCTGACAGGTATTACTGAAAAAAATGTTTTTTCTTTACTCCCCATCATTTCTAAAGCGTACACATTAACGGAAATATTGTTGAGCTGCTCAAATTTTGAAATTTTACTAAGTTTCATTGGCATGTCCATTCCTTCAGTATAACACGACTGTAATGCGGATATTTAGATAATCTCTCATTATGTCGTTCAGCAGGATACAACGCACTGACTATACTCCAAAAAAAGCATGCTAAATCATTGTTTTGAACATTGACACAAGCAAGCTTTCGAGCTATTTGTGTAGGTAATTTAATGAAAGATGAGCCGTTTCCCATTTCAAATTTGTTAATTGCTACCTCTAAGGAAATTATGCTGCTCAAAGCCCACCCTGAATTCATTTCATTAAATTCACTGAGTTTATTCAATAGAAAATCTATCACATTTTTATTATACCACTCCTCCAGATCCGTTCCCGCATCAATTACCGAATTAGGTGTACCAAAATGTTTTCGGTCTGCAATTTCTGAATCGTCCGATTGTTTGATAAAATCACCACAGAAAGTTACGTTAACTTTTAACATGTACATTTGGTTCAAAATTTCAGAAATTTTTTCATTGAAAAGTTTAAATGCATCTATAAAAAAATTTTTAATTTCTTTATGCTTCAAGTTTATAATTAATCCCGTTCTTACTCTGCTCTTGAATACTGAATTTATGTTAATCCACTTAACTTTTTGTTTTAAGCCTCCACCTATATGTCCCCGCTTCATTGCTTTAATAAAATGACGCATTCTTTTCAGTTCCCCCATTTTTGATTGAATTTTTCTAACTTGACCCACGGAAAAATGTATTTTTATTTAACGCTAAATTGCATTTCCTCAGATGCGAATTTATGGCTTTTAATGCAAAAGTTTCTACATGTGTCGAAAAATTGTTTTTAATTTCCAACAAAGTTGCATCGATTTTACTCATTGTATTTGGATAATTAAACATTATTGCTGTATTTGTAAAAAAACTGTAACTCACCTAAATTTCCTTAATTTCAAATGATGCAGCTAAATGGGGGCGACCGCAATCGTAAGATCCTTGGTATGTCCAGCTGTATTTCCCTTTCTCGAAATGGCTGATGTACGGCTCATATGTATCAGTCACTCTGTTCGGCAGGAACACGACTTTATCGCCCAAGTCAAGTAGAACGCTCGTTCCAAATGTTGTTTTAGCTATTTTTTCAGCATAAATTGCTTGAGGAACTCCTCTTTCCAGATCCTGCAGCTTCACTATAGGCTTCCTTGCTGTAATGGAGGAAACTTTGTTTATTTTCTCTAAATCCATCTAAAAAGATTTTAAAAATTTCATTTTCAAATATTTTGTGAGACAAACACACACACACACACACACACATACGCATACGCATAACAATAATATTGAAACTTACTTTTAATTTCTTCTTGTAGCACTCACGTACGCACTCTCAGCAAAATCTTGTTTATATGTGGATAGTCAAATGATACTAAACCGTATGACTTCTCCTTTTTATACCTTGAAGGTGGGATGTTTACAAAATTAGAAGTTTCCAAAAATATAGATATTTTCACAGTGCACACAACCACAAATCAATAGACAAAAATATTAGTCGAAGGAAATCGAAAACAAAAACATATTTTCATTTAATTGGGAATTTACAATTTTTGCGGTTACCTGTGTGTGTTGTGAACCTATTGTTTACCGATATTGATTAAGACTTGTTATTGAATATTCCAGAAAGATGAAATCTTTCTATCTATCTTCTGAAGCAATTGAAAACAATGCTGTCAAAAGTTATTTCATTGTATGAATAAAAGTTTATTTTAATTTTTTTTAATAACTGAAATAAAATTATGAAAATTGACTTTACTCGTTTCTTCATCCTTTTATTGTGACATAAAACGTTTGACGTAGCACGTCACGTTTAACGTGTCGCGTATAACGTGACACGTGACGTTTAACGTGACATGCGACGTTTAACGTGACGTACTTTGCGTAACGCTGAATCGTTTGATGGGTCACATGTCAACATTCGCTAAGGTCCTTTTTGACGTCTTAATATGTGACATACCTCGTACATATACAAAAATATCTCAAACTGGAGACGTAGTCGGGACCTTTACATTGATAAAAATCATAGTACGCCTTCACCAAATTTTAAGACATGCTATAAAGTTTTTTTATACTTTTATATTACTAAATGTTCGTCTTACAATTTTTAATAATCAAATTGACAATTATTATCTCTATACATAAATAAACCACCGTCGCTATCGGTACCGCGGCAATTAAAGTCGCTATCGGATCGTTTGATGGGTCACATGTCAACATTCGTTAAGGTCCTTTTGACATCTTAATATGTGACATACCTCGTACATAGATATCTGGAGACGGAGACCACTCCGGCACGCGATCTCCTTATCTGACCACTCGCTGCGTAACCCTGAATCGTTTGATGGGTCACATGTCAACATTCGTTAAGGTCTTTTTGACATCTTAATATTTGACATACCTCGTACAAAAATATCTGGAGACGGAGACCACTCCGGCACGCGATCTCCTTATCTGACCACTCGCTGCGTAACGCTGAATCGTTTGATGGGTCACATGTCAACATTCGTTAAGGTCTTTTTGACATCTTAATATGTGACATACCTCGTACAAAAATATCTGGAGACGGAGACCACTCCGGCACGCGATCTCCTTATCTGACCACTCGCCGAAATCAATTATCAAAACACACCGCGGCCCGGGTAGATAAGGAGTTCAATCAACACTACCTCATTTTAGTATACGATAACTAAGTTATTTGGTAGCCTAGTGTGTAAGCAGCTTGAAAACAGCTCGAAGTCAACGTCGGCGAGGCAGGTTCGAATCCTCCCAAAATTTTTTTCAAATATTACCATATAACCCGGCGCATGCGCATTTTTAAAACTTTGCGTCTACCTATGTAGGTACCCCCACTCCTTTACTGGGGTTGAACTCTCATAGTGCCTTCTACTCAATGCACCCCCCTACATTCCAAATTACAATATACATTTTAAAAATAATCAACAAGACTCAATAGACGGAGTGGCTATTTACATCAAAAATAACATAGAACATGAAAAAATTGAAACCAACACAGCAACTATAATAACAACAGGAATCAGAATGAATAATTTAGATATCTATGCAGCATATCGGAAACCAACCACAGCAATAGAATCACTAAATAATAATGAAATCGAAAACTTGATGGAAAACAATGAAAAAGTGATCATTGCGGGGGATCTAAACGCCTGGCATACTGACTGGGGAGTGAACAACAAACAAACAAACTACACAAACTGACAGAAGACAACGGATACCAGGTATATGCCCCAGACGATGCAACAAGAATAAGCTATATAATTGGTCATTCCAACTCGACAATAGATTTATACATTACAAAAGGTATACTACTCAAAAACACCATAGCACTGAACGAGCTCAATTCTGACCATAAACTAGTAGTAACAGAAACTACAAATAAAATAGAGTATATAGAAATACCATACAGATATATAAATGATCACAAAAATGCCAGATGGGACGAATTTCGAAAGCAACTCAATGAAGAAATAAAAATCAATGGAGAGATCCACGACGAGGAACAAATAGAACTTGAAGTTAACAAAATTACCAAAACAATACAAAAAGCCATGAAAGAACATATACCTGTAATAAAATGTCAAGGAAAAAGAACAAGAATAAACAAAGAGACCAGAGAAAGAAAAATAGACTAAGAAGACAGTTTCAGAGACACCCGACAATCCAACTGAGAGAAGAGATAAACGAGGTTAATACTGAAATAAATGCCAAACTCGAATCTATAGAAGTCGAAGAATGGCATAAACGGATCAGAAAAATAAAAGAAAAGAAAACAAATGTATGGAAGATGATCAAAAACAGAAAAAACAGAGACAAAAATAACCAAATACCACCTCTCATAATGGACGACATATTAGTACAAGATCCTAATGAAAAGTTAAATGCAATAGCAGAGCAATTTCGAAGACACAATCTGCTAACAACACATAAATCTGATGAAGAAACAAAAACAATGGTAGAGACAAAATATGAAGAAATAATAAATGAAGAAGATCTGGAAATAATAATGACAAGCCCTGAAGAAATAAAAAGAGTTATACAACCCAGGTAACCAGCTGACTAAACAACACGTCGTAGCGACGTCATTATTTGGTGATATTTGGTTACAGACGTCATAGGTCAGTGAATAGACGTTGGTACGACGTCGATGTAATGACGTCTTATGAACGACGTCGGTATAACGTCTGTTTTGTGACTTTGATAAAAAGTTATTTGGAAATAATTTAAGTTAGAAATTTTAATACACACCTTTTCGAAAAAATGTGAGCCAAAGACGATTTGATTTGGCCGTCCAACACGGTGTGTTCACAGTATACCAGCGATAGAAATACATATCGTATCACACGCACGTTCTCTTACGGATGCAAATTTCGACACAATTTTTTCCCTACCACGGTATATATATGATTTAGAGTGCGTTCCGAATTGCGCATGTAACGCATAGGCTGCATTACTGTTGCACGGCGCTTCGAAATCGTTCCGTTTTATTAATGTGCATGAAGCGCTATAGTTATTCGGAACGGTTGTATGCGCATTCTGTCATAGGGTTCATAGTTACCTAAGGCTACATTCGTAATCAATTCACTGGCGAAGTGGCACTTTGGCACGCAAGTCGGCACGAAATTTGCCATTCACAATAACTTCAAAGTCGACTTTAACGCAAGCGCGTTCGTACCTAAATAATTGTCAGGATTCCTTCAACATATGGTCGAAGCATGATTCTGTCTGTATTTACTTCAGTCTGAGGTTATAATATATAATTTGGATTTGGATTTATTTTTTATAGCAGTATATACTGGAGTTTAGTAGTGATGGACTATCAGACAGATGTCAGATATATCAAAAAACAAATAACAAAAATTAATGCGCATGTCCCATAGCCGGCACGAAGTGCAAGTCGAAGTGAAAGTTTGCAGCTTGCAAGAAATTTCGACGACTTCAACTTCAACTCTGACGCCAAATTGCGTTGTGAACGATCACACTGAAATAGATTTGCTTAGCTTTCGTGCCAAAGTGCCACTTGGCCAGCGAATTGATTACGAATGTAGCCTAAGGGTTGTCATCTATTAATTCACTACTAATATCATGTGCAGGTGCAGCTTGTTCTCATGCAACAAGGTTTTGCAAAAATACTGCGTCTGTGGAAAATATCACTAATGTAAGCAACACGTCCAACACTTAACCTAAGCATCAAATAAATGAAAGTAAAATAATATATTAATATTACCATGGTTTGCTCTTTCCATATCGTTTTCACTTGAAAATAAGGTTATTATCTCATTCGTTTCTTCTATTAAAACTGGAAACTCATACAATTTTGTTTCCATTGTCAAGCCGGTATCCATTACTGTGTTCACTTAAAGTCAAGTCAAGCTAAAAATGTGTTCCGAACTACGCATGAGACGCATAGATTGCATCACCGCATCAAACGCATTAACTGCCTCTTGTAGATAGTAGAAGCAGTCAATGAGCTGGAACGAGCGTAAAAATTCAGTACGGTTAGTACAACATTGCAGAAGTCTCAGCGCTATCAATGCGCGCATTGATTAAATCGGAACAATTTTCTATGCAGTCAACGCGCTTTATGCGTAAATCGGAATGCACTCTTAAATAGGTCTACTACATGCTGACTGATTTGTATCCTACATAATTTATTTTATTAGATAGTATCTACATTCGTGATTAATCCTGATTTGTTTAAATCTCCCGCTTCATTGAATTCATTCCTCGTCATGTCATTGGCGTTTTCCGTTATTGGTTGTTGATGACAAGTGAATGTCTGTGGCGAGAGTGAAGGTTGTTCATCTATCTATGCAAACAACGACAAAAACACGAGAATTGTGCAAGTTGTGGGTGTTTCGTAAGAGAGTTATCCGACGAATTAGAAAGAAAAGTAAGTATTCTAAGATTTATATTAAGAAATACAATATCAAACATTCTAGTATGCTCATCCTTAATAAAATAGACAGAAATGAAAAATCATAATCACCTTTGAAAGATGGCTACCTACCGGTTACTTTATTATTAAGCAATGAGGGCTGGTAAAAAATCAATTTTATTGTGTTTTTGTTGTTTTACAAGTATATTGGATTGACGTTAGTTCAGTATATTTTACAAAAAAGTATAAATACTAATGAGTGATAAATTAGATACTGGATTTGCTCCGAGATTTCTCAAGAATTTTTGTTTAGATGTACAGTGTACATGTTGATTGTATTGACCAATAAAGCATTTCAGTATGTCCTCTATTTTATAGAGAGGTTCTAGATTGATATATTATAAACCATCTTCCTGCTTTCACTGATTTGGACAATTATCCATATAGTATAACATTATATGGTCTTTTATAGTAAGAACTATTTTTTAATTCCCTATTTTGTCCTAGAAATTATGTAGGTACCTGCTTAAATTTTCTCAGTAATAATTCCAACTTATGTAATTTGTAGGAATTGATTGAAAATATCCAATTCTAGTACCTATGTCAATTTATAAAATAATTGAGTTTTCTGACAATGGAGGGGTGGCTGTGGTTTTATCTAACTGGATGACTCCCAGAAAAATAGAAGTTTTCTGGCCACCTTATAAAGATCAATTATCTTTTCGCCGGGCTCTACAATGTCAGGAATCCACAGGAGATTCTTGGAAGCTTTACCAAGTTGCCCGAGTATTCAGTGAAACAGGTAGATCACATTTTAAATATTTGAGCTATTAATACTATTATGGTACTAGTACAGATGTTGAAAACTTTACTGAAATTTCTTGCACAAATAGTAAAATGCATGAAAACGTTTCTGAAAAAGGGGGGGCTCCCGTAAATATTTTCTCATTGAAAGATATGTTTTTTGTTTCCAATTATTTCAGACTGTTTGGAAGTGGCCTATAAAAAGGCAAAAAAAGCTGAAGAGACATCAAACTTAGAAAGTGATCAAGATGATGATATCCCACCAAAAAAACGGAAAATAAATTTACCAAAAAGGCATATTTATTCCAGTGATGATGAAGAACAACAGTCTGAGCATAAACGACCTCCAAGAATTTTACTGAAACAAAAATCGGGTATGTATTGTAGGGTGGTTTAAAAGTATGCTCCTAATAATGTCTGTAGGGTATTCTAATAATATATTATTAATTAATTATTGTCATATAGTTTTTACAAAGTACAAAAGTACAAAAATTTATTATTTAGTAAATCCGATTTTTTGAAAATTGAACTGTCTAAACAATTGATTTTTGACTGAATTTGCTTAACCCTGAACAGATTTTTAACTATGAAAAGGGAAACTGTTTCATTTATTGCATCCTAATATTTTACCTCTTTACAGTTGCCATTTGTTCAGCTCCAAATAGTCAAGATAAAATAATAAATCAATCTGAACCAGTAACAAAAAATACCACCTAAAAATATACCATTATTGAGGCAGACAAATTCTCAAACACGTAAGTAGAAATTGGATTCTAGGATAAAAAAAACATAAAACTTATAATTTTTCTGTTTTTAAATATTTACACACTATTTCATGAGTATTTCACTTTACACTTATTACATTGTCTCAAGTATAATAATTAAGAGTTTTTTGTCCTGTTGGTAGTCAAAGACATTATCTAAAGAAATAATTGGGAAATCAGTGATCAACTAAATGAGTATAAAGCTGTTCCCAACAATTTTTTTAGTCTGACCAGTTCATTTAATCCTTATTAATTTTTTAGTACTTTTCCAGGAAGCACCTTCCAACACCCACTCAGAAGAAAATATAGCTAGTAGCAAACCAGAAAAAGGTACATATATATATTGTATGGTTAATAGTAATTATGTACAAAAATTATTACATATAAAACAAAATTGTGGTGACCAAGTTTAAAATTCCATTTTTTTAGATTCAGTCATACATTATCTAGCATCTTTAAAAGAACAAAATAAAGAAATCTTAAGTATCTTGAAAAAAATACAGGGAAAAGTATTTGCAGCTGAGGAAGATAACAGCAAATTTTTTAATCTCCCAGTAACTAGCCTTGAAGACCTCCAAGCGTTGGAGGATAGTTTGGACGATGAAAAGCTTAAAAAACTGGTAAGTGCCCTTACGAAAAATTATGTATCAAGTTAGTAGTGTAATTATGTTAAGAAATTAAGCATTTTTAATTTTTTTCTAGACAACTTGTTGTACTAAATTTGGAGGAGATGGAGCTATGAACAGAACAAACAGAATTTTGAAAGAATTGATTCCAGATAATGTAGCATGCTGCTACAGTTTCTATGGTAAAAGAGCTGACAAAAAATCCTTTTGCAACCTAAAACTGAGGAGAGTTATAGTAGGTATGTTGCACACACATTGTATGGGGAATCATTTTCATTTATAGAGGGTTTTATTAACTAAAAAATTATTGCATGTTGTCTTTTGAAATTTTTCTAGAAGAATAGGCCTGTCTAATTCTTATTATACAAGGTTTGATAGACAAACAGCTTGTTGTGCTATCAAAAAATAACAAGTCCTCGTTTTTGAATATAGATTACATAGACTTTTGTTGTTATATTTGGAAGTTGAATTAAACTTCGTATATCACACTTCAGATAACTACTTAATATTAATTTACATTAACTTCCTATTTTCACTGCTTCAAACAAATCTTAGTCATAAATAAATGTTAATTAACTTTGCAGATGCTGTTAAAAAAATGTGCCCGCTAGCTACAGATTTTGAAGTTGAGGGCTGCATTAAAGTTTGGCTTAAACATGCTCCTCAGCGTCTCAGAACAAAAATGGCGAAGGAGAATAACAACGAACATGTTTGATTAGAAAAACAACGTTTTTGTTTCTATCTGTTTGCATTTGAGTTTCCAAGATCTATAATGTCAGTTAAGGGTTTTAATAAGTTTATTTTGGTTCATTTAAATGGAGATAGATTTGTTTCACAATAAAAAAATGTTAAAAAAAAGAAGCTAAAGGAAATTGTAGGTCCACGTCAGTTTTTTAGAAGAGTTTCATGTCAAAGGTTCAAAATATGTTCTAGTTTTAATCCTTAAATTGTTTTTTCCAGTTCCTTTGTCTGCTTATTTACTGTTATACATATTCCGAAAGCTAGTTTTTTAATTAAATTGTGAATGATATTTCTATTTCAGGGTTGGTCGGTAGAAATCTTATGTATTTTGATTTTATTTCATTTAAAAAAAAAATCAGATTTTAGTTTATATCCTTTCAATAATGTACTGTTTTATAGTTATGAGTAATAAAAATGTTTTTATTTACTAATTTTTTATTAGCAATAACTTCTCCTATACATTTTAAAAATCCTATAAATAATTTAGATAATGTGACGTCGGCATTACGTCTAAATTATGACGTCGTGGGGACGTCACCAAATGACGTCAAAATCATGTGACTTTTTCACGTCGTGAGTGCGTCATAGGGACGTCACAAAATGACGTTATTACGTCTAAATTATGACGTCGTGTGGACGTCTTTTGGTTGCTTGGGAAAGTATGAAAAATAAAGCACCAGGATAAGATGGGATACAAGCCATTGTCCTGAAAAATTCACCCAAAAAGGCAATAGTGCAAATTTATTATATCATAAATGCAACTCTTAAAAAGAACTACTATCCAAAAATATGGAAAAATGCTCAAATAATTCCAATTAAAAAACCCAATAAGAATGCAAACAGACCTAACTGTTATAGGCCAATATCACTACTAAACACCATGGGCAAAATATGGGAAAGCATGAAGCGAATGAGTAAAAATCTAAATCAAAATAATACAATAATTCCAGAACAATTTGGCTTTAAAAAGAATCATACAACGGAACTACAATTGGCAAGAATAATTGACATTGCAAAAACAGAACTCAACAAAAAACGAAAAACTGGAATGGCAACTCTGGACCTAGAAAAAGCGAATGATACAATGTGGAAAAAAGCACTAATATATAAAATGAAGAAAGAAAAAATAGATATAAATATAATAAAATCAATAAATAGCTACTTGACGGACAGAACATATGAAATCACAGCAATACAGAGGAAATCCGAAAGGTATGGTATGCCCAAAGGATTACCACAAGGAAGTGTGCTTTCTCCCATACTTTTCAATATTTTCATTAATGATATACCAAAAAACAACAAAACAAAATTAGCTCTATATGGGGATGATACAGCCCTGATGACAACATCTAAGCATAGAAGAATTATAACCAGAAATTTAGAAGAACACATTACAGAAATTAATAACTATTGCCACAGATGGAAAGTACAAATAAATAATGAAAAAACGCAATTAATAATCTTTGCAAATGATTACCCCAAAGAAAAATCCAAAATAAGGATAAACAACACAACAACGGAGGAAGAACAAAATATGAAATATCTGGGGGTATATCTGGATAAAAGAATGACCTTTAAAAAATACGTTGATGTATCCTGTATCAGAACATATGGATGATGGGTGGATAGTCAAATTCAGACGACCTAAGGGAAACAAATTTGTATGGCCAATAAATGCCGACATTGATACTGTACTTCAATAGGATGATATAAAAGTACTACCTGATCCTATCGTTGATGGAGGTGGAATGTACGAATTTCCAGTTTCCTTTAAAAACTTGACCATTAACTCTAAGATATCTAAGAGTGTTTTGTGTTTAATTTTATTAGCTCTTTGTTCCCTTTACTATAACATCGTTTTCTAAATTTTTTTGTATTTTTTAACAATAAATTATTTAAAAAAAAAAACGCAAACAGAGATCTTGAATTGAATTTTTATACAATTGCTCTAGACTACGAAATATAGTATTTACTACAAAAATGTAAACTGCTGTCACATTTGCCCCAGTCCCCTCCTTGTCTGAGTCGCATATTTGTAGTGAAATTTTCTGTTATATTGTTATTTCTTATGACTGCGTTCTTATTTTTCTCATAGATGTTCTGTATTATTTTCATAATTTTTGTATACAATACCCTTTCTGCTAATATTCTGCACATTTTTTTCAAGGTACTGTATCAAAGGCTTTTGCTAGAACCAGAGAAGCCACGAATAGTTTCTTTTCTTCTTGTACTAGTACGAAAACAAGATATAAAATTTCGGTATTTGAGAGCAACGACGAACGACGTGGAAACGACGAACAACACGCCAGCAACGGTTTATAAATGCATGTATCTGATATCTGTTGTAATTTAGCCCAAAATATAAAGGTTGATACACCACTGCGCGTAGGTAGTTTTTGTCGCTAGGTCCCTTTCAGTTTTAGGGCCATGTGTTTTTTTGCCACTTGTAATACTTGTAAAAGCATAACGTAATAAAGTTAGTCTGTGTTGAGAAACCAACCATCGTGTTTCATTTTTAACAGGTTATGGGCCCAGCACATTGGGTTTCCTAAAAAAAATAAAAAGTCGCGAAAAGTTCGGTAGATTTCATAGTGTTTGGTGTAACATAACACAATGGCTGGAAATTTCATAGTTAATGTTCCTAAGTTAAAAGGACGGGAAAACTAAGATGATTGGGCGTTTGCAGTCAAAAATTTTCTGGTTTTGGAAGGGTTATCCAAATGTATATCAGAAGTTGTGGACGCACATGACGCCAAAGCAAAGGCAAAGTTAATTTTGACCATTGACGCATCCCTTTATGTTCATATTAAGGAAGCGACGACGACAGTCGAGTTATGAGGAAAATTAAAGTCGCTCTTTGGCAACAAAGGGTTTTCCAGAAGAATTGGTTTGTTAAGAACGTTGATTTCTACACGCTTGGAGAATTGTGATTCGATGTCAATCAAATTGTGGAGACAAGTCAGAGATTGCGTGGAACAGGTTTTAAAATTGATAACCAATGGGTTGGTTCGTTGTTACTAGCTGGATTACCGGATAAATTATCTCCAATGATCATGGCAATTGAACATTCTGGTATTGAGGTAACAACAGATTCAATTAAAACAAAGTTACTGGATATGCAATGTGACAGTGTTAGTGCAAGTGCGTTCGGCGCTAGTAAGCCAAATTTTAACCGCAAATATTCTAGGAAATCGGGAGATAAAAAGGGAATAGAGTGTTTTCGGTGCAAACAACTTGGGCATTATCAAAATAAATGTACCAACGCCGCCGCCGGCACCGTTGAAAGAACTTCTAGCGCGATTAGTGCGGTATTTCTAAGTGGTAACTTTAGTAAATCGGACTGGTATATAGACTCTGGTGCTAGTGTTCATCTTACTGCTAGACAGGATTGGATTAAAAATAAGATTCCTGCAAAAGTTCCAGAAATAGTTGTAGCCATTCAGACAAGGGTTCCTGCTAAATGTTCAGGTGAAGTGATGATCACAATTCTATAGTCGGAAATGGTAAATATGATATACCTGTAAATGATCAGTAAATGGTCAATAAGTCAGCTTATTAAAAATGGAAATTCCCTGAGTTTTAAGGATAATTGTTGTACAATTTTTAATAAGCAGAAGAAACCAGTTGCCGTAGCTGATTTAGATAATGGCATCTATAAATTAAATATTTTTAAGACTGAAAAATGTTTATTGACACAAACAGCCATTTCATGAGAAGTTTGGCATCGTAGATTTGGACACATAAATAGTAATTACCTAAATAAAATGCAGAATGGCTTGGTGAACGGGCTTTACCTTAAAGGAAAAGTGCAGTTAGGTTTAAAAAACTGCAAGGTTTGCTGTGAAGGTAAGCAGACTAGATTACCTTTCAAGCATGAGGGCTCCAGAGCAAAGAAATTGTTGGAACTTGTACATACCGATGTTTGTGGATCAATGGAGACGAGATCTTTGGGAGGTTCAAAATATTTTGTAGTCTTTGAATATGATTTTAGTAGAATGGCATTTGCCTACTTTATTAAATTGAAAGACTAGGTATTTTTCTGTTTTAAACAATTTAAAAGTATGGCTGAAAACCAGACGAACGAGAAGATTAAGGTGCTCAGATCTGACAATGGAGGTGAATTTTGTTTCAGAGAGTTTGAGGGCTTTCTCAAAAGCAGTGGTATCATTCATCAGAAAACGAACGCATACACACCGGAACAAAATGGCGTCTCCGAGAGGTTGAATCGAACAATTGTTGAAAAAGTCAAATGTTTATTGTTCGATGGAGGCATAAAAAAGCGTTTTTTGGGCCGAGGCGGTAAACACAGCAGTCTATTTGCGTATTAGATGTTTAGCAGCAGGACTGCAGATGACACCATACGAGTTATGGAGTGGCAGGAGACCAGATGTAAGCAATCTACGAATTTTTGGAAGTCCTCTCATGGTACAAGTTCCCAAAGAAAGGAGACTAAAATGGGAAAAAAAGTCGATAAAATGTATTTTCGTTGGTTATGATGAATTCACGAAAGGATATAGAGTATTCGATCCAGTGAAGAACAATATCACAACCAGCAGAGATGTTACCATCATGGAAAATGTTACTGACTATGTAGATATTTCCTTGGACAGTCAGTCAAATAACCTAGAAGTGTCAGTTCCAGTGGGAGACACTGATAAGACCGAGAAGGCTGAGACAGTCGAAACAGAGAAAGTTGAAGTGTCTAGTGATAGCTCAGGAGATGTTTGGCAGAATTCTGGAACTGATGATAACGTTTACCATGAAACTCCACCACTGAGAAGGTCTGAAAGAACATCGAAACTGCGAGTTATTGAGAATGGTGTAACCTATTTTTGTCCAGAATTTATAGAGCTGGACAATGAACCATCTTCAGTCGAGACCAGACGGAGAAAGTTGGAGAGAAGCAATGGCTGAGGAACTACACTCCTTCGAAGAAAACGAGGCCTGGGAATTAGTCGATATTCCAGATGGTCAAACTATAGTGCAGTGTAAGTGGGTGTTTAAGCGGAGAAGTGACATCGAAAACAAAGTGCGATACAGAGCGCGGTTAGTTGCTAAAGGATTAACTCAAAAACAAGGTATTGACTTTAATGAAACTTTTTCCCCTGTTGTACGTCACTGTACTTTGCGATTATTAATGGCCTTGTCTGTTAACCTAGATTTAAACATATGTCATTTAGATGTAACAACGGCTTTTTTAAATGGTTATCTAAAATAAGATGTTTTTATCACTTTTCCTGAGGGGTATAAAATAGATGGGTGCGAAAATAAAGTTTTTATCTTGAGAGAGCTCTTTATGGGCTTAAACAATCATCGAGGGAATGGAATATAAGGGTCGATACTTTCTTAGTAAATTTGGGGTATAATAAATCTAAATTTGAGCCTTGCTTGTATACAAAGCAGAATGAAAGTTTTTTAACCATTGTAACAGTTTATGTTGATGATTTCTTTATATTCTCGAATGATGTGAGAGAAGAGAAAAACGTAAAATTTAAATTACGGCAGGCTTTTAAAATTAGGGATTTGGGACAGATTAAACATTGTCTTGGTATGAGAGTGACAGTTGATAAAATTAATAATTCTATAACTTTAGATCAAGAAAAATACATTGATCAGATATTAAGGAAATTTAAATAGATGGATTGCAATACTGTGGTTCCCATAGAGACAAATGTTAATCTTGTCAGACAAACAGATACTTGTAAAAAGAGTTGCCGTATCAGCAACTTGTAGGTAGTTTGATGTATTTGTCTGTATTAACTAGGCCTGACATTTCATTTTCAGTTAGTTATTTAAGTCAATTCAATAATTGTTATAACGAGAGTCATTGGAAGCAGGCAAAACGCGTATTAAGGTATTTGAAACAGACAAAAAATCATGGTTTGAAATTCCTTGAAGATGATGCGGATCTAGAAGGTTTTGTAGATGCCGATTGGGGCAGTAATTCTTTCGACAGAAAGTCATATACGAGATTTTGTTTTAAACTTTCTGGATCTGCGTTTAATCAATTTTCAGTAATATTTTGTGCAGTGGGAGTGTTGTAGTTTATCCCAAAATATAAAGGTTGATGCGCCACTGCGCGTAGGTAGTTTTTGTCGCTAGGTCCCTTTCAGTTTTAGGGCCATGTGTTTTTTTTGCCACTTGTAATACTTGTAAAAGCATAACGTAATAAAGTTAGTCTGTGTTGAGAAACCAACCATCGTGTTTCATTTTTAACAATATCAATGTTTTATTTTCGATCAGCGGGAATCACGAACAACGTTTAACGAACAACAGAGTTTATAAATCCAGCTTTATACACCTAATCCCAGAGAAACACGATATATATTTGACCCTGTATAAGGGCAAGCTATCAACCTTATTATTCAAATTATAACATCCATTAATCGAAATTCTCAACTGTTATGATATCGAGAACTTCAACACTAAGTACTTACAGTTTAACTCGCATCTAACCTCAATTATGCTATTACCACAAATAAAACGAAACGACCACAGTATTTCTCTGATGTAATGATGTAACTAGATGAAGAAATAGAATTATATCTCAATTAGCCACTCCTGCTAATTAATCCAATTGAATGGTAAATGCATTGCTCGGTAACTATTTGTCTCATGTGCTGACAAGTTATTTCTGATCGGTTCTGTTGGGATGATATAAAAGGCTTCAATTAAATGTTAATGCATATAATCTTATCCTTATTGATTCTTAAATGGTTTACTAATTGTTAGATGGCAAAGTTAAAAAATTAACAAGAGAATTACAACTTGTCAGATATACCGCATAAAAATTTTTTATATCGCCTCTTGTAGACGCTTATAGAAATTATGTTATACCAGGTGTGCCAGTTTAAAGACAAGCTGATCGTAAGCTAGAAATTACTGATTCCACAACTTAAAGCAAAAATACAAAAAAGTGGAAAGAGAATTGTCGAAATAGGTAGTAATAGGTTGTCATGAATATTAGGAATGTGGTTGAACAATTTAATTAATTCTTCTAAATTACGGGGGTGTATATCTTGGTGGGTTCGAATAAAACATCAAACTCACTGAATCAACTTGTCTAATCCAGAACACAGTAAACTCTTAGGGGCCGGTGACAAACGAAATATTAAACCTAAGTAGGGGTTAAATAGAGAAAGTGACAGGATTACTCACCGGTCATTGAACCCTAAGGAAGCACATGCAAACCATTGGAATATATAGGATTGACCTTTGGGCATAGAAGATGATGAAATAGCCTCACAATGTCTTCGAATGAAAGCACTGACCCACTGGAGATACAAACTTCTAACGCGCCCAAGAGAGGATTTCCCCAAGACGGACCTTGCGAAAAAACTGCAGAGCTTCATATCCAATATGGTGTACTCCAAAGCTGTCAGTTTACTCAAATATTTCAGTTTCACTATATGTTAGTTCTTCAAATAGTAGACACATTTTTAACTGTTCATTGAAGCAAGATTTCAGAATTGAATTTCTTCTCATATTACTCTTATGAAAGAAACTAACTGTTTCTAATTAATTCCACTAATCAATGAATAAATGATGAAAATTCTAAGATTATTATTAATAGTTATTTCGTTATTGACATATCATCGTCAGAATGACAGAAGTTACATTTGATGCCTACCTGATATTTTGGCTAGACCAAATAGTGACCTGTCTTGTGATTGACCTAATAAAGTTCATATAATACACTTCTTGGTGTGCGTCATTGATTGTTAATGTCTTTCTAACACATTACTTTGGAAGAAATGGAAAAAAAGGCAGGTCTGTGATTAATCCTAATCAAAATATCACAATAATGAACCGTTTAAACGTAGTACAAACGTTAACCCTAATCTTTGACTTACAAAAATTTGATTGGTTGATGTTTAGATTACGCGCAAACGCGACCTATCAATCGGGCGAAATTACATCGTTCAAAATACTATGCAGACGTTCCTTTCGTGTCTTACGTATTTTTCCAATGTCCAACTGACAGTTCTCGTCAGGTCTGTACTTTGTTGTTTACGGTAAATTATTATTTATGAAAAATGAATATTGATCTTATTGTTAGCATTTTATTTATTCAAATGCAGGACTATATTTACCAATATTAAATTATTTTAATATGTTAATTAAATATACAATTTGTTTTATTTTGCAGTGTTTTCATATCCCAATTATTATTAATTTCATAGCCTTCTCGAATTTGGCTGAATACGATCCTGATGATTTTATTTATCAAATTAAAGGTTAACTATATGTCAAAATAACAAATTAAATATCGACATACCCAAAACCCGGATATACGTCACAAACGATGACGCACACCAAAAAGGCTGTTATATGAACTATATATATGAATAGAAAAAAGGAGAAGATATGATATTAAAAATATTAAAGCTTAGGTATAATTAGCCCTACGGGAATATTCGGGATAACTTTTTCCCCATTTAAGCTCAGTATAACTGTGCAATGATTTAGGGAATTGAGGAAAACTGAATCTGCTTATCTTAGCAATTGTTACTTAATAGTGGAGAGCTCCCTAGATGTATCTATTCATTGACGACTTCATATTGTGGGTCTCTTAAGTGTCTTCTAATGATGATAGGGACAATTAAATGAACATCTATATGAATTATTTTATTAAAAAATGTAACATAGGGAATTAAAAAGTACAAGTAATTGAAAAAATTAAAGAAAATGTTCAAATTGATGACCATTTACATTGACACAATGTTCAAATCTTGTTAAAAGGTTTCTTGTGAGTGCTGCTGTAATAATTTCGGGTGTTGCATGCCTATCTTATTTTATCCTTTGAATCATCCAAATCAATCGGTGGTGTGACATAAACTCGACCTTTCAAGTAACCCCAGAGAAGGAAATCTAAGGGTGTAATATCCGGAGAACGGGGTGGCCACAGAATCGCACCATTTCGACCAATCCATTTTTCAGGAAATGTGTTATCAAGATATTCTCTAGCTGGCCCAAAAAAGTGAGGAGATGCTCCATCTTGCTGCCACCACATTATCTTCAAGTAATTGTGGTAGAGTATTTTGAATAAAATCTAAGCATCTTTGCCTCGTTAATGTTAATGTTAATCAACCGACCGTTAAATAAACCGCACCAAACATTGATTCCCCATATTGTTTGACAATTGGATTCTCCTGCGACCAATAATGACAATTATGGCGATTACCAATACCGTTATGAAATCTACTTTCATCACTCCATATTATTTTTTCTAAAAAAGAAGGGTCATCATTACTTTGTACTAACATTTTAGCAATAAAATTTATTCCCCTTTCAGGATCTGCAGGAACTAAACCTTGTTTTAAATGTATTATATAAGGATGGTATTTGTGATTTTTCAATTCTTTTTGTATTGAACTTCTACTTATTTGTAATTCTTGTTCAAGAAATCGTATTGATGTGTGTGGATTTACCTGGAGATAAGCCAAAATATTTATCACATTGTCATCTGTCTGAGCGGTCTTTTGACGAGAAACTTGATTTTTACCGCTTGGAAAAGAACCAGTTCTTAGCTTTCTTTCGACATAGACAAAAGTATTTTTGCTTGGAGTTATTCTTTGAGGAAAACGATTTTTGTACAAACCTTGAGCATGAGTTTTGTTTTTTCCACATTCTCCATAAATAAAAATAAGTAGCATGTCAACATATTCATCGTAAGTTAAAATTGAAGGCATTATTTACTTATTATTACAGTGTCTTCACAAGATGATGACTAATAATTAATGTCAGCTCTTGAATTAACTTCACCTAACAATAATGAATGACAACCTATGTTGTTGCTACTTAGTTATTTGTTTCATAGCCACCTACATTTTTGAGTGCAAAATATTGCTTTAATAAATTTAGTTTCCAATAATAAATAGCCCTTATTATCATTACCATTGTATAAAGATATACAATGTCATTACTACACAATACAATGATGACAATTGTGGTATCGTTGAATTTGTTTTTGAATGATATATCCAAAATTGTAATATTATACCGGTTGTCCCATTTAAAAAAATTATGTTGGGGTCACGTGACCCGAAATGACAGGAAGTCATTTTATAATAAATATAAGCATCAGTTTCGACTGTTTATATCTGCCAAATTTCATACATGTCATATGAACAGTTCTCGAGAATTTGGACTGTCAAAACGTCGTGTCTGTATATCCCAGATTTTTTTAATGGGGATATTTTTGTTTTTATATTTAACAATTTGTTAAACCCTCTTTTTTTTTAAATTATTCTCGACGCCGTTGGTGGCCAGCCGATTGACTGCAACGCTACCCGTATCAGATAAGTTCCTTTCATTTTCCTACATTTTAACATTTTTCTCTCGATTTGTTTTGATAAGTTGTACATTTCTGTCGCATGGTTTAAGGATATTGTAGTAATATTCATATTTTTAACTAACGTTTAATTACAATTCACGCTCGTACATATTTTTAACTAACATATAAAGGTTAAACGTTTATAATTCACGTAGTAGTAAAGAGAAAACATGTCAGATAACGAGTCGGAGTCGGATGAACAAACAAAACGCGGAATCATTAAAGGGAAATTAACTAGATTTGAAAAATTCTTGAGAGACGAAACCAACAAAAATAAAAGTAAACAAATTGAAACGCGCTTAAAGGTTATTGAAAAAGATTTGTTACAATTTGATAGTTGTCAAGCAAGACAAGAGTATTTAGATTTAAATGAAAGTATTTAAAGAGAAGAAATTGAAACGAAATTTTATGATCTTATTGGGCAAGCAAACGAAATAATTGCCACAGTTGATAATGTTTCTAATAGTTCTTTTACTGGGAATAGATCACCGCAGCTGCAAACATTTTCTGCACTATTACCACGGTTGCCAGATATGGGGCTGCCTGCGGTTTGCGGAACGTATGAAACGTGGTTAAGCTTTTTTGATATTTTTAACTCAGTTGTACATTCTCGTGTAGATTTATCAGACATTCAAAAATTTTTGTATTTAAAAACCTGCTGTAGGGATGACGCCTTGCGCATGATAAGCTCGTTAGAAGTAACCACCGAAAACTATTCGATTGCTCTGGATTTGCTTAAAAAACGATATGAAAACAAACGCGCAATTATCAACCATCACGTTAACGGATTATTGTTTAATTTACCAGAAGTCACGAAAGAATCACATATTGCTCTTAGGAAATTGATATATGAAGTTTATCAGCATAAGAACGCGCTATTGAAGTTAAATCTTCCCGCAGATCAATGGGATACCTTACTAATTCCATTAATTTTAAGAAAACTCGATGAACGCACACGACGCGAATGGGAAAATAAACAAGATGATTACGAAAATCTACCCACGTTAAACAAGCTAATTGAATACTTAACAAAAAAGTGTTTCGCTCTTGAATCGAACTATCACGAAAACATATCGCAAAACGGGCATTTGACAATTTTGAAATGTGCTTAGCATTTTTAGTCATGCCCACAATAAGTAATAATTTGCCATTACATGAATTTCCACGTGATATAATCAAATACCCACAAAACATCAGTTAGCCGATAATAGTATTTTATGTAATGATCATGTAATGATAGCCATTAAGACACGAGCATGTTGTAGAATACGAAACTAGCCGCAGGCGAGTTTCGTATATAATATGCGAGTGTATTAATGGCCATTACATGAAAGTTGCATACAATATTTTTTCTACTCCGATTAATAAGAATTATTTAATTAATAATTATCATATATAGTTACTTTTGAAAATCAAAATTATTTGACAGCTGTCAAATTAAGTGTCACCTAATATAATTAATTTCAGAAATGTCAACCAGGTATCCATGGCTATATTAAATATTGTGCGAATGTCGCATTCCTATTGGCTTAAAAATCTGTATCATAATGAAAATTTGTATCATAATGAATATCATCATACTACAGATTTTAGTCTTTTAATAGGTATATTATAAAACAGGAGTAGAAAAAGAATTTAATAAACCAAAGAGAATTGATTTACTGATAGGTGCCAGTGTATTTTATGATTTGTTGGGTTGCAATAAAATATTTCTTTGTAAAAATATGCCAGTTTTATTTGAAACCAAATTCGGATGGATATTTACTGGGTCCCTAAATACAAATCACTTAATCACAAACAAACAACAAACATTTACTTGTAATTTAAGTTATGAAAATCCCGAGGTACTTTTAAATAAAACTCTCACAAAATTTTGGGAAGTTGAGGAACTACCCAAAAAGAAATATTTGTCTACTGAAGACAAGTATTGTGAAAATTATTTCATGGAAACAACTTCACGTGATAATGAAAATCGTTTCGTAGTCAGACTACCGTTTAAAGAGGATGCGTCAGTTCTGCTCGGAGAATCACATGCTAATTGCTTAAAACGTTTCAACTCACTCGAATACCGTTTGTCTCGCGACAACAGTCTTAAAGGGCAATATATCGAATTTTTACTCGAGAACAAAAATTTAGGGCACATGGTCAAAGTAGATACGTCGAATCCTATATCCTCATGTAACACCTCATATTTTTTTACCTCATCACCCGGTTTTAAAACCAAGCTCCACAACCACCAAGGTTAGAGTGGTGTTTGACGCCAGCGCAAAGACGGATACAGGATATTCTTTAAACGACACGCTGTACTCAGGACCTTCAGTTCAAGATGAGTTGTTTACCATTATTTTAAGATGGAAATTACGCAACGTCATATTAAACGCAGATATAAAGATGATGTTTCGACAAATTTTAGTGCATCCCCAGGACAGATGTTTCCAGCAGATCTTGTGGCGCAAGGATGCGCAAGAAGAGATCGATATTTATCAATTGTCAACCGTAACTTACGGAACTACGTGTGCAGCATTTCTTGCGACGCGGTGTCTAAAGCAATTGGCAATTGAGAATAAAGATCAATATCCAAACACGTCTAAGATTATTCAGAATTCTATTTATATGGACGATTTACTTTTAAGGTTGCACAGTGTCGAAGGAGCTATTCAGTTGCATAAAGAAGTCACAGAAATACTGTCGCAAGCCGGTTTCATCTTACGTAAATGGGCTTCCAACAATGTGCCGGTATTGGACTATATTTCAAAACACGATCAATCACAAGATAAGTTATTAATTGCTGAGCACGATGAAAGGGAATTAAAGACGTTAGGCATTCTCTGGAATCCTACATTAGATTGTTTAAGGTTCCTGATCAATATTACGCTGCCTGATAGACCAATAACAAAACGTATCGCGCTATCAACTATATCGCAAATTTATGACCCGTTAGGTCTAATAAGTCCGGTTGTAATTAGGGCAAAGCTGTTCATGCAGGAGTTATTTAAATTAGGCATCGACTGGGACTAGCCCATACCAGAAGAAGAGGTAAAATTGTTTTCGGAATTTTTTTCGCAATTTTACGTTTTAAACGAAATAATCATAAAACGCCAAGTATTGACACACTCACCTGTAAAGGTAAGATTATGCGGATTCGCAGACGCCTCGGAACGGGCGTACGGAGCATGTCTCTACCTAATCTCCGAAAACCAAGAAGCAACTTTACATTCCCAACTACTATGTGCAAAAACAAAGGTTGCGCCGATTCGTAAGGTAACGCTACCCCGTGCGGAATTACTTGCAGCACATTTATTAGCAAAATTAGTGAATACGGTTGTACGGGAGATTCTTGATATTGAAATTTCCGAAATTAGCCTGTTTTCAGACTCGACAATTGTTTTGTCATGGTTGAAAATAGACCCTAGTAGATTAAAAACCTTTGTCGCCAATCGAGTAGCGCCAATCAACGAATTAACAGACATTACAAATTGGAGACACGTTAAAAGCGGAGACAACGCGGCGGATGTCATCTCCCGAGGTATCGACCCTAAAGAACTAGTTAACTTAAACGCGTGGTGGTACGGACCGCCCTTTTTAACAAACAAGGTGGATAATTGTGAATTGTGAATTGTGAATCAATTCCGTTTGAAAATTTACCAGAAATAAAATCCTCTAATGTTGTACTTGTAAACACAGACGTTTATAAATTTGACAGTTTTCAAAAATTTTCAAGTTTTCGCAAACTACAAAGTGTTATGTGCTACGTTCTTAGATTCATAAACCGCTTATTTAAAAGACAATATTATGATTCGAATATATTGTCGACGGACGAGCTCAAGGACGCACATACTATTTTAATAAAAATCGCCCAAGTAAATTCATTTTCAGCAGAAATAAATGCACTCAAAACCTCGAACCGTTTAAGAGGCGATAGCAGGATTTTAAACTTACACCCATTTCTAGATCAGCATGGCTTGCTAAGGGTCGGTGGCAGATTGTCCAATTCTGAGTTAAGCTATGAACAAAAACATCCACTTATTTTACCGGACAAACATAAAATTACAGAACTCATAACAAAGAGTCAACATATTAAAAATCTACACGCCGGAGTGCAAACACTCTTATCAATAATGCGACTTGAATATTGGCCGACTAATGGGAAAAACGTAGTAAAGGGCGTCATTAGATCATGTGTACGGTGCTTCAAACTCAATCCCAAACCCAAGGTTAATTTGATGGGTGCACTTCCCAAAGCAAGGGTCACTCAACCTTCAAGAGCTTTTGCGCAATGCGGCATCGACTACGCAGGCCCAATTTTCATAAAGGAAGGTACCTTGCGCAATGCGAAGGCAGTAAAGACCTATTTGTGCATATTTGTTTGCTTTGCTATCAAAGCGGTGCATATTGAGCTAGTAAAAGACATGTCCACAAATAGTTTCTTAAATGCTTTGAAGCGTTTTATCTCTCGACGCGGTAAGCCATCAGACATATTTTCCGATAACGGATCAAATTTCACAGGCGCCAATAATCACTTTATACAGTTGTATGATCTAATGTCCAGCAAATCCCACAATGATAATGTCTCCCAATATTTGGCAAATGAACAAATTCATTGGCATTTTAATCCAGCCAATTCTCCACACATGGGGGGGTTATGGGAATCAGCGGTGAAATCCACAAAATTTCATTTACGTAGAGTCCTTGTTACTGCCGCAGTTTCCTATGAGGAGATGTACACCTTATTGACGCAAATCGAGGCTTGTCTCAATTTTCGTCCTCTCATTCCCATCTCCAATGATCCCGCCGACCTCCTACCTTTAACTCCATCCCACTTCCTAATCGGAGATTCATTAAAGGCGCTTCCACAGCTAAGTCTTTTAAGCTGCAATGAAGGTCATCTATCTCGATATGATCGATTACAGCAGTTACTCCAACAGTTTTGGAGACGTTGGTCCAGGGACTATTTGTCCCAACTGCAAGCCCGCAACAAGTGGAAAACCGTTACTAGCAATCCCGCTATGGTTGGTTCGTTGGTAATCCTGAAGGAAGATAATACATCACCCTTACACTGGCCCATGGCGCGAATAGTGGCTCTACACCCTGGAGCTGATGGTATAACCAGAGTGGTCTCCGTAAGGACGGCATCAGGAAAGGTGCTGAAGAGAACTATTTCAAAAGTGTGTGTTTTGCCACTGGACTAATATTTTGTAACATTTGTTCTAATATATATATATTTTTTCTTTTTCCTATAATATGTCAATTCAAGATTTAGTTAAGGTAATTTTAATTTTGTTTATTTCGAAAATTACTTTTCAACGCGGCCGGCTATGTTAAACCCTCTTTTTTTTTAAATTATTCTCGACGCCGTTGGTCGCCAGCCGATTGACTGCAACGCTACCCGTGAACGGAGAGGCGGGTCAGTAGGCAAGAAGACTAGATGCAAGTAACAGCAAATTTTCTACGCTCACGAAACAATGTAAACTGATCATAGAAAATAAATCAGTTGTTAATGTCAAACAGTTATTTCACAAGCCACAGGTCCTTCAAGTCAACAAATTATAGTGAACATCAAACACAATTTGTTTAATTGTAATAATTATTGTTCTCGTTGAAATTGTTTGTGAATTGAGTTTTAAACTGGTTAAATTAATTTGTTAGAAAATAGAGGTTATTTAGGGAATAATCGATAGAGATATTGTGTCGAGCTGCTCATATTTCTGTTATTTGTCGATGCCGGGAAAGGCTTACATGTTGCCAAAGTTTTAATACGGCGTCAGATCAACATCATATGACTTTCAACATACATTTCTATACACTCCCCCCCTTTTGAATGAATAGACATAAAAAAAACTAAATAAATGTATTGGAGATGTAAGAATTTATATGGAATGTTCTTTTTTATAAAATGTCACTTTCCACTGGCAGTGGGCACAAATGTCGAACCGAACGGGTTACACGTCGGTCCTTGGTAGGAAAAAGTTGTAGAATTCGACCAATTGGCCACTTGCAAGGTGGTTGTTGATCCTTTTTTATTAATACTAATAATTTTATTGATACTAATAATTAACCTTGTTTGGAATTGGTGTCTTCTTCAATTTATACTGTTGACGAAGCTGAGAAATATATTCCTTTTGGAACCTGGTCCAAAACAGTTGGTACATCTGCTGAACAACTTTCAATTTTGGTAATTTTCCAATAGCTATATCTTCTAGATTTTGTTCAGGAGGCATAGTTATAGAGCGTCCGATTAGGAAATGGGATGGTGTGAGAGGTTCTAGGTCGTTGGGATCATTGGATTGTGAATAAAGTGGCCTAGAATTTAAAATCATCCCAATCTGAACAAGAAAGAAATAAAAATCAACAAACACAAACTTTCTATGAAGTGAGATTTTTTTAAGTGATGTTTCATACTCTTGACTGCACTTAGCTCGCCAAAACGAAGAGTGTAAAGGTGGGATAAAGTGCCACTTAATATTATTGTTATTAGCATCATTCAAAATTGCATTTTGATTGTCACGCAGAAAGAATTGATTTTTGGCTCCCAAAAAGGTACTTATCAGAATAAACATGCTCTGGAAGACCTCTTCGTGGGGTAAATCGGCGCAGGCAGGAGAGAAAACAATTAGTAGATAAGTAAGTGAATGGCTTTTATGCAGAAGCAAACAAAACCACACACGTAACATTTTACTATCTTGCATCCTCTACTTCTTTATTTTTTAAAGGAAAAGGACCTGCAAAGTCAATACCTGTGTAATGAAATGGTAGTGATGGACTTGTTCTGCTTTTAGGTAAGCTTGACATCGGATAAGTTGCGAATGTGGGTTTAAATGTATAACAAGTAATACAATTTTCACTAACTTTTTTGGCTAAATTGTGTCCTCCAGCTAACCAATAAAATTGTCTTACTTTATACAAAATTAGTTGAGGGCCTGGATGTAATAACTTAATATATGTTAATTTTAAAATATTAACTTTGCAATTGGGTGTTTTGATGACAATATAATAGGGTGTCTTTTATTTATTTCTAATTCAGAAAATTTTAGTCTACCGCCTACTCGTATTATACCTGTGTTATCAATGAATGGTGATAAACAAGATAATAATAACTTATTAATATTTATCGCGTCGTAATTTATTTATACAAGAAAACGGATTAAATATATTTAAATTGTCAACTTGTCTAATGTAGTTGGTGATTATATTCAAATTAATATTTTCAACCAGGAGGTGAGTGGAGTAGTAGAGAGCATGGTAAGGGGGAGAGAAGGACTCGATGTGGCATGAGAGGCAGAAGTGATAGGAGGGAGAAGACGACGATGTGAGCGGAGAGTGTGCGAGGGACCGCCGCCCGTCTCGAAGTATGCTAGGGTAGTGATTCCGAGGCGGGGGTAACGGCGAGTTTGAGGTGGGTTTGGTTGGTAGGCATCTCCTTGGGGATGAGTCCAACACTGTTTGGGTCCTGGACCCATTCGAACATGAGTTTCCCATCTCGGCCCGAAAAAAAAAAAAATATTTTTAACCAGATATATAACAATTATATTGTAACATTTGTATATAAATAACCCTCAATATAGGTCCTATTTACTCGTAAAATGTAAACATTATCAAATAGTCGTGGACAAAAACTTTCATTTCTACTGCTCGAAGTGTTTTAAAACTTATATTATTGTCAATGAACAATAAAAATTTACTTCATAAAAATTTGCCGACAAACAACAAAAACAAAACAAAAAATATAAATTTAGAAAAATGCAAAAATAATATGATATTGATTTATATTGATCCTCTGAACATGAAATTTATTATGAATTTGTCACAACTCTAGACTTTCCTTAATATTTTTGATTTTCATGAAAATAATAAAAAATTATTAATGAATTTTTCTATTTAACTTTAGTACAACTTTATGAAAAAAAATTTCTTTGGTGGTTTCTAAAATATCTTGGTATATACTGCTGTTGAAAAGCGAAAAGGTTTAAATATGTAAGGAATGGTAAAAGTGTCTAGCCTGAATTTTTTTGTATACAATAATCAAGTACAACTCACCTATATAAAAATTTCTCTATTATACTCACAAAGTGACAATTAATTCTACTAACATTTGACCAAAAAAGTAAGGTTAACTTAAGCACGGTGTAAATCATGTCCAAACTTATTATCATTCTAGTGTTAAAATGATGTTAAATGTATTTATTAATATGCTTTTTACTAATTTAGTTGTGAAGTCATGATAGAATAATATAAATTTTATTATTAATACGGCTGTAATTTTTCAAGGACATCTAGGTCTTGTTTCTTATCACAAATATGCAGTACTCCTAGTTCTGTGTTAGGCAACTGGCAACATTGTAATGAAATTTCATACGAATATGTTTTGGAAACTGATATATCCCAAAAATTTTGCTTTTATGTCTAACTATCATAGAGGGCGCTAGTTACACGGTTCTTACCAAGTAGTATTGAACATAACTTTTTTAAGGTTAGATTTATTAATCAAAATTTCAAGTGAACTCAAACATCATTCAATGAGAAGAAAAAATTTAGTTCATAAAAATTTGCCGACAGACAAAAAAAAAACAAAAAATATAAATATAGAAAAATACAAAAATAATTTGTATATTAATACTTGTTAAAAAAGCAATAACACTTGATGGATTCGACGCACTTCCAATTACTTCGCCAATATTCCCTGGAATTTTATAGGTTCTACGTTGTAGATCATACATAGGGCAATTGATTAGAAGATGATGTACGCTGATAACCTCATCGCATACATGACAGAAAGGACGATCGTCTTTTGTAATCAAATACTGATGAGTGAATATGGTGTGTCGTAAACGTAGAAGTGTGATAATTAACTGGTTTCTTCCGTTTTCTGTATACCTCTGCCAAGGTCCAAATCACAGAAATAAAATTCATTGTGCGGTTAAACTAATGTAACTTTTAAAAAGAAACTTTTTTTTTGTTAGTTTCCGTTGATACTAGAGGATCCGCTTTTAACCAGTTGGTAGAACTCGGCTTGAAGAATAAATTGTTTTTTTTTAGTTACGATTTTTATACTGCCGGGTACATTTGACTCAGAAAGCGATACCCTATCATCTGAATAGGTCAAATCAATTTAAAACAAAACTGCACACAGGTTGAACGATAGAGACCAAAGTGCACTATACTAAAATGAATGATAGTTTGAATGAGGATACATCATCTACTGAAGTGGTAAACTAAATTTAATTTATTATAAGAATGTATATGTTACAGTCAATATATGAAATTGGGCATTATTTATACTGTCTAGCTGGTATATATGTTACTCCGAATTTGTGTAATTGCCGATTTCGTGAATTGGGCAGATTTTTGCCGAATTCGCGAAATAAGCCACAGAGTTGCTTATTTCATGTAATAGGCAATTATTTATATCTTCTTCAATGATTTTCCTTGCCCTTCTCGATAAATTAATCAATGATCTGTTTTAACCAGCATGACAAGCTGAATTACATTGTTTATTGTTTTTTATAGTTGTAGTTTTTATCGAGAAGGGCAAGGAAATTCATTGAAGCAGCCATAGTTGCTTATTTCACGTAATAGGCAAAATAGGTGCCCAATACACGAAATCGGCGATTATACAAATTCGGCGTAACATATATATTGCCTGAACTGCTCCGCCATACATGAAATACGGCACAAATTATAAACTGACTAGGCATTATATAAAACGCGCATAAAAAGTTAGTCAGTTTATATTGTTCATTGTTTTTAACCACCAGGAGATTTGATAATTGTAGTTTTTATCGAGAAGGGCGAGGAAAATCATTGAAAAAGATATACAGTGTTGAAAAAATGGCTTCCTCAATGATTTTTCTTGCCCTTCTCGATAAATTAATCAATGATCTGTTTTTACCAAGACAGAAATTCTAAATAGTGGGGCAGAGAAATAGTTATTTTATTTGCCATAGATTAATAACATTTGGGTATAGTACAAAATTCTATTACGGTCTTTTTTGTAGATGTAAATATTGAATTGTTTTACAAACTGCCTAAAAATAAGTACGCAGTATAATACGGCCGACGCTGTTTATATAATGACTAGTCGATTTATGAAATAAATATTTTTTATATAAATGGTCTGATATGGGCAGTCTGTATATAAACGGTCTGCGCGGTATATATACGGCGTCTTTTCACAAATGGACTGTAACATATATTTCATACTACCTATTTTTGCAATATTTTTTTAGTGTAACAAATTTCAATTTATTGAAGGCAAGGATACATCAGATACAACCAGAAGAGTTCTAAATAAATTCATGACTAATGAAATGACAGTTATGACGAATTGGACTGGAAGAAATGATGAGAATGGCTTCAAGGATATGAAAAATATCATTAAATTAATCCATGGTATGTTTTATCTCATTATGCATTAGTATAATTGTAGAATTCATGCTATTAATAACCAAATTGATAACTGTTACTTTGATTAGAATTTATTAATAAGTAGGTAGAGTAGTGAAACAGTAATTATTGTTTCTTACATTAACGGGAGAGTGGTATAGTAGACATTTGATTTTTACATGTGACACGTCCACAAGCGGGTCTGCGCTAAGCCTGAGAGAGGAAAGTGTAAACGCGGTCTGGTGTCTGGTCTGTACGAGGCCTGTATCTAAAACTTAACTATTCCTGATGGTTTCTAAGAGGTTTCTACAGAGCCTGTCTGATGGTTATACGAGGTATACACTCTTAGTGTTTCTGAGTGACTAGGAGGGTTCTGTGAAGCTTAATTCACAGTCTGCCTGAGACATACCTGAAGATATCTGGAATATTTATCTAAATTCAGCTGAAGATCTATATAACGCTTACCTGGAGGTTCATCTGACCTGAAAATTACTTACAGATTACCCACCATCCATCGAGGGACCTCAGCTATAAACAATCACTTCAGATAAGTAAATTAAGAGCAGATAGTGATTTTTTTGTGCGGCATTTATATTGTTCCCATGTAATCTTTTTTATAATTAAATCAACACTAACCATAACTAACACTAACTAAAAGAAGTTAAGATATTTTTTGTTTTTTTTTGTATAACTATACATCTCACAGATTCTCGTTAGACTTAGTAACCATTGAGACTGTCTTTTATTTTTAACTTCAACTACCTACCTACAGTAACCAAGTAAACTTAAAAATAGCTACTACCTAGAGTCTTTGTAGGTCTTTTCAAAGTTTTTGAGAAAACTTTGTGGCGCCCTAGGTCTTTACTTACATGGTAATATTAATATTACAATAGCTCTAAATCATGTTATCCGATTAGACTCTTCTCTGCAATTTACTCTAGGTTTATAAGAACCCACGTTCATAAAGTCAACCCTGAGAAATGAATATATATTTGTTTACTCACAAATCTTATTTTGGAGCCCATCAAAATATCGTTTTCCAGTGTCTCATATTTTTGGCACCCAACTTTAAGTGAATCTTATATTGTCTCATATTTTGGCGCCCAACATGTTAAAAGTAGCTATAACTTTTCTTTGCCTTAACTCAACTTAGCTTTTCTCTTATTTTTTATTTATCTCTCTTGCTTAATAGGGAAAATTACAAATATTTTTAGGTTTGTTTGATTACGCAATAGGAGAAAAATATTTGATAGCAAAAATTGTACAGATTAAAGGGAAAAAGTGAATGTGAATTTATTTAGAATTTTACTACTATCTAGTATCTACATTCAGATATTAGTGAGTTTTTCATTTTATAACAAAATAATATAATAATATTACTTATTTATTATCTAAACAAAATTGTTTGCTAATTGCTTCGGATTCAACTAATCAAAATGTCACAAACATCTAAGTTAAAGGTAGATTATATTTTTAATCATGAATTAGAACATGAGTTAGAATTTAGAGGACAAAGTATTATGGCAACTGCTGCTGAAAGCAGAAAATTATTGAGGGGTATCTTTGCTCAAGAACTGGTAGAAGTTATATTATATATGTTGATGATTTGGACTTTTCAAAGGAAAAGACAGGAATAGAGTTATCGATTAAAGATTTGGAGAAAAGGGTTAATGATTTTGTGGGAACATCCAAGGATGTGGAATATCTTAGATTGGTAGAAAGACTAAAATCAGATTTTCTTCCCTATAAGATCTGAGCACCTTAATCTTTTTGTTCGTCTGGTTTTGAGCCATACTTTTGAATTGTTTAAAACGGCAAAATACCTCGTCTTTAGATTTAACGAAGTAGACAAATGCCATTCTTCTGAAATCACCTTCAAAGACTACACAATATTTTGAACCTCCCAAAGATCTCGCCTACATTGGTCCAAAAACATCGGTATGTACAAGTTCTAACAATTTCTTTGCTCTGGAACCCTCATGCTTGAAAGGTAATCTAGTCTGCCTACCTCCACAGCAAACTTTTTTTTAAACCTAACTGCACCTTTCCTTTAAGGTAAAGCCCGTTCACCAAGCCATTCTACATTTTATTTAGGTAATTACTATTTATGTGTCTAAATCTACCTGCCAAATTTCTCCTGAAATGGCTGTTTGTGTCAATAAACATTTTTCAGACTTACAAATATTTAATTTACACATCCCATTATCTAAATCAGCTATGGCAACTGGTTTCTTCTGCTTATTACAAATTGTACAACAATTATCCTTAAAACTAAGGCATTTCCCATTTTTAATAAGCTGACTTACTGACCATTTACTGATCATTTACAGGTATATCATATTTACCATTTCCGACTATAGTTGTGATCATCACTTCGCCTGAACATTTAGCAGGAACCCTTGTCTGATTGGCTACAACTATTTCTGGAACTTTTGCAGGAATCTTAAGATGAACACTAGCACCAGAGTCTATATACCAGTTCGATTTACTAAAGTTACCTCTTAGAAATACCGCACTAAACGCGTTAGAAGTCCTTTCAACGGTGCCGGCGGCGGCGGCGGCGTTGATACATTTATTCTGATAATGTCCAAGTTGTTTGCACCGAAAACACTGTATTCCCTTCTTATCTCCCGATTTCCTAGAATATTTGCGGTTCAAATTTGGCTTACTAGCGCCGAACGCACTTGCACTAACACTGTCACGTTGCATATCCAGTAACTTTATTTTAATTGAATCTGTTGTTACCTCAATACCAGAATGTTCAATTGCCATGATCATTGGAGAGGATTTATCCGGTAATCCAGCTAGTAACAACGAACCAACCCATTGGTCATCAATTTTAAAACCTGTGCCACGCAATCTCTGACTTGTCTCCACAATTTTATTGACATCGAATCACAATTCTCCAAGCGTGTAGAAATCTAGGTTCTTAACAAACCAATTCTTCTGGCAAATCCTTTGTTGCCAAAGAGCGACTTTAATTTTCCCCATAACTCGACTGTCGTCGCCGCTTCCTTAATATGAACATAAAGAGTTGCGTCAATGGTCAACATTAACTTTGCCTTTGCTTTGCTTTTGGATAACCCCTCCAAAACTAGAAAATTTTCGACTGCAAACGCCCAATCATCATAGTATTCCCGTCCTTTTAACGTAGGAACATTAACTATGAAATTACCAGCCATTGTGTTATGTTACACCAAACACTACGAAATCAACCGAACTTTTCGCGACTTTTCTAGGAAACCCAATGTGCTGGGCCCATAACCTATTAAAAATGAAACACGATGGTTGGTTTCTCAACACAGACTAACTTTATTACATTACGCTTTCACAAGAATAAGTTACAAGTGGCAAAAACACATGGTCCGAAAACTGAAAGGGACCTTTCGACAAAAATACCTACGCGCAGTGGCGTACCAACCTCTTTATATTTTGGGCTAAATTACAACAAATACATCTCCGCCAAATTTATGCCTTATATTCACTGCATTGTACATCGTGTTATATCTCCTTCGATTTATGAACTTAAGGACTTAAATGTTAAAAATGTCGGTCGTTGGCACGTAAAGGACCTTAAAGAAAATATCTTATCTACTGTTGACTCAAATGACGATACTGATGACGAGTCTAGTATCAGTGCCGAAAGCTCTAATGATTAATTATCTAATAGTTATGATTCTCTATTTTTTAAACTGAGTTAAATGATGAACATAGTTATCAGTATCTATTTTTTTTAATTTGACCGAGTATTATATGTCTAATACTTGTTAAGGTGGTTATTAATTTGAGAATAATAATTTTGGAATACTGCGTAGAGTAACTGAATTTAGGTGTTCCATATTATAATTCTATGAATTTGTGGTTAAATACTAACTAATATAGTTAGTATAACACCTTATTTTTATGCTGGATGTTACATATACTCTGGCAATGTTATCTTCACCGTTTAATTACTTTATCTTATCTATGTCTTAGTTGACATATCGCTTACGTTACTTTATGTCTTAAGTGACATATACCTTACCTTATATCTTGATTGACATATACCTTATCTTATGTCTTAGATGACATTTCTCGTGTCTTATTGGACAATTACCTTATATTTAGCTCTAAACTTATCCTTGGTACCTGTTAGTATCTTTATCCAGAGCTGAACTATCTTAGTACACGATACAGTGTATACCCATATTGTATAGTGTAGTTATGTGTACCTTATCGTTATCATCTTCCTGTAATATATGTATATAGCATGATTTTGAGTAAGTTCAGTTTCAATTAATAGACTGCTCCTTTCAATTAGTACTCAAAATCAAACATGGTTTCTTTATATTAGTTAAAGAAATAACTTATTCAGTAGTAGATTAGAATATCTTTTAATTTCTTATTTTAACCTTTAGCAAGCAGATAATTACATTATTTAGTGCAGAACCTCATGTCTTTTTTTAGACAAGTATATTTATCTCTACCTCCGTCTTTCTCTGAATGGGTTAAGCAGAATTTAAGGTACTTATCATTCCTTCTGGTATTTTTTTTTTGAATAGAAGAATACTATAAATAAGTTCAGAAATTATTACCTCATCTCAGAATATGACATCGTTTTGTAAACATGTTAATGTAGGATTTATTGTCTGTTCCAACTTTAGTAGGTACCGTATTTGTAGTAATACCTTTACTATTGCTTAATTTCTTTTGAATTTGACTCTTTTGATGATCCCAATAGTTCATTTTTGTAGATTATGCTATAAATAAGTTCAGAAATTAATACCTCACCACCGACTATGACATCTTGGTTTACCATATGTGAGTGCAGGATTGATTGTCTGTTCCAATTTTATTACCGTATTTTTTGTGTAACTCTAGCGATTTCTAAATTTATGAGTTTTCTAGTGACTCCCAAATGACTATCGATGAAATATCTTATCCCGTTGACGCTATATCTGCAATAGTATTCCCATGACGGAATTTTTGGAGGTTCTCCTATTTTCCTGAAAAAAAAATAGTTACCGTGTTATTTAGTTTTTTTGTTACGGCCTAAGTTGCGAGTCTGGTTGTGTTGTCAGCCTTAGGGATAATTATTGAACCAGTTTTTCTGGTAATGAGTTTCGCTTTACATGGATGCACACGTCAGATTTGAGCAAACCATCGCCTCCGAGGGTGTAGGTTGTGACAATTACTCTAGAAATTGGGGAGATAAGACTGCACAGGATTGAGTCGCAGTGTAATGAATTCAGAGAACCATTCAATTTATCTTCCTGGACGTAGTTCCATTTCACTTATTATTTAAGTTTTTTTATATATATCTTAGTAAGGTGTAATGTTGGGGTGAAAGATCTTCCCAGATCATAACTACCAGGGAAGATAACCACGACGCTGACGAACATCTTACGCGAGGTCTTTCCAAGGGTGGTTGTAGTCTGGTTGGTTTTTCTCACCAAGATTTTAACATTGGAATAAAAATGATATCGGGAAACATTGGTGTCTTTGTTTTTTCTTTTTCTTTATTGTGTAGGTTATGTTAGGTTAGTGTTCTGCGTACAATAATCTTGCGGGGGGTTTTCTTGTTGTTAAAAAAATAGGATTATTCTTCTCACTTAAATTTTTTTTCCCGGCTGTTAGGGGGATGAAACAGTTATTGTTTCTTACATAACCGCAAGAGTGGTATAGTAGACATTTCCAGGGAAGTATTGATGTTTATATGTGACACGAGCACAAGCGGGGCTGCGCTAAGCCTGAGAGAGGAAAGTGTAAACGCGGTCTGCTGTCTGGTCTCTCTGAATCTATCGCTAAGAAAGGGGCGAAATAAAATTCCTTTGAAGCCGAAGAGATATTGAAGTATTATAATTTGAGAACAATAAATGGGGTTAAATAAATGGATTAAACGATAATTATTATATCTGCGGTTTATACGAGGTTCACACGAGGCCTGCATCTAAAACTTAACCATGCCTGATAGCAGGACCGGTGAGTTGCATCCCATTTGGGCAGGCCAAACTTTTTACCGCTGACTTGCATCCGTCTCACCGCCGAGTTGCATCCCGTCAACAAATTTATTATTGTGTCTAAAACTGGAAGATAATTAAATAAAAGCGGGCATTGTTGTCATGTTTATTCTGATATCGTAGTTGATACTAAATTTTATTTCCGTTACTGCGTCTAATACAGTTTTATAGCAATATTATAGTGAATAATATATTAATTTAATTTAAACATAATTCAATTATGTAGGTTATGTTAGGTTAGGTTTGGTTTGGTTAGGTTAGGTTAGGTTAGGTTAGGTTAGGTTAGGTTAGGTTAGGTTAGGTTAGGTTAGGTTAGGTTAGGTTAGGTTAGGTTAGGTTAGGTTAGGTTAGGTTAGGTTAGGTTAGGTTAGGTTAGGTTAGGTTAGGTTAGGTTAGGTTAGGTTAGGTTAGGTTAGGTTAGGTTAGGTTAGGTTAGGTTAGGTTAGGTTAGGTTAGGTTAGGTTAGGTTAGGTTAGGTTAGGTTAGGTTAGGTTAGGTTAGGTTAGGTTAGGTTAGGTTAGGTTAGGTTAGGTTAGGTTAGGTTAGGTTAGGTTAGGTTAGGTTAGGTTAGGTTAGGTTAGGTTAGGTTAGGTTAGGTTAGGTTAGGTTAGGTTAGGTTAGGTTAGGTTACCCGGACGGTTTAAAAACACTGGGAAGAGCAGACACAGACATGGTAACAAGGAGGAGGTTATCCTCACTACCAGACAGGCTAGACATGCTAGGAAGCAGTTCCAAGAGAAAGGCGCCACCGACAAACCAAGAGGAGAGTCTATATAAAAAAAGGAACATTGCGAGTACTTCGCCATCATGGAGTCAATAGAAGCATACGAAAAACTTGTAAATGATTTGCAGAAACTAATCAGTGATACACCTAACACCCACAAGCAGATCAAAGAAGTAGCCCTTAAACTAAAAAGGACAAGTAATAACTTCAAAAAATACTTGATAGTCACCTGGCTACAAAAACATAGGTACGAGCCAACGGAAAAGATGATGGTGGAGTCGGATTCCCAAACGGATACCCTTATTATGAGTCAAGGGGATTACATTCCTAAAAGCACCCGCGAGATTGGGGTACAGACTGACCCTTGGCACAACGGAACCAGGGCAATTGGTTCTGCCGAAGGCATCTTTTCATATGACGCAATTAAAGAAGCGATAAAGTTGGAATGGATGGAAACGGCATTCGTGAAGACGAGTATCAAGGTCGGTAACCCCATAGGAGACCCAAAAACGCAGGTAAAAACAGTCTGGGCGGAGAAAGATGACCCAAACATGGATAAAAGTATCCAAAAATTGTACAAGATGAAGCATCCCGAACTAGAGGACCTAAAGGGAAAGGTTGAAGTACTGGAGCAAACAACCCGCATCAAGTCTCAGGCTCATATGACCAACGTCACTAAGTTAGTAAAGCTAACGCACAATGACACTCTAGAAGAGGTCTGGGAGTGCATGTGTAGAATCAGGGAAGAAGCTAACCCAGGGGATAAAATAGCCCTCCACCACCTTATGAATTGGTCAATCACGGATCTCAGAAAGGTAGCAGAGGCCGTCTTCCAGGGACGAGACAACGAGGTAACAATATACACATCTACGAAATTTAGCCAACCCGAGATCACTAAGGAGAGGAAGACAATCGGGCTAGTTATATCCAAAGGAGCAGAAGGAAACTATCAGGAACTCCTCTCGCAAGTGAAAACAGCAATAAAGGACAGACAGGAGGCAGACGCCATCAGAACGGTGAGAAGAACGAAGGAGGGAGACATGCTGATAACGATGGACAAAAATATACACGCACTACAAGCAATCCAACAAACCCTAATCGAAACCAAACCTGAGCTGAAGATCAATGGAGCAGCTTCCACTTAAAGGGCCTCACGGAGGACACCACAAAGGAAGAAGTCAAGGAAGCGATAGAAAAGGAAGTCGGGAAACTTGAGGAATGCACAGTAGGCGACTTCCGACCCCTGGGATCAAGCACTCAGGCTGTGACAGTCACCGTTAGAAGAAAAATTATGGAACAAATCCTCCGGAATTCTCGACACCTCAAAGTGGGGCTGGGTAGATGTGTCATCGAAGAACGCATCAAGGTGGATAGATGCTCGCGGTGCTGGTCCTATGACCATACCAGGGCAAACTGCAATGGGGAAGACAGGAAAGGAACCTGCTACAAATGCGGAAAAATCGGACATGAACACAAGGAGTGTAAAGAAAACGAATATTGTCCCACATGCGAGACCGAGGGACACAGGCTAACCGCGCTCAAGAAGATGAGAGATTGGGAAGAAACAGGCGAAGAAGCTACACCAGGAGAAGTAGTTACCAACCATACGAAGAAGTCGTAGGGGAGACAGAGGTCATGGAAGTGGCCGACCCAACATCTTCACAGTGATACAGATAAATATAGGGAGAGAACGGATGGCACACGACCTACTGTTCGCCCAAGCCGATGAGAAGGACGCGGACTTACTGGTGGTCTGCGAACCGAATAAGAAAATATCTAGATCAAAGAAATGGGTGACGGACCTAAACGCTGACGTCGCAGTATATTTCCGGAATAAAACACTAGGGGTAAACAAATGCAAGATTGGAAAGGGATACATCGTCTTGTTCCTGGAAGAGTGCACCATAATCCCCTGCTATATTTCCCCAAACAAAGCACGCGCCAAATATATGGAAGTAGTCGATGAGATCGGAACATACTTAGAGACTATAAGACACAAGGTTATCTTACTAGGGGACATCAACGCAAAATCGCCGATATGGGGATCTCCTACAAGCGTCGCACGTGGAGAGGCATGGTCCGACTGGATATCGCAACTAGACCTTACGTATTTGAACGATGGCAGCCCCACATTCATTAGCGGAAACAGCCACTCACACATTGATGTGACACTAGCCACCAAGGATATCTGTAAAGTTATACATGATTGGGAAGTAATGAACGACAACACATTCACTCATCACAGAGCGATTTAATTCACTGTGGGAAAGAAGAGGAAAGCTCTCAAAAATCGAACAAAGTCCATTGTGCATGAGGAGACGCTAAGAACAGTTCTCGAGGGACTAGAGCCCTACCCCAACGTGGAAGAATTAGCCAAAGCCATGAAGGAAGCCAGCAAAAAAACAAAAACCAGATGGAACAAATACCCTTATTGGTGGGGACCAGAAGTCGAACAAGCTAAGAAAGATGCCATGGCTGCTAGGAGGGCGGCAACAAGAGCGAATAGGACCGGTGCTAGGACCGATGAATACAAAACACTCGCTACGACTAAGACGAAAGCACTGAAGAAAGCGATACTACAGGCGAAAAAGACAAAGTGGCTTGACTTAATCGACCAGCTCGAAAATGATATATGGGGGGAAGGATGCCAGATCGTCACGAAAAGCCTACAGGCAGTGTCACCCTACACGCTGACCAAGCAGAAAAAATGGGAGGCAGCGAAAGCACTGTTCCCCCAAAAAAACCCAGGTGTATTCATCCCAGATATAATACAAGACATACAAGAAATAACCGAAGAAGAGATAACGGAGGCAGTGGACAAGATAGTGATGGGAAAGGCCCCAGGACCAGACCGAATCACACCGGACCTACTGAAAACAGCAGCACGGATGAAACCTGAAGCATTCCGAAAAGCTTATAACAATCTGCTACAAAAACAGTGCTTTCCCAAGCAGTACAAAGTCGCCTCACTGGTGTTGATCTGGAAGAAAGGTAAACCGGCGGACGAAGCAACATCATACAGACCAATATGTCTCTTGGACTGCATGGGAAAACTGTACGAAAGAATTGTTAAAGGTAGAATAGAGACAGAATTGAGGACAAAGGACGAAATATCAGACAGCCAATTCGGATTCCGCAAAGGAAGATCGACTATTATGGCCGCTGAACACCTGGTAAATAAAATAAAAGAATCACGTAAACCATGGGCAGTGGTCATCGCGTTAGACATAAAAAATGCATTTAATTCCGCATCATGGCCCCACATAGTACATGCGGCAACAAGGAAGAACTTATCGACATACCTACTTAACATAATCAAACACTACTTAACGGATCGAGAAGTGATTGTCACACCAGGGGAAAGAATGAAGTTATCAGCAGGAGTACCCCAAGGCTCTGTTCTGGGTCCAACACTATGGAGCATCTTATACGACGATCTACTCAGGATTAAGACAAAGAAAGGGGTATCAATGGTCGCCTTTGCAGACGACCTAGCCATATACATCGAAAGCGATTACTCGCATGAACTGATTCAGAAGGCCAACTACACACTGTCAAAGGTACAGCGTTGGATGAAAGACCACAGCCTCGAACTGTCAGAGCAAAAAACCGAGTGTATCATAGTTAGAGGACCCAGAGATAGAGAACACATAAAGTTCACTCTGAATGGCAAAACAATAACTCCGACTAGAAGTTTTAAAAACCTCGGGATACATATAGATGACCGATTAAGATATACCCATCACGTTAAGCAGATATGTGCTAAGGCAGAAGCAAGGGTAGCAGCACTCGAGAAAAGCATGCCCAACATTGGAGGTCCTAGTACGATGAAGAGAAGGGTATTACTAGGAGTAGTAAATTCCACACTCCTATATGGGGCACCTATATGGCACGGGGTAATGAAATACGCAAGAGAAAGGGACAGGCTTTCAAAACTGCATAGAAGAGCGCTTCTGCGGGTCGCGGGTGCGTATAGAACAGTGTCGGTCCAGGCCGTGCAGGTGATCTGTGGGGAGATCCCGATACATATATTAGTGGGCGAAAGAGCAAGATTGCATAGGACTGGGGACCCTCTCCTATTCAGGCGGGAGGAAAGAGAGGAAACTATAAAAATATGGCAAGAGGAATGGGACAGATCGGAAAAGGGGCTCTGGACCAAGGAGCTAATACTCAACGTGGAGAAGTGGCTGAAATTGGGGGTGGAGAATTTAGTAGGGTGTATGCTGGAGTCTGCGGAATCGTGGGAGGAATTGAGAGGGTTCTTCAAAACGATTATGGGGAAAAAGGAGGTTGAAGAGAGAGTCTGGCAGGATAGGGAGAATAGGGAGGAAGATGATTGAGTAAAAGTCCCTTAGGAAGGGGGTTCTCTTATAATATATTTATTCTCCTGCTATTTACATATATATGCAAGATGTCTGTTTGTTTTTATCGGTTTTTTTTGTTATAGCTATTGTGGAAAATTCTAGATATGTTAATGTTTTTTTTTATATCTTTCATTCGGCACGAATGTATTTAATTTGGATGTGTAGGGTTTTTAGAGGTAGATCTATCTAGCCGCCGGTCTTGTTGAAGATTCCCCACTCCCAAAAAAAAAAAAATAATTAGGTTAGGTTAGGTTAGGTTAGGTTAGGTTAGGTTCATGGGAACAAAATGTTGGATTTTGGGGTAAGCATCTATGTTCGTGGTGTAGCGCAGGCTGTGGAAGCCACTGCGTCCGGAGGCAACCGTGAGAATAAGCCTAGAGGAATTAACCCCGATAAGCAATCCCCACTACTAAGGCGTAAGGCATCGTGCTGAGGGTATCGAAGGTGCGAGGGTTAGAGCACTGCAAACGATCCCCTTGGGAAACCTGGCGAAACCCCATTGCATCCAGCCTTCGCCAGGTATGGGTGCACTGCCGAGCTGGACACACGATCCGTCCCAACTCGTGGGAATTTGATGGATAAATTTACAAAGAAAGGAAGAAGTATGGATGAAGGAAAAGAAGAGTTCCGAACTCCGGATCTCGGGAAGAAGAAGGACATGTCGGCCTTGGATAAGTCGCCGACAAGAACAATAGAGGCAAATCCTAGATCACCGGCGAATTGCCTCGTATTCGACCTGACCTGGGATGAACAAGAAGCTCAGTCCAAGCCGACAAAGAAGAAGAAGAAGAACGTTTTAAGGGAATCGGAGGTTTTTCAAAAGCTCCATGAAGCTATTAGACAGGGTAAACGTCGTGGCAAGAAGGTTGACGAGGGCGGTGGCGGAAGCCTCGAACACCAAGCTGGAAATCAAAGAGGGGGTGAGAGATCTGGGTGGTGTTGTCAGCCAGATGACAACCGTTAAGATGACGAATATGCTTCAGGGGTTGGAAACAACCGGATACGGAAGCAGCATTCAGACCGAGATTATCAGAACCGAGAAAACAGACGCGGAGACGCAAACAAAGAAGGCTGAAAGCATGTCCATAGCATGCTAGACAACCTGCTGGATGCAAGGAGACGACGGAGAGAAGCTGAAAAAAGCTCTGGAGAAAGAGGAAAAAACCATAGAGCAGTTTGAAAAAATGGTAGATAAGAACTGGCCCGAGGACGTATATGAGGCAACAAAACCGGCCACTGGGTTATTTATCTCAAAAAATGATATTGCGTTTTGGGAGGACGATGAGGATACATGCTTACAGGTAACGGAGAGACATCCTGAAGCCAAAGAGATGGGAGGACCCGTTGGGCTGCTTAGCGTGATGTCAAGGAAAAAATATAAAAATGGGAGGGTCGAGACCAAAGAGAGAAAAAATTTTAAGCTCATCTCTGAGACAACAGTGGGGGAGAGGTTGAATACTCTGTAACGGTTGAATTTGTTACTACGTCTATTGTATATATTAAGTATTTGTATATAGTAATTACCTGACCGATATTGTCTCTATGTTTCTAACAACATTTGTTCACTACGAAAGTACTTCAGTAGTTAAATAATTTCTGTCAGCCCAGAGTTTTAGGGACTACTCTGCCTTCCTTCCGGTGAAGTGGTGCAGGCTGTAACCACACCTGTCTTCACATCATGACAACAATTTTATATTTTGTCGCTAGGTAATGTAAATAATAAAACGAGCGCCTATCCTGGTAAATGTCCTTATAGATAGATTAATGTTAGTTGCTTCTTTTTGTTTGTTATATTATAATTTATGATTAAGGGTAGTAAGGGGATTTCTCTCTTGTGGATTTTACTTTAGTTCCTAGTTACCGGGGGGCTACTGATTGTTTCCTGGCTTTGATTATATCACCGTTGGGGGGTAGCGACAGTAGTCCAAATACTTTGTCCGCTTCAGCTTGATAAACGCTGAAGTTTATTAGGGTTCAGTTATAAATAGCTGACTCCTTGACTTGTAGTCTAAAACATTTAAAGTAGTAATTAGGTTTCATAAAACTTATTGATCTATGTAGATATACTTCACTTTTGAGTTAGAGGTGTATTTTCTTCATTTATCTACCATATTTTGGCTTGAGTAAAGACATACTAGCTAGAAATCTTCTGTGTAGGTTGGCATTCGAATATATTCTGAACATCTACTTATAATATATTAGCTGTTTGTCGCCTTGAGTTTTATGTTAAATCCGAGTGTTTGATCTTGCTTTGTTTACGTTGGTATTGTGGTACTATCTATTGCTCAAATCTATTTGAATAATCTTTAATACACACTTTATCATTTCTGTTCATTGTTATTGTTTACAAAGTGGAATTAGTTGTTGGATGACATTGACAATTGGCAGTGACAGTCGTGTCTTGGATTAAAGCGTTCAGGGAAGTGTAGCACTTTATGACTTGATCTGTGCGGAACACGCTCGGAGTAGTGAGCAGTGTAGTTCGGATGTATGTTTCGGGTAGGCTTCTCTATGGTAGTATTCTGTATTGAAGTTGAGGAAGTGTCACTCACTTTTTTTTAGCTGTGTGCTTGCTACTAGATGGCTTAGTTTCCAAAAGTGCATCGAGCGAGAATCTGAATTTTGTTAATGTCTGGGTAGTCATCCACTGCTGGGATTTATAGGTTCTCTTTCTGAATTAGTTGTGGAATATACGGTTTAGTATTTTATTCTACGGGAGTTCGTATTGTTGGAAAATTCCGTCCTGTGTTGGAAGCCGTTTCCACAAACCCTTATAGGGGATATATTGCACTCAAACGATTCTAAGTATTTTCTCTACTTACTGATTTCGCATCACTATGTATTTATCACTATTTAAAGGAAACCGCCAACGTTGAAGCTTTGGCATTTGAGGTGAGCCGCAAGTCGTTGAAGTTCGTTCATTATTAGTTGGTTGCCGTCCAGTAAGAGGAAAATATTGAGTATTGGACCCTTTTTGGAAAAGGTATGTCTCATAGATTTGTATTTTGTAAGTAGAACAGTTGGTGGTAAAATACTACCTGTTGATTGCAAATTGTTGATTAAGAATGCTTTAAGACAGTCTATTCTGTTACCCTGTGTATATTTTGTTTTTCTTTGCCCGCTTTAGTCTAACGAATACTATAATTCGTGGGTGGTTCTTCAAACCTACCCTGGCTATGACCAAAAACAGTTTATTTTAGATGCTTATCGCATTCTTATCATTTGATTTAAATTCAGTGTAGTATACTGTTGCTGACACTGTTGATTGTAAGTAGGCCTTATAACTACTTCTTTGTGGGTTTGATGAAGTGAATTTGGGGTTGATTTTGATTTGTACATTACTTGTAAATTCTTATAAATTAGCTTCTGGCGTAGGCCGAGACAAGCTTAACTTGTCGAGGTGTTTGATTTGTTCCTGTATACGCTCAGTTTTTAGCTGATACCTGTTTTAATTTTTAAGGGTTCACCTGTGGGGCCAGCGGATACCACCCTCTGGATACACACTTCGGGATGTTTGGAGTCTACCTGGTAGATTGATAGTGATGTCTTCTGGAGTTTGCTGTTACTTCTCCACAACTTCTTGAAGAAGACCACATTGAGGGTAACCCGGTATCGGAGGTTTTCCTAATTTAACGTACCTATTTTTTTCCCTAACCGCAGAACGGTTTCAGGTTGAATAGGCTTTATGCCATTATGTATACATAGGTGGTTCCTTACTGATTTATTTTTTTCATGTAATTTATTGTAATGGTGGAAATTAATATCTTGCGGTAAATTTTCATAATTTTATCCACTTGCGCATGCGTCTCTGGTGTCGCCTTGTATGGAATTTTTTCTATGAACTGTATATTACTTTTCAGGTTCGTTTATAGAACATATAATTAATACGTTCGTATTCACTACTGGTTCACTTGAACAGCCATATCAATTTCACACTACGTAGGTCCATTAACTGGCATAGTTTGGAATTTTGTTGTTGACTATTTGATTATTGGTGTGTAACAGATGTTCACGCTATTTTTTCTTTAAAGGGTATTGAATGTTTTTCATTTAGTTATTATAAGGAACATAAGCTGAGGTTTGCCTTTTATTTCATCCCTTGTTTTACTGGGTTATCGAGGGAAATTAGTCGTGCTAGGCCAAAGTGGAAAACTCAGTTGGCGCCCTCACAAGTTGTCTACTATTTTGTCCGGAAGATCAATAAGAGGGATCCACCCCTACCTCCGTTCTGAGCGACGTCGAAGGCCTAAGGTTGTCACCGGAGCAACTGAAACTTATGTGACCAAGTAGACAATGATAATCTTGCCTTTTTTTGTATCATTTAAATTTCATAAATAATTTCACATTTGGGCTCGAGCTCAATTTTTTAGGTTACATCTCTTAGAGAACTTAAATCTTCCCAACGGAAGAGGGAATGGTGGAAGTGGCGCTTCACGCACCTACAAAGAACGCGGATATACACTGGAAGCTTGTGGAGTATATTATGTACCATAGGACGGGTATAAGTGTGGAAATACATTGCCACAAGGGTAAGGAGGAACTGAAACGAGCAGCGGAAGAAGGGATAGTAATACGGCAGGGAACCGCGACCTACGCCGATCTCCTGAGGAAGGTGAAGACAGCGGGGGGGGGGGGTAATAACAAGGACATTAACCAGGACCGAAGACCAAGGACGGAGCTGTACTTCTGGTGCTGGACAAGAAGAATGATCGAGTGGGAGAACTTACGAAAATACTTTTTGGATTACGGATGCTATTCGACGGTCACCTTTTTTGGTTCAGGTAAAATTTTACTTTTTGGGATGCAAAACGATATTTTGATGGGCAGTAAGTTGTAGATATCTTCGGGTATGTTTGAGGCAAACAGTGAATTAAGCTTCACAGAACCCTCTGAGACACTCAGAAACACTAAGAGGTATACACTTCAGGCAAGCCTCGTATAACCATCAGACAGGCTTTGTAGAATCATCTTAGAAACTATCAGGAGCGACCGACGAGTTGCATCCCAAAAAGTAAAATTTTACCTGAACAAAAAAAGGTACCGTTGAATTGCATCCGTAATCCAAAAATGACTGTTCAATAATAATCGCCTATAATGGTCAAAGGCAGGTTAAATGTTGCCGATATATTATTTGAATCGTAAATATTTTTGGTTGGTCTTATTGATCATATGCCATATATTTACTGGAAATGTTAATCCGTCATCAACGAGGTAGATAATTATTTTCCTCGAATCATAGAAATCATAGTTAATAGTTTATATCTCTCAAGCTTTCGATTATGGCTAAGCTAATGTAATCTTAACGATAGTAGAAAGTATGACGTGTTGAGACCTAACCTAACCTAACCTAACCTAACCTAACCTAACCTAACCTAACCTAACCTAACCTAACCTAACCTAACCTAACCTAATCTAACCTAACCTAACCTAACCTAACCTAACCTAACCTAACCTAACCTAACCTAACCTAACCTAACCTAACCTAACCTAACCTAACCTAACCTAACCTAACCTAAACCTAACCTAACCTAACCTAACCTAACCTAACCTAACCTAACCTAACCTAACCTCACCTAACCTAACCTAACCTAACCTAACCTAACCTAACCTAACCTAACCTAACCTAACCTAACCTAACCTAACCTAACCTAACCTAACCTAACCTAACCTAACCTAACCTAACCTAACCTAACCTAACCTAACCTAACCTAACCTAACCTAACCTAACCTAACCTAACCTAACCTAACCTAACCTAACCCAACCTAACCTAACCTAACCTAACCTAACCTAACCTAACCTAACCTAACCTAACCTAACCTAACCTAACCTAACCTAACCTAACATAACCTAACCTAACCTAACCTAACCTAACCTAACCTAACCTAACCTAACCTAACCTTTTTTTTTGGAAGTGGGAATCTTCAACAAGACCGGCGGCTGGATAGTCCTGCCAGTGTGGGTTTCCAAACCCCCCGATTCGACAGCACATATGTCTTCCGCATTGCAGAAGACATACCCACTGTCACCTCGAGAGAGCCAGCGTCGCCACTAAACCCCACTCCCCTCCTCCGAACTCTGGGACCACCCTTTCGGGCATTTCTTCATAGTTCGGAAGGGTCTATTACCTAGCAAAATCCTACACAACAAGTAATTAAAATATTGATAATAAATATGGATAAAATGAATAAATAGATCTACCTCTAAAACCCTACACATCCAATGTTTAATAATAAAGTCAGTAATTAAAAGACCACATTAAATACATTCGTGCCGAATGAAAGGTATAAAAAACATTACCATATCTAGAATTTTCCACAATAGCTATAGAAATCCAATAAAAACAAACAGACATCTTGCGTATATATGTAAATAGCAGGAGAATGAATATATTATGAAAGAACCCCCTTCCTAAGGGACTTTTACTCAATCATCTCCCTCCCTATTCTCCCTATCCTGCCAGACCCTCTCTTCAACCTCCTTTTTCCCCATAATCGTTTTGAAATATCCTCTCAATTCCTCCCACGATTCCCCAGACTCCAGCATCCCCCCTTCTAAATTCTCCACCCTCAATACCAGTCCCAACTTCCCCTCTACCTCTGCCACCTCATGCATACGAATACAGTATGCTGGACGTCGTCCCTAGCTTCACAGTATATACAATTCTCATCCCTAGCCTTCCCAATCCCGTGCGTGTACACCCTGTATGACCCGTATCCCGACAATACCTGTGTTGTGAAGTAATCAAGCTTCCTGGAAGTAATCCTAACCTAACCTAACCTAACCTAACCTAACCTAACATAACAAAACCTAACATAACCTTTTTTTCGTGTGGAAGTGGGGAATCTTCAACAAGACTGGCGGCCGGCTTGTCCGGCCAGTGTGGGTTTCCGACCCCCCCAGTTCGCCAGCCAATACACCCTCCTCCACGCAGGAGATGTGTGTATCCACTGTCGCCCCGAGTGAGCCAGCGTCGCCACTAAACTCCACTCCCCTCACCCGGGCTGTGGGATCACCCTTTCGGGCATTACTTCACAGCACAGATGGGTCAAGTATATAAAACCCAGAGAAACAAACAAATAAATAAATAAATAAATATATATATATATATATATATATTTTTAAAAATTCAAATCAAAATTATTATTATTAGATGTATTTACCATTTGAAACAACTTGTAATACAATCTCGAATGCTGTCCTTGAGAATGGAAATAAAGATATTCCGAAAGCTTGGAAAATAGTGTAAAGAGTACTCATTTTACAATTTTGCCGCTTCCCCAATATTCCTGTCCTTGTACATTATTATTCGGCAAATATCTACTATAACTTTATATATATATATATATATATATATATGTTATATAGTTATATTTCTTAGTGTAGCATAAATAAATTGTTTAGTCAGTATATTCAATTTCAATGAACTTTGTTTTTGCTTATGTTTATATTTTTTAATACCAGCAATTGTTAAACTTATTAGTTAGTCTAGAATCTACTTTCGATCTTGTAATATATATTGTATTATCTCAATAAATAAATCTTTTTTAAAAATCCTTTTCCGTATGTGAAAAGATAAGTGGCGCAGTCAGTAGGATATGTTAAACGGGCGTTAGCGTAAATAACCCACGGTTCGTTTCAACGATTTGTTAACATACCTAAAAAAGTGAAATTTGGGACTCTTAGTTGAGTGAACTGAGTAGCTCAACTAGAAGATAGTTCGACCTGTTAAGAAGAGGAATTCCAAACGAATATTGTCAATTCCCTGCTTACAAATTCGACTAGATGGAGAAAGCAGTCCTGTTCCTAATGTAAGTACCTTATGTCGTATAGAGATAATAATAATTTATTTAATTCAGGAAGCTCTGAAAATTCTGATTCTGATTTAGATTCTGACTCACAAACTAATTTAAGTAAAGAAATAAATTTTAAATTTGTAAAACCCATAATTAATTTAAATACAAATTTTAAAATGCCTACAGATAACGTAGTACCACAATTAAAAAAGGAATATTTGGATATGATCCCAGATTTCCACGGCGATAATGCCTTATTACCTAGATTTATAGAAATTTCAGAAAAAATAGTAAATAAATTTTATAATCCGGTAGATATAGGAGATTTTCAAAATGAATACTTAATGTCTAGCATTTTATCTAAAATTAAAGGTCAAGCAGCGATAAATATTTCTGCATGTAGTATAAGTAATTGGCAAAATTACGCAGATAAAAGAGATGTTTACACGCTAAGCATAGAAATTTCGGAATTAACACAAGGAAATGAATCACCTTTTGAATTTTATAACAGAATACAGCATCTTTTAAACTTGCAGACATCACTATTAATGACACGATCAAATGCCAACGAGCAAGTCATATTAGGCAATTATTTTAGGAACTTAGCACTTAGAGTATTGTTACGTGGATTAAAGGAACCGTTAGGCACTTTAATGCGTACCAAAAACCCTAGTGATTTGAACACAGCCTTAAATGTTCTAACGAATGACTTTCAAATATATTTAAATAATAATAATAATAATAACTATTCAAAAAATTCATTTATTAAACCTAGGCCAAAAAATTATTTTGTACCACAAAACAAAGATAATTTCCAAAATAATCAAATACAAAGACCCACATATACTCCAAATTCACCACAAAATTATCAGCCTCAATTTAATAAAAATTTTAACTCTAGTAATAGTCCAGCTCAGACACAATTTAACAGAGGTTTTAATTCAAATAATTTACCTAGTACAAGTAGAGCAACAAATATTCAAACTAGAAATACTAACGTTTTCAAACCGAATCCAAACCAAAATCATCCAAAACCTACTCCAATGAGTATAACTACAGCGAATACCTATAATCCATTCAACGCTCAAAATAGAAATAATGGGCAAAATCAAAAACAATTTACAAATCAAAGAAGAAATTTCATTTCTGAAGAATTACATAATATCGACAATACTGAATGTCATATTGAAGATGAAAATAGTTTTTTAGAGGAAGCAGCCTCGGACACAACAGAAACGTAGAACTATTTAATTTTACTCATTCTGAAAGTGAATTACCGTACATTATATTTCCCGAACAAAATTTAAGAGTTTTAATAGACACCGGCAGCACAAAATCTTTTGTAACTCCGGAAATTGCTAAAAATTTTTTTTCAAAATCTATTATGCAAAAACCCTTCAAAGTATCGTCAGCTCTCGGTACAAGTCAACAAAAATATTGTACTGCAATTCCATGTTCAGAAATATTTAAAATAGGGAATAAAATTAGGTTAGAATATTGTATATTTAAATTTCACAATCATTTCGATTGCTTATTAGGGTTAGATAATCTTAAAAAACTAAATGCAACAATCGATTTAGTGAATAATATTTTAATTACGCCTAATAGTAAAATTAAAATAAAATATTTTAAAATAAACTGCGAGAACCCGAATTGTATAGTAGTGGCTCCACGCACAGAACAAATAATTAAATTAAATATAGAAAATACCAATAATGGCGATATAATTATACCTTATACAAAAATAGGAAAACTAGAAATTCCGGAATGTCTTACTAAAGCGGAAAATAGTCAGGCTTTATGCACTATTTTGAATCCGTCTGAGTCATATTTTAAAGTAGATTTAAGTGCTCCTATAGAAGTAGAATTGTTCGACGAATACGAACAAAACATCAGTCCAAATTTTAATGCAATTTATGCGGAAAGATTTAAATTTGATATAACAAAGGTTCGTACAGAACACATGAACAAAGAAGAGCGCGAAGCTGTTCTTAAATTAATAAAAGAGTATTCTGACATATTTCATGTCGACGGTAATCAGCTAACATTTACAAGTAAAATTAAACATCAAATAAGAACTACCAATGAGTTACCTATTTATTCTAAGTCATATAGGTATCCCGAAATATATAGAAAGGAAGTTCAAAGTCAGATAAAAAATATGTTAGATCAAAATATTATAAGACCTTCATGCTCACCTTGGTCAAGTAGCATTTGGGTTGTTCCAAAAAAATTAGATTCTTCAGGTAAACCAAAATTTAGAGTTGTAGTAGATTATCGCAAGCTTAATGAAATAACCTTAGGAGATAGATACCCCCTACCTAATATAACTACCCTACTAGACAAACTAGGTCGTTGTCAGTACTTTACTACCTTGGATCTTGCCTCTGGATTTCACCAAATTGAGATGGCTCAAGAAGATATTCCAAAAACGGCCTTTACCACAGAAAATGGCCACTGGGAATTTTTGAGAATGCCATTCGGTCTGAAAGGAGCCCCTGCAACCTTTCAGAGAGTAATGGACAACATTTTAAGAGGTATTCAAAACGAAAAATGTTTAGTATATCTTGATGACATTATAGTTTTTAGTACAAGCTTGCAAGAGCACATAAATAATTTAAAAGAAGTATTTAAAAGATTACGTGAATCTAATTTCAAAATACAAATTGATAAATCTGAATTTTTAAGAAGAGAAGTCGCTTATTTGGGACACATCGTAACTCCAGAAGGCGTCAAGCCCAATCCTGATAAAATAAGTGCCATTCAAAATTTTCCGATTCCAAAAACTATCAAACAAATTAAAGCGTTTTTAGGATTACTTGGATATTATAGGAAATTTGTTGCAGATTTTTCAAAATTAACCAAACCATTAACTAACCGTTTAAAGAAAAATGCCGTAATTAACATTAACGATGCTGATTATATTAATTGCTTTGAATTATGTAAAAATATGTTAATAAATGATCCCATATTGCAATATCCGGACTTTTCTCAACCATTTAAACTCACGACAGATGCGAGCAACTTCGCTCTAGGCGCTGTCCTTAGCCAAGGAAAAATCGGATCTGATTTACCTGTAGCATATGCTAGTAGAACACTTAACGATTCTGAAGTAAATTACTCAACAATTGAAAAGGAACTCCTTGCAATTGTTTGGGCCGTAAAATATTTTCGCCCCTATCTCTTTGGGAGAAAATTCACTATCGTAACTGATCACAAGCCGCTTCAGTGGCTATTTTCCTTAAAAGACCCCAGTTCTAAATTAGTTAGATGGCGTCTGAAACTCGAAGAGTACGACTATGATATAGTTTACAAAAAAGGTGCATTAAACACCAATAGTGACTGTCTGTCACGCATACAACTAAATATAAATGAAGTTAATTCTTCTGAAAATAACCCCAAAAATTTACTAGACTATATGGAAAAATTTAATGACAACTTTGCAAGTACTTCTAAAATTAATAATGTAGAAACCGAGTCACTTATCGTAGAAGCAGAAGAAATAAACGACGACATTGACGATGATAACAATACTATTCACACTAACATAGAGAATCCTGTAGTAGGAATACCAATTTCGGAATCTTCAGTAAATATAGGAAAAAATCAAATAATAATCTCTGAAGTAATTTTGAACCCGCAGCACCAACGATTATTAAGCTATATGATTTAAAACAAAGAATTCTCGTTCAATTTTCAAAAAATAATTTTGAAAAAGATGTTATAAATTTTGTAAAAGATTATGTTGTACCAAAATTAAAATATCATATTTACTTTGAAGATCCTTTATATGAAAAATTTAGTACAGTTTTACAATCTTATTTTAAAAATTCACAAATTTCATTTATTAAATGTAACAAAAAATTAATCGATATTCCCTTAAACGAAATAAAAGAAGTCATCCAAAATTATCATGAAGGTAAACGAAATCATAGAGGGTTAGACGAAACTGAAAATAATATAAAAACACGTTATTATTGGCCAAATCAAAGATCGTCTATTCAAACCTACATTAACGAATGCGAAATATGCCAAGCAACAAAATATGATAGGAAACCTTTGAAACCGCTTTTTAACGTAACCCCAACAGCCATTAAACCTTTTCAAATAATTCACTTAGATACTATAACCCTAGAAAACACAAAATTTTTAACTATCATAGACTCATTTTCAAAATACGGACAACTTTATAAACTAAACTCCGCTCAAGGCATAGAAATTGTTAATAATTTAATCAAATATTTCACCCACCACTGTATACCAGATCAGATAATAGCTGATAACGGAACAGAATTAAAAAATAGCGTAGTTAAAGATTTATTAGACACTCATAAAATAAAGATACACTTTATAAGTTCACAGCATCCGGAATCAAACGGCATTGCCGAACGATTTCACTCGACAATTATTGAACATATTAGACTTCTAAATAATCAAAATGAATTTAAGAAAGAACCCATTGAAATAAAAATTAGTTATGCACTTTTTGCATATAACAACAGCATCCACTCTGCAACCAAGCTAAAACCATACGAAATTATTACGGGACATTTAGAAATTAATTCTTCTTTTGACTTAGATATTGATAGGCAGCTAGTTAATAATTATATTCATAATCATAGAGAAAAAATGAAATTACTCTATTCTAGAATAAACACAAAATTACAAGAGACTAAAGACAAAGTTATCTCAAAAGCAAACGAAAATAGAGAAGAATTGCCAAACCCAATACCTACAAAGGTATTTATCAAAAATAAACAAATTCAAAGTAAAACAAAAAATAAATACCGACCTGAACAGATTAAAAGTACTAATAAAAATCATAAAACTGCAAAAATTGTAACTAGACACGTCAATACCACTGAAGATATTCACTTATCAAATATAAAACGACCTAAACAAAAACCATATACTTTTATTACAGATTCGTCTCAATCGGACAAGCAAACAGTAGAAAATTCTTTAACGTTCTGCAAACTAAGAACATTACACCCTAGTATAATTACGTCGAAAGAATTATTTACAGAATTGCAAAAAATATCTTCATATTACAAACTGCAACTTCCGTTTGAATTAAAATATGAGAATATTTTAAACTTCGAATCAATTTTAGATATAACATGTAGACTAAGAAAAAATCAAATAGAATACTTTTTATCTATTCCTATTGATTTTAATATTGAGTTTGAACTATTTTATTTATTACCAATACCCACTAAATTAGAATCAGAATACGTAACAATAATACCAAGCTCAAAATATTTGTTAAAATATGAAAATCAGATAAAACCTCTAAACGACATTTGTACACGAAGTAAAACTTTTCAATGTCCTTCCTATCTTCAAGACAATAACAAACAGCTATGCGAAGAACAAATATTATTAACAGGGAACACTACCAACTGTGAATACTCAAAAATCAAAATTTCAGAAAATCATTTAGAAGTTATTCCAGAAATAAACCAGTATTTAGCAATATTTCCAATCGAAGAAAGGTTAATAATCAAATGTACACAAGACACAGAAATTAAAAATTGGAGAGGAATTTACTTAATAAAAAATTCACCCTGTAAAATCATTTTTCAAAATAACGAACTCACATTTCAAGATAAAACCTTTGGTCAACCTCTCGTACTAAATAAACTTCAGACAAACTTCAACAAAATTAATATGTCTCCTATGGAAATAAATTTAAAAAATTTGAAATTGAAAGAAATATCGTCTCAAGAATTGACACCAATACTAGAAGAAAAATTCAATCTGCATATTCCCAGCGTATGGACCATCATTCTATACTCTGGTATAGCATTAGTTATTATTTGGCTACTATTGAAGAAAAAACCGAAGACAAAGGTGCTAGAAGAAAAACCCATAGAACTAGAAAATTCAGCTTCCAGAAGAAGCCTCATTCTAATGGGGGAGGTGTTATATAGTTATATTTCTTAGTGTAGCATAAATAAATTGTTTAGTCAGTATATTCAATTTCAATGAACTTTGTTTTTGCTTATGTTTATATTTTTTAATACCAGCAATTGTTAAACTTGTTAGTTAGTCTAGAATCTACTTTCGATCTTGTAACATATATTGTATTATCTCAATAAATAAATCATTTTTAAAAATCCTTTTCCGTATGTGAAAATATAAGATATATATATATATATATATATATATATATATATATATATATATAGGAAATAGTTCGTTGCCGATAATAGTTAGGTCTAACTATTATTGTGGGGGATGCGGCAATGTGAATAAGTGAACTCTTTTTAGTTTGTTCTGAGCTTTCGGTAATTTATTATCACCATTATCAAAGAACTACAAAAGATACATTTATAGATATTTCAACAGGTATAAATAAATTCAGTTTAAAAGTAAAACATTAATTACTTACAACTAAGCGAGGTTAATCACAATATCTATATATAATATGTATAATATGGAGAAAAAACATGGTATAAGATATAATTTTCTTTTTCAAGAAATTAAATTAAAAATAAAACTATCAAAATTGACATTACGACATCGATGTTAATTTTTAGTAGTCATAGAAATGTCTTTGAATATGTTTAGTATATTAGCAAGTGAAATAATAGTTGGTAAGTTAATATAAAGGAACAGAATTCTCATCTTCAATATTTGAATTTTTTGTTTTTTTGTCAAAAGATAATAAATAGCTCTAAATTGTACTAAGTTTTTGAATATCAGTTCTTTTATTTAAGCAATTATCTTCTTGAGATATGAATGCCATTTCCAGGAAAATCCTTTTAGAGTAGTTGTTTTCTTTATGTAAAATTTCAAAGTTTTTATAATCTATTATATGATTTGTAGAAAAAACATGTTCAGCTAATGCTGATCTTTCTG